>OX336367.1:72330710-73530710 GCA_946902895.1 Fragum fragum | reverse complement strand
TATAAATTCGTATGTAAAACGTTTAAAAAATCATAAGTTGTAAAGTCTTTTCGGTGCAACATAGACTAGGTACAATTAGGGTATATAACAGCTGCCTACTTAGAAGATGTTCAGGAAAACGTTTCTTTCAAAACAATGCACTGGCTGTTTTGATTTATATTCATACATATTTGCATATATATATATATGGATACACACAAACATACTCTTACATATTTCACATACAATCATGAAATATAAAAAGTATCAAAGAGAAATTGTTCCTTTGTAATGGCTCGAATAGCCTACTAAAATGTCTAATAATAATGCCTTAAGTTTTAAGGAATAGAAGTATATACTCGAAGTCAACGTTTTAGAAGCTACAGCCACGAAGTAATGTTTCTCTGTCTGAAAGGAAATACTACCCAAATATGAATGTACAATTGGAAGATGATTACCTATGTTAAGAAAAGAAAATATGATCAAAGAGGTTGGTCTCAAATGGAAGCCTATTATCAGATAAGCAGTTCTGTAAAATGTAGTTCGCTGTTAATAGAGGTATAAAATTTTAAGGTCACCTGACCGAGGATAATGGTGACCTATTGCGATCGTGTTTTGTCCATCGTCGTGCATCGTGCGTTATGCGTCGAGCGTTCACTTTTTACATGTTTGACCTCTCTTTTAAGAACCCTTAAATAGATTTCAACCAAACTTGACAGGAAACATCCTTATGGGAATGCGCTTCAGATTTGTACACGTCATGGATTTACAAATCTTCTTGTCATAAACCGGCTGTCAGATCAGATTCACATTTAGTATTTAGAGTCTTTAGGGCAAGGACTATCAAGTTTGTACAAGAAAACGAATCTGTCAAGAACTGGCTCTGCTAGAGGGGGACTAAGGTTGGTGGGTACATAAGCTTACATAGTGGTAACTTTGAAAATCTTTTTCTACCAAACCAAAAGACCTACAGCTCTGAAATTTGGTATTTGGCATCATATAGTAGAGCTCTATCAATATTGTACAAATTATAACCCCAGGGTCAAAACTAGCCCGTTCCCGGACGTCACGAGTTTAACGTAGGCTTATATAGTGAAAATTTCAAAAATCTTCTTCTCCCAAACAGGAGGGCCTAGAACTTTTATATTTAGTATGTAGCATCATCTGGTGGACGTCTATCAATATTGTATAAATCATTACCCAAGAGACAGAATTAGCGTCTTGGACATCACAAGTTTTACAAAGGGCTTATATAGTAATTTTTAACAAACTTCTTCTCCAAAACAGGAAGGCCTAAACTTTGATATTTGGTATGCAGCATCATCTGGTGGACCTCCATCAAGATTGTACAAATTATTGCCTCAGGATTAAAATTAGCCCATTCCCGGATGTCACAAATTTAAAATAGGCTTATATAGTGAAAACTTTAAGATTCTTCTTCTCTCAAACAGATAGGTCTAGGGCTTTGATATTTGGTAAGTAACATCAACTGGTGGATCTCTATCTCTATATGACCATAGGGTTAGAATTAGCCCATTCCTGGATGTCTTGAATTTGACGTAGGGCTTATATAGTGAAAATTCAAAACTATTCTTCTCCAAAACAGGAGGTCCTAGAGCTTTAATATTTTGTATGTAGCATGACCTGGTGGACCTCCATCAAGTTTGAATCAATTATGGCCCCAGGATCAAAATTAGCCCGTTCCAAGATGTCCCAAGTTAAACATGTGCTTATTTAGTGAAAACTTTGAAATCTTCTTATCCCAATCTAAAAGGCTAAGAGCTTTGATATTTAGAATGTAGCTTAATCTGGTGGACTTTTATTTGATTTTTTGCTCTCTGGACTCAGGTGACCGATAAGGCCATATGGGCCTCTTGTTAACAAGTAAAACGCTAATAAACGACACTCACACCCGAGGATATAGCTATAGCTTTTATCGAGCTAGCTATAAAGCAATGTATAATAAATTTTGATCTATATGTAGACATAGCTAGTTTGGACTTAATTCATGAATATTCAATCTTAGAGGTAGGTATCGATTTTTTTTTCATGTCATTTGTGTAATCATTTTCATCCTCACATTTACTATTTCACGACAATATTTTGAAAAGTAGTTTTGCGAAATCAAAGGTCGTTTATCAAAATAAACCACGGTATTTCCCTAATAACTGTGAATCTATTTTTAGATTAAGCCGAGACAGTTGAAAAGAATTTTGGGTAATTCCAGCGGTGCCTATAACTGTTGGACTCCCACATTCATTCTGAATTTGCCCAAAACAACGTCATCGTACATTACCAGGAGTAATTTTTGCCAGCCGCTCTTCAACTCTGTAAAGATAGGTCCAAAACTGGTGTAAAAACAAATATAGACACGTACCGTAGTTGCTGACACGATGTAGGATGTTTGTTGTTTCGTTTGTCAATTTGACTATGGAATATATTCAAATGAGGTCATGTGGTGTCGACAAACGAATTCCATGATATCTATAAATAACATGAAATTCCGCCGAACTTTCCCTATATAACCAAAAAAGGCCGCTTTAAGCCTATCACATTACTGCGAACAAATGTCTGACTCAATTCTAAGTCTTTAGAGTCCGTTTGAGCGTATTTCAGGCAATTGTTAAATCTTCTTACACAGGTTTCAGAAACACCAACACCTGCATTTAAAGGTAGGTACCGATTTTTTTTTTTTTTTTCATGTCACAGATTTTAATTATTCTGATTCCCTTTCATACATTATCTTTAGCTCGGCTGTTTTCGGAGAAAATCCGACGCATTGCTATAGCCTTGGTGTCGCCGTCGTCGTTGTTGTTGTCGTCGTCGTGAGAAATCTTTAACATTTTGTGATATTTTTGGTTTTTCTACTGTAGTCATTCACCTGAAACATTGCACACTTGATCACTATCGAAAGAGTAACCTATACTATCACGTGGGATAACTCTAGGTGCATTTTGACCACTAACCAGCGCCCAACAGCCGAGTGTAGGCTTCCGAAGGCGGTGCTCTTGTTATAAAATATACTGAAATGTAGTTTTTAACAATAAACTGGGGTATTACCCAATTAGCCTACGTAGGCCTTAAACCTATTTTTAGATTAAGCCGAGACAGTTTCAATGAATATTGGGTCATAAACGTGTTGCTTGTGACTTTTGGAATCCCGCATTTAGTTTGAATGCGCTTAAACTAGCCTCGTCGTCACGTCAACAGAAATTATGTTCGCTAGCCGGTCTTAAATCAGTTTAAACATATTCTATTTTATATAATTGAGTCCCAATATTAGTAACGTTTTCATGTAGTCCTTAGTATATTTCGCAATCAAGAAGATCAGATTTCCATTACATAACCGGCTATCGATCTTGGATATTTATTGCAGAAGTGCCAACCTGCTCCATTGAGCAGGACTGATAGATAGTGTCAAGTTTGAGCGGTATATGTGATACCATTACAAATTACATTAAATTTATTAGACGATTTATTTAAATGTCTACTTCATTTGGTAATGGTTAGTATACTTACTTTACTGGTGTGTACAAAAATGTCCTCCAAGAGAACGCATTTACCTCATGAATTTCTACGTAAATGCATATGATTCAAAGCTGATATATTTCCTGTATCAAAACTCACAAATGTCTGTTCGGTTGAAGGCCTATAGATCTTGAAATAAACATAAATCAGATCAAACCATAATCCCCCTTCCCCCCCCCTCCCGTTTAACATATTAATTTGGTGTGCTCCGACCAGTTTTCCCTTATACTTTAAGAAACGTACGATGAAATGTCGTTTTTTTGTTGTTTGTTAAAGCTAAGACTGCAATGAACAGAAATAATGTATTTCTAGCGTGCTTGAAACTTTCTTGAATACAATTAAAAGAACACGTTCGAGTTATGAGATACTTACCTAGGAAATTATAAGACTTAACTCGATATCAATTTTTACAATACTTTTGGGGTTTAGTTATATTAAAATATGACTGTTAAGTTTTGTTGAACAGATTTGGCTTATTGGTACAACTTCACTAATTGGAATCCCTGACTCCTTCGCCTGCTTGTTCAGTCATTCGGGCGAGACATCCGGGGTAGAGTTTCAATATGTCGCCATTTGTTTGGACATAAAACCACATAAAATCAATCTATTCGTTCAACAGCGGATTCCATTTTTACAATATCATTAAATGTGTTTATGAGATGTCGAAAAATTTATTCGATGTCGTAGCTAATAAACAATTAAATAACAAAAAATAGTTAGAACTAAAGCATTCTTAATGCCAATGATTTGGCACTCTGAGTCGATCGCGAAATACCCGCGAAAAGCCAAAGAAGTTCATTAAACATTGAAAAACACACACACACACACATACACACAAAACAAAAACCCTACCACTTCTTTAATGAAACATCGGAAATGTTGAAACCTTAGACGATCTAGATACTAGTTTATTTTAACAATAGAGCTCATTTTTTAAAGGTAAGTGACGTTTTATGTGCTTATAATCTTAAATGAGACGGTTTGAAAGTGTATTTTCGGATATACCCTAATTATGGATATACGTATGAATTACCATAGATAGAGCTTTTTGGTCGAAATAAATACAATGATACCCACGGAAATGCATTCCGTTTTTTTAATGGTTTCACATGTCAAGCGGGGCTTTGAATTTATCAAATGTCATTTTACAAATAGCACTGTTATAAAGAAGCTCTCCATACGTTTTCATTTCATGACCATGGGAATCTACAAAAAAAAAAAAAAAAAAAAAAAAAAAACACCAAACTTTTCATTGATAAATATAAGATAAATTTAACCAGAATTTCACTGCATGATCCTCAACAAGCTTTGAAAAGTGTCTGAAAGCTTGTGAAAATGATTGTTGCCTCTGTAGGTCCTCCCAGGATATATCATTCATTTCTTAACAATGGCAACTAAGATATATCATTCATTTCTTAACAATGGCAACTAAGATATATTATTCATTTCTTACCAATCGGCAAATGATAAGGTCTAAGTTTGATGAGCAGCTGGCTACTCAGATGAAATGTTAGTTATGTTTAGTAACTGATTTAATGTTGAAAGTGGTGTTTGACCGATAACCGGAGGGCAAAATATTAGACTGTGCCAAATTTGAGGGTGTTGCACATGATGAATTTCTAGATATTTGCATCTTTCTGGGTAGAAAACATTCGGCAAAAGGAAGAAACGCTGAGCATTAGCTTCGGCATGTTGTGCTCTTTTAACAATATGAATTTTTTACTAGATTTTCGAAAGGGGCAGAACAGTTTTTAATTCTATTTTATCTTTTTTGAAGAGTGAGGCGGATTGATCCAAAGTGTTATTCATTCTTTCATGGGCATCTGTTTTTGAGATAATGATTCAGTAAGACCTGTAACAAATCAAATAGTTTAGTTTAGCATAATTTGTGAATGACCCAATGAGATTAGTTTTGAAATTAAGTTTTTGGACAAATAATGATTTTTACTATAACAATTGGACAAAAAATTCTTGCTTTGTTTATTCCTTTTTGATTGGCACATACAAAATGATTTTTGACAAGAAATATGTATCTGTCATAAAGGTGTTAGTGTTATAAAAGTGTTGCACATACATGTATACAAATTCAAAATGAAGGAAAGAAAATTCACTAGTAAAACGATTTTGCAATGAAAGTGAATCACTTTTGAAAAGGCATTTCTTTATACATAAAACACAATTTCTTTAATTTCTTTAATTCTAATTTCATATTATTTTGTATTTTGTGATAAGTATAGTGATTTTCATGAATCATTGGGCAGGGGAAACTGTAGACAGGTTTTAGAAGAAACACGAATATGACTTAAATGAGACCACATGCAAAGTTTCATATAAAAGGCCTACATCTAAATTTAACTTAAAGGGATTAAGGGTCATTATTGGAAATCACTCACACAATGGATAAAAAACAATAGTGTTTATTGACTATTAAAAAAATTACAGGATGCAATCAGTGTTACCAAATTGGCAATAAAACCGTAAGGTTATGGACAATCTCTAACATCACCCTTTAGTCATTTTTTTATACACCAGAAATATTCATTAATCAAGATTCCATGTTATCCTGCTTGATTAACCGATTCACACACCATAACTTTGTAAACTGGTCCAAATTGAAAGAAATTGTTGACGAAATTTTAAAAGATTCTAGAATCTTTGGGTAGATAACATTGCGGATAATGAAGATATTGCTTATTACAAGCAAGTTCTTCATTTTCTATGATATTATTTCCAAATTGCTTGTGACAAGCTATTTCTTCATTTTTCATGTTATTTAGAGCTTTTTTCTCGAGGCTTAAAAAGCCAGATTGTTTTGGAATCAGTTAACAAGAGTGCCATAGCCACAATAACACCGCCACTTTGCTGCTGTTTCACGAAAATAATTGTAAACACTACTTATTTTGACAGAACCAAATTCAAAACATTTGCAGACTACCTTTTTAAATTGTCAAGTTAAAACTGATCGTTATGATTGATTGATTGAATGGGCCCACAGACTAAGTGTCAAGGGGCATAACTCTTGCAAATTTCAATGAACCATAAAATCCCTGATCCATGTAGACCTAAAAATTATGGTAATGACATTGACCGAGTTTCATTTAAATCAAGACAAAAAATGAGGTGTTTCATTCACAAGGCTGCAATTGAAATAAGCCCCAGATACTAAGTTTTAAGGGGCATAATTCAGGGAAATGAATGAGCCATAAATTCCTTGATCCATGTACATCTACAAATTATGGTGATGACATTGACCAAGTTTCATTTAGATCCAGCCAGAAATTTAGGCGGAGTTGCATTCACAAGGCTGCAATTTCAATAAGCCCCAGATACTAAGTTTTAAGGGGCATAATTCAGGAAAAAGTCAATGAACCATAAATACTCACTTCATGTACATCTACCAATTGTGGTTATAACATCAACCAAGTTTCATTTAGATCCAGCCAGAAACTTAGGATGAGTTGCGTTTACAAGGCTGCGATTTCAATAAGCCCCAGATACTAATTTTCAAGGGGGCATAATTCAGAGAAAAATCAATGACCCATAAAATACTTACTTAATGCACATCTACCAATTAAGGTGATCACATCCACCAAGTTTCAATTAGATCCAAAAAGAAACTTAGGAGGAGTTGCATTCACAAGGCTGCAATTTCAATAATTCCAAGAGACTAAGTTTTAAGGGGGCATAATTCAGGGAAAAATCAATGAGGCATAAAATCCTTACTTCATGCACATCTACCAATTAAGGTGATAAAATCCACAAAGTTGCATTTAAATCCAGCCAGAAACTTAGAAGGAGTTGCATTCACAAGGCTGCAATTTATAATAAGCCCCAAAAATAATTGAACCATAAAATCCTTACTTCATGCACATCTACCAATTAATATGATAACATCGACCAAGTGTCAAAAAGATCCAACCAGAAACTTAGGAGGAGCTGCGCTCACAAGAAAATGTGGACGTACGTACGTAAAACGGACGGATGGACGCACGAACGGACAGACGGAGAAGATGACGCCAATATTCGACCGCCTCCGGCGGCGTATACAAAATAAGGATATAAATAAATAGGAAAAACATATGGATATAAGAAATATGAAAGAAGGAAAATATTTTTGTTAAAAAGATTACCAGATGTCAAAAACCTTGACTGAAAAAAATTGCCCATGAATTTTTTTGTCCTTCAGTTTTTGAAAAACTTTACGACAATGTTTTCTCAATCAAAAATTGAAAAGGATGTAAAAAGCAGGGATTGAACAGGAAATGTAATCGGTTGAAATAACTCTCATTTATGACATTATGATACTGGAAAAAGTACCTGCTTTTTCAATAGTTTTGTCATTCTCTTGATTAATGATTGTGTTAACCTATTACTTCAAGAGTTGTCTTTAGACTGGTCTTAATTCAAAAAGATGCAGATGACAATATTTAGTAGATGAAATTGCAAATATATTTGACTCTTGAGGTAGAAAATTTCTTTTGCTTTCTTCCAGAAATTTCTTCTTTTTCCACAATTTTTACTAAAGTTTATTTTTCTGAGGGGGAGTCAAAAACGAGATTGTGTAGGAATTGATTAAATCACTTAATTGTTTATCTACAAATAGTCTTGTTTGATTTTGCTTCAATATCAAAATACTCATTACAAATATAGGAACATGTGCAGCCACGTAACTTTCTGGGGACGTGTCTGTTCTTAAAAACAACAACACCAAAGTCAAGACTGTAGGCTTATGCAACATTTCCAACGTAATGAATTAAAATAACTTTAACATGCGTTTTTTTTATTTTTTAAATGTTTACATCATTTGCTTATTTACGAAATTTCCATGGTGCCGGTATTGCTGGCCAACATTTCAGAACGAAGGCCACCCTAATTTCGAAACAATTTCCTTAGCGCTAGTTACAATTTAAAGATTGACACTTACCTCAAAATTTTGAATGGTGATCGGGTCAGCAAACGGTGATCATCCGATGTACTTGAATTGTCACAACTTAAAATATTACAGCTTCTTTCAGGAATTGTGATTTATGGAGAAAGATCTAGCTTTTGTTGAGAAACAATTAAATCCTTACAAAAACGTTAGTATTGCTTTATTTATTTCAAGGAATTATTGTGACATTATCGACAAAAATGCATTGTGGTTTGAAGAACCGCGAAGCGAAACGGAAAACTTTTAAGGCCATTTATCACTCCCCCCTAAAACACACACACACACAAAACAACAAACAAACAAACAAAAAACATAATTAATAAGAAAACCACATCCGGCCCAAACGTATTAACAAAGTTGGTGATAGATATTATAAGATCAAAATAATTCTACGCAGCTAACCTTCAATTCATGGAAATACTTCGATGTTTTACATTGTGAACCCACGAGAAATGAAGTTTGTTTACATAATATAGCGCATGTGTATGTAATAGTCAAGGCGACGATTAGGGAACGTTTCTGGTGAAGAATCGAGTGTTTTTGACTTGATCTTAAGTGTGATCAAACAAGATTTGAGCTCTATGTAAAATTCAGAAAATGCCCTTTCCGAAGAACTTCACTCACAATCTTATTTTTTCATACTGATAACAAAGAGGGTTCCTGTTTTCTCTAGTGATCAGATAAAGGATAGATTATTCGAACCGTTTTTTTTTTGTTGTTGTTTTTGTAGTTTTTTTTTATGTTTTGTTTTCATTCCTTGGGGGATAGATCTGGCTTTAATTCAGTCTGCAACTTTCAAAAGAATGATGTTATCTAGATACATCTAAAATTGTTTTCCTGTTATATAATCCTTACCAAAATAACGAAGTTAAAATTTATAGCAAGCAAGGCGCCGATAGCCTAGGATATATATCACATAACCTCCGCAAAAAAAGTTTGATGTTCGGATTATCACTTTCAGTATACTGATAACAAAGAGAGCTCCTGTTTTCTTTAGAGATCAGATAAAGGATAGATTCTTCGAACCGTATTTTTTTGTCTTTTTTTTTATTCATTTATTGTTTTTCATTCCTCGGGGGAGAGATCTGGCTTTCAATCAGTCTGCAACTTTCAAAAGAATGATGTTATCTATATACACCTAAAATTGTTTTCCTTATATATATATAATCCTTACCAAAGTAACGAAGTTAAATTTATAGCAAGCAAGGCGCCGATAGCCTAGGATTTATATCATATAACCTCCACAGAAAAAGTTTGATGTTCGGAGTATCACTTTATGCCTTCAGCACTTTTCACTTTCTGCCCATATCTACTGTCGATTATGCAAAGATCTGCCTAAGATAAGGCTCTTTTTCTTCAAAGCCGGATACTAAATGGGACTGGTAAACTTAGCTAAAATCAACGAATGTTGCCATGGAAACCATTGTTTTCAACATATTTCAAATATTTTAGTTATTATCAAAAGGGGGCAAGCTTAGGGAAGTTTCTGCCTAATTGGTTAATACTGTCCAGATTGTCTTCGAAAGGTGCCTTCTCTATTTTTATAAAGGCCCAATCACAAGGGAGCTCTAAAATTTTAGAAATTTTCAAACTGGTCCGTGAATTTATGCTTCATGCAAAATATAAAGATTCTACAAATACAGGTTCGGGAGATGATGGATTTTTGATAAATTTATTCCTGTTGTCAATTTAAACAAACCTTGAAACGGATTTCAATTTGAAACTGGCCCAGTGGTTTAGGAGGAGTTGTCGTTTTAAAAATCCATCTTTATTTCTATATAAACTCCGCCTTGTGACCCAGGGGTAATGATTTTAGCAATTCCGTTAGAGGTTAATATACTGACGCTTCCTGCAAAATATCAAGGCTCTACGCCTTCTGGGCCAGGAGGAGATATTTTTCAAACATTTTTTTTCAATTTCAATGTTGTTGCCATGGCAACGACAATTTTCAACAGATTTCAATTATTTTAGTACTTTTTAAAGGGCACCACCCAAGATACATTTCTTGTACATTAGTTTGAAATTGGCCCAAGTGTTTGGGAGGAGACGTCGTTTAAAAAAAGTCATTATTTCTACATAAGCCCAAACCCCCACCCTTGGGGCTACGCCTCTATGGACCCGAAAGTAATTATTTTTGCAATGCTGAAAGAGGAAAATGTACTGACCCTTCATGCAAAAGATTTATTTTTTTTTAATTTCAGTGTTTTCCTGGCAACCAGAGTCTTCACCGAATTCCAATTCTTGTACCAAATTTTAAAGGGCACTACCTAAGGAACTTTACTGCCAAATAGGGTTTGTAGTGGCCCAGCGATTTGAAAGGAGATGACGCTTTGTTTAGAAATTGTTGACACACGACGGACGACGCAGGGCGAGAGGGTGATCAAATACCTCACCATGAGCACTTCGCTAAAACTTGAGTACGCATCTTTTTGTAGGGCCCAAAACTTCATTATTTTGTAGTCTCTTACTGTTCTTATTTCTATTTTGTATTTGCAATTTCACATTTTCTTCCTATGTTTTCCACACCTACATTTCATTGATGCGTAAAACGCGGGGTTATGTGGTAACGGGACCATTTGATTTACATGGCGCGTCCTCATCGCAACACGTGAGCGCAGATGTGAGTAAGTGTAATTACAAACTTTTGTCAAATTGTAAACCAATAACCCATATAATGAATGTTGAGATGAGTTATTTGGACAAAAGCATTTACAGATAGTGCTGCTCGAACTTTTAATTACTGTGAAACTGAGTGGATTGTGAACATACATCCCTACCTGTACGGTTGCATCACGCTATATTATGATATTTGCCAAGCATGAAATATTCCAGAAAGAATTCGATAATTCCATTTAGAGGATGTGCTTTCTAATGATCCTCTGGCTTTTTAAACGCTTTTAATTCATCAAACTTTCTTTGAAATTTTATTAATATTTACAAAACTTTATCAAAAAAGTCATACCGACATTTGAAAGGAATTCTGAGAAATATTTCAACGATTCACTTTGTCAAGTATACATTTACTAACATTCAATACATATTCTAAAACCTTAAATCACTCCCATATCTATGAAAGAAAACTAACCAAATTCTCACAAAGTTTATAAAGAAAACAAGAGTCTGCGGCAAAATCTCGAATGACAGCACTGTTGGAGTACTTAGAAAAGGTATTAAAGAAAATATCGAAAACAAGAGACACAGAGTTTTAAATCTAATGTACTTTCACTGAGTGAGATCTGTCCAGCCCCTTAAGTTTGAATGCAAACTGATAGTGTCCTGGCTTTTAAGATATGCCCCGGACTAATTGACCAATCGCTGGCCCCGCCCACTTACTCCATTTGCAACGCCCATCGACTCCTACAGAAAGTCTCGCTTCGGTTTTAAACGGCGTTATTTTGCATAATTTATGGCAAGTAGCATGTAACAAAAAGGTAGAATGGTTGGTTGGCGACTTAAACGTCGTAACTACATCTTGAAAAAGGTTAACAAAAATGGCGGCCAATTTTGGAGTCCAAATCTTAATTCCGGGCTGAATGAATGATTTGATTTCTTGATATATTCCTTGATTTACAGCCGCGATTTGTCAATTAGATGCAGAAAAACAACAGTTTAAATGTCAATCCAGTTAGAAGCAACAATATTTTCAGATGTACAATAACTGAAACCTGAGCAAGCTAGAGTTAAATACCCTTAGCACGATCGAATCTATCCATCAAAGGCTAATATGCTTTCATGGGTATAATTCGAACGGATTTGAATGATAATAAAAATACCCTCAGAAATAAAGAAAGGTGTTACTTGCACTTTTTCTTGCGATGGAGACTATCGACACATAATTTATCACTTTCACAACTCTTCGCCGAAATATTAATTTACAAAAATCAATATTTGTAAGACCTTTCGATTGAATAAAACCTTAGTGCAACTGCTTATTCGTTAAAAACGACGCAAACAGACTATACACATTTACATTTAGCTATATATGCATGTTACGATCGAAACATAATATTCCATTTATTATATACCTTCTTTTTTAATAACGTTTTCAGAGTACGGTAATTCTTTGAAGTAATTTGGTAGAGGGTCAATAAGTATTGATACATACCACATATCAAAGCCCTAGGCCTTATGGTTTGGGAGAAGATGTCCGCCTTTATTTTTAACTTAAATGAGGAATCTCACAGAATAGGGTTATTTTTTATAGAGTATGATAATTCTTTGAAGCAGTTTGGTACGGTCTCACTATATGATGATAAATATCATATATCAAAGCTCAGAGCCTAATGGTTTAGGGAAAAAAGCTCTTTTACGTATTTTTTCACTCGGTTGCAAAGGTAACCAAAGTTCTTCAACGATTTCTATTATTTGCGTATTCATGCAGTGTGATTAGTTTTTTCGGTTCCTACCTCCATGAAAAAAAAATAAAAAAAAAATATTCTCATCATCTCTTAAGTAAAATTATATGGGACTTTGCAAAACATGAAACATGAAAGAAAAACATGTATATATTTTAATAAAATCCTTCTCGTGGCGAAATAAGATGCATTCCGTACATGAAATTTTCAGCTCTAAAAGTAGCGCTCGAAGATTTCGAAACATTTAAAAAATTTACAGCTTGTATAAATTTACTATCGGAAATATAGAACCTCTAATATCACTGTTACGATCAGTTTCATCATTGGAAAAATTTCATTAAGCTGAATGTCGTTTTTTGACTAAATCATTTAAATAATCATACCATCGGGTTGTGGTTATATTCATACTAGTTTCTTTTCTGTTTTCATCGTAATCTAAGTGAGATAGCAGTTTGGGGCCAGGAAAGGATGTCATGGTGGTACTGATGCGAGATATACCAGGAATCCATTGTTATGTGTTCAAGCCACCGCAATATAACTGAAAAAATGTTAAAAGCGGCGTCAAACCCATTCAAACAAACTATTAACAATAAATGCAGTTTGAAAAACTCTGTAGAATATTTATTGCTTTTCTTACTACATACTGCCCACTGTTATTATATGTGCCGAAATGCTATAAAGAGTAATATCGATATTAATTTTGTAAAACTCTGTAAAATTGTTATCTGTAACTCTTCTTATTTGACCACCAGATATATCAATGCAAAGTTTATTTGCCATCGAAGAACGCTTTCAATAGTCAGTATTGTAAAATTCGTAATCTCTCGTCAAATGTAAACAAAGATATCTGTAGCTAATTTCACATAACATCGAAAATATGTATCCGTACTGTTCGCAATCGATTAACCAGTTTTTAGAAATTTTAGACTTGTCCAATTTGAAAAAAGTTGCAGACGACATCTAAAAATGAGTGCAATTTAAAAAGTAACAAACCTATAGGGTAGCAAATATTGGGAGAAAAGAAGAAATTGCTTTTATAAAGCAATTTCTTCTTTTTCTACAATATTTTCTTATGTATAAAATCACAGGGACGTAAAAACCAGGGATTGAACAGGAAAGGGTTAAACGTATGAAAGCAAAGCAGTTTCTTTAAAATACTTCAAAGTCAAGTCAAGTTATTATTGAAATCCTAACCAAAGAAGATGCTCTGAACGAAATACGGTTTTATATGATTTTTTTTTTTTTTTTTGAAAAGTAATTTTCGTCCAATAAGACTTAGTCATAATTGTAGATGCATTGTGAAGGCACATATTTGATAGAGTTTTCTTTCATAAGATAAAACAAGTTGTTTAGGGTTTGAACAGACCTTTTCACGCAAAGCGTTAGATGACTAAAAAGTCTGTAACTATTAGACGCTTTCAAAGTTAAACAACAACAACAACAACAAATTTCCGGTTTACTTCCGGTTTAGCCATACGTCTAGTCATTTTAACTTCTTTTTTCGAGTTTTACAATTAAATATTGGGCAAATGATGTAGATGATATTGATGGAAATGTAGCATCCGTTTTTTTTACAATATCTTTCGCTCCGTTGTCCCAGTTATATTTTTCGGAAGCATTAAAAGTACGCTATTTTATCGGCCTTAACCAATGGATGACGAGTGTTTTGTTTCTTGATCTATTTTCACCATATACAATAAATTGTATGATAACCCGGTATATTGTATAAGTCGAAACAAATACCTCTAATGTATGGAGGTGAATGCACCATGGAAAGGCATTAATAAGTTTTTTTATCCGAGAGCCCCAGAATCAACAAAACTCATGCTTCGCCCCGAAAATATTAAAGTTATGATAGTTTCTGTTCTGTTCTGTTCTATGTACAATCCTCCGCCTTCAGAGCACTCCCTCCCGGGATAGTTGTGTACCCTCTCATGTAGTTACAATTCCTTCTAATTCCGTGGTAGTGTGCAGAGCACTAAAAATATAGTATTTAAAAAATGCATTACAAATATAAGACTAAGACTAAGTTATCTATTTTAAGAATCACAGACAAAGACCATCTATTTACAAAGGATATCACATATTATCGTATATTGCACATGGTAACCATAAAGGTCATCAATTTACTCAAGAAGGGATAAAACACTATAGGAAATCAATCGTAACACGCAAAGTTTAGGAAGCAAGATAAATGGTTGTAAATTCAAGAATGATGAAGGGATCCGAGACTTGGCTTTTAAATTTATAAGTAAAGACAATAGACAGAGTGTCTATATATTTTTATTTACTCATCCATTCGGTATTCTTGTTCAATGATTTTGACGGGAGACTTAGCGAATTTCCCAGATAATTTATTGACTGTTGTGAAGTTGTTTGCTTTACGATACTAAGTTCACCTAGGCCTCCAACTTCTTTATATATATATATATATATATATATATATATATATATATATTTTTTTTTTTTCAACAGAGTTTTGAAACATCTGTGGTTTTGAGAGTAAGATTGACTTTATGAACGAAGAATTACCCACCCATACAATTGTTATTCTTGTACTATTGTTGTTGTTAGCATTTTATTTTATTTTGTTTGGGATTTTTAATATAATTTTGAATATTTATTTATTTATTTGTTATGTCCGCAAGCTTATATTTGCCTATAAGTCTTTTTATTTTACTGATGGAGAAGCTTGTGGTGTATCCAAACTCTTCTGCACCTTGCCTAAAGAGTATAGTTTTAAGACTTTGGTTGTTACCATTTATGATAGAGTAAAAGAGTCAAAGTTGTTTTTTATGTATTTCTCCCTCTAATGGTAAGGTACCTAGTAGCAGATAAACTGCCGAATTTGATGTACACTGTGATAATGATTGTATAACCCGTAGTTGCTTCCTATGGAACAGATCAATGTCATTAAAGTTTGTGCGCGTTAGGTGTAGAGTTTCCAGGCCTGTGAGCAGTCTTGGTACGGCATATACTTGGTAGACTTTTACTGCGATAGATGGGTTGATACCATTGGTACCATGGCAGCCCACATCCACCGATGAGTATATAGTACGCCTTGCTATACTTATTCTGTTTGTGATATTCAGGTTGCTTTCATTCGAGTTTGCTCGTATTAGTCCAATATGGGTTGTTTGGTTTTCAACATCAATGTTTTCTTTTCCTAGGAACCAGGACTCAGGTTTCGCGCTCGCAGCCTTATTTTTGCATATTGCCACACTTTTTCCGGATATATGGAGTGCCTATGATCGTTGGCATATTGGTATGTAATACTCAGCATGTCTGCGAAGGTACTGGAACAGTTTGCCAGCAGCGAAATGTCGTCTGCACATGTGGGACAGCCTACATATCTGGTTCCAATGAATTGTCCAAGCTCTTTGTCTTCCAGTTCAAGTAGCAGTTTATTTATATATAACTGATAAAGATGCGTGGAGAGTATACCACCTTGACGGCATCCTGCTTTATCTCAAAAGGATCGCTGTAGAGGCCTTTCCATTTCACTCTCGCAGATAGGCCCTCGTACATCCCCTTAACCAATTTCCATATAGTAAGATTGGCACCTGCATGATAAAATTTGTCGAGTAGGATATTTTGGTTGACTACGTCAAAGGCTTTTTGACTGTCCAAAGTAGCAAGAAATAATGGTTCGTTATTTTCTTTAGTTTCTAATATTGCTTCTGATACAATTTGAAATGTCATATGTGGAGAGGTATTTTGAGTAAAACCGAATTTTCGGCTTGACTGATTTTTGCTGATGCTGTCTAGTCTCATAAGTAGAAGCTTTTCGAGGATTTTTTCATATATTGATGCTACAGTAATTCCACGATAGCTTTCTACAGATTTCCCATATGTCCTTTTTTTGGGTACAGGGGTTATATACCCAGTTTTAAAGATTTCCGGGATCTCACAGTTCTGGACAATTCTATTGAATAGTTTTTTAATACATTAGCTAGAGAGGTTTCAGCAGATTTTATGTGCTCTGCTGATATACCGTATTCGTCTTCCGCTTTGTTGTTGTTGAGACTTTTTATAGCCACGATGATTTCTTCTTCACTGAAAGGGATTATTTTTTGTTGGTTTAGATGCGCAAGGTTTTCAATGAGTTGACATCTTTCCTCGCAATTCTTTAGGAAGTTTTCATTATAAGTCTCATTCTTTTTTGGGACTGCTAGGTCTTCATAGAATCTGGCAAACTCTTTTCCTTAAAGGATTGGGTCGTACGTATCTTTGCCATTTATATTCACCATGGTAGCTGTATCGTCCCCTTTTTCACCTCGGTTTCGTTTTATGAGCTCAAAGAAGAAAGATGAATTTGGATTTTCCATTAATTTACTAAAGAACCTTTCTCTATCTTTGCATTTTCGCTTCTCATTTGTGAGCGTACATTTCTGTTTGCTCCTTTTGGTTTTATAAAGAGTGGATGAGAATCTCTCGGGGATCCCTCCAATCTCCATTCTTTAAGTGCTGCTTTGCTGATTTTTATAAGCTGCTTTGATCTATCCGAAATTTTGGCCCATGTACCTTTTTCAGTTTTGTTTGGATACATATTTTTGAAGCTAGTTTAACGGTCTCTGAGATTTTTTGGAAACATGAGTTAATATCATTTTGTTCTGAGAGGTTTTTTTTTCCAAAATTGACCCTACTAAGGTGTCATAGGCTTGTTTGTCACCCTCCTGCCAGAGTAGCTTAAAAATTGGCTTACTGCTTTTTAATGAATTGGTAATTTCATATTTGAGTTGTATTTGAAATTTGGTATGGACTGAGAAGTGAGCCGAGGTGTTTTCTGCTTGCTCGCCATTTGTCCGTGTTTTTGATATTCTCTCTTCTTTGTGAAAATATAATCAATGTGCGACTTCCCACGCCCACTATGCTGAATGAAAGTAGGTTGACTCAGAAATTCTTGTGTATTCTTTTACATTTCAGATTCAATGACTGTTTTTAAGATTTTGTCGTGCGGGTTGTTTCTTTTGACTGCTATACTGGCATTGATATCACCAAAAAGCAGACACAAAACATACTTTTGGGTTTGAAATAGATTATTTAGTATGCCTATACGTTCTTCATATTCTTGTTTAGAGCCAGGGCTATGTGTTGGTAGATACACATTTATGATCAATATGTCCTCTTTTCCTGATCTTATTTTTATTGCACTTATTCTATTATTGGCTATATTAATTCTTTTGACATTGCTTGTTAGACTTGTGGGCCATACAACGCAAACGCCTTTTTTTCCTCTTGGCGCATGTGTATTCGAGATTGGGTTTTGGGAGTCTGCTGAGATTATATGCATATCACAGTTTGGAATGTATTCTTATGGTAAATGTTTTTCGAAATCCAAAAGCCAGTGTTTCTGAAGACAGATGATATTAGGGTTTCCCCTAGCCAATTTTTGTAGGTACAAGTTGATTCCCTTAACTCCCTTAATATTTAAGGTTATTAATTCTTTATCTGTCAGTTTGTGTGAGGAAAGATAAAATTAAAGATCAATATAATTCAAACATTGTATCGTCGTTGGGTGACCGAAATGTCGTACTACATATTATCTCAAATTGTATTTACGACCTTTTGTTAGCCCATCGTTGATATTCTGGTTATAATATGCATATCGGCCCCTTGATCTGCTAGAAAGGCTAGATTTTTCAAATATTAAAGCTAGGTATTTTAAGATGAGAGGCTATCTCGCAATATAACCTCCAGCGAAAAAACAATTATGAATCCATTCGATGAAAATAAGCGTAATGACTAATTTTTGTTTGTAGAAAAATGCTTAAAAGATGAGCACAGTGTCCTACAACCGTGCCGATTGAAACGACGCCCGGCCGTATCCTTTGATCAACCAAGGAATTGGTTTTTGGCGGCATATCACTTGAAACGTTAAAAAGATAAAGTTTGTGACCAATTAAGAGTGATTATCGGTTTCTTTTTGACATGTTGTCGGTTACATAATAACCCCATATGTATCTTGATTTATCAAAGGGAAGGCTGTTAACACATTTTTTTTATCAGATCTCTCTTATCATCTATACATTTAATTTTTTTTAATTTTAATATTTTTCTTCGCACTTTTGACATCGTCATCATCAATACGATCTATGGCGTTCATCGCCGAGATAATGCTCCCTATTTTGACATCATAATATTTTTTTAATTCATTGTATGGCATTTATTACGTAAAGTGGATTATTCATATCAAGAAAATGTTTCCTCCTTTTCTTCCATATTTCTATTGTTACAATTATGCGAATGTTTAAAAAAAATCTGAAATGCAGTCGTGTGGGCATGAAGTGAAAAGGAGAGAGAGAGAAAGAGAGAGAGAGAGCGAGAGAGAGAGAGAGAGAGAGAGAGAGAGAGAGAGAGAGAGAGAGAGAGAGAGAGAGAGAGAGAGAGAGAGAGAGAGAGAGATCTACTTTGGTGAAAACACAGACATAAACAAATATTTCAAAAACAGCAAGCCTGCTTTGTTCTTATTTATCTTCATAATGTTTCTGTTTATACATGTACGCTTAAACTTTGTAACAAGGAAACTTTCTAAATAAATATATGCACTTTGGTAAAGACTTTCGGAGATTGGTATCAACATGGCATATCTAAAGCAACTTTTTATCTTTATCGTCGAAAATGTGGTCATTAGTATTTAAATGCCTTAAAAATAAACATAGAAATTTAGTAAATCATGTCAATCAGGATTATTGTCACTTGTGACCAGGCCTACTCTGTGACGGGCGGGGTTTGCAATGAATTACGTGCCGATGATTGACGCATATTCGCAAATTTAACTATTCAGTGTGCTGAAAAATCGGATTGTTTATGTCTTTTGTTGCAATATTAAAACAACAACCCAATGATTTTCGACACAAATAACTTATAGTAATTTGTTGTATATCACAATTCACCAAATTTGTCATTAAAAGCTTAACTGTAACTCTATACTTTTTCCTTTCTTCAATGTGTGTGTGGGGGTGGGTAAAAACATTTTCAAAAATCTTATTACATTGGAAAAATATTGTTATCGCCAAATTCGAGGTACGTTATATTATTTCATATGACCTAGATACCGTACTGTTTTAAACTTAATTCGGTTACTAAAACACGATAATATCATCAGATGTACTCGCTACAACTAGTCTGCATATATCTGCTCACTGGTTGGAACTCTTTTTCAACGAAATTTTGATTTTAGCCTTTGTTTTTGCTCGTTCAAAATAGCCATTTTAAATAGGATGATATAGGAATAATTTATCGACTCCCCGCAATCGATCACGTGACTTAGTCTCGGGTAAATATCGCAGTAAACGAGATTTGATTTGACGCGTGCGCTGTGGGAGCGTGAAAAGGTCTATTATAAGAAACATTAAAGATTCTTGTACTCGGAGTCTATTTGAAACATTTGTTAATAAGCTGGACGATCTAGATTGCGGCTAAGATAAAGGTCAAAGGATGAAAGTTTTAATAACAGGTGAAGGCGTATCCTCTGATGAGTGCATACATGTAATTTGATGGCATAGGCCATGTAACATATTTGCAAGACTTAGATTTTCGCCGACTGAGTCTGAAATAGAATCCTCAAATTTGTTGACAAATCGGTCAAAGTTCATGACCTCAGAGTTATGTTACGTTGTCTGAAGATAAAGCCTATCGCAATATGAGTGCATATTTGGAAGATGTTTTTCCTTTGTGAGGGTGAGATCATATCTCATCAGAAGCTTATCATTTAACAAGGATTTCAGTAAAAGCTAAATCTTCTTTTGAAAGAGATAAAAAAAGCTACTAATAATGAAACGCTTCCATCCGAAACTTACATCCGATGGTATGACGATATATTTCCAAGGCTCCGTCCCGCTTTCTTTTCTTTTCTAAATAGAGATACTTATATTGTATTCAAAACAAAGTCTTAGAATAGGAGAGAAAATTGTACTATTAATTCACTGCATCCCGTTTTAAGAAAAGAAGGCCGTCTGTTGCATAAGGTTTAATCTATCTACCATATGAAGAGAAATGTACTTTTCTGGTTTTTTTGTAATAACCTCCATTGGTTTTCTATTTCATAATTGAACAGGAATTCTAGTTCTTGCATACGACTGAAAAGATATTAAGACACAGTATTCATAAAGAATTACGGGATGCAGTGAAAAAATTGTACAATTTTTTCTCTCCTATTCTAAGACTTTGTTTTGAATACAATTTAAGGGAAAACGGGTGCATGTCGCATTACGATGTAATACAGAAGGCCCCCTATTAACACGAGATACACAACCTGGGCAGAAAAGGTTGATGATCTGATTGTCGCAGGTGTCACTTTCTACCCAAATCTACTGTCGAATTGTGCGCTAGGTGATACTCTTCCCGCTTTGGAGGTATTGTATCAACATATATGTATATACATACATATATATACATGTATATATCATTACATATTTTCCATCCGATCAAAATGCTTTGAAGGAATCTTATAATGGCCACGCAATGATCCTTCGAGTAAATTTTGGTTGAATTCTGTTCAGTACTTTCTTAGAAGAAGAAGATTCTAAAGGTGAAAGTTGACGGACGACGGACACCACATCGTGACAAAAGCCCGCTGGCTTACAACCAGTGGAGCTGGAGTTTGGGAGAGAGAGGGAGAGAGAGAGAGAGAGAGAGAGAGAGAGAGAGAGAGGGGGGAAATAGAGTGAGGAAGGTTCGAACTAGGAGGCTCTCGCATACGACCAAAACTCGTTGTGTAAATATGCGCTTCATAATCTACAGGCAAAGAGAGAGAGGGGAGAGCGAGAGAGGGGGAGGGCGAGCGGTCGTATACCAGGTTTACATTATTCTGTACAGCTCCTGAAAGCGATATGCAGACGCATGTTACATGTTTATCCTATTGCTAGGCTAGTCTTATTTTAAAGAAGTTGTAAATATAGTCAATATACATTTAATGATTTTTTTCCACTTTCATGGTAGAAAACATTGTGGAAAATGAAGAAATTGCTTGCGACAAGCGATTTCTTCATTTTCCGGTTTCCCAATTGTTTTTCTTGGGGCGTCTAAAACCGTCATTGTGAGGAAATTGGTTAAGATTTGGACCGCAACTTCTAAGAATTTGAATCAGTCTAACATTTTTTCGAGTAGTAAAAGTTTAACCCTCTTCCGTAAAATCCATGGTGGAATAGAATTTCAACAATATCATTTCTTACAGAAAGGAAGCCTTCTTTTCAAGCCGCACTCACTTTATATCATCTGCTTCCCCTTTGAACTTGGACAAGTCCAAAATTATGTCGTGTGGTAATGGGTTAAATCCAGTTTACAGTTGGATATCAAGGAGACCAACCGTAAAGCTCGAACCAGCGACCTCCTGATTCTTCTAACAACCTGCCAATATTGCAATAAATCATAACTTAGTCAACCCTTTCCTGTTTTGCGGAAATTGAGACTTGTCCAAATTCAATGGTTTGCAGACAAAAAATTTAGAGGGTATATTTGAAAAAAAAGAGGACCATGGTGGTCCTATATCGCTCCCCTGAGTACGATGCCTCAAGGCATAATGATATGATATACAAAATATCAAAGCCCTACACCTAATTATTTTGGAGAAGAAGATTTCTTAAAGATTTATACCTTTAATCCTAGGTATAGTGAAGATCCAGTCATATTTAGCAAATTTCAAGATTGCAGTAATTCTTTGAAGTACTTAAGTAGAGGGTCAATAGGCATCAATACATACCATATATTATCTAGGCCTAATGGTTTAAAACGAGAACATTTTCTATGATATCCTTCATAACTCCTTTCTGGGATTGCATAGAAAAGGGCTTATCTTCAAGATACAGTCATTGTATGAAGTATTTTGGTAGAGGGTCAATAGGTTTTATTACTCACTAAATATTAAAGCCCTTGACGTAATGGTTTGGGAGAAGATTTTTAAAGATTTTCTTCTCTATTTCTATGTAAAATCAGGGATCGCACAGAAAAGGGCTAATTTTCAGAATACGGTAATTCTTTGAAGTACTTTGGTAGAAAGTCAATAGATGATGATGTATACCAAATATCAAAGCTCTTGGCCATATGGTTTGGGACAAGAAGAATCTTTAAGATTTCCTTCTTTATTTCTATGTTAAATCAGGGATTGCACAGAAAAGGGCTAATTTTCAGAATACGGTAATTCTTTAAAGTATTTTTGTAGAGGGTCAATAGATGATGATTTGTATCAAATATCAAAGTTCTAGGCCTTTATGGTTTAGGTGAAGAATATTTTTAAAGATTTCCTTCTTTATTTCTACATAAAATCAGGGATCGCTCAGAAAAGGGCTAATTTTCAATATACGGTAATTCTTTGAATTTTTTTTTCGTAGAGGGTCAATGAATAATGATGTATACCAAATATCAATGCACTAGGCCTTGTGGTTTTTGAGAAGAAGATTTTTAATCTTTTCCTTCTTTATTACTATGTAAAATCAGGGATCGCACAGAAAAGGGCTAATTTACAGAATATGGTAATTCTTTGAAGTATTTTGGTAGAAAGACAATAAATGATGATGTATACTAAATGTCAAAAGTCTAGGCCTTATGGTTTTGGAGAAGATATTTTGAGATTACCTTCTTTATTTCTATGTTAATCAGGGATGTCATAGAAAAAGACTAATTTTCAGAATACGATAATTCTTTGAAGTCTTTTGGTAGAGGGTCAATAGATGATGATTTGTACCAAATATCACAACTCTGGGCCTAATGGTTTGGGAGAAGAAGATTTTTAAAGATTTCCTTCTTTATTTCCATGTAAAATCGGGGATCGCTCAGAAAAGGGCTAATTTTCAGAATATGGTAATTCTTTAAAGTTTTTTGGTAGAGGGTCAATAGATGATGATGTATTCCAAATATCAATGCACTAGGCCTTATGGTTTTGGAGAAGAAAGTTTTTAAAGTCTTCCTTCTTTATTTCTTCTTTAAATCAGGGATCGCTCAGAAAAGGGCTAATTTTCAATATACGGTAATTCTTTGAATTTTTTTTCGAAGAGGGTCAATGAATAATGATGTATACCAAATATCAATGCACTAGGCCTTGTGGTTTTTGAGAAGAAGATTTTTAATCTTTTCCTTCTTTATTACTATGTAAAATCAGGGATCGCACAGAAAAGGGCTAATTTACAGAATATGGTAATTCTTTGAAGTATTTTGGTAGAAAGACAATAAATGATGATGTATACTAAATATCAAAAGTCTAGGCTTATGGTTTGGGAGAAGATATTTTGAGATTACCTTCTTTATTTCTATGTTAAATCAGGAATGTCATAGAAAAAGCCTAGTTTTCAGAATACGGTAATTCTTTGAAGTCTTTTGGTAGAGGGTCAATAGATGATGATTTGTTCCAAATATCACAACTCTGGGCCTAATGGTTTGGGAGAAGAAGATTTTTAAAGTCTTCCTTCTTTATTTCTACTTTAAATCAGGGATCGCTCAGAAAAGGGCTAATTTTCAATATACGGTAATTCTTTGAATTTTTTTGGTAGAGGTCAATAGATGATGATGTATATTCCAAATATCAATGCACTAGGCCCTTATGGTTTTGGAGAAGAAAGTTTTTAAAGTCTTCCTTCTTTATTTCTGTGTAAAATCAGGGATCGCACAGATAAGGGCTAATTTTCAGAATACGGTAATTCTTTGAAGTATTTTGGTAGAAAGTCAATAAATGATGATGTATACCAAATATCAAAGCCTAAGGCCTTATGGTTTCTTTGTGGATTTCAATTCTATGAAGTATTATGAAAGAGCATGACCTAAGGATTATTTCTGTGAAGTTTTGTTGAAATTCCATGTTTAGTTTAGGAGGAGAAGATTTTTTTGTAATTGTGATCGGAGGGACGATAATTGATCACTATAGCTCCCCCTGAGCACTTCATGCTCAGGTGAGCTAAAAAACACATTCAGAAGGGTAGAAAATATTGTGGGAAAAGAAAAAATTGCTTGTTACAAGCAATTTGTTCTTTTTCTACAATAATTTCTCTCGTATAAAATCATAGCGACGTAAAAATCAGGGATTGAGCAGAACACGGTTAAGTCTCACCTTAAATTGAAGGATCACGTTGTCAATCAAATATCGATAAACCAATCAAATCATACACTTTGACCGGAAGAAAACAAAGTACGCCAATATCAGTCGTCAATTGCCAGAAGCATTTTGTTGGTTTAGCTACTTAAACGTTGTAGCTACAGCTTTTACAAATTGTAGTTACTATATTTAATATCTAGTTATTACAGATACACCCATCTGTTTTTTACATTTCTCTCACATTAATTCTGCAATCGAAGTCGGACTTCCTATCGGAGCTCAGTGGGCGTGGCCAGCGATCAGTAAATTGACCTTGAAGGTCAAAGATCGATCCTTTATGCCTGTCAATCACAATCATAAGAAATAAACAAATATCTTCAAACAAGGGTAAACTTAATTTATTGCCTCAAAAATTGTCACACAAATATTTTACAAAAAAGAAATTAAATAAAACACCAAAAAGGGTAGAAAACTTTCCATATGGTGCAAGGTTTGAGCTGAGGAGAAAAATGATATTTTACCCTTTCCTGTTTCGCAAAATTTTAGACCTGTCCAAATCCAAAGATTTTGCGGACGAAAATTGAAGGTAGATTTTATTTGAAAAATTACTAGCCAGGGTAGAAAATATTGTGGAACAAGAAGAAATAGCATATTGAGGAATTTCTTCTTTTTCTACAATGTTTTCTCAGTTATTAATACATTTACAGGGACGTAAAAACCAGTTTATTCATTACCACACAATCCTACAACTTTACTTCCCTTGCCATAAGAAAGTCATAAAATAAGAAAGGTAATGGACTAAATGGGAAAAACAGTGTAAGTAAATGAACACAGGGCTCACATACAAGCAATTTCTCTGGAATTTTAATGTTTTGATAGTCACCTGAAATTCCCTTCGATGAATCAGTCTATTTGGTTTTGTTTGAAAGAGTTTAGTACCACTTTAAACAGTATTTCGGTCATATCGAGGTGTTTGGAGACCTAACCATAGATTCTTAGTATTTGTCACACCACATCCTTTCTCAACCTCGAGCTGCTCTTCCCTCTTAGATTTACGATAATAAGAAAAATATCAGAAGGGATATTTGTTGGAAATCGAACCCTGGACCTCATGTTTGAGAGTCTGACCCACTTACATCTATGCTATGGCCGTGGAGCAATTTGCCAATTTAGAATTTGGTAATATGATAATGGGTTAAACAACCACTGGTAAAAATTGCATCACTCAGCTACCGTTAACTATGATGACAATCAAGAGTTTTAAATGCTATGAATTCAACACGAAGAACTGCAACATGGACAAGCCAAATGCATGAGATTTTGGTAGTCAAAAGACAGCATTTCATTCCAAATAGGAACTTTTTTAAAATAAAATAAAAAGTAAGTAAGTTGGCAAGTTTGGACTTCTTTGTTTCAGAATAATCTTGACATTGGGATTGCCATTAGCTACATCTATTAAGATACAAGAGCCGTTGGAGACAGATTACACTCCCCAAGTAAGGCTTTGGCACAAAACTTATGCCATTATTGGACAAAAAAACTTCTTATTGAATGCAACTATAGTTTGAGAACTCAGTTCACAAGAAGTTTGACAAACATTGGGGGAATCTGTATGGCTTCACAGGCCTGATTCTAGTACGGTAAAATTCAATGTTACCATATGGTAAAGGGTTGAATATTTTACCTTGACCATTAAAGTTATCAATGTCTACATACAAAAAACTAAGACTCTAACTTGAGTAGTCTTATAGAAACAATAGACTGATTTATTTTAGAGTAGGAAATATACAAAAAGTAAAGCTACATGGCATTAAGTCCCTTTTTAGCATGGTAAGGTTCATTGAGTCAAAAATTGAAATAAACATTACCTAGGATACTTAATAAACAACACTTATGTAAAGTTACAAGAAATTTTGTCAATTTGTAAAGGAGGATTATTTGAAAATTAATGAACTTAACCATTTAACCTTGACCTTGACCGATATGAAGGCTATATCACTTACCATTGTATACTTGTGGGCGATGTTGAAGTTAAATTTTCGAAATTTTGACCTCGAGAAATAACCTTGACCTTGACAGATAACCTTGAATTTAGAACCAGCAGAAAGGTCATTTCATAAGCAATGCACATTTGAAATATGAAGGCTATATCACATACCATTGTAAACTTATGGACAATGTAAAGGTTTTTTTTTTAAATTTTGACCTTGAGAAATGACCTTGACCTAAACTGATTACCTTGAACTTAATACCATCAGAAAAATTTGTTATAATCAATGCACATGTGAAATATGAAGGCTATATCTCTTAGTAATCAAAAGTTATGGCCAATGTAAGTTTGTTGAGGAGAAATGGAGAGCTAATGTATAGCTAACAAACATTAAGCCCTTTTTTTCCATGACGCATCTTATTTCCGCAAATTTCAAATAGTACAAGGCCAAGGGCATCTGATTTGCTGTTCATATTAAATTTCATTGAATTCTGACCATTACACTAGGAGAAATTTGAGAAAAACTATATTTTACCCTAAGTCCCCTTTTTACTTGATGAGACCTCAAATTCGAAAATTGGGGAAAAAATTTTGGCATTATATCATAGGGAGTTCACATGGTAAGTTTCATTTGATTTGGCCCAAGGGTTATGGAGAAAATGATCCGGACAGACAGACAGACAGAGCGGCACCTATATGCTCTCCCTTCAGAGAGCATAAAAATACATATCAATACACTCTTGATGATATTTCCATTAGATTTCTGATACAAAATTTGAAATCAAGTGGTCTGAATTTTAGGTTCTAAAGATGCTCTTGAACAGACTTTCACGAAAATATAATATAGAAAATTATCTGCTTTTTCAATACTTACAAATATCTTATCACAATGAATGCTCTTTCTTTATGTTAAACCTTCTAAATTACCTATGCCCTACTTTAATACGTCGGAATTTATCCGGTGAGGTCGTTAGTCTTCGAGGGATGTCTATCATGACTGTATTGCTAGCGGAAGCCAGTGACTTGATTGATACACAATAAAAACTACAATATTGGTTCCATTTAGGATGTACTTCGCTGACTCTTTTGGGTCTCATAACGCACTAAAATTTTGCTTGTTTTTTCTCGTTTTTTCTAAGTTATGAACAGTAATTTCATTACAAAATCTGTTTAATCGCATTCAAACAAACATCTGAAAGCATTTAAACTAGAAATTTGAAAATTGTGAGCCAAAACTTTTCTGTCTTTATCTGTGCAAGAGCTGCTTTAAAGTCTGAGCTTTAATTTCCAATTTCAATTTCAAAAGTATTTTTTTCCAAAAGCCTGTAATTAATAAGAATTCCAAATGCCAATTTATTCCGGTCAAATTTATTTCTTCCTCCATTTGATGAATTGCCGGTATAAATAAAACTATCGATAAACCTATCAAATAATTCTTTGATGTGCGAAAATGGTTGGCATGTATGTTAAGCATGATTGTTATTTTTAGTTACTTAAGTGTTGTAACTACAGCTGTAGTAACAGTGTTTAGGCCATTAACCTCTCATATTACATTTTCTGCAACATGTTACTGACCAGAACATTTGTAAAATAATGTCATTTAGTGTCTTAGTCAAACTTCCTATTGGAGTTCAGTGGGTGAATCCAGTCATTTGTCAAGTCACAACTCCTGCACATTTTGCAGATCATGTCAAAATAACTGATTATTCAAAATAAACCACACATTCTAAAAGCATAAAAAAACAACAGCATTCTAATACTTAATTCTGACTAATAATATCATCTCACAAAAGAAAGTCCAAATAATATACATGTACAACTATTCCAATAAACATCAACAAATAAAGCCAGTTCTGTCTTTTTCAAATTGTTCTTAATATCAACACTACCATCCAAAAACCCGGCATTTATCAGGGGAGAAAAAAGGAAACAATGCTATATCAGAAAGCTACTCTGTACAAGATTATAACAGTGCCGTTTGCTATACATCCGATGGTGTCCCTGACAAAATTGTAGACTAATCCAAATTGAAAAGAGTTGCAGACGACAATTTACAGCTTTTGAAATTTCAGCTTTAGGGGTAGAAAACACTGAGTAAAATGAAGAAATTGCTTGTCACAAGTAATTTCTTCATTTTACACAAAATTTTCCAAAAGTTTTCTTGAGGAGTGTTCAAAAGCATCACTGTGTTGGAATAGGTTAATATCAAATACTTGTACTAATCCATGAATGCAATTCAAACTGTTTTTGTAAAACTTAAGCATTGAGTAAAAAGGATATGGCATGATCAAATATAATAACATGGCCAATATGACCCCAAATCACTCACCTGTTTTCAAATTGTCAGTTCAATTTATCAACTCAAAGCAGTGGATAAAACAATATGAAGCAGATTAGCTGTAACATTACAGTAATATTGTAATCAAAATACCTTTTCACTTAATACTGAATGAAATGCCTCCATATTCAAAAGGAATAGTTCTCGTAATAGAAATATATTTTCCGCTATATTCAGCTAACAAGTTTAGCTAAAATTTTGATCCTTATAGTAGTTATAAGGAATCTGTCATTTCAGCCCCTTTCCCCTTGGACAGAATGTCAGCAAACTTTATGGGGACCTTCACTATTACCATCAAAATTAATTCAGCAAGTTTGAGGAAGTTTATGCTAAAATTCTAACCTGTAGAGAGGCACCAAGGATATTGTAATTAAGGCCCTCTCTCCCTTGATATTAGTTAAATTTCAAGCAAACATGAATGAATAAAATCACCTGTAAGGTGGTAACAAGGAAATTATAAGTAAGGCCCAATTTCCACTCATATTGAACCGAATGTCACGATATTCATCAAAAGAGATCTTTTTCATGAACATACAAATAGTTGAGGCCAATTTGAGAAAGTTAGAGAAAAAAGTTTGACCTAATTTGCTGAAGTTCCACAAAGAACGAATGATTACCAACATTTTACGATCACATAGGCTCACAAAGAGCACTATATGCCCAAGTGGATTAAAAAAAATTGACAACACAAATTATGATAAAAATGTGCTAATATGCAAATGACTTAGATTCACACAAAAATCATTGATTCTAATGTAACTATCAATACATAGTTTCAATATTTACCCAATATTTTATCTTCATTTTCAAAAACACTATATCATACATAGAGGAAATTGAATGAATGGAGATTAACCCTTTCCCGTTTTTCAAAATTGAAGACTTGTCTAATCTGAAAGAAATTTCAGACGACAATAAAAAGAGGGTGCAATATGAAAAGAAACCAGCTAACAGTTTATTAAACATTTTGGGAAAAGAAGAAATTGCCTATTACAAGCATTTTCATCTTTTTCCTCAATGTTTTCTCAAGTATAAAAACACAGGGATGTTAAAACAAGGGACTATGAAGGAAATGGTCAAATATAAAATTCATTAAACAAGTCATCAATAAAAAGATAAAAACAAGGCTGTGCCAAGTTTTTATCTATTAAGACAACAAGTTTAATATTTTTTTATTTCATGAGAGGAAATCTGATATTCTCTTTAAATATGATGAAAATTTTTGCTATAAATCGGTGACATCCTTAACTTTATCAATATAAGATATTCCGAAAAATATACATGTTTATTTACATTCAGTGCGTTTTGCAAAATGGTGGCATTACATGCATTATGAGACATCATCTTTCACAGTAACAAAAAGATTTTATCATATGCCTTATATCATTTACAGTAAAGAACAACATTAATTTGACAATCTGATTGTAACCAGATTGAATGCTGAACACTATACAATCGTGATTGAATGATTGTGATTGAACGCTGATCAATTTTTTACTCTGAGTGGATTGAAAGTTGATTGCTACAGGATTGAACATTGAACACTGACTGAATGTGATTGCCCGGAATGTGAATGAAATGATTGTAAAATTAACGATGTTCCGTACTGTACATATTTATTTTACTAGTAGAATATCAAATCAATATCAAAAATATTCAAATGGTTTTATTTCACTACTACGTCGTATGTCATGTTAGAAATTTCAGGTAAGCCCTTTTTTCCACAACATTTATAGTACAAAAATTGAAATAATATATACAAGAAACAATGGTGAGCAGTATACATATTGCTAATTTTGATTTTGCATTCATTATTGTTTAAACATATATGATACAAGACTGTGTTGCAGACATTAATATTAAATTCTATTATTCAAAATTTATAATTAGAAGCCTTGAATGATGGAAAAGGGTTAAACCCATTCCCACATGATAAAATTTTAGACCAATCCAAAATCAAGTTACTTGGAGACAACAATTATAAGATGGTGAAATTTTAAAGATCTTTGTATTTTCGGTTACAAAACATTGTGGATAATGAAGAAATTGCTTGTAAAAAGCAAATTTCTTCATTATCCACAATGTTTTTCTAAAGCCTTTATATTGAGGGGCATTTAAAAGTGTAACTGTGTGGGAATGGGTTAATACCACTTCTTTCAGTATTTAATCATATCAGGCAGCTGGAGCAATGAACTATGGATTCCCAGTAATTCTCACACCAGCACTCATCCTGATTAGGTTTACAATTATCTTTCCATTGATAAAAGATAGATGTCGAAAAGGATATTTGCTGCAGTCAGGAATCAAACCTGGGACCCCTTGATAAGGAGTCCTACATGCTACCAACTGTGTCACAGCTGTGGCCCTTACAGACATTTGATTGATTGATTGAATGGGGTTTAACACCACTTTTAATATTTCAGTCATATTGTGGCAGCTGGAGCATCTAACAATGGATTTCTGGTATTTCTCACACCAGTACTACCACATCTTTCCTGTGCTATGACAGCAGCTGTTATACAAGTCAATTAATAAATTCCTAAACAAAAAGAAACAAAAATATTTGTATTAATGTTGGAGTACAGCATTTACATCGGTTCTAAATGAGATATTTGATTGGTTAATTAGTTTTTTGATTGACAGCAGGAATCATAGCCTGTCTCACAGGCTGTCATTAAGTGAGGGTTTGAAAGTAACCAAGTTTCATCACTTATACTTGACATTCATTCCCTGAAAGTACCCCCTCCTTATGTCTCACACACTGATAAAAGCTAGAGAATAGAAACTTGTCAAATTGTACATAACTAACAAATAAATATCTGTGGTACTACAGAAATCCGTCTGTTCTATACTTGCTGCATATTATTTGGAGGTTTCTTCCACCTTACTTCTTAGTTATATTAACAGTTTACCATTACAGCCAATCTTGCTTAAGCAAACAGCTCTATTAAATAACCACTTTTATTAAAGTGGCCATAATCTAAATTCCCTTCCAAAAAGTATGGGCTTTTGAGAAGTTGAGAATTTTCTGAAAGAAATGCAGTAACCTAATCCTATGTTATTTGAACTCATTAGAATTGTCTCAAGGAGACGATTCTTATGAGTTCTAACAGCAAATGATTCTTATGAGAAAATTATTCACACGAAACAATATTTATGTACAAAACTATACACACATGATATCCGTTTACACAAATAAATTACTTTCAAATTTCACCTTCCTGCACTATATTACTAACTACATCCTTTTCTATTACCTAAAAAATCGTATCACTTTTTACCTATAAAGCTCTACTTTCTTATTCCTATTTTTTGTCTACTCTATATTGACAACATATTAATGGCTTACAGCAAAAACATAGTATGGCTCTATACAATGTATAGAGCCATACTATGTTTATTGCCCTAAGCCATCGATATGTTGATTACCACACAATCCCACTTTTAATGCCTCTCAATAAATTTTTTTTTGAAAACATTGTCGAAGATGAATATTCTGTTTATTTTGTGCAGGTATCACTGTTACACTATCTAAATCCTTGAAACCACATCATTCACAATAGATATCTAAGTGCTTGGCTATAAGAGCTTGATAGTTAAAAAATCAAATTGAAAATGCAGGAATTACTCTTACAAAAATGATTCAAGTGAAATTTAACATACTGTTAAAGAGTGCCCCAATATATTTATGCTAAGTTTCAGACTGGTCCAAATTCAAAGAAGTTAAAGATGACAACAATTTAACGTTTAAAGAGTTTTAGATTTTTTAAACTTTCTGTGCAGAAAACATTGCATACAATAATGCAATTACTTGTTACAAGCAATTCTCCATTTTACGCAATGGTTATCTGATTATTTTATTGCAGGGTTTTAAAAACCGTCATCGTGTGAAATTGGATAAGAGAGGTATAAAAAAGGTTTAATTTCACAATAAGTTCAATCACAGAGCCGAGGCCAAAAATACCAAGATGATAACTTTTCGGCCTGAAAACAGAAGAGCTTAATTAAAATAGTCCAGAGCTTATAATTCAGATAGGTATGAAAGTATGTTTAGTCCGGTTACTTTTGAAATTGAATTCACATTTAGTTGTCTGCAGTATCTTTCAAATTGGACAATTAAATGACTATGAGAAACAGGAATGGATTAACCTGACAAAATCTTACTCTGGTCAAAATTTGTTGCAGGTAACAATTTAAAGTTGATGAAATTTTAAAAGACTTTTGTCTTTTTCAAAGTAAAAAATGAGACAAATGAAGAAATTGCTTCACTTTCCTCAATTATCCAAAGCTGTTTGCTTGTAAGGCATTAAAAGCAGTATTGTGTGGGAATTGGTTAAACAAAAGGACATTGCTTGAATTGTGGCTCTGTTTTATTAAAGAATTGGTTTCTTTTTAACACTCATGAAATTTGTCTACTTATTATAAATCAATTTAGTAAAAGTAACACATTTGCATTTCAGTAACAAAAAGAAGATAACATAATTCATTTAACAAAACTTTTTCCTAATACTTATTTTAAATGCTTTCTTCTTTAGATCTTTTGGCCCTATTCATGTTGAACCAGGAATAAGCCTGTTTTCCCAAGAGGTACATTATACATAAAGATCAGCCTGCACCAAAGTACAGTCTTATCAAAGTCTATGATACCTGTTTGGCCCTTTTAAGCTTAAGTTGCATATGGAATATTAAATTGAATATTGCCCCTAAATGAGTGCTTTCAGCTCTTTCAGCCCATTGATTCATTGCAAATTTGAATAAGGATTCTATTTAGCATGACAAGCATTAAGAAACAAATGACTTTGAAAACTGAACTGAATCAGCCATATTTCAATTTCACAACCATGAGCTATATCAAATCTCTTTTAATAACCAATTTTTACAAAATGTTGATGTCTCATAATGGCTTGAACTGTTCTGTTCTTTTGAATATCATTACCTTATTGTACCAATGCCCTTAACTGGAACTACTGGTAGTCTTTAGATATTTGGCAACAATGGCTTTACACAACAAAGGCCCTGAATAAATGCACACAATTAGCCATATGATATGGCCAGGAGGAGAATTTCTTAAACCTATTCTAATCTTTTTATCTAGTCTTTCTTTTTATCCTCTTTACTCTTCATTGGCATGTCTCGCTGTGCATCTCCATCTTGTTCTGCACGGGGACGTATGACTGCTCTCTTCAACGCGTCCCACATACCCCCCATAAATATAGCACAGAACAAATTCTCAAAGGGAGCAAATGGGTCCTGTATTCCTAACAACAAGGCAGAGAGTTTGAAATAAATAAAGAAGATGACAACACCGAAGTAGATGAGTGGGTGGGGTGCCTGGATGTAGTTGAGCCTCTCACATAGGAACACAATGGATGCTACAAGACTTGCCTTTGTCACGCTGAAACATCAAACAAATATCATATGTCAATCTGTTAGTTTGTAAGGTACTATACACTGTTTTGAACATAAGTTCACTTATTAATCTATTCCCACACAACAAAATTTTAGACTAGTCCAGATTGAAAGAAGCTGCAGATGAGAATTTCAAGTACATGGAATATTATTTTTTTCACCTTTTTTGGATAGAAAAAATTGTGGACGATGAAGAAATTGCTTGTGCCTTAATTGGCCATTCACTGGCTTCACCCACTTATTCTGTCAGCCCAGCCCATTGACTCCAAACCTTAAAGCTGATGGATCATTTGGAGAAGATTTTGAATGGTTAATTTCCCAATGCAGCATATGAAACCTTTGTCTAATGTTATATCTCAGGGCAATTTTCAAATATTTTCATCTTTGTTTGAATACAAGATTATTTCTGTTGCCATGGAAACCAAAATTTTAAAGAATTTAATGTAGAGCTTCAACCAAGAAAAACAAGGGCAAAGTCTCAGCCTTATTTGCCCATTAGGAGAACCATGAAAGGACATCAAATACTAGACAGACAACATATGGTAAGTGATTACAATAGCTTACTTTAGGCATATACCCCACTTTGCATGTGCAATTTTGTCAAAAGCGAATTTCAAGAGGGAAGTGCATTTTGAATTTTGACATCCTTAACATATTCCTACACATTCCCCCTTTTTTTAAGGCCATCAAGAAATTTTAGGAGAAGATGAAGAGGTATGGACAGTTGGATACAGTATCATGAAAATAGCCTCTAAATGTTACAAACATAGCAATAGGTGTGAATCATTTTTTCAAGTTTCAAATTTCCTGACATCAATTCTCAAACCAGTTGTTTTATTGCTTGTCTGTTATCCATTTTGATATTAAATAATGATTTTAATCGAGAGCGCTTGTGGTGAGCAAGACATAGTTGTCACTATGACAAGAAAGTGTATGTGCACTAGTGCGTTAGTCCATTAGTTAGTCCATCCGTCCATCCGTCTGAATTTGTCTAGACAGTTACTCTTATATTTATGGATGGATTTCAAAATAAATTGCCACAAATATTCTCCATCATGAGTAGATGTGCCATTTGAAAGAGTTTTTGGGATAGTTCTAATTTCAAAGTCACAGCTCAATGTCAAACACTAAAATTGTGGTTACAGCTCAAGATCACTAAAATTGTGTTTGTCCTGACAATGACTTCTACATTTATGGATGGTTTTCAAATAAATTGGCACAATTATTCTCCATCAATAGTAGGTGCAATTTAAAATAATTTTTTGGATAGTTCTGATGTCAAGGTCACAGCTCAAGGTCAAACACTAGATTTGTCTTTGTCAGGACAATATCTCCTACAATTATGGATGGATTTCAAACTGATTTGGCACAATTATTCTCCATCATGAGTAGATGTTCCATTTGAAATAATTTTTGGGATAGTTCTAAGGTCAAGGTCAAGGATCAAGGACAAACACTAAAATTGTGTTTGTCCAGACAATCACTCATAAAATTATGGATGGATTTCAAATAAAATGGCACAGTAAAAATCAATGATGAGTAGATGTGCAATTTGAATTCATTTTTGGGATAGTTCTGATGTGAAGGTCACAGCTCAAGGTCAAACATTCAAATTGTGTTTGTCCAGACAATTTCTCCTACATATATGGATGGATTTCCAAATAAATTGGCACATTTATTCTCCATCATGAGTAGATTTTATGGGATAGTTCTAATTTTAAGGTCAAAACTCAAGGTCAAACACTAAAATTGTGTTTGTCTAGACAATAACTTCTACATTTATGGATGGATTTCCAAATAAATTGGCACATTTATTCTCCATCATGAGTAGATTAGCCATTTGAAAGAATTTTTGAGATAGTTCTAATATCAAGGTCACTGCTCAAGATCAAACACTATAATTGTGTTTGTCCGGACAAATACTCCTTCAATTATGGATGGATTTCAAAATAAATTGGCACCATTATGCTCCATCATGAGAAGATGTGCCATTTGGAATAATTTTTGGGATAGTTCTGATGTCATCAAAACAGTTTTAACTGCCTATAAACATACAGGTATTTACAACTGTTTTGCACTGAGTCATTAACATATTAAAGACTGACACAAAGCTTTTGGGTGTTGCAAAGTGTATCAAAAATTAAGTATGTATAAAGAGGGTACAATTCAAACATACAGCAAGACTTGCCCCCTTGATAGTACAGATTTCACTTTGACAGTGAACATATTGTCAAGTCATTGGTGAGTGCCACTACTTAAAACAGAGATATTACAAAATGTAAAATTTGTGCATGATGACAACACCACAGCTGACAAGGCCACACTAAGTCTAATACCTTTGGCTTCCTTTATAAACAGTCAGACTAAAAATTATTTAATTTATGTAAAGTTTGTAAAACTTTGGACATGCAAAGAAAATATGCAATAATTGTATGCCTTTTAAGAAATAGTTAGCATTCTTTATTTGTTTCTTAAGTGTATTAACCCATTCCCACACAATCCCTCCTTTTTACGCCCCTCAAGAAAAAGGCTTTAGAAAACATGGTGGAACATGAAGAAATTGCTTGTATCAAGCAATTTCTTCATTTTTCACCATGTTTTCTATTTCAAAGGACAAAAAAGTTTAAAATTCAATCAACTTTAAATTGTCGTCTGCAGCTTCTTTCAATTTGGACTGGTCTACAATTCCACTGTGTTGGAATAGGTTAAGAGTATAGTCTACACTTGTTATCTCAAAAATTGGGAATCTACAAATTTTGACAAGTCAAGGTCAAATATGTATCCCAACTTTAATCCTTCTTTATGTCATTTGTCATGTCATTTAAAACTGAATTAATATCTCAAAAACATATGATTCCTGTTATGTCCAATTGCTTTTCAAGCTAAATTTCAATTTTGTGTTAACATTTACCTGTAAAGCAGACAATATGTCTATCTCAAGCAAAACATTTTTTGACCTTTTTTAGATTCAAATGATCATCAATGTTTGGCCAAGTTGTGAAAAAACTGAAATTACATCATGCCATTGTCAGACGATCGGTGACAGATACGATGTTTACAGATAATACATGTTTTATCCAAACCTCAACTTCAAGTTAAGAACTTCAGGTTCAAAAATTGATTTTTTTAATACAACTTTGGTTATCTCAAACTTTTTACTAGGAGCCACGAAATCAAAATAGCTGGTGTCAACTGTAATATTTGATAATTTAATCATGGCGTTTTTCTCTATTCACTAAGATGTCTTTAAAATGCTTTTAATTTGAATGAATCTAACACTTCAAATATGCTTTTGCAATAATCAAAATTTTCAAGGTTAATCCTTGTCATCATGCTGAGCCCAGAACATTCCTGCTTTGGCAGGAGGTATAGACTAAGATAAGCCTGTGAATATGTGCAGTTTGATCTTAGTCTACACCACTTGTTTGACTAAGTAAGAGTTATTTATTAAACCCTGTTCTATAATGAATTTTCAAGGAAGAGACAAATACTTACAAAGAGGGTTGGAGAAGCTCATTAGAACCAGGAATCCAAATACCTCGGATCAAACGCTCGAAATTCTTCATCAATCCTGAACCTGCACCTGAAGATAAGTAGATGTGAATAACAAAACAATTATACTCAACATTAACCAAAGGTACTGGCAAAGCTTTCTCTACCCACAAATATTCATATTTTCTCAAAATGTGAACTACAACACAAAACAACCAACTTCAAGTTTGGTAGACCATTATGGTTTCCAGACAGCTTTCCTTGAAGTCTTTGAAAAAAAGCCTTTACAAATATATTATGGAAAATACAGACATTGCTTGTTACAAGCAAATTCTTAATTATCAATCATGGTTTCTATCAATCACAAATGGAAAACATAGTAGAATTCGAAAAAACAAAAGTCGTCATAAGCAACTTCTTCCGATTTGGACCAGTTAAAATCTATTGTCTTGTTATGGGTTAGAAGTTCATGTAATGACTATTTTGAGGCAATTGAATAAATCTTGGCTGTATAAATGACAGTATATAGTTGAAAGCTTACCTCTAACAGTTGCTATCCTAACTATAATGAGATATGCATAAGGATACATCTTGGCTGTATGACTGACTTAAAGATTAAGTAAAAACTTACTCTTAAAAGTTCATATGATGACTTTAATGAGATATGCATTTGGATAAATCTTGGCTGTATGACTGACTTAAAGCTTACCTTTGATAGTTTCTATAATGACAATTGGATAAATATTTGCTGTATGACTGACTAAAAGTTATCTTTGATAGTTCCTATAATGACTATAATAAGATATGCATTTGGAAAAAACTTGGCTGTATTACTGACTAAAAGCTTACCTTTGATAGTTCCTATAGAGACAATTGGATAAATCTTGGCTGAATAACTGACTAAAAGCTTACCTTTGATAGTTGCTATTATAACTATGATGAGATATGCATTTTGGTAAATCCTGGCTGTATGACTAAAGGATTACCTTTGATAGTTCCTATAATGACTATAATGAGATATGCATTTGGATAAATCTTGGCTGTATGGCTGACTGCATGATAAACCTTGTGGGCCCTCTGTGTCTCCTTTAGACAGGCTAAAACCATCTTGAAGGGAAGAAACTTGACTATCTTATACACTAAATCAAATGGTGAGTAAAATATCAGGTACCTGAAAGAAAATAATACAAATCTCTTTAACAAGAAGAACATGGTGGTCCTTAATCACTCACATGAGGAACACCCTCAAAAATGACACGAATAAAAAAATCTAAAGTTTTGTCATCTGCAACTCCTTTCAATTTGGATCAGTCCAAAATTGCGCTGTCTGGTAATGGGATAAGCCGTAGGTGTTTTTAGGAAACACTCCTCTCTTGTTTCTCTGTAAAAGAGGTTGTGCATGGGAGTAGCCCAAACGGGTTGCCATTGGCACTCCTCAACTACTTTTGTTGAAGGCAAATAGGTGTTGCAACAGGTAAAATATGCAATCTTTTCACCTATTAGGAACAATCATATTAACCTATACAGACATCATTCAAAAGATTTAAGGTCCAGTATGCTAACTAGTGAGCCAAAAAATTCTCCCATACACAGTGGTGAGGCAATGAATTTAATCTTCAGAGCTATCTAAATGAGATAAATGGGCTTAAAATGTGAACATAATAGTGCACACAAGGTCACTCAGGGATTTGACCTGGTGACCTATTTTTTTATCCAAATTGACCCAAATTTTGGAATTGCAAAGAAGTGAAATTTGAACTTAAGATAAATATCATTGCGACAAATATTCTGACCATATATCAAACAAGAGGCCCAGTGGGCCTTAACGGTCACCTGAGTAAAAGAGCACCAAGACAAGTGATTTTGTTTGAAAGAATTAGAAAAAGTTTTGGTTGAAATCCCCTCAGTAGTTCTTGAGAAGAAGATGAAAATGTTTAAAAGTTACCATAAAAATAACCCCCTTTTGGTCCCAATTTTTGGGCACACCTGACCTTCAGCCTTTTAATTTTCACAAATCTGTATAATCAGTACCAAATGATGCTTTTCACCAAGTTAGTTTGAAATTGGCTTAGTACTTCATCAGAAGATGAAAATGTGAATTTTTTAACATGATGAACTTTGACCTCTGGGTGTGGCCCCATACATGACCCCAGGGACATGAATTTCACAATTTATAATATACCTGTCCTAGTTGTCATGCACACAGAATATTAAAGCCCTGGCATTAACAGTTTATTAGAAGAAGATTTTTAAAGAAGTACCAAAAATTACCCCTTTTTGCCCCCTATTTGGGCCTCTTTGACCCCCAGAACCCCTATTTTCACAAACTTGAATTGGCATCCCCCAATGATGCTTTCTACCAAGTTTGGTTGAAATCCGCCCGGTAGTTCTTGAGAAGAAGATGAAATATTTAAAAGTTACCAAAAATTACCCCCTTTTGGTCCCCATTTTAGGGCCCCCTGACCCCCCAGCCTTTTTATTTTCACAAATCCGAATTACCATTACCAAATGATGCTTTTCACCAAGTTTCTTTGAATTGGCTTTGTACTTCATCAGAAGAAGATGAAAATGTGAATTTTTTAACATGATGAACTTTGACCTCTGGGTGTGGCCCCATACATGACCCCAGGGGCATGAATTTCACAATTTATAATATACCTGTCCTAGTTGTCATGCACACAAAATATTTAAGCTCTGCCATTAACGGTTTATTAGAAGAAGATTTTTAAAGAAGTACCAAAAATTACCCCTTTTTGGCCCCTATTTGGGCCCCTATGACCCCCAGAACCCCTATTTTCACAAACTTGAATTGGCATCCCCCAATGATGCTTTCTACCAAGTTTGGTTGAAATCCGCCCAGTAGTTCTTGAGAAGAAGATGAAAATGTTTAAAAGTTACCAAAAATTACCCCCTTTTGGTCCCCATTTTAGGGCCCCCTAACCCCCCAGCCTTTTTATTTTCACAAATCTGAATAACCATTACCAAATGATGCTTTTCACCAAGTTTCTTTGAATTGGCTTTGTACTTCATCAGAAGATGAAAATGTGAATTTTTTAACATGATGAACTTTGACCTCTGGGTGTGGCCCCATACATGACCCCAGGGGCATGAATTTCACAATTTATAATATACCTGTCCTAGTTGTCATGCACACAAAATATTTAAGCTCTGCCATTAACGGTTTATTAGAAGAAGATTTTTTTAAAGAAGTACCAAAAATTACCCCTTTTTGGCCCCTATTTGGGCCCCTATGACCCCCAGAACCCCTATTTTCACAAACTTGAATTGGCATCCCCCAATGATGCTTTCTACCAAGTTTGGTTGAAATCCGCCCAGTAGTTCTTGAGAAGAAGATGAAAATGTTTAAAAGTTACCAAAAATTACCCCCTTTTGGTCCCCATTTTAGGGCCCCCTTACCCCCCAGCCTTTTTATTTTCACAAATCTGAATAACCATTACCAAATGATGCTTTTCACCAAGTTTCTTTGAATTGGCTTTGTACTTCATCAGAAGATGAAAATGTGAATTTTTTAACATGATGAACTTTGACCTCTGGGTGTGGCCCCATACATGACCCCAGGGGCATGAATTTCACAATTTATAATATACCTGTCCTAGTTGTCATGCACTCAAAATATTTAAGCTCTGCCATTAACGGTTTATTAGAAGAAGATTTTTTTAAAGAAGTACCAAAAATTACCCCTTTTTGGCCCCTATTTGGGCCCCTATGACCCCCAGAACCCCTATTTTCACAAACTTGAATTGGCATCCCCCAATGATGCTTTCTACCAAGTTTGGTTGAAATCCGCCCAGTAGTTCTTGAGAAGAAGATGAAAATGTTTAAAAGTTACCAAAAATTACCCCCTTTTGGTCCCCATTTTAGGGCCCCCTAACCCCCCAGCCTTTTTATTTTCACAAATCTGAATAACCATTACCAAATGATGCTTTTCACCAAGTTTCTTTGAATTGGCTTTGTACTTCATCAGAAGATGAAAATGTGAATTTTTTAACATGATGAACTTTGACCTCTGGGTGTGGCCCCATACATGACCCCAGGGGCATGAATTTCACAATTTATAATATACCTGTCCTAGTTGTCATGCACTCAAAATATTTAAGCTCTGCCATTAACGGTTTATTAGAAGAAGATTTTTTTAAAGAAGTACCAAAAATTACCCCTTTTTGGCCCCTATTTGGGCCCCTATGACCCCCAGAACCCCTATTTTCACAAACTTGAATTGGCATCCCCCAATGATGCTTTCTACCAAGTTTGGTTGAAATCCGCCCAGTAGTTCTTGAGAAGAAGATGAAAATGTTTAAAAGTTAACGGACGACGGACGACGACGGACAAACGATGATTGCAATAGGTCACCATGACCATTCGGTCAGGTGACCTAATAATTTGAGCAAAAAATGGGGCCTCTAGATGGCAAAAGGTAATTTCTTCATTATCAACAATGTTTACCCAAAAGAACAAAGATTTTTGAAATACTATCAACTAAAATTAATCAACTGAAATTTCTTTCAATTTGTACCAGTCTGGTATTTTGTCATCTGGTAATTGGTTAACAACTTAAGCACAAGGCCCAAGTCATGTTTCTTGCAAAATTCCACAGCATTAGTAACAACAGAATCTGATACGAAACTTTCACATGAAAATTTAACAAAATTGCTAAGTCGAAAAGGGATAAAACTCCACCAGAGTATCAAATCTTTGTCTAGGGGAGGATATGACAATCACAAGGGAATATGCAAAGTTTCAGAGCAACACAGAGATATGAGACTTTCAAGAAAAACCTTAATCAAAGAATAACTCTTTACTCAGACACATGGGTGAATTGATTAGCCCCCCCCCTTTCATCCAATAGGCAGGCAGAGAATGGATGGTTTGTTATTTTCAAAGAAAAAACAGACAAGAGCATAATTATATTGCTTGCTACCTTAGTTTGAACAGTTGAAATTCATGCTTTCATCTTTCACATGTGTGCATTAATTCATTTAACCGTAAGAAAGACATTTCCAGTGCAGTCTTTTGATTTACATATTCAAATTCTTGTAAATAAACTTTTAACATTTTGCATATTTCAGTTTGGTAGCAGCTAGGGATATCATAACTTTTATATGCATATCATGGAGTAAGAAAACCCTTTTTGTACCAAGGTAAAAATCAAACTTCAAGGTGAACTAAAAGAGGTACCCTTCTTTCTGAAGCTGTGAGTTCTAAAACCAATTTTAGGTCAAGATGAGATTTGAAAACTCTACTTAAACATATATTTTTCAAGTCATTTCTTTCTTTACATTGAGACAATATCATAGGGTTAACTCATTTACAGACAACAGGGTGGAAGTTAAAATGAAAGATTGATTGACTGAATGGTGTTTTACACCAATCAGAACAGTAATTTGCTGCAGCTGGATTACTCAACCATGGAATCCTGGTATTTCTCAAAAAGGTACTACCACTACATCCTTTCCAAGCCTCCAGCTACTCATCTCATTTAGGTTTACAGTTAAACACCCAATGGTGAGAGACAATTGTTAGAAAGGATATTTCAAAACCAAAGAAGTTGCAGATAACAACTCAAGAGTACATGTATGATGTAGCTTACATCATACATAAACAAAAGGGCCAGGATGGCCCTAGATCGCTCACAGGAGTTCTTAATCTGACCCAATTCTGTCAATATTGAGCTGAATTTGGGCCCCTTAGCCAATTCTCAATTGACAAAAGTTTGGACTGGTTCAATTGAAAGAAGTTGCAGATGACTATTTTTAGTTGCTACAATTGTAAAAAAAAAATAATTTTTGGGATAGAAAATGTAACAAGCAATTACTTCATTTTCCACAATGTTTTCCAAAGCCTTTTAGTTAAGTGGCCTCAAAAAGAGTCATTGTGTTAGTATGGGTTAAGAGTAAGCAAAGAAAGCCCTCTTTTTTGTCTTTTCTGATGGTGAATTCTCATTTTCCACATATTCATCCTTTTGACATAACAATTAAGCTGGCAAAGTTTCAACAAGTGTTAACTAAGAAATTGTCACTTACCATTCCATTTCAATTCCCACTCAATGATAGTTTTAGACACCCTTAGAAAATACTTTAATGAAGAAATTGCTTATTTTCTACTAATAAATTTAAAGCCATATCTGCCTTCCAAGGAATAAAAAAAATAGTTGAATAAATTTATCACTTATTTAGTCACTAAAGCAAACAAGGGCAAGGGCCTTTCTGATATTGATATGCAAAAACAGGGTATGAGTGGTGAGAGACAAATGTCAGAAAGGATATGTGCTGCCCCCAGGGATCGAACCCACTACATCCCATGATTGAAGATTAGGAGTCTGAAGCCCTACCAAATGCACTATGACGGCGGCCGTGCTGATGACAAAACTTTACGGACAATTTCATTAATCTTTGTGACCTAGCTAGTTGTTTGAATGACTATTTAAAGTAAAAATGCCATCACTGAGGTCTTAATTTGATGTAAACAAACCTTAAATTTGATGGGTCACATTTTAAAATAATGGAACTTCTGAATAGGGTTACTGCGCAGAATGATGTTGATCATATAATTTCAATCATAATATTTATTCATGCTTTTGAGCCTGGAGTGTGTTTTTTTTTGTTAATTTTATAGTGCATTTTTAGGGAAGATTGGGCTTTAGTCTGCAACTCCTCTAAATTTGGACCAGTCTAAAATTTTGCAGTGTGGTAATGAGATAAGACCCACTTTTTTCAAGTTTTAAAAGAATCTTCATAATTATTTGCAATAGGATTTATCCTTTACATCTAACTGTCATGGAGACCAAATTTCATCATGATCAGGCAAAATTTTTCCCCAAAAGTGTGAATAGATAAACTTTTATTAACCCATTCCAACACAATTATGCTTTTGGACGCCTCTTAACAATTAGGAAACATTGTACAAGCAATTTCTTTGTTCTACACAATGTTTTCTATCTAGAGAGTTGAAAAAATCTTAACTTTCATAAACATAAAATTGTCATCTGTAACTCCTTTTAATTTGGACCAGTCTAAAATTTATAGTCAGGTAATGGTTAATGCCCCTGGTAATGGTAAAAGTTAAAACAAGAGGACCATGATGGTCCTATATCGCTCCACTGAGTATGATTGCTCAAGGCTTTATGATATAATATTCAAAATATCAAAGCCCTACACCTAATCATTTTGGAGAAGAAGATTTTTTAAAGATTTTCTCCTTTAATCCTAGGTATAGTGAAAACCAAACCATGTTGAGCTAATTTCTAGAGTACTGTAATTCTTTGAAGTAATAAAGTAGAGGGTCAATAGGAATTAGAACATACCAAATATCAAAGCTCTAGGCCTAATGGTTTAGAACGAGAACATTTTCTATGATATCCTTCTTTATTCCTTTCTGGGATTGCACAGAAAAGGTCTCATTTTCAGAATACAGTAATTCTATGAAGTATTTTAGTACAGGGTCAATAGGTATCATTACACACCAAATATCAAAGCTCTCTGCTTTATGGTTTGGGAGAAGATTTCATTCTTTAAATCTATGTGAAATCACGAATCACATAGAAAAGGGCTAATTTTCAGAATACAGTAATTCTTTGCAGTATTTTGGTAGAGGGTCAATAGATGATGATTTGTAGAAGATTTTTTTGTAATTGTGAACAGACGGACATCGTACGTTGACCGATCACAATAGCTCCCCCAGAGCACTTCGTGCTCAGGTGAGCTAAAAACTACAAATCTAGAGTAGGTTATCCATACTGATTTGGAACTCTGATTACATAAAGCTTTTGGGTTTATAGTCTTTTTCTATGGCTTGTGTAATCAAAACGTCTTTACACTTTCACTCCTGATCATTGAACTGCAAGTCTGCTGTTAAAATACAGCGCCAATGGCAGTCACAGCACATTGGCTTACAACCCTCACAGGTTATATAATACATACCATACAGCTGTTGCTAACATGATGCTACGATGATCTTTGAATGGAGTAATGGCTGGCTCTCCTAGTAACAAGTTAGCAATTATACTTCCAGCAAAACATGTGAGCATAGACGAAAACCATGTTGATAATGGGTGCTTTCTGTGAAATGGCTGCGCTCCTGAAAATAAACCAACTGTAAATGTAACTTTATAAGACAATTCATTCCAATTATTTTAAATGTTAAGATAAGACTTCACTTATGTGTAGGCTGATCTCCGTCTATACCTCCTTCAAAAACAGGAATATTCCGGGTTCAGCATGGCAAGGGTTAATCTTTCTTGAATTTACAGTCACTTTAGTCATCCCTAGACCTATCAAATGAAGAATCTTTTCTGCGAGAAAAGTTGTGTTTTTTTTTCTTTTTTCATGAACTATTCATGAATTGTTTTGGGGTAATTCAAGGTGCAAGTAGCTATTTTGCAACAGAAACATTTTCCGTTAACTTTTGGCCAAGCTTGCTAACTAACATTTTGACTTTTGACAATTAATATGGCCCCCGGAGTACCATCAAGCTTTTCCTTGGATATGACCTAATGACCTAGTTACTGGCATAATTGACACAAATTTACAAGTTGTATGAGATTTATTTGAGACAAATATTCAAACCAATTACAGTTAGAGGTAAAACTATTACACAATATTAACCCTTGTCATGCTGAATAAAAAAAACTGTTTAGAATGGCACCAAAATCAAAGGACTGAAATCACTGGAAGCAATAGTGACAGGTCAATATTTTATTTGTAAACTGATTTAATGAACAATTCAGGCTAGAAAGGGACAAACAAGTGGTGTAGACTAAGATCTGACTGCACATTTGTGCAGGGTGATCTTTGTCTATACCTCCTGCTCAAACAGCAATATTCCTAGGTGTGGGATGAGCAGGTGGAGTGATAGTACTGGTGCGAGAAATACAAAATATCTATGGTTAGATGCTCTAGCCACTGTTTTGAGCCAAAATAGATGTACAAGATGTACAAAAGAAATTGTAACTAAGACCCCTTTTCCCTTTGTTTTCCAACCAAATCTTCCCTTAATCAATACGGTTCATCCTTATTACCCTGCAATTATTCTAGCCAAGTTTCATAAAGATTGAGTCAAAACTGTGGAGCTCATTGACACTGCACTACAGACATTCATGGATCACAAAAGCCTGTTATGAAAACATTGTTGTCTACACTTTCTTTGAATTTAGGCAAGCCTAAAATTTTGTCATCTAGTAATGGATTAAATAATGTTGACTAGTGCACAGATAACCTATTCAGACTTTATCCCACATATTTAGGACTCTCAAGAAAAAAGTATTTGGAAAATTAAGAATTTGCCTGTTACAAGCAATTTCCCCATTTTTCATGATGTTTTTTACCTTTAAAGACAAAGAATCTAAAGATTTAATCATCCAAAAAAAATGTTGTATGCAATATCCTTGAATGTGGACCTGTCTAAATCTTATCATAATCACGCTTTTTGACCCTCCTTAAGAAAAACATTGTGTAAAATGGTAAATTGCTCATAATAAGCAATTTCTTCATTTGTCACAATATATTCTACCCAGAAAGTTTAAATTCATAACTTTAAATCGTTGTCTGCAACTCCTTTGTATTTGGACAAATCTAAAACTTTACCGTCTGAAAATGGGTTTAAGAAATTTTCATTTTCATGACACCAGAGATAAAGCAGTAAAGGTAGACACAATATGTTACAGATGAGGTAAACCAGTCTGACAGTAAACAGGTTTTACCTGTTGGAATTTGCAGTATCAACACAACACATCCTTTATAACTAGCCTTATTACTCACACCCACCTACTGGGCCTTAGCAGTCTGATAATTAGAGAAATGAGTATCTACTGTTTATTCTGCATTAACCCATTTCAACTCAATCCCTCCTTATTAAGCCCCTTAAGATAAAGGCTTTGGAAAATATTGTGGAAAATGAAGAAATTGCTTGTATCAAGCAATTTCTTCATTATCTACAATGTTTTCTATCCGAAAAAAACAAAAAAAATCAAAATTCCATCAACTTGTGATTGTCGTCTGCAGCTTCATTAAATTTGGGCCAGTCTGAAATTTTGCTGTGTTGGATTTGGTAAACCGTAAACCCATTACCAGAAGGCAAAATTTTTGACTGGTCCAAATTCAAAGATCTTGCAGACCATAAATATTAGTTGATGAAAATATGGATTTTTTTTTTTTTTGTGAAGAAAACATTATGGATAATGAAATACTTGTTGTTTTAAGCAATTTCTTCATTTTCCACAATGCTTTCCAATGTTATTAATGTTTTCTTTGGAATGTCAAATCGTGCAATTGAGTGGAATTGGGTTAATTAAGTTGGAGGGGGTTTCAAACAATTGTTAAGTGCATGTGAATTTGTATTAACCCATTACCAGACAGTAGAATTTTAGACTGGCCCAAATTCAAAGAAGTTGCAGACGACAATTTAAAGTGAATGAAATTTTGGGTTTTTTCAATTTTCTGGGTAGAAAACATTGTGTAAAATGAAGAAATTGCTTGTAACAAGCAATATCTTCATTTTCCGCAATGTTTTCTGAATCTTTTTATCTTGGGGCGTCTAAAAGCGTCACTAAGTAGGAATGGTTTAAACTACACTACCAGGTACACTATTGCTGTCCTAATTATTCTATAATTAACCCATTATCACATGGTAAAATTCTTGACTGGACCAAATTGAAAGGAGTTGCAGATTACAATTTAAGGCTGATCAAATTTTAGATTTGTTCAACTTTGTGGGTAAATTAGAGGCCCATGAGGGCCTGAGACGCTCTACTGGTTATCAAGTTTTCCGTTAAAGAAATCTGATATTTAAGGAAGTTAATTGCCCAAAGAAGAATGCATAAAGAAAAAAAAGGGGGCTTTATCCCCTTTATCATTTTAAGCAACAATCCTCAAGGCCCCTTTTCCTATGTTTCATGACGGATCCACTCCATTTCCAAAAGAAAGTTACCTTATGACCCTACAATCATTCTGTGAATATTTCATCAGAATCTGACAATAATTGTGGACTTAATCACATAAACAGGATTGTTTTGAATGAAAATCAATAAGGCCCCTTTTCCTGTGTTTTCTGATGGATCAATTTCATCCCAAAAGGAACTTTCCTTACAACCCGACAATTGTCCTGTGAAATTTAAAAGACAACTTGATAATGATTGTGATCTTCATCACATACACAAGAATGTTTTGAATGATAATCTGTAAGGCCCCTTTTCCTGTGTTTCAAATGCAACAAATATGCATCTTTGAAGAGAATCCAATAAAACTGTTGACTTTATTGTGTTAACAAAGATATTAAATTCAAGTTCTCATAGGGCCCCTTTTCCCGTGATATTTTACTGTTGGTTTTATCATTCTATGAAAGTTAAAAGTGAATCCGATGAAATATTGGAAATTCATTATGTTTACTAGAATATTTAAAAAAAAAAAAAAAATCATATGGCCCCATTTTTACATGATACTTGATGGATTGTACCCAGTTTTGAAAAGAACCATCTAAGTATTTGTACAATCATTCTGTGAAATTTTGAAGTGAATCCGGTGAAATCAAGGGACATCATTGTGTTAACCAGAATATTTAAGAGAGTTTTTCATAAGGCCCCTTTTTATGTGACCCTTGCTATAGTCAGAACCACTGTCAAAATCAACAATTGGAATGATGGTACAATCAATCTGTTTAATCTGTGGAATTTAGTGTGTTAATGCATTTATAGTGAAATATTCATAGGGCCCCTTTTCTCATGATACTTTACAGAACAAACCAAATTTCAAAAGGAACAATTCAAATGAAGGTAGAATCATTCTTTAAAAGTTAAAGAATATCAATGAAAACAGTGGACTGAATTGTGTCAAGAATTTTTGTAACTAAATTTTCATAAGGCCCCTTTTTCTGTGAAACTTAACAAATCAGACCCAATGTACAAAGGAACAATCCTAATGATAGTTTGAAAAGAAAATGATAAAGACTGAGGACTTTATTGTAATAATGATGTTTTGTAATAAAATTTTTATAAGGTCCTTTTCTTGTGTCACTTAACCAATCAGACCTAATTTTCAAAGGAACAATCCAAATGATGGTACAATCATTCTATTAAAGTTTGAAGAGATTCAGATAAAGACTGAGGACATTGTTGTGTTTATGAGGATTTGGTAATAATTTTTCATACAGCCCCTTTTCCTATGATACTAGACAGATCAGGCCCAATTTGGAAAGAAACAATCCTTATGATGGTACAAACATTCTGTGAAAGTTTGAAGTCAATCAGATGAAAACTGTGGACTCTAGAGTGTAAACAAAGATCTTTGAATTAAATTTTAATAAGGCCCCTTTTGCTATGTTTCTTTAGGAATCGTATCCGATTCCAAAAGGTACAATCCTTATGATGGTACAATCATTCTGTGAAAGTTTGAAGAGAATCCGTTGTAAATTGTTGGCTCTAGATTATTAATGAGAATTTTTTACTAAACATTTCATAAGGCCCCTTTTTCCTGTGTTTCTTGAAGGATCATACCAAATTTCAAAAGGAATAATCCTTATGATAGTACAATCACTCTGTGAAAGTTTGAAGGGAATCCGATGAAAACTATTGACTCCAGAGTGTTAACAAGAATTTTTTAATTAAATTTTCATAAGGCCCCTTTTCCCATGTTTCATGACAGATCAGACCAATTTTCGAAAGGAATGATCCTAATGATTGTACAATCATTCTGAGAAAGTTTGAAGAGAATCCAATGAAAACTGTGGACTCTATCGTGAAAAGGAGGATTTTTAATGGAGTTTTAAATTGAATTTTCATAAGGCCCCTTTTCCCATGTTTCTTGACAGATCATACCAAATTTTAAAGGAACAATCCTTATGTTGGTACAATCATTCTGTGAAAGTTTGAAGAGAAGCTGATGAAAACTGTGGACTCTATCTCATAAACGAGGATTTTTTAATTAAATTTTCATAAGGCCCCTTTTCCGTGTTTCTTAACGGATCAAACCCATTTTCGAAAGGAACGATCCTTATGTTGGTACAACCATTCTGAGAAAGTTTGAAGAGAATCCAATGAAAACTGTGGACTCTATCTAGTAAACGAGGATTTTTAATTGAATTTTTAATGAATTTTCATAAGACCCCTTTTCCTGTGTTTCTTGAAAGATCATACCCATTTTCGAAAGGAATGATCCTTATGTAAGTACAATCATTCTGTGAAAGTTTGAAGAGAATCTGATGAGAACTGTGGACTCTATCGCCTAAACGAGGATTTTTTAATTAAGTTTTCATAAGGCCCCTTTTCCTGTGTTTCTTGACAGATCATACCCATTTTCGAAAGGAACGATCCTTATGTTGGTACAATCATTCTGAGAAGGTTTGAAGAGAATCCGATGAAAACTGTGGACTCTATCACGTAAACGAGGATTTTTAATTGAATTTTTAATAAAATTTTCAAAAGGCCCCTTTTCCCGTGTTTCTTGACGGATCATACCCATTTTAGAAAGGAACGATCCTTATGTTGGTACAATCATTCTGTGAAAGTTTGAAGAGAATCTAATGAGAACTGTGGACTCTATCGCATAAACGAGGATTTTTTAATTTTTTCATAAGGCTGCTTTTCCCGTGTTTCTTGATGGATCATACCCATTTTCGAAAGGAACAATCCTTATGTTGGTACAATCATTCTGAAAAAGTTTGAAGAGAATCCAATGAAAACTGTTGACTTTATCGCGTAAGCGAGGATTTTTAATTGAATTTTTAATTAGATTTTCATAAGGCCCCTTTTCCTGTGTTTCTTGACGGATCATACCCATTTTCGAAAGGAACGATCCTTATGATAATACAATCATTCTGTGAAAGTTTGAAGAGAATCTGATGAGAACTGTGGACTTTATCGCGTAAACAAAGATTTTTTAATTAAATTTTCATTAGGCCCCTTTTCCTGTGTTCCTTGACGGATCATACCCATTTTCGAAAGGAATGATCCTTATGATGGTACAATCATTCTGTGAAAGTTTGAAGAGAATCCGATGAAAACTGTGGACTTTATCGCGTAAACAAGGAAAAGTTTAACGGACGGACGCCGGATGGAGGCACGGATGCCGGACGGGAAAAAGCCATCGCTATAGCTCTAGTGGCCTTCGGCCAGTAGAGCTAAAAAACCATTGTGTAAAATGAAGAAATTGGCTGGGAATTGGTTAAGATTTGGAACTCATGGTGGAAAATGAAGAAATTGCTAATGAAACCAGTCTGAGATTTTGTTGTCTTGTAATGGGTTAATGATGGATTTCAATTATTAAAGAGATTCACTGCAAGTAAATTCCTGCCAACTCTCATCATGATCATAAGGCTCAGGTCGAGCACTTTTTCAAATCAACGCACTGAGTACTAAGCTAGCAAAGCATGGTTTTGTAATTTAACCTTCTTTGTCAAAGGTTGTCATGATAAACAAACCATGTTAAGTAACTCTTGAGTTAGTTGATTACTACACTACAAAATCTTAGACCGGTTCAAATTGAAAGATGTTACTAGCAATTTCTTTAATGACCATACATGATTGAGTGGGAATGGGTCAAATAACATGCTATTGAGGAGTTCTCTACAATTTCAGGAAATTTAATTCAAGTGGGCATAAAAAGCAAATTTCTTTTCTTTCTTTATGGTTACTTCAATTAATGTAAATGACATTCCCGGTGTATGTAAATGCATATCTATGATGTTACCGAAGATGCCTTCAGAAAAATCCAGTCTCAATATTTTTGTACCCCTAACTTTTCAATCTGTAAGTTGTCAAAACCCTGAGAGATTTGCAAACAACAGTTACATAATGTGTTCTCCCAAATTTGGAAAATAATAGTGCTTCAGGAAAGGGAACATAGTTGGAAAAGGAGAAATTCAAACATGCCATAATTTTTTCAAGCATTCCAGGACATTAGATTAAAAGTTCCAGGATTTAAAGAATTCAGTCGAATACCTTTACCTCGAACGTCCCTTAGCCGAAGTTCTCTCTATGTCGAAGTTATTCTAAAGTCCCGATCTTATTACTCTTTAGTTCTATGTATTTGAACCTCCATAAGTTGTTCCCTTTATCTCGTAAACTACCCCTACGTCGAAGCAATTGCAAAGTCCCATCACTATTGTTTTCACATATTCACACCTCTTTAAGACGACATTTCATCACAAAGATCGATTTTTGCAATCAACTAAGTTTTTCACACATTTAGACGAGTCAACGCAGTTAAGAGATAGGTGCGTTACAGTATCGGATATATATTGCTTAATTGATTTTGTTTGATTGTTTTTTATGATCTGATAATTTGAAAGATTGCATGCAGTGGAGACAATGTTACAGACGAATTTTACAATGAATTAAGAGGCATCTTACACCCATACCAAGCAGGACTTGTTAGGCGCCGGACCTGGTCGATCAAGGGGATGGCCAGCAACTTCTACCGAAGGGACGCGCTAAAGGAAGAACCCGGTAACCAATCAAGATGGATACTTGGGTTTCTCGACAGGAAAGAGAAAATACATGTAGTCAAACTATGCAATCGACACAAAGAATAAGCAATAATAGAAGAAGAAAAACAAACAAACAAATCAACAACAAAAAGCAAGGTCTAAACAAAACTTAAGCTACAAGTTACAATAATATCGTAATATTAATTAAAGGAATTACGATAAATACAACGTTGTTATATCTTTTGTTTGATTAGATAATCATACTAGTACAAATCATTTATGGCCCTATTTACCTACGGTATTTCGCCACCATTTTGGTCCTACATGGAAAATATTCAATTATCTACACGTCGAACTATCTCTACGTCAAAATTTTCTCGTAAGTCCCCTGAACTTCGAGGTATAGGTATTCGACTGCATTATAATTATTACCCCCCCCCCCTCCCCCAAAACCAACTTCCAATTCACATGCTCACACACACACACTGGTACACACGCATGCACAGCTGACATCACAAAATGTCGGTTCTTTCCATTCTACCCTATGGTAGTGCAGGTTTGTGATGTATATCAAAGAGACTTAGGAGACAAACTTGAGATGGTGGCCCACATGTTGCACTTTTCCCCAGAGTAGAAATTGTGCACAAAAGAGGGTCATTTTTTAATGTTAGACAATTTGCGATTTATTATTCGAAACTCTAACCTGGATTCATTTTCCATCCCTGAAGTAAGACCTTACAATTTTTTGTTTCTCATTGAACAATCAATATTATTAAAGCAGTCTTTTCGTTTATTTGATACAGTACCATGGATCAAATTATATTCATTCTGCGGATTTCCGTTCATCATTTTGAACTATGTGGATTTATTACATACTGTGAATGAAAACTAAGAAAATAACACACATGTTTTGAGATAAATTAATTTTAGAAAACAGAAGCATAATGAGGACTTAGGTAAATAATCACTGCGATAGGTAACAGGTTTGACAAATGCAGACGACATTTACCAAAGAAGTCAGTGATAATGTAACCAGACGACAGTTTGAGGTTTGGGTTGTAAAACTCTTTTCCATTGGCTTGTTTGATTCGAGGTATTAGGCGCGTTTTATTATATGACCCTTTGTTCCCGTTCTGCTCTGACGGATTCACAATCGAGAAGACACGACAATATTGGCAATTTGTTTAGCTTATAGAAAATCTAAGATTTCACTGTTGACCATTTGTATTGAAGGATCACGTGTAGTAGCAGAGTGGTGGATGGTTAGATTGATGGATACTTTCGGTTCCCTAAACTGATTGTTTTATTCGACTGTTGGTTGGAGACGGAGAATATAATCATGAACATGTATATTGTTATTTGTTGATCACTCCGGACGAAGCGATCCCTACCCTCACACCCTAGGTTGTTGGTACCTAACCCCACAACAACCAACTGGTTATAAATGGCGCCCATCCAGCTGTAGAGTGACGACCGGGATTTTTCATCGTTGGAAGAACATTTCATCGTTGGATATCAGCGTTGGATCGGATAGTGATTTGTGACGGTGGATATTGTGTTAATTTTTGAAAACAGTGTTAAGTTTTGTGTATTGTGAAAAAGGATTTGGGATATTGTCGTGAGTAGAAATGTTTGTTTTATTTGTTTACTGAATGTTTTAAACCGCAATCTCTAGTCTAAAGTCATTGATCGAGTCTAGTCTAAAAATTTTAGTCTGATTTGGTTATAGTCTTAGTTTCGATCATTTCCAACAAAGATTTCATCTGAGTAGTTAACGGCATATTCGGACGGAAACGACTTTCCTACCGAATACTCTGTATTCCATTCAGTAAATAATCAGCTATCCCTTTGAAGTATTTAAAAACTTAGATTTATCAAGGTAGATATTTACTTTACAACATCTAGATTTTATAAACATGACAATTATTTGGCGTGTACCGTTAGGTTTATGTTCCGAAAGTGTGTATCTGTGAGTTTTATTTTTGGCGTGGGAGAGATGCATATGCACGATTCACTGCACTCTAATAAATTGGTGATTGGTTACTAAAATCCTTGGTCTATTAACATCTGGCCCTAATCTTGACCCTTTCCCTTCTGATTTCGCCCTTAGCCTTAGCCTTTTCGCTGACCCTAAATTGTTGCCTTGTACAAAATTAGGTGTTTGTTTATTTCTGAAATCGATCAATTGATGTATTACAACTTTTGTCATTCATTGGCTGCTGGATTTCCCTCCATATGACGTCACACCAGTTCCTGCCAAAAGCGATGATTTGATTGGACCAACTAGTTTCCGGTTACTACTAGCGTAAAACAGGTACTTTCATTGATAGCTGCATTAAATTTGATTGGTTCACACCCTCGTGTCATCATGAACAGGTACGTGTTGTTTATTTTCTCGGTTGACCTTTGACATTTGACAGACGACATAAAATTATACGTAGAGTAAATATGTATAGTGTAGGTTTCCTTTAATGATAGTATTTCACCTTTTGTAATTGTGTTTATATTTATTTACAGTATTTCATTACTACATCAGAGCAATCCATTCCTGAACCGAATTTTGATTGATAAAAAAAATATATATATATAAATAAATAAATTTAGTTGCCGTCTAAATTTAAACTGACACAGTCAATTGAAATGTAACGCAAAAGTATAGGACAAATTTACTGTTTAGAGAGACTATTGTTAGTAAACACAGCGAAAAAGGATAATCGTCATTAGTAATTTATATGACCTTTATAGTGGAAACATTCTTTCAAGAGGAGAAGACTGTTATTTGATATATCACACTAAGACTTAATCTATTTCCAGGTAGAGTGTTTAACGCTCCAGATAATATTACTCCAGATATATTTAACTAACAATAAGTGAAAATAAATCTGTTTTAGGTGTACTTCTGGAGACTTAAAAGTTTTATGCTTCAGATATTTCTACTTTGATATCATGCTCCAGATAGCTGTATTGTAAATATAATTGCTCCGGTTATCAGTGTTATAAAATAGTTGCTCATGATATTTGTTTACATTTTAGATACTTGTTCCAGATATTTCCAGACATGCTCCGGATATATGTATAAATTTCCAAGATGCTCCTGATATATTGATACATTTAAATGATTTAATTCAGGTGGACTTGCTTAAAGATTACTTATGTTTTTGGTATTATATAACATTTATATTTGCTCCAGGTAATAGTTCTGACATTACTGTGGCTCTGGATATTATTTTAGAAAATTTCAAAATTTGCTCCAGATAAAAAGTAATAATAATAATTAGAATTAGAAATAGCTTCGGTTATTACACAAAATTTCTGTGCTCCAGATAATTAGATGTGTTTACAACAATTTTATTGTCTTTGTAAAAGTATATGACATAGAATTGTTTTTTTCAGCTGTATTCTTAAATGATTTTTTTCCCTTGAAATAAATTTAGATAATTTGTTATCCATTGAGTTTGTTGTGAAAATAGAAAATCTGTTTTCACAAGATAATACTAACTTTGTTGTTTCGTTTGAATGAATGAATTCAAACAAATTTTCATTTTTCAACCTTGTATTAGAATTGTCATAAAGAGATTGTGGCATTGTTACTTGGTTCAACAGCTTGTACTTATGTGTTTATTACTTGGCCTTGTGATTACTTATTTCCCGAAGGTATTTGTGATTTCTTAAAACATTTAAGAGAGTGATCAACCTTTCGTAAGAAATTTGATATTGTTGTTTTATTTGTGCCTACTTTCAAGATCATTAAAACTGAGTTATATGACTATAGTGCCATAGACTAAGATCAGATCAGTGATTTATTAATATAGTAGAGGGAATTAGTAGTTGTTTTTTATACCAACTCAAGTTAGCTTTGTGACTCATCACACTGTGGAATTGATTATTGTATTAGCATTTTAAGACATAGACATGTCAAAGGAGAGTAAAATGGAAGCTTCGGCACCCGCGATTTCAGTCGAAGAAGGAAAGCTGTTTGAAGCGTTGCATTTACTTGGCATCAAGCCTCACATTGGTTCAGTGGAGGATGTTACAAAATTACTCAAAGTATTTGGGAAATTAGAAGATGAACCAAAAGAGACAAAGATGACAGAGCCCTCGCCAATTCACGGTAGTTATCACTACCCTAAATTGTCCATATTCCTTGGTGAAGATGGAAAAGGTGATGTGAATTGGGCGGCCTTTAAATATGAAATTGATGCTCTGGTCAAAGAAGGTACATTCACAGATCCACAGATTTTGTTAGGTCTAAGAAGAGCCTGTCGAGGCAAGGCAGGTGATACATTGAGGAGACTAGGTACAGATGTGAAAGTGAAAGAAGTGATAGCTAAATTTGATAGCGAATATGGGTCTGTTGAAAGTAGAGAGACTGTGATGAAGCGATTTTATAGTTGTAGACAAACAGAGGACGAATCTGTATCATCTTATGCTTCTAGATTAGAAGATACATTTGACCAGGCCATTCAACTTAAGACTTTAAACAGAGCTGACATCCAGATATTGAAAGACGTTTTCCACGCTGGATTAAGAAAAGATTTACGATTGATGTCTATGTATCAGTTCGACAAAATAGCCAATTACGATGAACTGAAACGAGAAGTCAGGAGACTAGAAGCGAGTCTTTTGGAACCAGACAGTCCCGATAGAAAGACTAAACCTTGTAAAGCAGCTGTAGCCACGGACAAACCAAGCAAAGAGATGACAGAAGTCAAAGAGCTTTTGCAGAAGTTAAACGACCGAATTGATAAACTAGAGAAAGACAGAGATGGTACAGGTCAACAACAAAGTTATCAACAGAGAGGAAGGGGATATCGAGGCGGAAATAGAGGATACAGAGGTGGTAGAGGAAGAGGTAGAGGAAATTACCAGCCCCAAAGACCTATAGGTGGTCAACAATTTCAGCCAACTTGTTGGACCTGTAATCAGAAAGGTCATATTCAGAGAGACTGTCCGTCTAATACTCAAATAGTGTGCTACAACTGCAATGAACCGGGCCATAAGCAGAATTTCTGCCCAAAAGCATAAGCGCTCATGTTGTGGGATCTAATGTGAGCCGCGGTGACAAAAATGATCCCAAATTAGTTGGACATCCCAACGAAGCAGCAATTATCATAAATGGGATTAAAGCACAAGCATTATTGGATACAGGGACTTGTGTAAGCGTAATATCATCAACATTTGTGAATAATAATCTCCCTGGTGTAACTGTTCAAGACATTGGACAAATGTTAAAAATAGAGTGTGCTGATGGCAGTCCTTTGCCATACAGTGGATTTATCGAAGTCGATATTGAGATTGCCACTGGGATACCAAGGTCAGAACAAAAGAGATGTCTTCTCCTTGTCACACCAGATACTCCATATGCCGAAGGGACACCAATAATATTGGGCACCAATGTCCTTAAAGAGTTCATGGATGACTGCAGAGAACATTTAGGAGAACAATTTTTACAGCACACCAGATTAGAAACTCCATGGTATCTAAGTTTCAGGACAATAGTTGTTAGAGAAAAAGAGTTAAAGAAGAACAAGAATGTCATAGCCGTGGTAAGATGTTCTGAAACTTCAAAAGTGACATTAAAACCTAATCAAACGGTAACCATAAAAGGACACACAGACAAGGAAATTAATTACCCTACAACTACTGCCATTATACAAGAGACTAAGGACAGTGGAATAGCCGATTTTATAGATGTGACCCCAGCTGTAATACAGCTAGAAAATGGAAAGAGGAAGAATGTTGAAGTTACGTTGAGCAATCTTACTACAAATACCGTAACAATTGCTCCTAGAAGCATTATATGTGAAATACAACCTGTGAATGTTACGGAGGATGTGTTCGATCACATTGCAGATAAAGATGAACAGACAGACATACTAGATACTATTGCTATGGATCAAAATAACATTCTTACCACAGAAGAAACAGCTAGATTAAAGGATCTGCTTCATAAACATGAAGATATATTTTCTAAGCATGAAGAAGATATCGGGCATTGTGACTACATAAAACACAGGATTGATTTGCTTCCAGATAAGACTACACCGTTCAAACAAAAGCATCGCAGAGTCCCACCTTTGATGATCGAGGAAGTACGTCAGCATTTGGAACAACTTTTGTCTGCCGGAATAATAAGGAAGTCTAAATCGCCATGGGCAAGCAATATAGTGCTGGTGAGGAAGAAAAATGGATCCATCAGAATGTGTGTCGATTACAGATGCTTGAATAATAGAACAGTGAAAGACGCATATGCACTGCCCCGGATCGAAGAAATGTTTGACGTTCTGAAAGGCAGCAAATACTTCTCCACCATCGATATGAAATCTGGGTATCACCAAGTGGAGCTAGAAGAAGAACATAAAGAGAGAACAGCTTTCACTGTAGGCCCACTAGGTTTTTTAGAGTACAATCGTATGCCTTTTGGATTATCAAATTCACCAGCGACCTATCAGCGACTGATGGAAGAGTGCCTCGGAGACTATAACATGACCATCTGTGTTATATACCTAGATGACCTGATAGTCTTCGGAGACTCGTTCGATGAACATTTATATAGATTAGACCTAGTATTGACCCGCCTAGCTCAATGCAATCTGAAGTTATCACCGCAGAAGTGCATCTTTATACAAGAGAAGGTAGGATTTCTCGGACATGTGGTAAGCGCCGATGGAATCGAGACGGATCCATCGAAAATTGATAAGATTAAGAACTGGCCTTCACCTTCAACTTCGGACGAGTTAAGATCATTTTTAGCTTTTGCAGGTTACTACAGGAGGTTCATTAGAGACTTTAGCAAGATCACAAGACCATTAGCGGAACTGCTTCCACCTACGACGAAGAAGAAAGGCAAGCAGAAGGTAGAAGAGGAGTTCAAGTGGACAGATAAGGAAGAGGAAACCTTCCGAAAGTTGAAAGGGATACTTTCATCACCGCCTGTGCTTGCCTATCCCGACTTTTCACTTCCCTTTGAACTTCATACAGACGCGTCCACGAAAGGTTTAGGTGCTGTTCTGTATCAGTTGCAAGAGGATAAGAAACGCGTTATAGCGTATGCAAGCAGGTCATTGTCGAAATCAGAGAGAAACTATAGCGCTTTCAAATTGGAGTTCCTGGCTTTGAAATGGGCGATAACTGAGAAGTTCTCCGATTATCTCACTTTAAACCATTTCACCGTTCTGACCGACAACAACCCTCTAACATACGTTCTCACATCGGCAAAATTGGATGCAACTGGTCACCGTTGGGCGTCAGCACTCGGGGAATTTTCATTTGACATTTTTTACCGCCCTGGATTGTAGAACACAGACGCCGATTCAATGAGTAGATACCCATTTGATAAATGTGACAAAGATGTAGAACAAGTGAACCGAGAAACTATTAAAGCGGTATGTAACTCAATAGTACAATTACTGTATATAGAGACCTTACCCGTCTATTCTGTAGATGTAGTGGAAGCAACTGAGGTTCCTGGTCAGTGTCTTGCACTGAAAGAATTAAGAGAAGTCAGAAAATTACAGAGATTGGATCCACTAATCGAACGTTGGAGAAAAGCGGTGATCGACAAAATGATACCAAGAGATGTTTGGAGTGGCGAAGATCTGACCATGAAGAAACAGTATAAGAATTTAAAGATGAAACGAGGTTTACTGTTTCGGACGATTAAAGAAGAAGAGAAAGAAATTGAACAGCTGGTGATCCCTTCACAGATTCGGACTGAAGTTCTCAAAGGTCTTCATAACGACGTTGGGCATCCTGGTAAGGAGAGGACGCTTCGTTTACTACGGGAGCGATTCTATTGGCCAAGCATGAATAGCTCAGTAGATAAATGGGTAGAAAAATGTGAAAGATGTTTGAGAAGAAAATCATCCACCAATCAAAGAGCACCACTAGTGAATGTGACCACAACGTACCCTCTAGAGCTTGTCTGTTTCGATTATCTCACTCTAGAACCTTCAAAAGGTGGAATCGCTAATATTCTCGTAATAACGGATCATTTTACGAAATATGCTATGGCAATTCCAACACGAAATCAGACAGCTCGTACCACAGCAGAGGCATTTTACAATAATTTCGTGATAAACTTTGGAATTCCTACACGTCTCCATTCAGACCAGGGAGCAAACTTTGAAAGTGACATCATAAAAGAATTATGTATGATCACAAACATGAAAAAGTCACATACGACGCCATACCACCCGCAGGGCAATGCAGGGCCCGAACGTTTCAACAGGACCCTTCTAGATATGCTTGGCACACTAGAGCCTAACCAGAAAGAAGATTGGAAGAAATATGTTAATTCTTTGGTATTCTTCTATAATTGTACTCCACACGAATCTACAAAATTCAGCCCTTTCGAGCTAATGTTTGGACATAAGCCGAAATTACCAATAGATATAGAGTACAGTAGTATTACAGAAGAAACAGGGACTAAGACAACCAAAGAATTTGTAGAAGACTTGAAGGATCGAATTGAAACTACTAGAAAAATAGTAGATAAGCATACCAGCAATGCAAAGACGAAACAAAAGCGTCAATATGATAAGAAAGCGAAATCAGTGAGATTGGAAATAGGAGATAAAGTCTTAGTGAAAATTGTGTCTTTCGAAGGAAAACACAAAATTGCTGATAGATTTGAGGAAGATGCTTACAGAATAGTTGACCAACCCCGACCTGAGATACCCGTTTATAGAATTAGATCAGAAACATCTGGAATAGAGAAAACTCTACACAGAAACCTTCTTTTTAGGATAGAGGGTGGAGAGGATAGAGAAGATCCCGCTGTTGAAGATTGTGTAGAGAAAGAATTTGATGAAACTGAAAGAAGAATTGATGAAACAGAAGAGAAGAGGCATGACGTCATGCGAGAAGAAGAGTCAGACGACGAAGGTGATTGTGTTGGAGTAAGGCAATGTCATGGGGACGCCCATAGCTTTGTCGTGGAGGCTCTTGGAGGATCGGTAGAAGTTCCAATTGAAGAGCAAGATAAGAGTCTTGCTGGAAAATTTGTTGGAAAGGAAAAGATAGATGACGATGATGAAATCGGAGGTTTAGTAGAAACTGATGAGACAGAGGAGGAACATGTGAATGAAGAGCATTCACTCGATGTGGAAGAAGAAGAAATTTCGGGTCAGGATGCGGGTATTGAACAACAAGACATGTTGACAGATATAAAAGAAGTAGATACAGAGGTGAAAGCACAAGAGGCTGCTAAGGCGAAGGAAAAGCCTATGCCTGCGCCAAGGAGATCATCTAGACAGAAGAAAGCACCAGATAGATACGGGGAATATGTGTTAAAAGCTATGAGTCCTAGACCATTTGATAGCAAATTGCATGCCCTAGATGAACTCATGAAATCTGGTGTTTTGAATAGCGTTGATTCAGAGACCGCTCACAAATTAATTGCAGCCATTATGAATTGATAACTTGTGATTAAATAATCAGATTGTATTCTTTTAAATGACCAATGTATCTCTTTTAACATTGCTTATTGTTTTAATTGTTAGATTTGTTGCTGCGTTGAACTGATGATTGTACAGAGCACAATTTCAGAGAGGGGGAGGATATGATGCAAGTTCAACAGAATTAGAAGTAAATTGACTAACTTTTTCAATGTTGGTTATATGTCAGGTTCTGAGATGCAGAAGTTGCGATGACGAAGTTGTTTGTTTAAACTTATGATTCCATATAAGTTTCAGAGCTGCAGAAGTAGCAATACAAATAGTTATCAATAAATGAATATTTAAATATTGATCATTTAAACAGGGGATCGTTCAAGAGCTGAAGAGGTTGTTTTTTTTTAAATGTACATAAGCTATATAATTAACACGTTGACTTCTTCTTGACAGCTCTTGAAGAATTGTATTTGATTATTTGTCTTTTAAATATATTCAGTAGTAGTAGTGGTTAGCTATAGAGTAGGTTTTGACGAACGATTGACGTTGACGTAACGCTGACGTGACAATGACGAGACGTCATTTTTCAGAGAGGGTGAGTATGTAACCAGACGACAGTTTGAGGTTTGGGTTGTAAAACTCTTTTCCATTGGCTTGTTTGATTCGAGGTATTAGGCGCGTTTTATTATATGACCCTTTGTTCCCGTTCTGCTCTGACGGATTCACAATCGAGAAGACACGACAATATTGGCAATTTGTTTAGCTTATAGAAAATCTAAGATTTCACTGTTGACCATTTGTATTGAAGGATCACGTGTAGTAGCAGAGTGGTGGATGGTTAGATTGATGGATACTTTCGGTTCCCTAAACTGATTGTTTTATTCGACTGTTGGTTGGAGACGGAGAATATAATCATGAACATGTATATTGTTATTTGTTGATCACTCCGGACGAAGCAATCCCTACCCTCACACCCTAGGTTGTTGGTACCTAACCCCACAACAACCAACTGGTTATAATAATAAGGACAACATGTGTCACCGATGATAGTATAATATCAGTAAAAGTGCAAAAGTCATTATCCAGCTGGTGATTAGAGGGTGTTAGAAGCAACTAATAATAAATATTTACACCATTTTTGGCACTGATAGTATAAATTTACCTAATCAATACGCTCTACCAGAATTTCAAAGCTGAAATTCTCAGAGTCTTGGGACATCTTTAAAGAATGAGGGATGTTGTCAAAGACGTTGACAATCATGTACTGTCGCACATAATCTGGGACAAATGGCAAGTCTGAGAAATTAATTAAAAAAAGAATTATAAAGGAACAATCACTTCCTTTACCACAATGTTTTCTCTAGATCAACTCAATGGGTCATGATATTGAGGGACTATTTATATAAGTAAAGGATGGAAAAGAATGTACTGTAGGCTTTATGTATCTATTTTCATTGCATCTTTTTGGTGCGGGAGGGGGGGAGGAGTATGGTAAAAAAAATTCCTTGATTTTGTGAAAACTTCCTGAAATTGGTCCCTATTGACAGCATTGATAACATAATCGCCAATTCATCTATTTTGGAGAGTACGAAAAATGCCTAGTGAAGGTAATATATGTATAATGGTAAAAACCACTGAATTATTAGATATAAGAGACACAGGTATCATGTTTGAAACACCATAGGAGTCAGTAACAAAAGAGTGCAATATCAGTCAAGGTTTAAAAGTTGTCGTGAAACTGGTGATTGGTGGGTGGTAGATTCAACCGGTCACACTAAAACAGAGATTTATAGCCCTACAGACGCCCTATGGAAATTGTACACGCCATACGAGTATACGGGCTATAATAGTGAATCAATGTTAGTTAATAGGATTGAAAATAACATTTTTCTTCTTACTTCAAAAAGAATTCTGAGAATTTTACGTATTTCTGATGATATTGATGTTTATAATATCACATAATTTGACCGGAAGTAATTGACGAAACGCCCTATCGTTTAATTGTTTATTCTTAAAAGACAGAAATTAATTGTAGTCTTCCTAAATTATTCAATATGATTTAACTAAGACTTTAATGCTGAAATATTTGTGTGATCGGCACGCGACATAGTTAATCCTTTTCTTATAGTGCGACAGCCACTGCTTTATAAGGGGAATAATAGTGGACTAGTTTTAAAACAATTTAAAGGGGTTTACATCTGAAAAAAATGCGAGAAAATGGGAAATTTATTGTAACAAATCATTTCTACTTTTCTCACAATGTCTACATTATCAGGCACTTGAAATTTGAGCAAGCTATGAATTATCTTCGGCAAGGCAACATCTTTCCAATTTTGTCATTTGGTAACTAAATCCTATAGGCTTCTAGCCTATGCTAAATTTAGTTGCCTCCCTTGTCTTTACAATTTCAACTCGAAAAATCGTTTAAAACCTGAAGATAAATCTGAAAAATTGTAATATAATAAACCAATTCCTTTTCTAACTACGGGGGATAAATATTTCAATAGAAATTGAGGGGTATCTCACTAAACGGTCTGAAGTTTCCTTAAGTTACTTCCGGTTAGGTTTCGGCAATTGTAAACATCAAAATCATAATAAATAAGATAAATTCACAGAAAATATTTGGAAATATAAAGATAAATGTTAATTTCATTCCTATCAACTAAAAATTATACATAATTATCGCTCATATACTCGTAGGGCGCGTTCAAATTCCATAGGGCGATTGTAGGGCTATAAATCTCTGTAGGGCTTGTTTTAGTATGACCCGATGCAACCAATAATCAATTATTACTTCATTTTTGGTACTTATACCATAACTTTGTATAATCAACACCCTTTACGAGAATTTCTCCACTGGAAATTTATGGATTTCTTTGCTCAAATTACTGAGACATCTTCAAAGACTGCAGGACACCAGGGTAGACTGGTAGGTTATGAATATCCAGTATCGACTGTCCCGCATATTCCAGGGTTTAATGGTTTAATTTAGCTGCGATATCGTAGCCCTCTTTCTGATAATCTGCTGGCAGATTATCAGAAAGAGGGCTACGATATCGCAGCTAGGTTTAGTTGTCTTATTTTTTTTGTAAACTGGTAAACGGCGAACTATGTGACCTTGTACAAAGAATTTGTTTTTCTTTGGTTATTTCTTGTGGGGGGGGATAACTGATATGATGATGGTAATTCATGATTATAACTGACAGTGAAGACCTAACTGCATCCATACCTGCAGGTTGGTTTGGAGAAAAATCGTCCCGTACAGCCATGCACATCAACGTGCAGTGGGCAATGTCGAAATACGGGTACATTTTTAACTTTGTCACTTTAGTAGCGATATCCATGAACGTCTGTGGATCCATTTTGACTGTGTTATTGTCAAGAAAAGGACAAAGTTGTCTCACAGGATGCTGAATTGATGACTACTTCTCTGCGCATGCGTAATTGTGATCAGGGTAGGTAAATGCAGATGATAAAAAATAACACAGTTTTCTCCCTTCATACAAAACTTGCAGCAAATTATGCCTGATTTTATACGATACCCCTAAAACCAGTCACTATCTGTTTTAATGTTGGGATATGTATCCTCTGACCAAATCCTTTAACATTATGGAGAATTTATTAAACTTTTAGAACCACGGCTACCGAAAGAATAACTGTTCACGGAAAAAATCAGTAAGTATCCAAATACCTACAATCAGTTCTCAATCTAGATCAGACCATCAAGAATCTCAGAATCTTATCAAAATTCCTCAAACAGCATATATTGGCAAAACAGGGATAATCAGTGATGACTTCAATGCTGGCTTCAGCATCAAATACTAGAAAGAATCCACTGAAGTTTGCATTTATCAAGTTTATTGATCAAACTCTAATTAATAGAAGACAGTTTACCAGAACGTAGACTCAGCCCATATACCACCAGCACTCTATGGATGAAGGCGGAAATTTTTTAAAGAAGTCAAACTATACCGAATACTGTCAAAAACGGTACACAAAATAATTTAAAGAAAGCCTACTGAAGGCGTAAAGGGAAGCACCATACACTAAAAAACTAAAACTAAAGAAAGCTCTCCATGTCTCAAAGACGTGAAATGCATTATTCACACCCAAAACGGAGATGGTAAAGTTTCTTCATTCTAGATGTCTAAAAAAGAACAACCACAGAACTATACAATGTAGACGTTTAACAAGAATATGTCGAAATATTAACCCAAAGCCTTAACTGACAAAAAAAGTGCAGGTACCGATAATATACATGTATATCCAAAACTCGATTCCTAAAGGAAACAACGAAAAGCATTACAAACATTAATCATCATTTTTAATAAAGGTATGAAAGAATGTAAACTACCACCAATCTGGAAAAAATACTAAAATAACGCCATACACAAAAAATGTCCAAAGCAAGAAGTCTACTATAAATTTACGCCGGGAAAGAATAATTCGTGATTAGGCCATAAGACGGGGGATATTAACACCAAGCACCAACAAGGGTTTAGAAATATTTCACATTTTTAGCACTGCTTGATGACTTAGCAAGACAGGAATAGCAGCATTGATATCATGTTATTTAAACTGACAAAAAGCCTTTGATACAGTCCCTCACGCCAGACTAATAGCAAAGCTCACTTAATTACTATGGAATCAAAGGAAACACTCATATGTGGATTCAATCATATGTTGTACGAAAGAAATGCTGGAACAAGACGATGCGAAATCTTGTTCAGTACTAGTTATCAGTGGTTTCCCACAAGGAAACGCAAAAGGCCATATACTATTTACAATGACACATCAAGGACCTGTCAGACAATACCCAACGTGAAACAAGATTGTTTGCAGATGACACAAAAATTATGCTCAAGTAAATTGTAAAAATGACAAAGTTGAAATACATAACTTAGGAAAATGATCAAAGGACTGGATAATTTCCTTCGATCCTGGTTAATGTAAGCATATCTATGTTGGATAAACAACATACACGCATTATTAAATATAAAGCAAGGGAATTCAGAATCTTTAGTCCGAAAAAGTTCTAGAAATAAAAATCTATAGCAACCTAAACTTGCTAAACCATATTGATACGTAAGGCAAAAAGGCAAACTAGATCGATGCTTGGTCTGACCCCTTTCATATGGATAAAGGAATGTTATTAATCCTGTATTGACATAGACATAGACCCTGATAGACATACTTTATTTGAGCGCTAAGGCTATCGACCCATTATACAAATATGCATATTAATACATGATAAATAGTAGTGACGTATAACAGTAAATTACGCAAAGAGAACAGACGTCAAAGTGACTATACAATTAAATATATATTTCCTACTTCTTTACATTTTCTTTCAAATCAATTGTAAAAGTAAATTTTGAGTTTCGTAGATATTCAATTTCAACGTCAGTTACATTAAATTTACCTTAATTCTTTTGACACTTCTTTTCCCAGGGCGTACGCCTGTTCAAAAAATCGTTCAACTCTTTTTCTTTCTCTTTCAAACAAGTGTCGGGTTTGCAACCAATATGGCTGAAAATGTCTTGTTCTAAGAAAGAGGAAAATCATCTTCACTTCAAAGTATATTATTAAAATCTCTATTCAATATCTATCCCCAAGTGTCTTCCCTTTTCAGTCATAAGGTCATGAGAAGAGCACAGAAGATTAGCCAATGTCCTCAGGAATTTGTATGAAAGATTAAAACTTCGACAAAATTCCGGATTTAACAATGAGTATCTATTATGATTTGTTTTAGCGAAATGCTCTATGTAGCTTAACAATTTTTGTTTTTTGCAATCCTCTAATATATTAGTAAAATATAGATAAATTCTTTATCATTACTAACATCATAAAAAAATCCAGACATGACCAAAACCATATGTAACAAGAGCCATGTCGGACATGGCCATCCCCCGCCGTAAAAGCTTGATAGTAAACTGAAGCCAGTTAGATTTAGGCTTCTTGTGCACTGAATTTCTTTTCAATGAGTTCGATTATAGCTAATATACTTTCAGAGATACGCTCTTTAAAACAACAAAGGGCAATAACTCCAAAATTATGCAAGCAAGAGTTGTGGTTCTTGTGCATTGCACTTCTCCCTAATGAGATCTATTCACCTATGACGTTTTCTCTGTCCATTGAAATACCAAAAGTTAAGAACAGTAGCATAATATCAGAACTATAGTTGTGTAAAGGATTAAACATTTCATTTACTGGAATTTGACCAAAATGCTTTGAGGCCGAAAATGTTATTTATGGCTTTTTAGCTTGAAAGGATAACATATTTATTTAACAAAAATAGTCGACTTGTAAAAATCCTTATGACTATTTCCCAAATGTTTTATCTGAACCATGACTGAGTGCTTGTAAACCCCAATAAATTCATCTAATTTATCATACTGGAGCAATTTTTTTAATGTTTGAATGTTTAATTTTAAAATTGTCATGTAAAATCCAAAATTTTCCAAAAATTCAGTTGTGTCTTGAAATTCCCATAGATCTTTATGAAACTGAAGTAATTTTAAAACAAATCTTTTGTTAAGATTGCTTTGCCGTTAAGGGTAAAATTTCAAAACACATTTGATTGGATACTGGTCCAAGAATCCTTTTTCTAAAATACAAAATACCAAACCAATGACATGCTGCGTTAATTCCGAAGATCAAATGGTTTAACCCTTTCCCGTTTTTTTGAAATTTTAGACTGGTCCAAATTCAAAGAGGTTGCAGACAACAACAAAAATTGGATATAATTCGAAATGAAACCATCCTATGTGGTAGAAAATATTGTGGAAAAAGGAGAAATTGCTTGCTGCAAGCAATTTCTTCTTTTTCCACAATGATTTCTCAAGTACAAAATCTCAGTGACGTAAAAGCCCGGGTTTGTACAGGAAAGGGATAATCTGCAATACTAAATCCATCATTAGATATACAAGTATACTTTTCGTGTTTCTCACCATGAAAGCAACCATATAATAAATGCACGTGCGTGTAGCAATGTTCAATTGACCAATCACTGGCCCCGTCCACTGACTCCCTAGACCCAACCCATCAACTCCGACAGGAATTTCAACTTCGATTTTAAATGGCATAATTTTGCACAATTTATTGCCAGTAGCGTGAAACAAAAAAGTAAAATGGTTGGTTAGTGACCTAAACCTCGTAACTATAGCTTAAATAAGCTGTAGTTACGACGTTTAAGTCGCCAAACCAACACTAAAGGTTAAAAAGTGGCGGCCTTTGTCGGAGTTGAAAAGCTCAGGTCCGGGCCGAATAAATTATTTGATTGGTCGATTTATTTCTTTATTGACAGCCACGATTGGTCAATTAGAAATAAGCCAAATCGATTATACCCTATATCTATTGAACGCCTCTGTGAATGAAGAAATCAGATGGATAAGATGTATAAACGGTAAAAATATGAATTAAATCATCTTGATATATGAAATCACAGAAATCACCCGCAAGGAACAAAAACACATTTGGGTATAGATCAGATATAGAATGCAGTTCATCGTTCAATACATCTATAACATTTTCTTCAACTGAGTTATAAAGTGGTAGGTATTCTGGCGATACTTTTGTAAAAATATAAATAATATCATTAAAATAGTTTCCAAGTGGGAATAATCAAAATCACTATAGTCTAAAAATGTAGGACGAAAACGATGTTTTCATGATGAGTTGGTCTTTAATATATACAAGTTCCCTTCCCGAACCTCTAGCTCCCCTTTGTTTCTTCGATTGCGTAAATTCAAAGGATGTATAACCCGGTAAATATTTTCAAGCGTTTCGCCATTTATACCCATGTTTCACAAAGCACAATATATTGAATCTAGAACAATAATTCACTAAACAATTATCGTTCGAATATTCAACGAACAAATGTTCTATATTAATGTTTGCTTTTCTGTTTTATTACTTGATTTTTGCCACGGACAAAATGCTATGAACTAGCAGAATGAGTCGTTTATGAATTTGGTTGAACACAAAATTTTGACCGTCAACTGAAAGTTTATCTGGTTAAAATAAGCCTTTCTCCCGTATCCTTGGTTTGTTTCATGAATAGGAACATCAATGCCCGCTGGGTGCATTTGCTGTTTCATTACTCGTTTAAAAAAATCGTCCCATACCCAAACAATAAGCTGTCGGAAGTCTGTACTTTTAACTGGTCGTGAATCTATTCTTTTCTGCATGTCATTGTAGCCTTGTCAATTCGTTCTTTGTCCTTATAGACCGAAACCTTGGCAATTATTACACGCGGCTGAAATTTTTCAGAAAGTCTGTTGGCTCGTTCTATATCGTTCATATTACTTGTATAAAAACCTAGGCCATTCTAGATATAATTTCGTACACCCTTTTCTGTATCTGACCACGTTTCTCAAGCAGTTTCGTCCATATTGTAAAATTTAAGGTTGTCCCTTTTGGATTGTTCTTTGTAGATTGCCATATTTGTCCATTAAGCAATTGTTTAGTTCTTCAAAGCCACTTTATCTCCTAATAATATTTCATTTTCTTCAGTTCATCGTTTTAAACCTTTAGTATCTTGTTTTCTCCTTTTAAAACTTTCATACTCTTTTACATTTGCTCGAATTTCTTGTCTAGGTTGTTGACGTTTCTTTGAATGTCTAATAATATATTAATGGGTTAGCAGCAATTTGCAGGTAATGTTGGGTTTGGTGAGATGTTAATTTCACCACCAGTTCGAATTCCAAACTAAAAGATTCTGCTATTTCATTTGTATCTGTATAAAATGTAAAAATCAAAATTATGAAGGCTGGGCGTTTGGTATAAAATCTGCGATCTAGGTTATATTGGTTGAAACCATTCATTTATCTTATGTTGATCACGATATTGACCGATCGCTGACCCCACCCACTTACTCCGTTAGCCCCGCGCATTGATGCCAAAAGGAAGACACGCTTCGATTTTAAACGGTGTTACTTTGCATAATTCATAACCTGAAGCATGTAACAAGAAAGTATAAAAATTAGTTGGCGACCTAAACGTCGTTACAAGAGCTTGAACAAGCTGTACTGACGACGTTTAAGTCGCAAAACCAACAAAAAATAAATGGCGGCCAATGTCGCAATTCAAATCTGAATTCCGAGTTGAATGAATGATTTGATTGGTCGATTGGTTCCTTGATTAACATTGCGATTGATCAATTGTTCTGTTCTAGTAACTAGTTATTTGTTCGTTTTTATTTAAGGATATCGACAATGTCTTGTTTGCTGCAGAATTCTAAATCAACTCTGGCAGCACCCCATTTGGTCAAAGAACGATCACTTGATTGACCTAATTTACCCGATTTATACTCCTCTGAATAAGGCCCTGGAATCATTTCTAGATTCCTTTCTGCAGCAAAAAATGGTACTACCCTTAATCTCAAGGACATAAATGTGAACATCGACCCGAATGCAGTGTTACTGATAAATTGACGAACACCAACGAAAAATGTATTCTGACCCGTATACAATGAACGCAGATCAATAGTACGTTCCGGTTGACTCTTTTATACTGATATACAGCCCAGAGTTACACCTTCATCTAACTCCTATTCTCCATATAAATATCAAGGTAGTCTGTTTTATATATAAATCGATGGCATCCTGTCTCTGACAATCACCTGTAAAGTATCAGGCAGTAATCCCCATCCAATAAAATGAAATTCAAAAATAAAAAGCCCCCATTTCAAGGGGACGTCAATATAGAAGCCATGTAAGACCACATTTGGAATATAGTAGTCAACTGTAAAAAAAAAAAAAAAAAGATAAGATAAAAAATGAAAACGTCAAAAGAAGGACAAGCTTGTACCAAAATTAGTAAACCTTAAGTACAGTTACAGGGCATCCCAACAGTTGATTGGCGGCTCCGATCCCACGTTATTGAAACATATACATGATAATAAGATGTTCTTAATGAATCAGATAGGTTCATACAACACAAAGGCCACAATCTAAAGATCATCAAACAACCGGGTATTACTAGTCTTAGGAAGAATAGCACACGTGGGATGGACTTCCTGGGGAATTAGTTACGTGCAAAAGTGTAAATAGTTTTAAAAATATTGTATGTTGAATTTAATGGACCGAAGTCGATTAAAGAGGGGGAAAAAACACAATAATAAAAACGGACCAAAGATGCACCAGGGAAAATAGCCGATATTAATCTTCGCGAAATCGCTCTTTTTATTCGAATAACAGTTTTCCTTTATTCCATGAAAGGTTTTTGTCCTCAACGTTAAATAGAAAAAAAAAACAAAAAAAAAAACTGGTGTCGCGGAGAAGGACTGTAAAACCCCAATGATTTCGTTCTAATCCGATTCGTATCAATTTGAAATTGTAGATATTCTATGTAAATTAGGTGAATCAATTATGTTTAAAAATCCACCCCTTTTCTGACTGGCTCCATCATGATGAAACTTCACACACTCGTATCGTTCAGTAACATGCCTAGTTGAGCTGGAAATGTTTTTGAATGGCAACTTTGGAAAAGATGGCGATCCACACCTTCTACCATTGTAGAAGAAAACAAAGGATTTCCGATTCAAAATTGCTCTGTTTTTGTCACCACAAGAACTTATATATTTCTATAGATTGATACTACTGCGATTCGAACGTAGTGGGGGGCATTTGTGTTTGCTTAGTAACAATTTCTCGTCTGATCTAGGATTGGTAAAACATTTTAATTCTGTGCGCCAGATTTAAAGACATATACGTCATCTTGATTTTATTTCGTTGCACATAGAAGAAAGATGGCACACTTTTATTTCTCCTCAAATTACAGACGGATCTCTGCCCTCGGCCATTAACTCCGCTTGCCAGTCACAAAAACTGAAATGGTTTGCGGCCTAAACGTCGTAAAAACAGCTTAAATAAGTTGTATTTACGACATTTAAGTCGTCAAATTAACGAAATTACTTTTCTATGTCGGTCAATGTCAGGAGTTAAAAGTTCACCTCCAGTCTCAATGATTGGCTAGGTTGATTGATTCTTTGGTGGACATCCGTTATTGGTCAATTAAAGAGCCCGATGTACCGTCAAAGATTGTAACACTTGTTAATTTTCTGAACGAAGAATGATTTTTCCTGCCTTAGTGTATAAAGGGTGTTTATAGATCAATATATATTTTATTGCAATTACTATACATAGTTTCTTGATACCCAAAAATATAAAAAAATTCAATGAATAAACAAGGTCAAACAAACATGTAAACAAACAAACAAACAAACAAACAAACAATTGCATTACAAACAGAAACGACAAATACATGAAGTATGATAGAGTTATAAATGATACGGGAATAAGAAATTTATTACATTTATTTGAAGATACTTGCAATAGAATATTGAGAAGTTACAAGTCACATAGAATTTATAGTGTTTATGGGGCTGAGGTTAGAACTTATTTCTTAATTACTATAAATTCTTACCTTTTTATGAGTACATTTTCAGAGATAAGGATTTTACACCAATATTTAATAATTCGAATATGTCTCGATATATAACGGGTGGCGTCCAACCTCGCCATAAAGTCTCATTGTACATGTTAATTGTTTAACATTAAGGATGAATTTAAGAACTTAAGATGGACCCTCTCTATCTGTTTAGTTTTTGATAATCCGATTATTTCGCATCCGTAATTCAAGGTTGCTCCAACAAAGGAAACAAAAAGTTATATAGCATCTAGATTTTATTGCGGGATGGTAGAGCGCTTGCTTTTAGACTATGTGGTCCTCGATTCGAATTCAGACCGAGTCTAACATTAAAAAGCGGGTAAAATTTGGCACCCACCGTAAATAAACAGCATGTGAAGTTGTATATACGATTAATCCATACCCACATAATCCTTCCCGTTTACGCCCATCAAGAAAAAAGCTTTGGAAAACATATTGGAAAAATGAAGAAATTGATTGATACAAGCAATTTCTTGATAAACCACAATGTTTTCTTTACAAAAAAATGAAAATTTATATAAATTTCATCTTCTTGAAAATGTCGTCTGCAGCTTCTTTCAATTTAGACCAGTCTAAAAATGTTTGGTGTGGGAATGGATTAATATATAATTGCTAATGCTAAAGAGTCGTAGTTGACGGGGGTGGGGTGTATATGTAATCCGGGATAAATATTTTAAGATTTGAACAAGGGACTTCTCCGTCCTGAAGCAATAAAGCTAGTTTGTACGACAAGGCAGTATAACAACACTACCGGGCTATTGTCATAAAAAGGTCGGATGAGGCTGTTTACAATACTTTATTTGCAGTCAAGTATTTGGTCGGCGCCAAATAAACAGACAATCGGAACCCCTCGTTCAATTCTACGAATCAAATCTCGGATGTATTTTGTAGAACTATTTGAAAAATTCACGTGACACACTTCCAAAATGGCGCTATCCGTTATGAAAAGCAACTGCGGTAGAATGCAGCTCATAAAGTTCTTTAAGAACCCTGTTTATTCTTCAAAGAAAACTGAATATCAGAGAAAAAGGGGCAGAACATAATACAAGAATAGTAAATATAAGTTTTTCAGCGATTTTGAGACTTGTAAACCATCCGGGTTTACCGAGACTACGTACTACGTTTTCTACATTGTTTTCTGCCCTTATCCGTTCCTGTGGTATCGTTGTCTGAGCTGTTCTGTAGGACGCATCCATTTCAAAGTTATTAATAGCGTGGGAATAAGTTGCACAGCCAATCAATGTCGGTCTTTATCTATTTGAGCTTTTTATAACTTTAGGAAGGATGCCGCGTTAGAGTAGTAACCTGTTTGGATGATTGACTCGTGGGAATGACTAACTATCTCGATTTTGATTGGCTGTGTATCTCGTTCGCACGAGATAACGTGTTAAAACCGTTCTTTAAATCGATATATAAAACCCAAAAACTATAAAACGAAAAATGTTGCTGGGAGATTTTTTTACAAGAAAAGTCCAAGAAAATAATAATAAAAAGGCACATGTCACCTCTATACCAGAGTAAAATAGGCCATACTTTTCATTATCATAGCCACAGGAATGATTTTACAGATAAGAAGGTTATATCATAAGGCAAAAGTACGATGACGATAATGCGACAGTACAATGACGATATCGCGAGAGAATGAGGACGATATCGGAATAGTATAAATGTAATATCGCGACAGTACGATGACGATATCAAAATAGAATAAATGTGATATCGCGACAGTACGATGACGATATCGAAATAGTATAAATGTAATATCGCGACAGTTCGATGGCGATATCGAAATAGTATAAATATGACATCGCGACAGTACGATGACGATATTGAAATAGAATAAATGTAATATCGCGACAGTACGATAACGATATGGCGATGGTACGAAAGTGATATCGAGACAGAACGATGACTATATCGCGATAGAACGAATATGATATCGCGACAGTACGATGACGACATGACGATAGTACGAAAGTGATATCGCGATAGTACAATGAAGTGTCGAGACGGTAAGAAGACGTGTCGCGATATTACGTATGTGATACAGCGACAATACAATGGCGATATCGCGATAGTACAATAACGATATAGCTACAGTACCATGATGATATCGCGATAGTACAATAACGATATAGCTACGGTACTATAACAATATCGCGATAGTACAATAACGATATAGCTACAATGCAATGCATTACAATGACGATATCGTGATAGTGTAGGAGTTCTATTGCAAATTTCGGATCGTGTTTATCAATAAAAGAAATAGTCGAATAATAAAATCATTCATTTAAACCGGATCTTAACACTGAATTCTAAAAATGACCTACATTTATGTGAATGCCGACTTAACGGTCGTAATTATAGCTTGAATATTTACACGACTAAACTACAGCTTATTCAAGCTGAAGTTGCAGCGTATGGATCGCAAGCAAACCATGTTACTCTTTTATTTCGTGTAACTGGCCATATTTGTTGTTTAGTACGATGTGTAATAACGAAGTTGAATATCCTGTCGGAGCTAAGTCGTTGTGGCCAGAGATCTGTCAGTAATGCATGAGTTCGAGAGTACGACGGTGTAATAACGAAGGTGCGACGGTGACCTCACAAGAGTACGACGGTAAAACCAAGAGAGTACGACGGTGAAATTACGAGAGTACGACGGTAAAATTACGAGAGTACGATGAGGAATCACGAGTATACGACGGTGAAATCACGAGAGTACGACAGCGATGTTACGAGAGAACGATGAGGAAATCACGAGAGGACGAAAATATCAGCGATTGCCCTAACGGTAAGTACTCAGCCACAAACTGAATCAAATTGAGGACACAATAATTTCATTAACCGATTTTCTCAAAATAATGCTTAATGACGCCCCCAAGAAAAAAATATGATTATGGAAATTAATAAATTTCTTGTTCTAATCAATTCTTAATTATCCATAATGTCTTCTTACCGAAAGGCAAAGATTAATATAATGCAACATCTTTGAATTGGACTAGTCTAAATTTTTTATCGTCTTGTAATGAATTTACAGAAGTAGATTTTTAGCTAGCAAGCTTAAGTTAACAGAAAAAAAATTGAGGTTTTCTCAGAGTTCAACAAGCCTAACTGCCACTGGAGGCTTAATCATTAAATCCGTTGAATGCCTACGCCATAAAAAGTAGTTCGTTTTTCAAGAACATTGCAAACTCTGCCACTGCTTATTTATGGCCACATGAATTAACTTTAGGCAAAATATAGACAACTCCTTCAAAAGCAAGCTATTTAACCCAATCCCATCCAATCCCGCTTTTAAATCATCTCAAGAATATAGCTTTGGAAAACTTTGTGGACAATGAAGATATTGCTTGTAACAAGCAATGTCTTCATTATCCATACTGTTGTCTACCGGACAAGGCAAATACTTTCTAAATCCCACTTATCATGATAACCTTTGACAAAGAATATAATCATGCTTTACTAGCTTACAGTTCTTTCAGTACTTTAATTTCTTTTTGTTTATACTTTTAAAACTATTTCTACATAATATGAATATTTTGTCGTAAAACAGGAAGTTAATCAAATAACACAATACTATTTGATCTGCCCAAACACTGTTCGAAATAGGGAGTTTTCAGACACGAGAAAATAGTGACATTTAAAGCTAAATTGCCGGCTAAAGTCCTAATTCAACGCTTTTTGTCATAAATAATCTCGTTGTAGGATAGCCTTTTTGAATAAACCGTTAACCCATTCCAACTCAATCCCTCCTTTTTACGCCCCTCAAGAAAAAAACTTAGGAAAACATTGTGTAAAATGAAGAAATTGCTTGTATCTAGCAATTTCTTCATTATCCACAATGTTTTCTATCCAAAAAAGACGAAAAAAATCCAAATTCCATCAACTTGAAATTGTCGTCTGCAGCTTCTTTCAATTTGGACCAGTCTAAAATTTTGCTGTGTTGGAATGGGTTAAACCAATTGCCAGAGGACAACAATTCATGCTAGTAAAATTTGCAACAGGTTACAGACGGCGTTTGGGGGATTCTTAAAAAAATCTTTGTCTCCTGGGGTAGAAAACATTATGGATAGTGAAGAAATTTCTTGTAACAAGTAATTTCTTCATTTTTCACAATGTTATCTGTAGCTTTCTTTTGTGGGGATCAAAAAGCGGAATTATATAGGAAGGGGTTAGGCATTTGACTTATAGCAAATTCTTTCTATCAAATCTTATCATGTCTTTACCAAATACAATTTCACTTGAGTTAAAATCCTTATTTAACCCATTCCCACATAACAAAGTTTTAGACAGGTGCACATTTAGGGAAGTAGAACATGACATTTTTTGTCGATGAACAACAACAAAAAAAAAATAATGTATTTTTGGGTAGAAAACATTGTGCAAAATGTTGAAATTGCCTGTAACAAGCAATTTCTTCATTTTCACAATGTTTTCCAAAGTTTTTCTTGAGAGGCGTAAGCGGCGGAATCGTATGGGAATGGATTAAAGTTTAACCAATGTCATGTTAAAATGTTGCAAGTTTCACATTGTTGAACTGTCAACTTTAGATAAAGTGATAACAGAAAATTAAGATAATGGCCTCTCCTAGCACACTTGTATCAAAACTTGGTTTTTAGTGAGTCATAAAGTGAAATAACCTCACCATGTTGGAGCTTTAACAAGTACCAAACATCTTTAACTGCCTTTATTTTTGTTCCTTGTTTTGTAAAGATTCTTCAGGGATAGTTGGACAAATTTGATTTTAAACCTGTAGGTAAGACTGTTATCCTTTTCTCTATTGTTCGGGGGTTAACCCATTCCCACTCAATCCCTCCTTTTTACGCCCCTCAACAAAAAAGCTTTGGAAAACATTATGGAAAACGAAGAAATTGCTTGGATCAAGCAATTTCTTCATTATCCACAATGTTTTCTAACCAAAAACCCGAAAAAATTCAAAATTCCATCACTTTGAAATTGTCGTCTGCAGCTTCTTTCAATTTGGACCAGTCTAAAATTTTGCTGTGTTGGAATGGGTTAATTGACTTTCGAAATTGAAAACAACCCTCCTTATGTTGACGATAATCGTTGATTTTACTTACAGATAAATTTATCTTTCATCGATTAAACATCAAAAGGTATATTTTCACGAGTGGCGACAGTTATACCCTTTTTATCCTCGAGATGAAGTATTCGTAGACATTGCACGAAAACCAAAACAGTTTAGGTAAAATCCTAATGGTATCCATATCAAAGGACAAACAATCGCGAAAACAAGTCCGACGTCATGTGAGCGACAGAATTTTCTTTTCCTAGTTCAGTAGCGTAAGTTATCAAGAGCGGAATATATTCAATGTACAACAGTGTATTTCATATGATTATGTCTTGATGAACAGATAAATAAAGTTATAAGTACGATAAAAGATCGAGAAGTCTTATCATCTCACTGAAAAGTGTTCTACCGGATAAGCCATTCCCAGAAAATGACGCTTTTTACCCCCTCACCCCCCCCCCGAAAAAAAATTAGAAAACATTGTGTAAAAATGAATTTCTTCATCTTCCACAAAGTGTTCTACCCATAAAGTTGAAAAATCGCAAACTTCCTAAACTTTAGATTTAGGCTAAATCTGTAATTCCTTCCAATTTGGACCAGTCTAAAATTTTGTCGTCTGGTTATGAGTTAACCCATTACCTCACAATGACGCTTTTGGAATCCCCCAAGAAATAAAGATTTAGAAAACATTGTAGAATTTCATCATTATCCACAACGTTTTTCTATCCAAAACCAAGATTTCTAAAATTTAACCAACTAAAATTTTTCGTTTGCAACTCCTTTCAATACAGACAAGTCTAAAATTTTGTCGTCTGGTAATGGGTTAAGTGGCAGCGTTCTAGAAAGAGGATTATATTCAGGTAGAGAAGGGGGTCGCGTATGGCTGGTGACGCCCAGTACGGTGTATCGTTTGGGTCAAAAGTCTGCTTTAGATCGCATGCACGCGTAAACCCGTTTAGTTTAAGCGTTCGCGCTTACATTTTAAAAGTGCACGCGGTATTTAATGTGTGCACTTTCCAAATACGAGCGTGCACGCGTAAAAAGTAAACACCTTCATATTGTGCTTGAACTTGTAATTTAGGCGTACGCGCACATCTTATACCGCTGAACGCACAGTATTTATGCGTGTACACCTAATTGCTATTATTGCACTTGTATTATTTACGCATGCACGCGTTTATATAAGCGTGGGCTACCTAAAGTGGACTTTTGACCCATTTCGTGCGCCATAGTCCAGTGAGCACCGACAAAGTACTTTGACTAAGATATCAAACAAATTTAGTTAACAAAATATATAGCCTGAAACATAAAACAAACCGTTCGTTGACGATCAAAACGTTGTTATGACAGCTTGAATAAGTCTCCAACCAACAAAAGTGCTTCATATAATGTTGGAGTTCGAAGTTCTCTTTCGGTCTAAATAAAATAATTGATTGGTCACTGTTTTTTTTTTTTTTTTACAGTCTAGATCCGCAAATTCTTTATATCAGTGCAAGATTGTTTTTCTTTTATCTGTTTATTATTTGGAGCAAATAAAGCTTAACCTAGGGAGGTTTCCTAAAGACTGACAGAAATCAGATTTTTAGTTAATACGCCATTGTAAACGCAACATAAAAGGTTTTTGAAAAATCAGAAGTCGGTTTACCCCGAAAATGCCTGAAATATCAGTTAAATTTTTTGTTAACAACTTTCGAAATATATCATGTTTTAATTTCCTTTGGTGCGAAACGCCAATATAACGATACAAAATGGACGGTTAATACATCCTTATATCCGTGTATCTTTACTCGTACAAAATCAAATTTGCTGAAAGAGATAGATGGTATCAAAGAGGAATTTACTCTACTTGTACTTGGACCACTATTAGAGGTAGTCTAGTTAACTATTTAGTATTTCTCAAATTTTCACACTTGTCCAAATTGAAAGGTTAGGCGAGGATATTATTAAGTAAGTGCACTCTAAACAGTAGCCGTCCTGTATGATAAAAACATTAGAGGAAAAGAAGAAATTGCTCTTTTTCCACAATAATTTCACTAGTATGATATCACAGGGGCTTAAAAATGGAATGTACGGGAAAGCGTTAAAGGGAGGAAATTTAAAAAGAAATAAACTTTACAAGGAAGGTGTATATTCTTTAGTTTTCAATTTTGTGAAGAGGTTCTTGAAAGAAGATTGCGACAGTCTCTTTTGTATTGTAAATGGAAAATCCAATATCACCCTTCAAGTGTAACAATACCTCTGGGAAGTGGGAAAACTGAAGACTCTCGCCTGACTGCGAGAACTGTCTGATGTTAGAAAGTTTTCTGAATGTAGAATGGCCCTTCTATCTTTGAAGTCCTGACCATGCATCTATTTTCTTAAAGTAAAAGCCTTAATTGAGTGGATCTGAATCCTACAAATTCTTTAATACATTCCAACACAAATCCCACTCTTTATGCTCCAAAGCGGAACCCTCTTGGGAAAACATTGTGGCAAAAAAGGAAATAGTTGTTTACAATACAGGTCAACTAGAAAGTTGACGTTGATTAATTCTAATGCTTTGATGGCGTCACAATTGTCTGGTTATTGCTACATGTACTTCCGTCGAGAAAATATAATAATAATAATAAAAATGATAAAGGATTTTTTTTGGAAACTGAAGGAATTATCTTCCACAACTATCTTCAATCTGAACCGGTCTAAAATTGTGGTTTCTGCTAATGAGTAAATGTATCAGTTTTGACATTTTTTCTTCATTTTTGTGAAGCAGATAGATAGCTCATTCTAAAAAAATTGGGTAGGAGTGGGCTGTCATTTTTTTTAATTTGGGTAGGTTTTCTAGCATATCTCTTTCAAAACGTTTTGCAAGAGAGCTTTCTTCGTTTCATGAAGTCTAATATTTGCAAGGAAAGAAACAATTTGATTTGGGCCATTTTAGCATATTGCCATTTGGTATTTAGATAAATATAGCATCTATGTACTTTAAGCTATGAACGGTACTTTTGTAAATGCCGATCACATTTTTGAGGTGTGTCCAATTTAAACCAGGGTTTAAGTTGTTTAAACCGTTCATTTCTAAAAAAATAGACTGATTCATCTTGAAAGAGGTTGCAGAAGACAATGAAAATTGGATGCAATTTTGTATTAGACCATCCTATGTAGTAGAAAATATTTTAGAAAAAGGAGAAATTGATTGTACAAGCAATTTCTCTTTTATCTGCAATATTTCGTAAGTATAAAATAACAGCGACGTAAATCCTAGATTTGCACTACGGTTAAGATCCCTAGTGCATCACAGGCCAGAATTTGGCCTCGAATGATTTGATTTTCTTTCATCTTGTTGAAAAGAACATTTTAGAGTTGTAGACAAATTCGCTAGGTATATTTCCATGGTTGCTTTTTGTCAGAATTGTGTGCCCTTGACGTGTATATACACACTACTTTCAAGGAAAACTGGTATATATGTTATACATTATATTCCACGAAAAATCTTTTTAACCCATTACCGCATAACAAGATTTTAGACCGGTCCAAATTACGAGAAGATGCAGAACAATTAAAGGTTGATTAGATTCTAAAATTCGTTGTCCTTTAGGGTAGAACACATTTTGGACATGCTTGACAATTGCTTTAAACAAATTGCTTGTACATTTTTCGTTGAACAACTTACACCTCGACATCTTTATATATCATGACACAAGATGAGTTTATGTTTTTCTATACTTATAGGCAACAGGTCCATATTTTCAGTTTGCTCTTGAAGGGAAATTTTCTGCTTTCAGGCGAAGGATTGAGAAGAAAAACAATCAAAACGTATGTAGACATTTAATGCCAATTAAAGTCGAATTACTCTAAAATACAAGCGAATGACGTCACTTGTTACGTCAATGTCATTCGACAACGCATTAACGTCATTAACCAGAATGTCTCCTGTCGTATCAGTGCATCGGTTCTAAGTATGAAATATCATAGAAAATATGCCGCAGTTTCATTAATAGGAGTCTCCAGAATTTACTACTTCCGGCAAAGTCGCGTGGTCTCTCGCCTTAGGGATCCTAAGAGACAACTTTTAAATAACGTTATGTGAGAGTAACGAACGAAAACTCTTCTATGAAATTGCTGTTATATTTGCTATCAATTGAACAAAGTGGGTTTTTTAGTATTTGTAAGGTACTTGAAAATCCGCTTGCATATCAATTTACAGTTCAACAGAGCTTTTACATTATCAATGATAAATAATTACAGAAAAACTTGTATTAAGCGAACTCTCAAGGGACGACCGAAAAGCATTCGCTGAAGAGAATGACCGCTTATCAGGTTTTTTGTGACGTAATTATGAAAGGTCGATATGCTTGCATACATAATTCATTTTAGAATTTTCATTCAATTCTATGTTGCTCGAACGAGATAGAATCGTCTTATTGAAAACATAGGAATAAGTTACGATATCCCCTACCCCTCTTTTTTGCAAATTCTTCAAATTCTCTTATGCTTTTGGAAAGGGAATTTGATTATGGTCGATATGAAATGCTCTCGCTTGAAAGATGTAGTCGCTTAGACAAGATTAACTATACGAGGTAAAAAGATTCATCGTGGTAAAAGAAATCATTAAGTATAGCTATTTCCAATTTGCGTTACTTCGTTATGAACAATAGCATAATGTAGGAGCATTTTTAAATGTCCTTTTCAATATTTGTTTCTATTTTGACCCTCTTTTCGTATACCCACACAACAAAATTCTAGCCTGGTCTAAACTGAAAGATGTTGCAGACGATAGCTTCAAGCTGGTGGGATTTGAGAAAAGTTTTTCTGTCTATGTAGAAAACAGTGTGGAGAATTAAGAAATTGCTTGTGACAGGCAATTTCTTCATTGACCACAATATTTTCCAAAGCTCTTTTCGTCAGTGTGGTAAAAAGGAGGGTTTGTGTTGGAATGCGCTAAAGGGAAACACAGACAACACCGTTATTATGTATTTCTTTTTTATCTATTATCAATAATTTATATCATAATAATTATTTTATTATTGGTGTTGTTTAACATTATGTCCCTTGAAAAGGTCTTTTATACCAAAACCAGTCGAGAATCAAAGATTAAACAAATAAACTTGAAGTTTGATCGCTATTTTTCATTACATGGCAATGCAGAAATACTTACTTCGCTCAGCAAGTTAGGGTTGCATTTTGCTAAGAATAATTCAAAAATCGTACAAATCGTACAAATTTTTACATTGGTCAGAATTTTTACTTCGGTTAGCAATTTTTTCCTCATAAGTGTTACCATGGTGACATGGATAGCCCAATTAGATATTTTACACACGTATATGCATAGTTACATGTTCATGTAGAGAAAAGTGTTGATGTTTGTGCGTGAAGGATGAACCTGTATCTTATTGGCGTCTCAATCTAATGTAGCCAGGGGGTGATAATACCTTACGTGCACATGTACTTTGATTTCGACTATTTTAGTAATTGTTGACAATCTCAGTATGACCTGACCCGCTGGATAAAAAAAATCACTCACTTTTAAAAGTTTACCAGTTCGTGGGTTAATTGCGATACTGTTCCAAATGTCTATACGTTGTATAGACACTTGGAACAGTATCGCAATTAACCCCCGAGTTGCTATCAGTCATATCGGTAATAAGCATGATAATCTTATAGATGGAGCACATGTGATGAAATAATCTACAGTCCGTCTGTCACACACCACCCACACATGGACTTCTCACACTATCTCTACCTCGCAAGCTCGTTGCCCTACTATGCCGACACTCTAACCTATTCAAACACAATGACGCTTTTTGACGCCCTTAGAGAAAGATGATTGAGAAAACATTGTCGAAAATGATGAAATTGCTTGCTACAAACAATTTCGTCATTTTCCTTTACGTTTCTTCCCAGAACGTCGAAAAAAATGAAATACAATAAACTTAGAATTTTGTCTGTAACTCCTTTCAATTTGGATCAGTCTAAAATTTTGCCATCTGGTAAAATGAATCTTAATGGGTTTATTCTGTTTCGTTGGCCGAACATCGTCGGTTTATTCTACCGTATAAGTGACTTTATTCACACGTTTTTTAACACATTCCAACACAATAGAGTTATAGACCAGTCCAAATTCAAAGCAGTTGCAGTCAGCAATTTGAAGTTGGTGAAATCTTCAAAATTTTTGTCTTATAGGGTATAAAACATTGTGGATAATAAAGAAATTACTTGTAACAAGCAATTTCTTCATTATCCTCAATGTTTTCAAAGACTTTCATACTGAGGGGTGTTTAAAAGCGTCATTGCGTGGGAATGGGTTAATACAGTTTTTTATGTATAGGATATTGAATAAGCGGTCACGGAATTTTCAACACGAGTCATCTAAAAAAACGAGTCTGTGCCGAGTATTTATCTGTTTTGAATGACGAGTTTAACAAAATTCGTTTTTTTTAACACTCGAATTCTATATTTCATTTTATATTATGACCTTAATTTTTGCAATAAATCCCTAAAACATAATAGAATTTGTTGATATATGATATCGCCCGAAACATAAAACGCTGCTTGTAAAATAACGTCATTAATTTCCGCCATTTAGCGATAACAATTATGGGTAATAATAGGCTTCGAATTCATTTACACAGTCATTACACTAGTGTAATTTAAGCCGTATTTTCAAATATTCGACGTGTATATCACTCTCAGACCGTAGGTTATATTATAAATGTATATATTTTGTTACATCATTTTGAAAAACATACCATGGTTGACGTGTGCTGGATTCTGTCTTTTTTAAATGGTTTCCAGATATTTCTCTTCCGGGTCGTAGGTCATAGTATAAACTTATATATTTTTTCCCTTCATTTTGAAATACTCACCCTGGTTGACCTGTGCTAGATCTTATTTCTTTTTTGAATATTTGTTGCGATTAGTTTCCGGACGTTCCCATTACCGCTGGACGGATCACATCGAATGTGAGTCGAAACTCGAAAAGGAAAATTTTAGGATTATGCAGCCTGGTCGGAGACAAGCTTTCGGCGGACTTTTTGAAAAACGTTGATGTTTAACGTAAACCTCGTAACTACAACTTATTCTAAGCTGTAGTTACGAGAAGATCGTAGAAAACCGTCGGTATGACGTATCTCATTTCTATTATATAACCGATTTGAATCACGAACCCCGAAAGGTACATGTATGTCTTGTTTGATATCTATTTTGGATATTTCCCTAATTGGTCACTGCTGTCAGTTAAAACTTCAATTGATCAATCAAGTCATTTATTTAGAAGTAAATGTTCAACTCTGGCATTTAATTTTGAAATTCTTGTTGGTTGGCGAGTTAAATGTCATAACTACAGCTTATTCAAGCTGTAGCTATGACGTTCAGGTCGTCAATCAACTATTTGAATTGTACTTTATGTTCTTAGCCACAAATATTACAAAACCATGTCGTTATTAACTGCAATATCGGAGGTCGGTAGGCGTGGCTATCGATCCATTAGTTATCGTCTTTATGTAACAGTTCAATTTGCTTCCAAATTCAGATAATGGCAAGAGAACAAGTGTTGTTATTTGACGGATTCTATGTTGGAAGCGGCACAGTAGCCGGTCTGATCTCAACCTTGGTCGTCTTTCAATGGATTGGACCTATAATCTCAAGATGGCTAGCCAGAGGGTATTCGGAGTTACCGAAATATATCAAGAAGGATTGGGACGATAGGTAAACAAAGTAGGGTAATACTTGTGAAAGCACTATGTTGTACTTTAATTATATTTTCTTCGAAGATCTTTGTAGTTAAAGGCTCTCGAAATCTTAGTTGAGTTGTTTACATAAGCCTTTACCAGAAAACGAAAATAAATTCTTAACGGGTTTGTGACTTATTCAGAAAGTATTTATAGAGGGGTCTGTAAACAATTTTAACGAAGATTTCAGGAATCTTTTTGGTGAAAATTTTTGTCCCTTCGAGTGCCATACAACCGTTAAATTGGCAACATCCAACAATGGCCGACTCAAATGTACTGAAGTCCTTTACTTCGGATGGTGCCAACTTCGAAACAAAGTTCCTACTATACTTAGTTTGTGGTGTATAGGACCTACTTTTATTAACCCTTTCCTGTTTAATTCCTGGTTTTTACGTCCCTATGTTTTTATACTTTTTATTGTGGGGAAAAATATAATATATTGCTTGTGACAAGCAATTTCTTTTTTTCCCCACAATATTTTCTACCCTACTGAATGATTATTTTTCGAATAAAATCAACTTTAAATTGTCGTCTGCAAAGCCTTTAGATTTTGACAGGTCTAAAAAAATGTAAAACAGGAAAGGGTTAATTTGCGACTTTTGAAGAAATACATCATACCCAATTCGACTTTCTTGATTGTGATAGTATTTTGATAATACATGCTGGATTTTTCGTCATCTTTAACCATTTATTGTGTTTCACAAATTTAGACTTATTCAAAGGGGAAGAAGACAAAAATATAAAGCAGATACAATTCAAAAATCAACCATCGTATATCACAGAAAATGTCGTGGAACAGAGGATATTGTTTGTTATAAGCATTTTTTTCTTTTCATTGTTTTCTCAAGTAAAATATCACAGGAAAGTAAAAATCGGAGTTAGTACGGGAAATGGTCAAGTGCGGTAGTCCCCCTAAGCTTTTACCGTTGCCAAATGGTGAGGGTCGAATCTTTCTGATCTACCAATATTTCTATTAAGCCTTTCTTGCAATTCTGGATATAATTTTCAAACATTTACAGAACAGCATCACTCCTCAACGCGGCTTTATCTATTTGGTTTTCGGTATACACACTGGTGAATGAGACCGGTATGCATGAAGATAAGATCTGGTACGATAGTCCGAAAGCACGACTGGCTTGTGGTCTTGTCATAGGATATATGGTAGGAGGTAAGATCTGGTAAGATAGTCTTTAAGTACGATTGGCTTGTCGTTTTCTTGTAGAAAAAAATGCTTATAGGTAAGATCTTGTACGATAGTACTAAACACGACTGGCTTGTGGTCTTGTTATATGATGTATGGTAGGAGGTAAGACCTGGCAAGGTAGTTCTTAAGTATGACTGACTTGTCTTGTTATAGGGAATATACTAAGAGGTAAAATCTGGTACGATGATATTATGGCACGATTTGGCTATTATCTTGTTATAGGATGTATAAAAGGAGGCAAGATATTATACTATAAAGATAAAACACGACAGCTTGTGGTCTTGCTATAGGAAATATACTAAGAGGTAAGATCTTGAACGGCAGAGCTTAAGCACAACTTGCAATGCTAGAACGTTTGTGGCAAGATATGATAAAACACAGCTGGCATATTGTCTTTGGATAGGACTTGTCTTAAGAGAACAGCTTTTGTACGATAGTTCAAAAGCATAGCTTGCATCTGGTTTCGAAAAAGTGTATAAGATTGGAAGTAAGATTTTGTACTATATTTAAGAAAAAACCCGCCTTGATCTTTATAGGTAATATCTTGATTTATGGGAAACTGACCGGCCCGGTCCTACTGATCGATGGGCACAAAATGTATAAAATAAGGACACGGCATGCGATCCAAATTTCTAGGTGTTTCGAGTCGCTCTAGAAATGGATAAAATAGACGAAAAGAAGAATGAGAAAGAATGGAGGTCGCAAAACTAGCCAATAGATACCAGCAAATCAAAACATATAACCAATTCTACCATTTTTGTTCATCAATGAATAATCAGAAATTCTTTGTATTATAGTTTTAAAACCGACATTAACAAATTTATTGCCAAATGGGATTTATTACCTATTACATTTTTTTCACATCCCTGGGGCTATTTTACATATTGGGCAAACAGCACAGTATAGTTTACATTATGACCGGATGTTTTGATCTTCTTAATAATAAAATGTATACTTGACAAAATCATTTACTTTGGATAGAAATAATAAATAAGGCCATACCACTGACTTAACAATTTAACATTAATTTTGCTATATCACTTTAGCAAGATGATGGACTATGACTGTTGGGATTTTTTGAGTCCCCTTTATAGATTGGAATTATTACACCTTCAGTCCGGGGGTGGTGTGTAGCAACGAGTTTTGCCATAAAACGAGCTTTGTAATAAAATATTGCAAAACTCGTTGCCATAAAAAATCCTTATTAAAATTGAGTGCATAACGAATTTTGCAATAAAACGAGCTTTGCAAAAAATATTGCAAAAATTGTTGCCATAAAAAATCCTTATACAATTCAGTGCACAACGAGATTTGCAATAAAATCAAGAATTGCAATAAAGTATTTAAAGATATCATTTTCTGTTTTGATACACAAAAATCTCTCTATAGACTTTACTGAAGTCTGAGCACAATGTTAAAGAATCTTATATATTATGTTTTAGATGCGTCATCTGAGAGGCATTGGCCAAGGTATGCTTATATTGTTAGAATAAATCGGATAATGGTTTATGAACTTTAATCTGTTGTTCGACAGGCTGTATTTTGAATGTTAAATCTTTTGTCACAATCATATAACTTTATTGCAAAATTCGTCCCGATGACAAAATTTTTATTACAATTCGGTACACAACGAGATTTGCAATAAAAGAAATAAAATTTATGTAGGCATGATTTTTGTTTTGATACAAATAAAAAAAAAACTCTAAACTTGACTGAAAACGGAGTCCGATATTAAAGAACCTTGTTCATCAAAGGCGATATGATTCATTTGAGATACACTAGTCCTGGTTTTCTAGTATTGTTAGAATAAATAAGATTTTGTTAAATGCATGACGATGAAACAAAAATCAGACGAGTATAGAATTGAATTAGAGCGGTTGCCTTCATGCTAACTTTAAATTTAGTAAATCTTTAGATGCGTTGAGCAAAGTATTTCGATATTATTAGAATAAATTGAAAATTGTTTTTATGACTTTAAACCATCGTTAAACAGTCTGCACTTAATATATATAGTCATTAGCACGACTTTACTGCAAAACTCGTTGCGATGAAAAAATATTCTTTTTACACTTCAATGCATAACGAGATATGCAATGAAATATATATATACGCGATTTTCTTTGTTGACATACTAAAATCATATCTATGGACTTGCTAAAACTCAGTCCAAAGGTTAAGAACCTGTTCATCAAATGCTCTATGAGTTATTTGAGATGCATTAGGCCAGGTATTCTAGTATTGTTAGAAAAAGATCAATATTGTTTTATGTATTCATCAAATGCTCTATGAGTTATTTGAGATGCATTAGGCCAGGTATTCTAGTATTGTTAGAAAAAGATCAATATTGTTTTATGTATTATAGTTGAGTCCAAAATTGGTTGTCTTCAGGCTAACTCTAAATTTAAGAAACTTTTAGATGCATTGAGCAAAGTATTTCAGTATTGTTTGAATACATTGGAAATTGTTTATGTCTTCTAACCTTTGTTCAACAGGCTGCACCTAAAAATATATATTACGGCATGAGCACAAGTTTATTGCATAAGTCGTTGCAAAGACATTGGGCTTATTACAGTTCAGTGCACAACCTACATAAAACAATATCTAATTTATTCCAACAATACTTGAAAACCTGACGTAATACACATCAAATGGCTCATATAGTATTTAATGAGCAAGGTTCTTTAACGCTTGACTCATTCCTCTGCTAAGTGTATTAGAACTAAAATCAGGCCACAAATAACTTATTGCAGTTCTCGGTTTTATTGCAAATTTCGTTGTGCGCTGAATTGTAATAAGGATTTCATCATCTCAACTAGTTTTGCAGTAAATGTTGTGCTTAAGACTAAAAATTCATTTTTTAAGTTCAACCGATTGAACAACGGGTTTATTCTTACAATACAAGAGTACTTGACCCCAGGCCCCTCAAACTACCTAACCATTGGACTCAGTATGTAGGAAAAAATTATCGAGTTGTATCCATTTTTTAGCAAAGTTTAGAGAGATATTAGTATATTAGTATATCCTAACTGATAATTCTACCTGGAAAATTTATTGCAAATCTCGATTTCATTGCAACTCGCGTTGTGCTCTGAATTGTAATAAATATTTTGTCATTACTAAGGGTTTTGCAATAAAAAAGTGCTTATGACAAAATAATCATCTTTTAACTGCATCCCGTTGAACAACTAATAAAATGAATTCTGGCCTTTGAACATTCTTGAATGATGTAAAAGTGTTCTAGTTCTTGAACTTTTTTACACGGGGTACTGCTCATAATTCAAGTTGTAGGCACTAAGTTCTGGCTTTTTTCAACATTTGACCTGTGACCTTGGAGCTATCTGATTTTTTTCCAAATGACACATCTACTCACGACTAAGAGCAATTGTGCAAAGTTATATCAAATCCATTGTATCCAGTCTTTAGCTAGGTTGGATATATCCTGACTGATAATTCTAACTGGAAACGAATTATTGCAAACCTCGATTTTATCGCAAATACCATTTAATCGCTTAATTGTAATAAGGATTTTTTATTTCAATGAGTTTTGCAATATTTTAGATTCAGCCTGTTAAACAGATTTGAGTACATTAAACAAATTTCTATTTATTCTAACAATACACGAATATTTGGCACCATGCCACCTAAATATATTAAGTTTCAGTCTTTAGCAAAAGTTAGAGCTATTTTAATGTCTTTTGACTGATAACTATACCTAGAAATAATCTATTGCAATTCTCGAATTTATTGCGTATCTTGTTGTACACTGAATTGTAATAAGAATTTAGTGATGGCAACGAGTTTTGCAATATTTTAGGTGCAGCCTAACAACGAATTAAAGTAAAAAAGAAAAATCTATCTATCTATCTATCTATCTATCTATCTATCTATCTATCTATCTATCTATCTATCTATCTATCTATCTATCTATCTATCTATCTATCTATCCATCTATCTATCTTTCTCGACATTCCTTTGACAAAATTTAAAGTTTGATCATCATAAATTACATACTTTTGCAATTTGCTCTAAATAAATTGACATTGTTACCATGAGATCACATTTTGAAACTACTTGATTAACCTCTTTATATTGGTTGTAGAAAGATTTTTGAAACTTGTGAGCGTAAAAAGATGCGATGGAAAAAGATGCTTTCGTTTTTTATACGGCGAGCAAATAGCCGTTGCTTCGTTTGTCCATCGGTCCTCCATTCCTTAGTTCCGTTTGCAATCCAACCGCTGCGATTATCCACATTCCTTGGACCAAATGGTTGAAACCTCACATGTGGATTCCTTATGACATTACCCCGACCATTTTCCCCGTTTTTGGATAGCTTCAAGGTCAATGTCCCATTTCAAGGTCATTATTAAGATTGGGCTTGTCCAGAGCATAGTTGGTTCAATTAGGGATGGATTTAAATATAACTTGACAAAATATTCTCTATTATGAGTAGATGTTCCATTTGAGAGAATATTCATATAGCTCTAAGGCCTGTGTCACAGCTCAAGGTCAAACGTTAAAAACAAGCATGACCGTATAACAGATCCTATAATTATAGCTGGATCTTGCAATAACTTTGAACAATTGGTCTCTATCATGAGTAGATGTGCAATTTGAAGCGATTCTCACAAATTCGTAACCGGTCTTTAGAGAAGTCACGGTAAGAGATAATTATTCCTGAATGTAAGCTGTACCTAGAAACACTTTGTTGCATTTCTCGATTTTATTGCAAATCTCGTTGTGCACTGAATTGTATTGTAATAAGTTTAATGTTACTGCAACGTGTTTTGCAATAAATTTGTGCTTATGACCAAAGATTCATCTTTTAGGCGATGGTTTAAAGTAAACAAAACAATTTCCAATTTATTCTAATAATATAATATTACTTGGCCTGACCAAACGATATAGCACTTAATGAATAAGGTTCTAAACCGTCCTTAGAAAAAATAATAATAAAACAAGTATCTCTCTTGAATTTTCATTTACCCTGACTGATAACTATACCAGGAAACAATTTATTGCGATGGTCGATTTAATTGCAAAACTCGTTGTACACTGAAATATAATAAGGATTTTTATGGCAACGACTTTAGCAATATCTTATTGCAAAACTCGTTTAATGATGGGTATGCAATCTATGTTCAGTATTGTGTTGAAAGGTGATTCTTAAATCGGCAACATATTTGCTTTTGATGGCTTAGTATTCCTTTGGAATTGCATTGTGTTGAAAGATGATTCTTAAATCGGCAACATGTTTGCTTTTGATGGCTTAATATTTCTTTGGAATTGCATATAGACCTGCGGCTTTATTTTGTTTCAGTGAGTTGATATTCAAATCATTTAAATTATTTCATCTCTCGAAATTCAAGAATTAAAGTATTTGTTTTGATTTAGTACATTAAAATAAGCTTTAATATTTGTGGCGTAGATGTAATATGAATCACCATTACTAGCATCTTTAAAGTGTTCATAAAGGATATCCAATTTAGGAATTTTGTTTGGTTTGTTTTGTTTTTACCTTTTTCAGATAATGCTTAAACTACTTTGGGTTTTTGCCGTACATGTTTACTGAAAAGGACAGCTTGAGATTCTTTATATATTCAACATGTTTGTTCATGGTTTGTTTATAGTGTTTGCAGGCATTTACTCTATCAGTTCTATTTATGTTAACTGGGTATTAATCATATTTTCGTTCAGCTTTGGAAACCGATTTCATGCTTTGCTACAAAAAGGCTTATTTTTTACATTCTTTTCTAATGATTAACTTTATTGTCATGTTTTGTGCACTCACCACAAATAGCGAGTTGAGTGTTTCTATTATATTATCGATGATATATTTAAATGGTGATTCTCAGAAGCTGTCCAATTTTCCCATTAATACCGCCAATTTTGCTTCAAATATAGGTTCTATAAATAATTTGGCTCTGCTTTCTTACTAACTCAATTTATTAGATACGAACTTGTGTTCCTCTGTTTCAGTATTTTTTGTAACTTTAAACCCTGTCATGCTAAATAAAATCCTCTACACATTTGTATGAAAATTAAAGGAGGCAAAGTACAGAAAATACTAATTTTGGGGTTGGTGATTATTTAGAAAATTAGTTGAAAAACAATGCTTGCTTTAAAGGGAAAAGCAGGAGGTCTAGACAAAGATCAGACTGCAAATATGTGCGGGCTGCTTTTTGTCTAGGCCTTCTGCCAAAATTGGAAAATTCCAGACTCAGCATAACAAGGGTTCATATGGCATTCTAAAAGATAATATCCATTAGAAAATGATACGTCTGATTCAACAACCTAAAATCACAAAGGAAAGAAAATAGTTTATATTAGAAAAGGACATACTCAATGACAGAAGTTCTTTTTATGTCGTTTTAGCTAGAATTTTGCCAGTCTATATGATGTCATTTACTATTACTAGGTTATTGTTAATGCAGAAGATTTATTGAAGAGATGAAGGGAATATTTTTTGTTTTCATAGAGGTATGAAACGAAAACCTAAGCACACTTTATGAATGTGCGAAGCGGATTCATACATAATTATGTTTTGTCATTTCATTTCTTACCTCCATGAAAACAAAAAAAATATTCTATTCATTTATTATAACTAAATGACATCAAGGGAAAGTGCAAATAGTTTACAAATTTTGATACATTTTTATGGAGCTACTATACAAAATAGCTGCGTAATCAACATTTTGTTCATGGATGTATGATTAACTTTTTCCAGTCAGCCAGAACGCTTGTGTTTGATAGACGAAACTAAACTTAAATTGTTAATTTGTACTCATTATTATTTTTTCTTGTCGTCTTTTGATGTACGTTTAGGTAGAAAAACACATGAAACTAAGGGTTCAAACAGTTGGAAATTATTAAGAACCGAGTCCTTATACTTGAGAAGTAAATATCAAACGTCAAACATGTATTTAGTTGTCATTGTATCTATTTGCATTCAAATGTTTTTCTTCATTTACAGATGCTTTTATTATGACATTTTGCTGTAAACTAGCCAGGGGAGAATATATAGGCTATTTATTTCACCATGCAGCTACTATATATGCATATTTTTACATAAGCGTAAGTCCATGTTCTTTTCTCATATACACTCGAGAATCAACCAGGGTCGCAATTACATTTTTCTATCTTGACGAACTTTTCAATTTGACTTTCTCGTAACCAAGACTTACTTGACCACGTAAAGTCGGGTGCTTAAGAAAGACGGGTAAAGAGACATCAAAATGACAGATCGCGACCAAACGTATTGACCGAGTAAAAATGAAAACAGTGCAATGAAATAATTACGGTTAAAAATGGTTTACTTCAATTTTAAGTTGTACTCAATATTTGGCAGAAAACCCTGGCAGTAACTCTAATTTAATTGCAACTAATGTAAATCAGCTCATCCATCCCTGTTCTATGTTTGTTTCAGGCATACGGTGTAGTATGCTACTTCGGTATGCTGAGGTTGGTAGCGGAACTGTCAACTCCGTTCGTGGACTTCAGGTTATAAAACTTCATATTCTTCCAAAGGAAAAAATTCTCTCCTTTTTTGCGGCCAATTTAAATGAGAATTTATGGAACTAAATTGTTCGCAAGAATGCATTATAGGTGACTGCCCAACATTATGTTGTTTGAAGTATGAAGAGGAAATTTTGACCAAGTCAAATGCTTGAATCCACTACAAATTATGTGTTGTTGTTGTTTCCGAAAAAAAAACTTTATTAAATACTTAAGTTATTTATGAAGTTTTTAGCACTTGAACCTTAGAAATGTGAAAAATATTGAAGAGTGGGTTGATCTGGTACATTTTCAATGAGTTTCGTTTGTAAAGCGCTGAAAAAGATAAACTTAAAAATATATAGATAGCATATGCACGCCCGGTAATCTCGGGCTCCATCTCATTTTTGAGAACAGTGCAAAAAGGAGACAATGATACTTTCGATATGGAGCCAAGGACCGGAACTGAACAGAAAAGGTAAATAAAACAGTGCACCTCGCGTACAATTTGATCTCTTATTAATCTACTATACATTTTCCCAAAACGTCCAAAGTTTCATACCACATAGAAATGATTATATTATCCTTTGGCGGTGATAGATTCAAAAAATAAACCCGTTTGTGAATAGAAACTTGAATCAAAGTTTGGACATCGGACCTTTGAAATGAATGATAACTTGTTGATATGAAATAATGTTACCACAAAGAACTTCGTTTTCCTACCCTTTTTGCGGAATTTCTTAGATGAGAGGGAGACCAGGATGCGGTGCTGGAGACAAGATTCAGAGGGAGAGGCGATGCATATAAAAGAATAAAGCTAATGATTTATAGAACTTTATTAATATTACAGGACTCTTTTTCTTTCCCTTTTACACAGTAAATGGGCCTCTCAGACTCTCTAGAACAGCAATATTTATATCTGGTCTATATTTTTCTCCTTTACCAAACTGACGTACCGGGCCACGATGGTGAATATAAAGTGAATGTGTAATAATTCTTGTAAATCTATTCTGACGAAACATTTTCAAAGAAAAACAAATAGCTAATGGAGAATTCAGGTCAGCAAAAAATTGAAAAATACGCTAGGTTCTTAGAAATATGTTACGAGGAAGAAGTACAGATCTGCAATAAACGGATTTCTGTGCCTTATACACGGTAAAAGCTCTATAACAACACCGGTTGTTTATTAGAATTTTCACAATTCTTTAAAAGGGGGTGGGTGTTAATTGCAGGCTACAGATGTTCAGATGGAAAAAATGGGGGGCGAAGATTAACTTCGACTGCAAAGAGCAGATCAAAACCCAAGGTGGTTCATGAATGGAATGAATTTACAGTATACATAGTATATAGTTAGTAACATCGTAAAATTGACATTTACATCGATCAAAACCATTCAAAATCACTCACACAGCGCTCTAGTCATTCATTCAAAACACTCACTCAAACCATTAAAAAACGCTCAAAATAGTTCAAAACATTTAAAAACCGTCCAAAATGAGAAGCATTTCATTTAAATTTATTTGCACCAGTGGAGTACAAAAACTTATTTCCAACCTGAAACCAGACAAAGCAGCAGGACAAGACAACATCAAACCTCTTGTACTAAAAAAACTTAAGTTATCAAAATACCCCGATCTTACAAATTCTCTTTCAGAAACCCCTAGACACAGGCACTCTTCCCCAGGTTTGGACAAAAGCAAACGTGACTCCACTCTTCAAGAAAGGAAACAAAGAAGATCCTGCAAATTACAGACCTATATCTTTAACATGTATATTGTGTAATGTTCTAGAACATATTAGAGCCTCAAATCTAACTGTACATTTTGAGAACAATAATATCCTTTATGACTTGCAGCATGGTTTTAGAGAAGGGCGTTCATGCGAAACCCAGCTACTTCAACTGACCGACCATCTTGCCAGAAACCTGACTGAAGGAAAACAAACTGATCTTGTTTTATTAGACTTCAGCAAGGCTTTTGACAAAGTTAGCCACTTAAAACTTTTGTATAAATTGCAGGAACATGGTGTTAACAACGCTACCCTTTTGTGGATTAAATCTTTTCTAATAGGCAGAACACAAAAAGTAGTCTTAGAAGGTGGATGCTCATCAGAAGTACCAGTCACGACTGGAGTACCTCAGGTATCTGTAATTGGCCCTCTTTTGTTTCTTTTGTATACAAATGACCTTCCAAATAACATCACATCCCAAGTTCGTTTGTTTGCAGATGACACTTCCGTTTACTTAGCTATAAACAACAGGCAAGACTATTTGACCCTACAAGAAGATCTAGACAAGTTAATGCAGTGGGAGAAAAAGTGGGTAATGGAGTTTAACCCCAGCAAATGCGTTGTCCTAAATATTACTAAAAAGAAGAAAAAGATTTCCTTTGATTACTGGTTTTATGGACAAGTACTAGAGACTGTGGTCAATGCCAAATACCTAGGAGTTACAATATCTGGAGATCTTTCCTTGAACAAACACATTGACAATATAACATCAAATGCTAATAAAACTTTAGGTTTCTCCGCAGAAACATCCAGACCCAAAATAAGAAGATCAGAGAAATAGCGTATAAAACTTTAGTGAGACCCCAGGTAGAATACACATCAACAGTTTGGAGCCCCTACACACAAATCTACATGTATATCAACAAAGTGGAAAAAGTACAACGTAAAGCGGCAAGATGGGTTCAAAATAATTTCTCTTATTATGACAGTGTTACCTGCATGCAGAAGGAGCTTGGTTGGGAAACTCTTCAATACAGACGCGACATTTCCAGAGTCACCATGTTTTATAAAATCGTTAATAATTTTGTTGCAGTGCCAGTACCAGCTTATCTCGAAAGACCAGTGAGGACCACCCGACATATGCACACGGCATCTTTCAGACAGATCCACACAAATGCAGCCTACTTTAAATATTCTTTTTTCCCTACACAATGATACTATGGAACAGCCTACCAGAAACAATCGTACAGCAACCTGATATTGCAGCGTTCAAAAAGAGTCTCGATTCTTTTCAGATAGTAATCCGTCCCTGAATGACCAAAATATGTTTTATCAGCCCTTTTATTCTAACACGTACAATACTTTTAAAATTTTGCACCCTTACAAATGTCTAACAGTTTTTATTCAAGCACAGACGCGCACCTGCCAGTAATACCCGAAAGGGGAGTTGGGCAGTATATATAGATAGATGGATAGATAAATCGATAACAAATTTTCCACAATTTTTATTGGCTGCTGTGGATTTTAAAGCGTCTGATTGGTCCCAGAAGACACACGACCTTTTGACATAATCTAGGATACAGCGCCTTCTAAATATAAAGAAAAAACTTTAAGCAAATCAATTATCTAAGCATTTAACCACCACAAAAGGGGAACATTTGGTTGAGAACAGTTACATTCGCCATCTATTGAATTCATTTGGGATTAGGGTTTATTACAGGCTATAAGTTTTCCAAAAAGGGTCGGTTTTGACGTCCGAAGAGGGGGGCTGGGGTTACATAAGAGTATGGGGTTCTATTAGAAGTTTTACAGTACATTTATATATGTATCGCCTCTCCCTCTGAATCTTGTCTCCCGCACCGCATCCTGGTCTCCTTCTCATCTAAGAAAACCAGTAAAAGGGGTAGGAAAACGCAGTTCTTTGTGGTAACATTATTTCATATCAACACGTTATCATTCATTTCACAGTCATCGCCACTTAATTCTTTCAGAACTGTTGATAACATGGATTTGAACGATTTTAACACGCATTTTCGTGTTTGATCGGGTCCGATGTCCAATCTTTGATTCAAGGTTCACAAACGGAGTTTTTTTTTTAAATCTATCACCGCCAACGGATGATATAATCATTTATATGTGGTATGAAACTCTGGACGTTTTGGGAAAATGTATGGTAGATTAATAGGAGATCAAATTGTACGCGAGGTGCACTGTTTTATTTACCTTTTCTGTTCAGTTCCGGTCCTTGGCTCCATATCGGAAGTATCATTGTCTCCTTTTTGCACTGTTCTCCAAAAAGAGATGGAGCCCGAGATTACCGGGCGTGATATACTTCTGGTTATAATTAGGGTAACCGATATTTTTTTATTTGTTTTTATATACCTAACATTCTACACAGACACAATCGGACACGTCAGAAAGAAATCCGTATTTGACAGTACCAAATATTGTTCCGAATAATGTAATTTAAGATGGCGTCTTTTCAATTTGTATATGACGTCATATTGCAAATACACGAAAACAGAACTTAAATGTGAAGAGAAATACTTGTAGAAATACACACTTTTGTATCATTTATCAAATTTATTTGATAAAATCATGAAGTATATGATACATGGAATATTACGTGACGATTGCGATGCAACGTCTTGTATTTGCTTTGAGCTGCGGAGGAAAATTTTGTTATTCACTCGACCTAATGTTGCGAATACAAGATTTGCATCTCTATCGCAACATAATATTCCCTATATTTAGGGTTTTAAACTACCGATTGTCAGTTTGAAAAAATAACACACACTCAAGAAAATAAGGATCTTCCGTTCTAAAACATGTTGTGAAAAAGTGTAACTCTAACAATATTTATAAAACCTAGCTTATTTCCTTTCAGGTGGTTTTTCGACAAACTCTCAGTACCAAGATCCCATCCAGTAGTAATCATAAACGGGGCTTTGATGGTTCTGACATTTTTAGTTTCCCGGATGTTATTAATGCCAGTTTACTGGTTCCAGATTTGGCAGGTTTCCGGAACTCCACCGGTCAAGAAGCTGGGACACATTATGCTAATTATGTATATACCCTGCACAGTACTCGATATTCTCAACATCTTTTGGTTCTATAAAATGTGTAAGGGATTTTGCAAAGCCCTTAAGGGGCTGAAAACAGAAAATGAAAAATTCAAGTCGGTGTGATAATGGTATGCATTTTAGCACTACCTGTAATACTTTTAACATGCAATACTCGCAAAAACCACCAGACTTGTCCAAGTCGGAAGAAAATGAAGGCATCTAAGACCGCAAAATAAGCTCCTATGGGGAGACACAGAATTTTTCTGGTAAAGCAAATTGTCTCTTTCTTTACACTGTTGGTTATCTTTAAAAAGCGAGATTGTGAACAAACAGAAATGCGTGAATTAACATCGCAGAAAGATATCGGTTCCAGCATTATTAAAGTTGTTGGTATTTCAGACTGGTCGATAAACTGATATTGTATATGTACATGATACAGTGGTCAGAAATTGACTGTTTGTGAATGTCAATCACAGAAAAGATCAATCAATGAAATGTTATTTATTTCGACCAGAAGTGAAATTTGAGCTCAAACATTGGCCCAATTTCTGTGAACCACTTTTGTTAGTTTGGCGACTTAAAAGACGTAACTACAGCTTATTTGAGCTGTAGTTACGATGTTTAGGTCGCCATACAATTTTTTCCTTTCGTCTCACATGCTCCTGTGTTTTGATTGGCTGAGACTTTTTGTACTTTCATGAACAAAATTTTGAGCAACTATTTTGTATGCTAGCGTACAAAGTTGATCCATAATCTTTTTTCTCAAAACTCGTAAAATATTTGCTTCGTGGTTCATTGTATTAAATTAAAAGAAATAATGATGGCATTTTTTCTTTTTTACTGAAGCATGAACCTTGAGTTCAAATTATTTCACATTCATGTATTAATCCGCCCCGCGTAAAAAATACAGTGTAATCAAGTTGGTAGGATCATACCATAATTAACCCGTTTCCACACAATGTCGCTTTAAACGTCCCCTATATAAAAGCTTTGGCCAAACGCTTTGGGCAATAAATAAATCGCTTGTAACAAGCAATTTTCTTCATTATCCACAATGTTTTCCATCATTAAAAGACAAGGATTTTTTTTAAAAAGATATATATAACTATAAATTTTTGTCTGCAAATTCTTTAATTTGGGCTGGCCTAAATTTTTTCGTTTGGTAATGAGTTAAAACAAAAATGTTCTCTTTTTTCTTAAAATAAACATTTGCCACAAAAATAAGAACATTCTAGATCCCGAAAATCTACCAAACGGGGGATCCTAATGAGACTAGGAGGTCTGACTTGGGCTGAAAATGACCAATCGCGTGTGTAAATCAAGGAATCAACCGACCAACCAAATCATCTATTTACCCCGAGCCTGAGCTTGCAACTCCCTTATTGGCCGCCATTTTTTTTTTACCTTTTTTGCAGGTTTGGCAACTTAAACAGACGATCCTGTCCGAGATGACTGTCAAATTCATTTCATCGATCGAGGCCGGCCTCTTATTAACCAATCGAGGCTGTCAATCAAATAACCAGTCGACCAATGAATTGAAACAGAAATGATATTTGATCTCCAACATTGGCCGCCATTTTTGTTTGGCGACTTAGACGTCATGACTACAGCTTAAATAAGCTGTAGTTATGACGCTCAAGTCGCATAACCACCTCTACTACATTTTTGTTACATGCTACTGACCTCATTTTTTCTAAATAACGGCGTTTAAAATCGAAGCTTAACTTCCTGTGTAGTCGTTGGGCAGGGCTAACGAAGTAAGTGGGCGGGGCCAGCGACTTGTCAATTCTCTCATGAATGGGCTTCTGAAGTTTTTATTTGCTAATGGGAAAACGAGTCTTTCATTTATCCAATCACAAACACCTTATATAAAAAATTAACATTTCATGCCCTGCAGCGAAAGATCGAGAGCATATTGTTTTACAGTTTTCCGTCTGTCTGTCGGTCGGTCTACAAACTTAAACAAGAAACATAACACCTACAATATCTTAAAACATATCTAAGATTTAATTCTAATATTTCTAATAATAGGTCTCATCGATAAGCATCTGAAAATACCGAGGTTGAGGCAATAAGACAAAGTCAAGGTCACTTATCAAGATCACATGTCCGAAAAAAAGGGGCCGCCGCCATAGTGCAGTCGGTAGCGCGCCAGACTCCTAATCTTCAATCATGGGTGTCATGGGTTCGATCACCGGCGGCGGCAAATATTCTTTCCGACAATTGTCTCTCACCAATGGGTGGATAATCGTAAACCTAAGTGAGATAGCAGCTGGAGGCTAGGAAAGGATGTAGTGGTAGTCCTGGTGTGAGAAATACCAGGAATCCATTGTTAGGTGCTCCAGCCGCCGCGATATGACTGAAATACTGTTAAAAGCGGCGTTAAACCCCATTCAATCAATCAACCGAAAAAAAGGCTTTTACGAGGGCATGGTGCTTCACAAACACATCTTGTTTGATTAGTGTAGTTGGAATGAAAATATCGTAAAAATATTTAAACGTTTTTAATATGTTTTTTTCTCTCTTTCTCTTTTTTTTTCATATACTAAGGGAAAAAAGTTAAGCAATTTTTTCGACCTACATTATTTTTCAACGTAAATGTATAAACCTTAAAAAATCAGTCTCTTTTGCAATTTTTAAAAGCTAACTAACTAATTATGCATTAAGAGCACGTTTTCCAAGCTTCTAAAGGCTGCCTGACGCAATTTTGCTGAAACACGTTCTGCACGTGCTTCCACATGTACGTGAAGTCTATATCCACAATATCTATCCCATTTTATTGGTTAACGTCAATAACAATATAACTCATTAAGACATTTAAAAAAATTGAAATGGGACGTCGCCCAGGGCTTAACTTAGACCAACGGAACGTAGCCATCGGTATGCTGGCTGGTGGTATGATGATAAAAGAGGTGGCTCTACATTTTGGCGTGAGCCAAAGTTCCATTTCAAGACTCATAACAAAGTATCGTCAATTAGGCACCGTCAAAGACAGGCCACGTTCAGGCTGGCCACGTAAGTCTACCCAACGTGAGTACAATTACATCGTGACGTGTTCACGGCGTAATCGCTCCCTCAATAGCACCCGTATAGCCGGTTTGGTCCGAAATGCAACGGGAACACGGGTCTGTGCTTGTACTAGAAGAAAAAGACTTCGTTCGGCACGTTTACGCGCACGTTGACCTAACGTTGGCATTCATTTGACACGTGCACACAGACATGCAAGATTGAATTGGACAAGGGTACACCGTCGATGGCCAAGACGAATGTGGAATCAGGTCCTATTCACAGACGAATCCCGTTTTAATTTCATGTTTACGGATGGCAGGGTACGTGTTTGGAGGCGTGATGGCGAAAGGATGGATCCCGCCAACGTCATTCAACATGACAGTTTTGGAGGCGGCAGCGTCATGGTCTTGCGTGGTATATCATACCGTGGCAAGACTGACTTGGTAGCTATTCAAAGAAATGCCGTTCGATACTGCACCGAAATTGTCCAGCCAGTTGTATTGCCGTTCTTGCGTCAAGGGCTTGCTACCATTTTTCAGCAAGATAATGCCCGCCCACATGTCGCTCGGCACACGTTGGACCTTTTACAGACTAATAATGCTGATGTGTTGGATTGGCCAGCCAAATCACCGGATCTGTCTCCGATCGAACACCTTTGGGACCATCTGGGTAGGAGAGTAATAGACAGGAATGACGTTAATAACGTTAGAGACCCTGAACGTGTTCTGCGTCAGGAATGGGTTCGTATCCCTATGGCCATTAATCGTAGGCTCATTTCCAGCATGAGAAGACATTGTGATGCCGTTATTGGCGCAAACGGTGGACACACAAGATACTAAATCTTTGTGTTACTTTTACTTCCCTATCCCTACCATGTTGGACGCTGTACAACAAACACGTATGACCTTGCAATCATCTGATTTTTTTAAATACTGTGGCCAACACATAAAAGATCGATGTGTGAAAATATGGTTTGAATCCAAAGCTAGACACCGGAGAAATTGGCTGTAACGTACGAAATTGCTAAGCTTTTTTTCCCTCAGTATATTTTTCCACGGAGAAGATAGTTTAAATAGACTAAATGAATGGTCTAATCGTACAATGCGAGTATAGCAAACAATAGGTTACTACTGACAATGTTTAATTGGTCATTTCGATTCATATTTTCTATGACTTTGATATCGATTTATTTACTAATCCTTTCCCATTTTTGAAATTTTAAGTTGGTTCAAACTAAAAGAGATCGCAGAAAACAATAAAAAATCGATGCAATTTGAAATCATGCCATCCTATGTGATAAAAATATTTTGGGAAAAGGAGAAATTGTTTGTATAATAATGTTTTTTCAAGTATAAAATCACAGAGACGTAAAATCCTGGGTTTGTACAGGAAAGGGTTAATAAATGTCGGGATTGTTTACTTTTCAAAACAATTTCCCGTCGTTCTATGAAATCAAAATGGATTTCATGTCAGATAAAAAGCGGATCGTTTTTAGATTTTTTACCAAGTAAAAAATGAACGCTTTATCAATGCGAACTCCGGACACCTGCAAATCTTTCGTGTATAATTTCGCTTATTTCTCATGGCCGCCCATATGAGCTATGTCCCTAGAAGACAGCTGGTAGTGTAAGGATTCAGGTGGATATTGCTGAGAGCCTACACTGGTTATTAACCCCTTTCTTGTTTAATCCCTGGTTTTTACGCCCCTGTGTTTTTATATTTGAGAAAGTATTGTGGAAAAGAAGAAATTACTAGTAACAAACAATTTCTTCTTTTTCCCGCAATATTTTCTAATCCTACTGAATGATCATTTTTCGATTTAATTCGATTTTAAATTGTCGCCTGCAAAATCTTTGAATTTGGACCAGTCTAAAATTTAAAAAAATCAGGAAAGGTTTAACGAGCTTGATGGGAAGTATACTGGGCCCCGATTTAACGACTCATCCAAAATACAATCAATTTATTATTTTGGTCAACCCTGGGATCTAACCAGCGATCTCTCGGTTTGAAGTCGAGTGCTCTACCAACAGAGCTAATGGAGATAATAGTTAATCGAGTATGCTTTGAACAGATTATGAATCAGCAAAAGATCGATTGAAGAATTGATCCATTACTAGACGAACATTTTAGACTGGTTCAAATTCAAAAAAGTTGCTTACGACAATCTTTAGTTAATGGAATTCTAAAACATACTGGTATATTGGGTTAGAAAACATTGTGTATAGTAAAAATTTGCTTGTAACAGAGTATATAAAATGTTATTTTTATGCTTATACCAAGTAAAAAGGCATGTACTAGCTTTTGAAATTTAGGAGTCATTGGCAATAGACCATTAGATTTTAGGGGTCGAACTAACTGACAAAAAATGAATCGTGAGTTTTAGTTTAGATTGTTTAAGAGCCAACAAATCTTTATTGATTATATTAATTAATCGCCCATAATTATGTTAAGTTAACAATTGGTGGTAGAAATTGAAAAATAAATAGATAAATAAGTGTGTGGTATTTTCTAATGGGATGTAAGTATATGTTTCTGTGTACATAACATGTGTGAATAGGCAGAGGAGACTCATTGTGCTGATTCGCCAAATAAGGGATTTTTTTGTTTGTAACGAAGATAATAATTTCATAGCTCGGTGAAAATAAACGAAAGATCGATCTCTTGATTATATATATCTACGGCATGCCTTTAAGTGCTTCTTTGTCTTACCGTTTAGTTCTTTTAAAATGGTCACGGTGGTATAATACAGGTATTGTTTAACCCAGTACAAGACGGCAAAAATGAGACTAGTCCAAACTGAAATGAGTTGCAGACGGCAATACTAAGTTTATGAACTCTAGAGTTTTTTCACCTTATGGGATGGAAAAACATTGTGTAAAATGAAGACATTGCTTGCAACAAGCAAACTTCTTCATTTTACACAATGTTTTTCCAATTCTTTTTCTTTAGGGGAGTCAAAAAGCACCATTGTGTGAGAATGGGTAAATAGAGGTTTTGTCCCATATGAAAGCAGTTTTCGAAAAATAAGATAGTCATTATTAATCGAGTCCAGGCTTTCTTCATACATGAAGCATGGACTCTGGATCTATTATAAAACTCACTCAAGTAAATGATCAACAAATTTACTTAAAAGAATACTTTATCCAAAATCTTACCCAACTGTCATCTATTTGCTGCCCTACTACAGTTGAATGTATATACTATGCATTTGGGTCGGAGACTAAAGTACTGAATAAATCATTATATTGTATTGAGTCTGGTGACAAAAGAATACTTTTTTATATATGGATAGGTTATTGGTTTAAACAATTATTGTTGTTTTGATCGATTAGATAGCTGCTTCGTATTGACAAAATCTGACCAGATAATCAAATACAAATAAAACGGTTACATTTACAGTACGAGTAGCTGGAAATGTCAGTTATATTTTGATATGATAAACGAGAAGTTTATTTTCTATAGTTTTGTGAATAGCTTTGTGATTTTATTAGAAAGGATGGTAAACACATAATGTTAATCAAAATCAGTTTAAATTTTGTCCGTCAAATCCCTGATTGTCAAAACGTAATAAAATTAATTCCACTTTTCAAATTTTTGCAGACAAAATAGAAGGATTTTCTACAATTTTGTGGCAATTTTCAATAAAAAATGGGTAGACAAATCAATTCAAATTTAGACTGGAGTGAACTTTGCACTCCAACATAGGTCGACATTTATGTGGAGCATTTTTTTGCGAACTAAAGGTTGACAACCAAATAATCAAGTTTTGTTTCTATATCTGACCATAAAGTTAAAGAACAAAAACAAACAGCCCTTTGTCGTTGATTAAGACAGAAATATCTTGAAATGATAAATGTCTATAAGACAGTTCAAACTATTTATCCTCATCATTCGCGGGAAAGACTTGTCGAAACAATTTACGAATTGGAATATAGTGTCAAAGTCTTTCAGTATCTATCATCACTATGTCATCTGTCCACGTGTATAAAGCATACATGTACTTCTATCATTGGTACCTGGCTTATTTTGGCTTTAGTTAATTCAGACATATAAAATCTCTCTGCAAACAATGTTTGACGTCACTGCTTCAAATAATAAAATAGATTCCAAATCTAATTTTCTATTTCTATTAAAATTCAAAATGGGAGATTCAAAAGGGGGAAAATCTTCCATTGGTATTATTCATACCTTTTATTGAAAAAAAATATATATATATGAATTTGTCCGTTCTCTGATGCTTCTAGATTAAAAGTTTTCTTTGGGATAGAAAACCTGGAAACTTATAAAAAATGACTTTCTTCCTTATTTACAGAGCGTCAAAATGTCATATATTATCCATACTCAAAACAGCATGTTCACTTCTTTTCCCACCTCTTTACGATTACCGATTTGATTTGGTTTCGGTAACTTCCCAATCGAATAGCTGTTTCAAGCCATTATATTGGCTGTTTCCATTTCTTTGCAGAGAAATCCTGTTCCTTGCTAGATTCATGTAGACCGGTTTCGCTGAAAATTTCAACGTGTATAGAAAGATATTTAAGAACACAGAAATTAGCACGAATATTTACACTTTAAAGGGTGGTGTAAAATACTAAAAATATACGAGGGACGGTCAGAAAATATCCGGACTTTTGACTCGTTCTCGAAAACCATTCAACATTAAAAAAAATCTGCTCTTTTTCAAAATATTCTCCACCTACAGGAACCAACAAAGTTAGCTCATTCGGACACCGAATTGGTTATAAAAATGGTGGAAATGAAGCATGGCAAATATGTATAGCGAAATGGAATGTTACGGCACTCCAATAAATTAACCCATTGGTAATTGTTTTCGATAAATCCTTTAAAATATTCCTCCATGGCGCTATTCAAAATGTCGCAGGTATACGTTCAAATTTTCATAACGATTATATAAGTGCATGCAAACAACGTCCGACGCCTGACAATAATCCAATGCACCAACAAATGGTGTCACGCCATCGACTATGAGATAACTAAAAGAGATTGTAAGTAATTGTCTTGAAATATTCCATTTTCTTTTCAGAATTTGAAACACCGGATACTACAAAAATGCACAGCAACTATTTAATACTTATCGGTATAATGACAGCTTCCACTAGTAACGTCAAGTTTAATAGGGACGCGATTTTAGATGACAATTTAATAAGAAGTACCGCTGGAATCTCCCTCGACGAATGTATACTAGAATGTGCAAACAGACCTGTGTGCGAAAGTATAACATACAGTCGCCGATATCACTACTGTATTCTGTATAATACTGTTGCTGCTTCTACCATAATTGAACCCGGAACTACATATGGGGAAAAATCATGGTGGTATCAGGTAATGGTTACTGCTTTTTTCTACTTATGGATTGTACTTAACCAAATCTCTCTCCCACACACACACATACACACACACACACACACACACACATCTGGTCCAAATCGAAAGAACCTGCAGACGATAATTTCAAGCTGATGAAATTTTATTTTTTTTCCTTCTTGGATAGGAAACTTTGTGGACAATGAAGAAATTGCTTGATACAAGTAATTTCTTCATTTTCCACAATGTTTTCCAAACCTTTTTTCATGAGGGTTTGACGTCATTATGAGCGCTGATATGACGTCATTTGTGATAAGCGGAGTATAGTAGGATAAGGTCGATATTATTATGTTCTCAAGAGGTAGATATTATGTTGCTCTACTAGAGTTCCAATTTACTTAGAACTTTTTGTTTCATAAGAAGAACACAAGAATTACAAGTCATTCTTTTCAACATATTTATAAATCACGCATTTTAATTTGGATCCTACATGGACAGGATCCTTATGGGTCCTTTGACGGAGCGATGGCCTTTGTTGGATAAATGTTGATTAAATAGCACACACACACTCACACTCAAAAATCCGCTAAGCATGTAAATTGCCCCCCCCCCCCCCCCGAAAAAAAACCCACCAGAATGTTATCTAAATTTCAATATTTTTGGAAACTGTTATACTGAAATAAAATAATCACGTGGTCCTTTGAATTTTCAACGTGTTTTTCACAAATTGTATAGGACTTCGAGCTTGTCATTTACCAATTGTATGGGACCTATATTGGCCCATTTAGTTACGGAAGGAAACGTAAATCACCAAAATTTAACGCAACTAGTTTAATCTTTTTGTTTTAACAAATGACAAAATCGTCAGTGTTATTTCTTGATTAAAGCTGTAGTAACGAAGTTTAAGATTACACCGACGAATTGTTATTTTACTATGAAATTCCATATTTATACATTATTAAATCAAATCAATTTAAAAGACAGTAAAAAGGGTAAACGCACGTTCAATGAAAACTGACGGAAAATTAAACGGGTTAACAACGAAGTTTAAAAGAGTAATTTGTTTTAACCCATTCCGACACAACGACGCTTTTAAACGCCCATCAATATGAAAGCTTTAGGAAACATTGTGGATAATGAAGAAATTGCTTGTGACAAGCAATTTCTTCATTATCCACAATGTTTTCTACCCTAAAAGACAAAGATTTTGGAGATTTTATCAACTTGAAATTGCCGTCTGCAACTTCTTTGGATTTGGACTGGTCTAGGCTTTTGTTGTATGGGAAATGGGATAATGTGTAAAAAACACATTTAGGCACAGTTTCTAAGGGTGATCGTGCTCCATATTTAATTTCTGTGTAAATCTATATCTTTGCATTTGAATTTCTTTTTATACCAGTCTGTATTATTAAATGATTCAAGTGTAGATTTGCCTCTCCAAAATTTCTAAGCCTCTTTCATTAACTCAATGACGCTCTTAGAGTCACCTGTTTTTGTTTCAAGCAATTTCTTCATTATCCACAATGTTTTCTATCGCAAGAGTGAAAAAATCCAAATATCATGAGCTCTGAATTACCGTCTGCAACTCTTTTCAATTTGGACCAGTCTAAAATGTTGCCGTTTGAAAATGGGTTCAAAGACGGGAATAAGTATATATTCATGTCCCACATGTTGTCAATATAGTGCTCATATAGAAGACAGTTGTCCTTGATGGGAATGTTAATGTTTAAATTTTACAACCATATTGGTCCTTTATTGGCACGGCATTGCCCATAAGGGTCTCAGGTATCATCCATTTAAGACTTTAGAGGTAACATGAGAACGGAATTTGTCCTTGACGGACAAGTCATTGCTGATATTCGTCCCTAAAGTTTCCTAGAGGGGACTAATATAGGTTGCCGACAAGGGTCCAAAAGAAACCCGCATTGCACATCCAATCGGTCAATATTGCACCATTATAGGTGCCGATATGGATCCCAAACCGGCCCCATATTTTTTGCTATCTGGATTAAAATATTTCAAGTAAACCATGTTACCGTCAATGACAATCTACCATAAAGCATTTTCTCACTATCAATCCTTAAATGTCGAAGTAGCAGCCAGTGGCAACGTCCTTTCCATATTCCTAAAATATTAATAAAGCAGAACCTCATAATAATCGAATTCCTACAATATCAACATTCTTTTTCTGTTACAGATCAGCTCCATCCACACATGTAATGTCACTTGCTCATCGTCCCAGACATGTGACCTGACGGCACACCTACCGTGTAGCAACACTGAATGTCCAAAACCTACTGATGTGTACAACGCTGATTCAATTGGAAACATTAGAAACGTCGGATCAAAAGTATTGTATAATTGTATTGTAGGAGCATCATCTAACGGTGGGAGTGTCTTATCGACTTGTGGTGGTGACGGCAACTGGACTAACGTCACCGTCATGTGCGACATGGACGGATTTGTTCGAAAACGTGTTGGTTATAGATACCCTATGACGGCCAATGGTCGAGGTATATACGGTGACGTCATATACCACGATGTTTCTCGACTAGAATGTACTAATTACTGTAAACTTGAAATTATTTTTTGTCAAGCCGTGTCGTATCGCCAGGAAAACAGAACATGCATACTCGTTGATGGAATTTGGCCGCCAATTTTGGACGACGGATGGGAAGCTATACACAAAATATTTCCAACGTTCTATGCGTTTGGCCCCAACGGTAGATATACTTTAACGTATGAAGAAGGCACTGATTACTGTCTGTCTAGCGGGACGACTATGGCTGAACTAGCCGACGTTCGTACATCTTATGATATGGGGTATAACCGTCTAGATTGTGGCTGGGTAACAGGGCGTGAGTCAATTCTACCAACACATTATGCTGTACCGAACTACTGGACCCAAACAGGCATAGGTTATTGTACTTGGCAGAATCGTTGGGGCGTTTTTTGTTTAGATCCGCTTTATCCAGTGTACGGATAATTCTATCATGTTTTTCTTTAGTTTCAACTGTAAAAGTTAGGAGAAAAAGCATGTGCTACGAGTACTTGCATTAGTTTAACGATTTCCTGTTCATTCCCTGGCTAATACGTCCGTTTGACTTTATAATTGAAAAAAATGTTGTTGAAAAAGAAGAAATTGCTTGTAACAAACAATTTCTTCTTTTTCCACAATATTTTCTACCCTACTGAAAAATTAGATTTCGAATTGAATCCAAATTGAATTTGACTGCAAAACCTTTGAATTTAGAGAGGTTTAAATTTTTTCAAAATTGGAAAGGGTTTTAAAAAACGTCGAGATACATGTACATATAATATCAAATGACAAGGTATCCAACTAAATCCGAATTTGAATAAAACCGATACCCATTTAACAGGAAGTTGTATTTTTCTTCAAAAAAGATTGATATGTTTGATTTTTCACTTTTTTAATTATTTATTTCATTGGTGCTAGAATGAGGAGATTCTGCCCCAAAATAAAGATGTTCAAGAATATTTGAAACCTACGTTTTTTTCAAAAACTAGAAGAAATTTCAGATAAAGGTTTTTCGATTATTCGATTGGCTGACTTAATTATGAACAAAAAAATAAAAAAAATTGCAAACGAAAATTGAAATCGCAATATTTAAACTGAAGTCACATTTACGTTTATAAGCGACGCTTACCATTGAAAACTGAACAATCAATCGATAACGAGATTTCATTCATCCAAGTTGAATATTTCCATTTAGAGACAGTTATAGCGCAAATCTCTCAGAAAACAAAATTCAAATCGCTGTATCTTCCATCATGCTCTTTAAGAAAGTTGAATAATGATAACATATAAACAAATGTAAACGTTATTCAATTGATATAAAGTATTGAGATCATGAATTAAGCTCTGTTTCTAGTTTTTGGCATTAGTTTGTCCTATAGTATACTGTATAAGTGATACATATTACATATTATTTAACCTTTAGTTTCGTCTATCAAAAACGAGCGTTCTGAATGGTCGAAAAAAAAATCATAATTCCAGGAACAAAATTTTGAGCACGCAGCGATTTTGTATGCTTCCGCACAAAATAGTCCTATACCATAAGGTATCAAAATCTGTAAAGCTTATGTTTTTTTCGCTTCGCGAATTCATACATACAGTGGGATTAGTTTTTTCGGTTCATACCTCCATAAAAACAAAAAAATATTCTCTTCATCTCTTAAATTGTAAATTTATAAAAAAGTACCTGTGGCTTTGAGGCATGAATGTCACTAGGGACAAACACACACACATATGCACGCACGAACGAACGCATCTCAAGACAGAGGGATCAACACGAAAGGGTTTTACTGTCTCTGTCAGCCAATGTATATTTTTAGTTTGAACTGATATGAGAACGATTAAGCCTTAACAAATAATTTTATGGTAGTAGATAAAATATTGTTGAAAAAAACTAAATAAAACATGAAAAATAATACTGTCTGTGATAATGCACTAAATAATTAATTGCGTTTATAAATTCACAATTGACAAATCGCTGATTTACTCGATTGGCCCTGTCCATTGGATCCGATCAGGAATTTCCACTTCGATTGTAAACGGCCTTGTTTTACAAAATTAATGGACCTTCATTGGTTGGCGACCTAAGCGTCGTAACTTCAGCTCGAATAAGCAGTAGCTATGACGTTTAATTCGGTAAACCAACAAAAAGGTTAACATGAATGCCAGCCATTATTTGACTTCCCGTCTTAATGAATGAATTCATTGGTCGTATGATTCTTTGAATGACAGCTGCGATAGATCAATGTCAGTTTTTATGTAATATAAACGTCCATTCACAGCTCATTATGGATGCAAAGCGTATGCATTATTTTTTTCATTTTGATTTTAACAGGATAAAACTGAAAAAAAAAGAAGAAATACAGTCTCAATTCTCCTTAGTTTTAGACAGCTGTATAATGCAAAATAACATTCATAACCAAATGGCGGGACGGGAGGGGGGGGAGCAAAGGAAAATAACAAGTTAAATAAATGAACGTTCTTCAAGCCAGGGTTAACTCCCTTCCCATATTTGATAATCGGCTGATTTACCAAGTATTTTTCGAAGTCTTGTGCAACTGACCATACTTTTCCGAAGTAAATATCAAAAATATAAACGTGCATCCGATCATGGCAAACAGCTTTAGCGATTTGCGGAACTACAAATTCAATCATACTCTTGTTAACATTGTAATTACTTTTGCGGCATAATTACCTGTGACTATGGATAGTTACCATTCCGGTTAGTATTTTGTTTCCATCTTCTATTAAGTGTATTAACTTTTAAAAATTAAAATCAATAAGAGTTAAAAACTAAGCAAATTCATGCCACGATTTGTTTGTTTGTTTGAATGGGGTTTAACACCACTTTTAACATTTTTTTTCAATTATATCACGGCGGTTGGAGCACTTAACATTGGACCCTCGGTATATATCGCACCTGTCTGGCTTCTATCCCACTTAAGTTTACGATTATCCACCCATTGATGAGAAACAAATGTCTGAAAGGATATGCACAGCCGCAGAGGATCGAACCTATGGCACTCCATGATTCAAGATTGGAAGTCTAATGCGCTACCAACTGCGCTATGACGGCGTTTTTTCATGCGGCGAAACTCCATTCGATGGGTCTCGCAAACTTACACTATTGGCCACCCCAATTGTTCCAGATCAGGAAGTTCCACTTCGATTTGAAATTTTGCAACATTGATTACTAGAATCAAGTAACATGATACTAGAATGGTTGGTAAGTGACCTAAACATCGTAACTACAGCTTAAATCATCTGTAGTTACGACCCTTAGGTCGCCAAACCAACAAAAATGTTTCTCGTAAATGGCGGTTAATGTTGGCGATTATTCGACATTCCAGTCTAAATGAATGATTTTATTGGTTGACTGATAATTTGATTGAAAGCCACGACACATCGATTAAGGGGTTGTCGCCGTTACTTAAATCAAAGCGCTGAAAGCCTGAGATATGTATACAGGAGATATATAATCTGGGTAGAAAAAGTTTGATGGTCGGATTATCGGAGGTGCCACTTTCTACCCAAATCTACTGTCGATTATGCGCAGATCTGCCAATTTGTGCGCTAGGGGAATCAACCTGCCCGCAATAATTTTCATCCCGTTGAGGTATTGTAACGATATATTTACATGTATATATCGTTACATATATTTTACACGATCAAAATGCTTTGAAGGGATCTGATAAAGGCCACCCAAGGATCCTTCCTGTGAATTCTGGTTGAGTTTGGTTGAATTATGTTCAGTAATTTCTGAGAAGAAGATTTTTTTAGTAAAAGTTGACGGACGACGGACACCACATCACGAAAAAAAGCTCGTTGGCTTTCAGCCAGTGGAGCTAGCGAAAGATAGCTAGAGAGTGAGAGAGATGGGGGAATGAGGCGTGTAGCCAGGTTCGAACTAGGAGGCTCTTGCGTGCGATGTGAGTATTTTACAACACAGACCAATTCCGTTATGTAAATATGCGCTTTATAATTGACAGATAAAGAGAGCGAGAGAGGGCGGGCGGTCGTTTACCAGGTTAACATGATTATGTACACCTCTCAAAAGCGGTATGTAGACGTTTCATCCCTTGGGTAGAATTCGGAGGTAAAAATATATAGACACAAAGTCCGAGCACGACCAAACTGTTTTCAGACAGTGCGAATATGATCCTATGAATGACCAATTAATTTGTTTAACAAAATATTCCAATCGTGCGTAAAACCGACATCTTCGCTTATCAGCTTTATACAGCAACTTCGTCTAACCGGACCGTTTTAACATTGTTACTCTAGAATAAGTAATATTATTTTGGTATGAAACAAACACCTTATGTTTTCTTAACAATATGATATGATTATATATGTTTAATAATTTCCAATATATATATATATATATATATATATATATATATATATATATATATATATATATATATATCTCCTTTCTTTCTTTCCATTCACTCGTCAAGTTTTGATAATTTTGCCAAATTCAGAACACTCACACGAAAGTATTGTACATCAAGCCCGACAGCTTTCAATGAGTCATACCTCGCCTTCGTCCTTCTCGCCCCAATCGGGCGTATTAATATATGGCCAGATCCGATCTCCTTTTCAAGCGACAGAAGATCACATTGATTGCGGTAGATGTTTTACATTATGTTTTCACATTAAACTCTGCATGGGTTTGAATTTTTAGCATAGTAACTTTAGCCTCAGATTGCTTACGCAATCTCAGGCTAAAAAACGAATGCCCAAATGAAATAATTCAGTCACTCCGGAACTGGTTTGTTATTAATTTTGTAACATTACTTCGTCGTTGGTATAACAAAATTGCTAACTCCAGCTGCAGTAAAGACGTGATGGTAACTCAAAAACGGTTTAACTTTCGCTTCTTTTTGTGCAATATCAATACCCTACAAAGATACTTATTGTCGTCCTACGTCTACAGGAAACTTTCAAGGCGATAGCGATAGTTTATTGCGTGGATTGGGCGAAATGTGAAAAAAAAAAAAAAAAAAACAAAGTAGTAACGTAACATGAACACACGTAAACTAGGCTTTCGTATTGAATTATTTTCCCTAATAACTCCTAGCTAAAGGTACCGCAGAATTGACCAATCCCTGGCCCCCTGCACCTATTTCGTTCGTCCCGCACATTGATTACAAAAGTTCCGATTCGATTTTAAACGGCTTTAATTTGCAAACTTTATGGTCAGTGCCATGAAACATAAAATTTGAGTGGTTGATTGGAGACCTAAATGTCATAACTACAGCTTGAATTAGCTGTAGTTGCGATTTTTACGTCACCTAACAAACAAAAATGCTTCACATAGATGGAGACCAACGTTGAGTTCAAAGGTTACTTTCGGTCTGAATGAATCATTTGATTTGTCGAGTGATTCTTTAATTGACGGTCACGGTCGGACAATTATCTCCTGACTAAACTCTTTTTGTGAATAAAAATAGAAAAGAAACAAAAATCCCATAGAGTGTGCACGTCCGTTTTCATATTCTTGTACTTGAATCGGATACATGATTTCTAAGTGATTTTGTAATTATCATAAAATCTCTACCATGTGCAGATAACTGGGAATCTTTCATATGATAAATGCGACGCGTTAAGCGAGAGAGGTTTGTTTTGGGGAAAGTGAGTAAATAACGATCCAGGTCAAACTGCATCGAAACTCTTTCGTTCCGTTAGATTATTGCCATTCTAAGTATATTATATTATAATTCTCGAAACGATGTATCTAACTGATAGTTGATAGTGCAAAGATTGTCAATATATTTAAATTGATCTTCTCCTAGCTCAATCAAATGTTTTGACCAAGTTTGAGAAAGATCGGGAAAGACTCTTGTAGCTACAAGTCTGACATTGACAGTGGCAACACTGAATTGTGGACGCCGACAACAATGACCCCAAAAGGTGACCATAAGAAAGTTTTATTCTGGTGAGCCAAAACCCGATTTAACAATTACATAATCTTTTAGACTGGAAATGAAAGTTGACCTCATACATTTATGTTATGATTGACGAAACAACAGTTTATTCAAACTATAGATGCGACATTTCATTCGTCACCTAAAGAACTAATTTTGTATCTATTTTCCTTACCATAAATGATTAAAACAACGTTTAATTTCTCATCCGAACTGCATAGCAAGGCGTCAATGGACTTGGCTAGGCAATTGACTCTTCTATGTCCTATCTCCTTGTGTATTTTCAATAAATGAACCGGTTACATAGAATTTCCGCGGGGTGCTTTTTTGCATGACAGGTCCCGAAATTAAAAAAAAAACAACCAAACAACAACAACAACAAAAACAAACCAGGTTTCTTCAGCGATCCGTCACATTAACGGATCTACGTTTTTGAATGCATTTGATATAAAATCATTTGATTCATAACCTTTTACAAGACAACAATCTTTAGAAAGGCCATAAATCAAAGTTGTACATTGCTATTTGGTACCCGAAGTATAAGTCTGACACGTGATCTATGAATTTGATAAACGACGTATAGGTGTGAAAAGTGATCTATGAATTTGATAAACGACGTATAAATGTGACAAGTGATCTATGAATTGATAAACGACGTATAGGTGTGAAAGGTGATCCGTCAATTTTCACGGAATACGTGAAAATTTACGGATAACTTTTCACACCTACTGCATGGCCTCAAACAGGAAAATCGACTTCGATATTTAACCCTTTCCTGTTTTGCAACATTTTAGACCTGTCCAAATTCAAAGTTTTTGCAGACGGAAATTGAAAGTGGATTTGATTTGAAAAATAACCATACAGTAGGGTAGAAAATATTGTTGAAAAAGAAGAAATTGCTTGTTAAAAGCAATTTCTTCTTTTTCTACTATGTTTTCTAAAATTTAAAATCAGAGGGCCGTAAAAACCAGGGATTAAACAGGAAAGGGTTAACGTCATTATTTTGTATAATTAACGGTCAGAATAAAATAAATGAAAATAGTTGGTTGGCGAATATACGTTTAAACTAAAACTTTTGCGGCCCAGACCAACAATATGCTTCACTGCGATAAATGTCGACCAATGTTGGAGTTCAATTTTTTCTTCCGGTCAAAATGTACGATTTGATTGGTCTGTCGCGATCTTTCAATTGAGAAAAAGGATCGTATAAAGAAGGAATATTGCGGGAAAGTAAAGTTTAATTTGTGGAAAGAATTGTATCCTGTTTTTATTTTGTTTGAGGTTAAAGCTACAAAACTAGGATCTTTAGGTAAAGGGTTAACAAAATTAGGAATTGTTTGTTTCTTTGTAAAGTAAGAATACACCAACAAAATACATGTTTGGTCAGTTTCTAATTACATGTGACCAATGTCCATTTAATGGTCAGTGTCAGATAGATTTATCGACATGTACGACGGGGGAAGGCTATTTAATCTGTGCCATTACCCTTTTTTTCTCTCAAGCATATTTGATACTTTGTGTCAGTCCAAAGTTCATAGAAGATAAGAAACGTATGTTCTTTGTGACCTACCTTGGAAAAAAATAATTAAACATATATTTCAAATATGGATAAGTGGAAGACACTAGCAATCTTGGAGATCCTCCATTTTGTAGACAGGCGATCTTGGTCGACCAACCACGTCTATTAGCTCTTAAGAAATGAAGGGCTTTGTTAAAAGGCAAAATAATATCTAAATCCTATATTGTTGGAACTCGTCAGAATCGTCTCAATGAGACGATTTTTATGGGTCCCAACAAAATAGGATTAATCGAGAATTCTGTAAATAGTTTGTGTTCGTAATCGAATGAACCCTTCATATCTTTCTTAAAATATGTATAAAACGACTGTTCTTTAATGTAACCACTTTTTTGTCTTACTTTGGTGATAGTTTTATACAAAATTTACTGTAATCGCAATTCGTCTAAAGAATCTTTTAGTCGGTAGCTTTCTACTGACCGAGTATTAAAGAATCTAATTGGACAGGGCAGGTGTGCAGACATCTTTGATTGTGAGAAATACAACACGGATGCTTATTTTAGATTGTCACGACCCTTAGAATTAGTGACTTCGTGCAGAATGTCGCTTAACCATTTATCAGACGGTAAATATTAGACTGGTCAAATTTGAAAGGAGTTGCAGACGACAAATGTCAGTTAACGAAATTTTAGATTTTTAGACTATTTAGCTAGAAAACAATGCGGAAATTGTAGAAATTGCTTGCTAGCAATTTCTTTATTTTACACAATGTTTTCGAAATTGTTTTATTGAGATGCGTCAAAAAGAGTCACTGTGTGGGAATGGGTTAAAACGGATAATCATTTTTTTAATATTATTCCAATGGCGTATATTTGTGGTTTGACTAAGAACCTCGGAATGTTTATTCATTCTAACAATCACGGCAACTTTAAATTTATTTTAAAAAAAAAAAGAAAAGAAAACCTCTGCAGTCCTACACCTTTTGCTGTAAAATACGGACCTGGTGGGTAATAACTACTAATAATAAGGCGATAAATTCATTTTACATAAACACACACACTCACTCACCAATACACACACCAACGCGCACTCACTCATACACTCCTACATATGTCTTGACACATGCACCTAAACAGGCGAAATTCACAAGTGAGTATAAAGAGAAAATCGAATATTTAGTAGGTAGATGTCTTACCCTCATTATTCCAGCAATCGGAGAAAGATTTACAATAACATTTGACCTTGGCCATATTGTTGTTCTCACCTACACCTTCTTTGTACGGACTAAAACAAGCAGATTTTGTGCAAGTTAAATCAAATCGAATCCATTATGGTTGAAAAATTATAAACTTTCGCGAGTAGAAATTCAGACATAAGTTAACAGTTTACCTTTATTCAACGTGATGTACGCTAATTCCAAATCGCTTAAAATACGCACAAACAAAAATTAAATACTTGAAGGAAGGTATCGATGTTTTTTTCGCGTTACAAATCTTAACACGAAACATTAAAATTGTTATGTTTATTTGTAATTGACCATAAAAGTTTTTTATTTTCTTATATTCCTTCTCGTATATCATTTGAATACAATAAACATGAACTGAAAAGTAGTTTGCGACCCGTCGTATGGATTCACAAAATTGACCACACTTGATTCCTTAGCATATTCATACAGTTTGATTTTTAGTTTTTAGGTAAAACCTAATGAAAAAGAAAGATAATCTCTTCACTTCTTAAATTGAACTGAGCATGCGCTAGCAAAATTGGACGTATTTTGAAACACAATAGAAAACTATTGAATTTCCTACGTTTTCTTAAGCAATAAGGATGAATGATGGGTTTTAGATATGATAAAAGAAGAAAAAGGATATAGTTATGTAGTTAAGAAAGATTCCTTTACTTCTAATGTGAAAGAGAAAGTCCCGGTGGCAAAGAAGACACAAAACGCACCGCAAATTAAGAAATAAATTTGCTAAAGGGGAAACAAATACACACGTTGCGCCTTCCAAGCCAAAAGACAAAGTTAAAGACATTAGTGAACACATATTTATCAAAAGCATCCACAACCCAAGGTTAGTATCATGTTCTGAGTTCAGGAGCTTCTATTGTAGTAAGCAGACTTCCGACCGACCGTTGTTTACTACTATCTCTTTTGAGGCATCTGATTGGGTGACTTGAGGACTCTCGTTTAGGAAGAGAGACAAACGGGACAATCGCCTTTCTTCGACATCGCTTCAGGCCGCCGGACGAGCCCCAAACAGCTTCATTTCGACAAAATTACAAACATCTACCGAGCCTTACACACGAAAATCCGAGCTTACGACCGATCAAACGATTACGAGATTGATCATCAGGCTTTTTATTATCAGCACAGCAAACCTAGTGAGATGACATTTTATTGGTGTTTTTCAACCTAAATCCATCAGAATTTACTAAATTGATAACAACGTGGGCTGGCCACCTTCTCTTTATTTTCATTTTATTTAGCTCAATTCTCACACGTCCTTCCAATCTATTGCTGAGATTCCACTGCTAATTCTTGCCTTACGCAAAACTGATGCTGGATGTGCACCTCCGCTTAAATTTGACAGCAGTTATAATCATTCGCTGACTTCGTCAGCTGGGAATCTCAATATTTTTTCTTAAGTTTGCTCGCAAGTTTATCCTGACTATTTCAACCATAAAATGTCTACTTTGAAGACAGACTCTTAAATTTGCGGACAGAGACGGCTTGCTAAGAATATCCCATGTAGGGCGTGAATCGGCCGAGCTTTTTCTTAAATACAAAGGAAGCAAGATATATATCGACATAGGGTTATTGCAAGCAATCAGCAGAAGAAATTTCACTAACCAGAAATGTCTACTAAGGACTTTTCGTTTACTGTTGATTAGGTAAGGCCCGACTTATTTCTTCCCCTCTTGAAAATCTATTCTACGATAGGAACACAGTTTTGATTGAATGGGGCTTAATGCCACTTTTAACAGTATTTCAGTCATATCGTGCTGCTGGAGCACCTAACAATGCATTCCTATTATTTCTCGCACCAGTACTACCGCTACATCCTTTCCTAGCCTCTCGATGAATCTGACTTAGGTTTACGATTATCCACCCATTGGTGAGAGACAAATGTCGAAAAGAATATGTGCCGCCGCCGGGGATCGAACCCATGACATCCCATATTTGAAGATAAGGAGTCTAGTGCGCTAATGATTGAGCTATGAAGGCGGCTTAATTCAGCCGCCATGGTAAAAATGAAGCTAGTTTGTCCAATTTCGAATGATGATTTTAAGTAATTCAAAAAGGGTGTAACAGTCTTCATTCCGAGAACATTGTATAGCGATGAAAAATTACCACTCATAAGTGTCGGGAACATAACCGCGTTGTAACGCGTGGTCAAAACATTTCACATGTTTCCTCTGCTGTTGTAGATGAGGCACATTAACAGAAGATGTTGGATGTTGGAGTCATTTGATAGTCTACTTCAGATCGGACACCTGCACTGGTGTTAATTCGGAGACATGACGGCTCCGTTAGATGAGGAATAGATTACTATCACCTGAATAATGTTACTGTCAAAGACGACTTCCCTTTACCACTAGTAGACCATTGCTTAGATACCATGGAAGGGAACATATGGTGTCCGAAATCGAAAGTCAAATCAGCAAACTGGAAAGGTAATATTAAGGAAGTGGAAAAGGCTCTTCACACTAAGTGTAAAAACTATTTGAGCATGTTAAAATGGGTTTCGGACTTAGCAATGCGCCAGCAACCTTCTCTGGGGTAATGAACATTATTGCTGACATTCTAGTCTCAGGCAAAACTTTCCAAGATCACATTGCTAATCTTCGGGAAACCATGTACTTATAATCATGAGTTTCGGTTGCGCTTCAAAAAAAAAAAAACAAAAAAAACCGAAGAACAAAACAAACAAAATAAATAAATAAGCAGTAGAGTCTTTTTTGCAACATCGTAGCAGGAAATGCACTCTTGATGTCAAATGATGAAATAAAGGTATTGTCATAATCAAGATGAAGAGAGATTAATTGCCTTACTAAACTATCATCGATCCTTTAAAAATTCTGTTCTCAAATCGCTGCTCATTCTACAAGAAAGTCGGAACAAATTCTACCGGGTAAGTACTAGCAACAGCCTTTCTCCTCGCTTCTGAAATAAGCTTTAATTTCAGCTCCCGTACTCGGAATCCCTAATAATCGCGATCCTTATATTCTCGACACAGATGCGTCATACATTGCTATCGCTGCTGAGCTTATACGGGATAAAAATGGAGAAGAAAAAAGTCAACTATTGTGGTAGCTATACCCTTCCAAAAGAGCAAACATATTACTGCGATATGCTCACCCGACAGGAAAGATGCTATCTATTTGGGATCCGTTCGTGGTGCGTACAAATCTCTCGAGATAAACTATGCATAAAAGAATCCAGGGGGCAAGTCGCGAGATGGACGGAGGAGCAAACTCACTACAATATGATAATCAGCTATTGATCTCGTCACAAGCATTGTATCACATTGTATCCGACTCTGGCTAGTGTCTATCTAGGGGGCTAAGTGACCTTCCCCGTGGGGGCGTTTCTATTGCCTGCGAGTACAGGAAACTAATTGAGACTAGTCTAGAGAGGATTATGACAACAATTTACCATTAATACCAAGTTCTTTCCGCAAATCATTACAGATAACTCCGATTGTATTGTTCTAATAAGGATAAATATGCGAGGGCAAGAAGTCCCGTGGTCTGCAAATATCGCTACTGCTCCACTGGCATCCCTGCATTAAAGTTAGAAGCGAAATATGGGATTGCATATATTGTGGCGAATAGGACTACAAGTAATACGATTGTAACTTGAGTGATGAAAGTTTAATCAAAAGTATATTTTCTGGTGCTTTTATCTACCCATGAGAGCACGGGGAACGGAAGGCATGCTTAGCGTACGTGTAGAAGCTATTGGGGTCAAAACAATTTTGAAAATTCCTCAAGTCCTCAAAGATGTCACAGATGCGAGGGATGGGAGAAAATTGATGTGCGTGAGTTTCAGTATTCTTGACCGTAAGGAAGCCCATTCTTATGGCTTTGATTTGATCCTGTTATAGACTGGCTGAATTATAATAAAATGCCGCCCGACAGGGAACAGTTCTTGGCTAACACAGCAAGCAATTTCAACGGTTGAAAAAGACCTTGTTTTTCATGATAGATGGTGTGCTGTCCTTCAGAAGAAAGGGGGTTACCAATGGAAAGAGTCCATATTGACTTTTTGGGTTAATTTACAAAGAATACAAAAGGCTACGATTGCAATTAAAGAATTAAGGTTGGCCAATCGAGTGTATACCAATTCTATCTTAACTGTTGAAGACCCGGCCGCTTCAGCAGTTAATGGTATCCTTTCCTGGTTTGGTGTACCTTTCCAAAAGACCAAAACTGCGAGTCTAAAGTCTTTTAAGCGCTATGCAACTCATTACAGATCCATAAGGCTACAAGGACACAACTTTCCACTTTCCGTCAGCCAATGGTCAGTTTGAACGTTTGAAATATTCTTTGATTGGTGTCGTCCAATGCTTTATGAACAAGCGACAGAACGGTTTGGACCGGTACCTTCAACAGATTGCAGGTTTCTGTAGTTGGCAGCACTGTTTAATCGCCCAAAGTGCTGATTCTAGGTAGAAGGTTAAACATACCAGCCGATATTATGTTCCAAATAATGGATAAACAATAGGATAGCCAAGATTCGAATGTTGCCAAGTTAACAACAGCAATTGAAAAATTCTACATATTAAGGGGGATAATGTCGTAAAAATCCGCCTTATCCGTACTTAGAAGGCGATGACATTTTTTTTGCTTGGCAGTCCTGAAAGGACGGGTCCGGCAGTGATAATCCAGAAGTTTTCACACGGCCTGCATAGATTCGAGCAACGAAAAGCAAAATTTGTTGTTAACCCTGACCTAAGTTTATCTTGAAACTCATGAGATTTATCAGCTTAGATACGTACATTGCGATTTAGTCTAAATAATCGTAATAACTGGCTGGATGATTTGGAGGTCTATTGCATCTACAGTTAGTAATATTATTGTCGAAAAATGATCATGTGTGAGGATTACAAAGAGTGGTCAGATGGATCATGTGTGATGGCACGTCTACAGAAGCCCTAAAATTGTCACATATGTGCCATAATTGCGTGACAACAAACAGAGTTCTTAATTGATCATATCTTCTTCCTTCTCGTTTCATGTTGATGTCATGTACTGACAATAGCAGAAGTAACTATTAATCTTTCGAAGTACTAGGTCATAGCTAGTTGCTAATGATTAAACAAACACCACGATTCAATAGGAAACTTTCTTTAGAAAGATCAGAATTGTAGCCTACCCTAGCTGTGATAGCAGGTGGCTGATTGCGTCATCTAGAAGCAGATTTTAACAAGGACTGCCTTGAACAGAAAGAATATGCCCCTGATAAGGGAAAACAGGTGCCAATTCTTAGTCTTATCTACAATCTTCTTCTGGGCACGGAGATCTTTGAAACTCTCCATTTCCGCCAGGTGCTAAAGAACAAAACAACATAACCTGTTTGACTAATGTTGCTAAACCAACTTCTGACCTGGGCTTCTAGACTCAGGATTGGATCTCGATTCACATCGATGCAGTTCACAGTCCTTAGTAAAAATATAAAGTGCCGACTTGTGCATTAAGTGACATTCCCTGCAGATATGCCCAAACATCACAATTTAATCCGCTAATGCAGTCATTGACAAGAAGAACACGATCGTGGAACCCGTTACTGATAGCGACAATAAGAAACTACTTTTTTCTGAGGAATATCCAAGTTGTTTTATGGAGTTGCGGATTCCGCGCAGACAAGCCATCGCGGGATGGTTCTCAAGAGGAACTAATGGAAGTCCAACTCATTCCAACAACGCGGAGATCTTCACCCACATGGTTTCAAGGCAGGAAAGGAAAATTGTCATGACAAAGAATATCTAAAGTAGAGGGCTTGGCTGGTCTTTTGTAAGAATACCAAACCCTTTAATACTACCACGAAGGTTCAACCACTTAAGTTACCTCCCTTAGTGTTCACCTACTCTAAACACGAAAATAATGTCACATAAAGCAAGAGCCACCGCAGGAAACCTTCGTCTCAACCCGAGCGTAGAAAAGCGTCTACTTCAGCTGAGAAATCGGCTTACACATTAGGAGGAGTCTTAGGATTTCGAAGAGGTATCGACAAGACAAATCAGAATGCACGACCGCCGTGCAGTCTATAAATGCAAAGGAGCAAAGGAAAGTTGAAGAAACCAATAAAAAGATCAGAATTTCTCTAGCTCTAGCTCAATGGGAAACGAATTGCCCCGAGTGTGTTATTTTGATCGCCCTATACCAATTATCCGTTGAATCGTCGTTTAGCAGGTACATGTACTTTGATAACGTTACGTCACTCCACCAAAGTAACGTGTGACATTTTGTGATCTCATGCCATCATCGTTGTCTTTCAACAATTTCTAGATGTCTTTATCTGAACTATTTGGCCACTGTTCATGAAACCTTATATTCCATGGGTGAAGTTCTAAAATGTTTTTTTTAAACAATTAAAGGCTATTCTTTACAATAGTATTGTTTCAACGAAACCAAATTTTCATCATGAAATCAGAATGAGAAAAGGTTTTCATATTTTGAATGAAGCATCACCTACTGTCGGTTGTTTTGCAGCTTTGTGTTTGGAACTCGATTGTATCGTGCCGAGCAGACTTTTGATACTTGAGTAATCAAACGGACCAGCTTAACAAAGCGAGAGCTTTTCACCAAATATTCGTCGAGGTGTAGCTATGACTGGAGAAGGTGTGTTTAGATCAAGTTTAGAATCATTGTTGAAATTTCGTGAGGAGAAGAAACAAGAGGCCCATGAGGGCCTGAGATGCTCTACTGGTTATCAAGTTTTCCGTTAAAGAAATTTGATATTTAAGTAAGTAAATTGCTTAAAGAAGATTAGACTTTATCCCCTTTATTATTTTGATCAACAATCCTCAAGGTCCCTTTTGCTGTGTTTATTGACGGAACCACTTCATTTCCAAAATGAAGTTTCCTTATGACCCTACAATCATCCTGTGAAATTTTCATCTGAATCTGACAATAAATTTGGACTTTATCACATAAACAGGATTGTTTTGAATATAAATCCATAAGGTCCATTTTTCCTGTGTTTTCTGATGGATCAATTTCTTTCCAAAAGGAACGTTCCTTACAACCCTACAATTGTCCTGTGAAATTTAAAAGACATTCTGATAACGATTGTGAACTTAATCACATACACAAGAATGTTTTGAATGATTATCTGTAAGGCCCCTTTTTCTGTGTGTCCGATGCCACAATTATTCCATGCATCTTTGAAGAGAATCCGATAAAACTGTTGACTTTATTGTGTTAACAAAGATATTAAAATCAAGTTCTCATAAGGCCCCCTTTCCCGTGATATTTTACTGTTGGTCTCATCATTCTTTGAAAGTTTAAAGAGAATCCGCTGAAATTTGTGGCATTCATTATATAACTAGAATATTTAAAAAAAGAATAATTCATATGGCCCCTTTTAGCATGATATTTGATGGATTGTACCCAGTTGTGAAAAGAACCATTTAAGAGATTGTACAATCATCCGATGAAATCAACTGACATCATTTTGATAACTTGATTATTTAAGAAAGTTTTTTATAAGGCCCCTTTATATGTGACACTTGCCATTATCAGACCCACTGTCAAAATCAACAATTATAATGATGGTACAATCAATCTGTGTAATCTGCGGAATTTATTGTGTTAATGAGTTTATAGTAAACTCTTCATAGGGACCCTTTTCCCATGATTCTTTACAGAACAAATCAAATTTCAAAAGGATCGATTCTAATGAAGGTACAATCATTCTGTAAAAGTTGAAGATAATGAATGAAAACAGTGGACTGAATTGTGTCAAGAATTTGTTATAATAAAATTTTCATTTGGCCCCTTTTCTCGTGAAACTTAACAAATCAGACACAATGTCCAAAGAAACAATCTTAATGATAGATAGTTTTAAAAAAATGAAAAAGACTGAGGACGTCATTGTGATAATGATGTTTTTGTAATAACATTTTCATAAGGCTCCTTTTCTTGTGTCACTTAACCAATCAGACCCAATAAACAGAGGAACAATCCAAATGATGGAACAATCATTCTATTAAAGTTTGAAGAGATTCTGATATAGACTGAGGAAATTCTTGTGTTAATGAGGATTTAGTTATGATTTTCATACAGCCCCTTTACCTATGATACTAGACAGATCAGGCCCAATTTGGAAAGAAAACAATCTTAATGATGGTACAAACATTCTGTTAAAGTTTGAACATAATACAATGAAAACTGTGGACTTTATCTTGGTGAAAAGATTTTAAAATGAAATTTTCATAAGGCTTCTTTTTCTGTGATACTTGAAGAATCAGGTCTCACGTCAGCATCAACAATCGTAATTATTGTACAATGATTCTGTGAAGATTTGAAGAAAATCCAATGAAAGCTCTGGACAAGGATTATAGATAAATTCTCAAAAGGCCCCTTTTCCCATGATTCTAGACAGATCAGGCCTAATTTGAAAAGAAACAGTTCTCATGATTGAACAATCATTCTGTGAATCTTTAAACAGAATCCAATGAAAACTGTCGGCTTTATTGTGGTACAAGATTTTAAAATTAAATTTCATAATGCTCCTTTTACTGTGATACTTTACGGATCAGGTCTAATGTCAACATCAACAATCATTATTTCTGTACAAATATTCTGTGAATGTTTTAGGAAAATCCGACGAAAGCTCTGACTTTGGTAATAAGGATTTCTAAATGATATTTTCATAAGGCCCCTTTTCCCGTGTTTTTTACAGTTCCAACCCTGTTATGAATAGAATGATCGTTTTAACCTTACAATCATACTGTGAAAGTTCGAACAAAATCTAATAAAAGCTGAGGCCTTCATTGTGTTAACATGGATTTTCTTCATTAAATTTTCATATAACCCCTTTTCCCATGTAACTTGAAGGATCTGAACCAATTCCAAAGGGAACTATCCTTACTAAAGTATATTTAATCTATTTGAGTATAAAGACACCCCCGTGAAATCTGTGGACTTTAAAGCATTAATTAAGATTTTTTAAATTAAATTTACCTAAGGACCCTTTCCCTATGTTTCTCGATGGATCAGATCAAATTTGAAAGGAACAATCCTTATGATGGAACAATCATTCTGTGAAAGTTTGAAGTCAATCATGTGAAATCTAGGGCCATGATGTGTTAACTAAGATTTTTTTTATTAAATTTTCATAGGGCCATGAAACTTGATGAGTCAAATCCGCTTCCGAAAAGGACAATCCATTAATGTAATAATCATTCTGTGACTGTTTGAAGAAAATTTGTTGAAAACTTTGGACTCTATTTTGTTTACGAGGATTTTTAAATCTAATTTTCATAAGGCCCCTTTTCCCGTGGTCTTTTGTGGATCATACCCAATTTCGAAAGGAACAATCCTTATGATGATACAGTCATTCTGTGAACGTTTGAAGAGAATCCGATGAAAATTGTCGACTCTAGTGTTAACGACGATCATCTAATTAAAATTTAATTAGGCCCCTTTTTCAATGTTTCTTCAGATCATAGCAAAATTCAACGAAACGATCCTTATGATGAACGTTTGAAGAGAATCCGATGAAAATTGTCGACTCTAGTGTTAACGACGATCATCTAATTAAAATTGAATTAGGCCCCTTTTCCAATGTTTCTTCAGATCATAGCAAAATTCAACGAAACGATCCTTATGATGAACGTTTGAAGAGAATCCGATGAAAATTGTCGACTCTAGTGTTAACGAAGATCATTTAATTAAAATTTAATTAGGCCCCTTTTCCCATGTTTCTTCAGATCATAGCAAAATTAAACGAAACGATCCTTATGATGATGCAATCATTCTGGGAAAGTCTGAAAAGAATACGATGAAAACTGTGGACTCTAGAGTATTAATGAGGATTATTTTATTAAACTTTCAAAAAGCCTCTTTTCCTGTGTTTCTTGACGGATCATACCCAATTTCGAAAGGAACAATCCTTATGATAGTTCGAACATTCTGTGAAAGTTTGAAGAGAATCCAATGAAATCTGTGGATTCTAGAGTGTTAAAGAGGATTTCTTAAATGATTTTCCCATATTATTTTGATAAGGCCCCTTTTCACGAGTTTCTTGACGGATCATACCTGATTCGGAAAGGAACAATCCTCATAATGGTACAATCATTCTAAAAAAGTTTAAAGAGAATCAAATGAAAACTGTGCACTCTACGGGTTAACGAAAAAATTTTAATTCAATTTTCATAAGGCCCCTTTTCCTGTGTTTCTTGAATGATCTGACCCAATTTCAAATGACGATCCTTATGATGGTACACTCATTCTGAGAAAGTTTAAAGAGAATCTAATGAAAACTGTGGACTCTTGAGTGTTAACGGGGATTTTTATTTGATTTTTTAATTATATTTTCATAAGACCCCTTTTTTCCCAGGGTTTCTTGACAGAGCATACTCAATTTCGAAAGGAACGATCCTTATGATTGTATAATCATTCTCTGAAAGTTTGAAGAGAATCTAGTGAAAAACTTTGGACTCTATAGTGTTAACGAGGATTTTTTAATTAGATTTTGATTGGACCTCTTTTCCCGCTTTTCTTGGCGGATCTGACCTAATTTCGAAAGGAACGATCCTTATAATGGTACAATCATTCTGAGAAAGTTCGAAGAGAATAAGATGAAAACTGTGGACTCTAGAGTGTGAACTAGGTTTTTTATCGGATTTTTTATTAAATTTTCATAAGACCCCCTTTCCCATGCTTCTTTACGGATCATACCCGATTTCGAAAGGAACGTTCTTTATGATGGTACAATCATTCTGGGGAACTTTGAAGGGAATCCGATGAAAACTGTGGACTCTAGAGTATTAACAAGGAAAAGTTTACGCACGGTCGCCGAACGGGAAAAAGCCATCGCAATAGCTCTTGTGGCCTTCTGCCAGAAGAGCTAAAAATGGTTTGACAGAACTAAAGAAAAATGACAGGAAAAAAGAACTCTCGCCAGACATACCATTATAATACAGGGACTTCATCCAGTAAATTATATAATTTCTGTAACAATCGTGTTCTAAAGTAACCCAGAGACGACCAATATCGGGCTAACCAGTCTCTGTCAAGTTGGAAGTTAAGTAGATCACTGTCTGGTTCACATACGAGTAACTCCGCATAAAGAAGCGGTTCATCAAAAGGAAAACTGGGAAAACCAGCTAGTCAATATCAACCTGAGCATAATAGCGAAATTCCCTCATATCCAAATGGATATCGGACTTGATTGGAGACGGTTACAAACTAGAATTCCAGAAAATTCCCTGTTTTTCTGGGATAAAAGAAACGAGAGTGCCTTCTAGTCAGATGCCATAGTTAAAAAATAGAAAATCATTCAAGCAAAAGAGCTATAGAAAATGTCAACCAGCACCTTTGACGTCTCAAACAGGTTTCTACAGCACATTATTTCCAGTGCTCTAAAGATCAATAAAAAATAAGACCCGGAATAAATCTAATGCATCGAAACAGATATCTGAGGTAACTCTATTCAAAACAGACAATATGACCAAAGTTTCGAACCTACTGCAAAGGGAATATTTCGGAGTACAATGTATATCTCAAAGATGGTTACTTCCGTATGAAAAGGGTAAAAAAAAGTATATACGGTTCTCTCTCCAAAACAAATTAATCTGTTCCTGGCTATTTGTTTCGGCGCGACAGCTGCCCCTCGGGTTTTCTCAAAAGTAATGGCTGCAAGGCTGCTTATTTACGGAGACAAGGTATCTGTATTTATGTTCGTATAGACGATTGGCCATCTGTCGATCAACTCATAGACAGTCAGTGTTGTATCCAAATTATCAAATTATTAGAAATACGCAAATTCCCGATGTGATTACGGCGAAGAGCTGCCTTCAACTCTCTGAAACACTAAAGAAACACTGCTAACATAGTGGATCTTGCTTTTGGATACGCTTATCTTACTGTTACAGTCGTTCCTCTTCGGTAGGTTCCGTTATCTATCGGTTTTTAGATGTTGTAAACACGATGAAAATTAGTCAAACAAACAAGGTCGACTTACAACAACCATATTGGGAAAAGTTTCTGTCCACGAATTGGCGTTATGGCCGTTGAAAAGAAAAAAAGGAGACTGTGTGTAAATTGGAAGTACATTCTCACAAAACTTCTAGACAAGGAGAAAATACCGCTATGGATATACGCATTTGCTTGGCTTCTACTTGGCGTGTTTCATGTCTAGTACGTAGCATTTTCTGTCGACGACCAGACGTTCGAAATAGGAAAGAAAAGCTGTGAAAGCTTCGAAAAGTCCTGAAACACATATTTTATTTCAATTTCTTGAAAGCATGTATCAAATCTTAAGATCGTCATAAAATGATCCTATGACAATAGTACATCATCTTCAAGATCCCCCTGCTCTGTCAGATCAATCATTCAACTGCAAGTTGACATTGACTATCTAGCGAGCGACTTACGACATTTGGAATTGGTTTAATAATAACTTAATAGAAATAAAAGTATTGGAAGTACTGCAAACTAGCAAAGCATTGTTTTGATAAGTAATCTTATTTGTTAGTGGTTATCGTGATAAATAAACGAGGTTAAAGTAACCAATTTCCACACAATTCCTCCTTTATACAAAACTTTAGAAAATAGTTCTGGAAAACGATGTGAAAAATGAAGAAATTGCTTATTACAAGCAATTTCTGCATTTTCCATATTGATTTCTACCTAGACTGATAAATATTTAGAATTTTCAACTTTTCAACTTCTTTAAAGACTCTGAACACGATGTGCTCAATTGAGCTAAAATAGATGAGCTTGCAGGGAGAGTTTACAATGTTCGTGAAGTTGGCAGAGTAGCAGACTAGCAGACTGGCAGAGTGAAGTTAGCAGAGTAGCAGACTGACAGACTAGCAGAGTGAAGTAAGCAGACTGGCAGTCTGGCAGACTGGCAGAGTGAGAGAACGGACCCTCATGACCATGAAATTGGAGTTCATTTCATGCTAATTCGGTTTTGATTTCGTTGAAATTAATTTTTGGGTGGACGTGTTGCTCCGGATAATTCCTCACTTTTTACAATATATGTATATTTCCAAGAAGTATTACCAATTATAATCATTTATGTCGGGCTAGCTCTAATCAAAAGCGTTGGACTTGAAATTGATTCCGTTTGTTTCAGTGGGATATCCTGCCAAGTTGTCAGTTGTTGTTGTTGTTTTTCAACTTTTTCAGCTGATTTTATGCCTCGGTCTTTCAGCTGGTGTACTGAAATAACACCACGCACTAGCAAACTGGCAGTCTAGCAAACTGGCAGTCTGGCAGACTGCAAGAGCAGCCTGCTGGCAGAGTGAAGTTAGCAGAGTGGCAGTCTGGCAGACCGGCAGAGTGAGAGAACAGACCTTCATTAACATGAAATTGGAGTTAATTTTGATACTCATTGGGCTTTGAAGTCGTTGAAAATAGTGTTTAGGTGAACGTGTGACTCCGGAAAATTTCTCACTATTTACAATACTAATATATTTCCAAGAATTATAACCAATTATATTCCTTTATGTCGGTCAAGCTCATATCAAAAGCGTTGGATTTGAAATTGTTTCCGTTTGTTTCAGTGGGGTATCCTGCCAAGTTGTCAGTTGTTGTTGTTGTTCAATTTTGTCAGCTGTTTAAATGCCGCGGTCTCTGTATGCTGGTGTACTGATAATAACATCATGCACTAGCAGACTGCAAGACAGTCTGCTGGCAGAGTGAATTTAGCAGACTGGCAGTCTGGCAAAATAGCAGACTAGCAGACTAGCAGAGTGAAGTTAGCAGACTGGCAGTCTGGCAGAGTAGCAGAGTAACAGAGTGAAGTTAGCAGACTGGCAGTCTGGCAGACCGGCAGAGTGAGAGAACAGACCTTCATTAACATGAAATTGGAGTTCATTTTAACACTCATTGGGCTTTGAAGTCGTTGAAAATAGTGTTTAGGTGAACGTGTGATTCCGGAAAATTTCTCACTTTTTACAATACTAATACGTGTATATTTCCAAGAATTATAACCAATTATATTCTTTTATGTCGGTCAAGCTCATATCAAAAGCGTTGGATATGAAATTGTTTCCGTTTGTTTCAGTGGGGTATCCTGCCAAGTTGTCAGTTGTTGTTGTTGTTCAATTCTGTCAGCTGTTTAAATGCCGCAGTCTCTGTATGCTGGTGTACTGATAATAACATCATGCACTAGCAGACTGCAAGACAGTCTTTTGGCAGAGTAAAGTTAGCAGACTGGCAGTCTGGCAGAGTAGCAGAATAGCAGAGTGAAGTTAGCAGACTGGCAGTCTGGCAGAGTAACAGAGTGAAGTTAGCAGACTGGCAGTCTGGCAGACCGGCAGAGTGAGAGATCAGACCTTCATTAACATGAAATTGGAGTTAATTTTAATACTCATTGGGCTTTGAAGTCGTTGAAAATAGTGTTTAGGTGAACGTGTGATTCCGGAAAATTTCTCACTTTTTACAATACTAATACATGTATATTTCCAAGTATTATAACCAATTATATTCTTTTATGTCGGTCAAGCTCATATCAAAAGTGTTGGATTTGAAATTGTTTCCGTTTGTTTCAGTGGGGAATCCTGCCAAGTTGTCAGTTGTTGTTGTTGTTCAATTTTGTCAGCTGTTTAAATGCCGCGGTCTCTGTATGCTGGTGTACTGATAATAACAACATGCACTAGCAGACTGCAAGACAGTCTGCTGGCAGAGTGAAGTTAGCAGACTGGCAGTCTGGCAGAGTAGCAGACTAGCAGAGTGAAGTTAGCAGACTGGCAGTCTGGCAGAGTAGCAGAGTAACAGAGTGAAGTTAGCAGACTGGCAGTCTGGCAGACCGGCAGAGTGAGAGATCAGACCTTCATTAACATGAAATTGGAGTTCATTTTAATACTCATTGGGCTATGAAGTCGTTGAAAATAGTGTTTAGGTGAACGTGTGATTCCGGAAAATTTCTCACTATTTAGAGCCGCCGTCATAGCGCAGTTGGTTGCGCGTCGGACTATCATTCTAGAGGTCCCGGGTTCGATTCCCGACGGCGGCACTCATCCTTTCCGACTATTTGTCTCTCACCAATGGGTTGATAATCGTAGACCTATGTGGGATAGCAGCTGGAGGCTAGGAAAGGATGTAATGGTAGTACTGGTGTGAGAAATACCAGGAATCCATTGTTAGGTGCTCCAGCCGCCGCGATATAACAGAAAGACTGTTGAAAGCGGCGTAAAACCCCATTCAAACAAACAAATTCTCACTATTTACAATACTTATATATTTCCAAGAATTATAACCAATTATATTCCTTTATGTCGGTCAAGCTCATATCAAAAGCGTTGGATTTGAAATTGTTTCCGTTTGTTTCAGTGGGGTATCCTACCAAGTTGTCAGTTGTTGTTGTTGTTGTTGTTGTTCAATTTTGTCAGCTGTTTAAATGCCGCGGTCTCTTTATGCTGGTGTACTGATAATAACATCATGCACTAGCAGACTGCAAGACAGTCTGCTGGTAGAGTGAAGTTAGCAGACTGGCAGTCTGGCAGAGTAGCAGACTAGCAGAGTGAAGTTAGCAGACTGGCAGTCTGGCAGACCAGCAGAATGAGAGAACGAGACTTCAGTAATAATAAAATGGAATTCCTTTTTATGGTTATTGGGCTATCGTTGAAATTATTGTTTGAGTTAAAGTGTGGCTCCGGATAATTTCTAAAATATCCTACCAGCTAATCGGCTGTTGTTGTTGTTTAAATTTGTCGACCTATAAATTGCCGCGGTCTCAGTCAGCCGGTCTACTTAAATACCAACATTCACTAACACAATGGCAGTCTGACAGACTGCCAATCTGGCAGAGTAGCATAGACTGACAGAGTGAAGTTAGCAGACTGGCAGTCTGGCAGAGTAGCAAAGTAACAGAGTGAAGTTAGCAGAGTGGCAGTCTGGCAGACCGGCAGAGTGAGAGAACAGCCCTTCATTTACATGAAATTGGAGTTCATTTTAATACTCATTGGGCTTTGAAGTCGTTGAAAATAGTGTTAAGGTGAACGTGTGACTCCGGATAATTTCTCACTTTTTGCAATACTAATATATTTCCAAGAATTATAACCACTTCTAATCCTTTTAGTCGGTAAAGCACTTATCAAAAGCGTTGGGTTTGAAATTGTTTCCGTTTGTTTCAGTGGGGTATATTATCCGGAGCCACACTTTTAAAGCCCAATTACCATAAAATGGAATTCCATTTTTATGTTAATGAAGATCCGTCCACTCACTCTGCCGGTCTGCCAGACTGCAAGTCTGCTAACTTCACTCTGCTACTCTGCTACTCTGGCAGACTGGCAGTCTGCTAACTTCACTCTGTCAGTCAGCTACTCTGTCAGTCTGCCAGACCTTCAGTGTCCTATTGCGTGTTATTATTTTCAGTTCTCCACCTGACTGAGACCGCGGCATTTTAACAGTTGACAAAATTGAACAACAACAACAATCGACAAACTTGAAGTTATCCTACTTAAACAGCGGAAACGATTTCAAATCAAATGCCTCTGATAAGAGCTTGATCGACATAAAGGGTTATAGTTCTAGGAAATATACTATTATTGTAAAACATAAGAAATTATCCGCAGACACATGTTCACTTAAAAACTATTTTCAACGATTTCAAAGCCAAATAAGCATAAAAATGAACTCGAATTTTCATGTTAATTAAGGTCTGTTCTCTCACTCTGCCAGTCTGTAATACTGCCAGTGTCCTAGTGCATGTTGTTATTTTCAGTTGACCAGCTGACTGAGACCGCGGCAATTTAACAGTTGTCAAAATTTAACAACAACAACATTTGACAAACTGGAAGTTATCTGTTTTTACAGCGGACAACAATTTCAAATTAAATGCTTTTGATACAGCTTGATCGACATAAAGGGTTATAATTCTAGGAAATATACTACTATTGTAAAACGTTAGTAATTATCCGGAGCCGCACGTTCACAAAATTACTATTTTCAGCGAGTTCAAAGCCAAATTAGCATAAAAATTAACTCCAATTTTCATGTTGATTAGGTCCGTTCTCTCACTCTGCCAGTCTGCCAGACTGCCAGTCTGCTAACTTCACTCTGCTACTCTGCTACTCTGGCAGACTGGCAGTCTGCTAACTTCACTCTGCCAGTCTGATACTCTGCCAGTCTGCCAAACTGCCAGTGTACTAGTGCATGATGTTATTTTCAGTAGACCAGCTGACTGAGACCGCGGCATTTTAACAGTTGTCAAAAGTTAACAACAACAACAACAACATTTGACAAACTTTGACAATCGACAAATCGGCAGGTTATCCTACTGTTAAAGCGGCACAAATCGGCAGGATTTCTTACGGAAAAAGTGGGACACAATTTCAAATCAAACGCTTTTGATAAGAGCTTGATCGACATAAAGGGTTATAATTCTAGGAATATATTACTGTTGAAAAAAGTTAGAAATTATCCGAACCCTCACGTTCACCCAAAAACTATTTTCAACGAATTCAAAACCCAATTAGATTAAAAATGAACTCCAATTTTCATGTTAATGAAGATCTGTTCTCTCACTCTGCCAGTCTGTCAGACTGCCAGTTTGCTAACTTCACTCTGCTACTCTGCCAGTCTACTACTCTGCTAACTTCACTCTGCCAGTCTGCCAGTCTGCTACTCTGCTAACTTCACTCTGCTAGTCTGCTAGTCTGCTACTCTGCCAACTTCACGAACATGAGTTTACAATATTCCTGGAATACGCAAGAACTACTTTTTATGGCGCAGGCATTCAATAGATAAGTGTTTAAACCTCCAGTTGCAGTTTACACTCGTTTAACTCTGAGAAGACTTCAAAATTTTGTCTTTTAGCTTAAGATATCAAAGCTGACGCTTTGCTAATTAAAATAAGCAACTTAAAATTTTGCAAATTGGTCGACGGCGAAGAACGTTCTTTAAGTTATAAAACAATCGGAGAGAAAATGATCTCAATAACGAACAACTCGTGAATAACTGTATACACGTATATCCTATTTGAATTTTAAACTCTTTACACAGTGTGCCTTTTCCGTACGTGCTTTTCCCTAATCGAATTCGTTTTAACGCACTTTGACTTACTGCAACCCTGTTTTGTCGCATTATTTCTACGGCTTAGGACACTTCAACCTTGTACGTCGCATTTTTGTACGGCTTAACACCCGGTAAAGAATTAGTTCGGCCAACTATCCTAACCATCATGAGCAGCACTTTAGATATGAATCATTCTTCGCAAAGTATGACGCTAAGTCTTTAATGAGCTCGAGTTTTGAGCTAACTCAACGAGGCACGTACTTAGAAGAAAATCGATTACCTTTTTTTATTGTACCGCCTCTCCGCAACAGTTAATGTTGTTTTTGTGTAGTTTCTTCGCTTAATGAAAATTATAAGCGAGAACGTCAAAATTTAAGGTCTTTTAGTAAATATCAATTTTCATACCAGTGCAACTAGGAAATTCATAACCGACTACCAGCTGCTCGTACTTTAGTCTCAATTCGGAACTTAAATATGTCACTGCGACCAGTCCAAAAATAACACATCATAGCAGGACATAAATCTGTAGCATTTGTGCTTAATCCTACTGATTAAAGAGTTCCGTAGAATGTTGGAAATTATAGAAAATTTTCGAATAGTGACATTCGACAAGACAATCTTTCATTTCTCGTCATTGTTTTCCCTTTCTAGTCTATACCTCCAAATCATGAGCCTCTGCATGACATATTTTTCAACCGTTCCACATGGGTCTGAAGTTAATCCTTGTCATGCTGTATAAATTTCCTTACTTAATTGCTGTAAAATCAAAGGGCTGAAAGCACTGATAGAACTAGTTGTTCAAAAATTAATATTTCTTTTAGAAATCAATTTCATGAACAACTATCGCAGGAAAACTTCAGGCAGGGGGTGCAGACAAAGATCAGACTGCACTTATGTGCAGATTGATCTTGGTCTACACCTTCCTGCTAAAATCGGAATATTCCGGGTTCGGCATGACAAGGGTTAGGAACAGATCAGGCTGTACAGCCACTCGGGGCATTCAGAATGACTGTCTAAAGAAACTTTCGGTAAGCATCTACCTACCGAAGACTAGTGAAGATTCTGATCAAAATGTGCGAACGCACATGCTGATCTGAGTCTTTACCTGGTGCCCACGTGTAATGATTGGGAATGACATGTACAGACTCTAATATAGAAGTCCGACGACGAATCAAGAATTTATCCAAGCGCGTTCTCAGCTGTTTGGTGACTCTTAAAAGTAAAACATTGATAGAGATGAACACAAAGTTAGACTTGTATTAAGCGAACGTTCAATGGACGGCAGAAATGTGGTCGTGTAAGGAAATGATCGCTTAATACACTTTTTTCTGACATAAAGTCGCCGTCTAGCCCAGTCGATAGCGCATTAGACTTCCAATCTTCAATCATGGGATGTCATGGGTTCGATCCCCGGCGGCGGCACATATCCTTTTCGACATTTGTCTCTCAAAAATGGGTGGATAATCGTTAATCTAAGTGGGATAGCAGTTGGAGGCTAGGAAATGATGTAGTGGTAGTACTGGTGAGAGAAATACCAGGAATCCATTGTTGAGTCCTCCAGCCGCCGTGATATGACTGAAATACTGTTAAAAATGGCGCTAAACTCCATTCAATCAATCATTCTGTGACATATATGAAGGATCGGGTCGACTGCGTTTAAATTTTATTGTGGGGTCCTCACTTAATCCAATGTAGATTGAACTCATTACAATCGTCTCATTAGGTTAATCAATAAAGTATTTAGTTTTGATATTTTCATCAGTATTACGTTCAATTATGAAGATCCTTTGCTTTTGGTTAGGGAATTTAGATGCTAGTCGCTTTATGAAAGTGGTTGTTTTATAGAGGTGGTCGCTTGAGTAATCTGTATCTGTAATCAATATCTTCTGTTGCGCATTCACGCAAGCAAATTTGCTGAATTAGCGATTCAGATATCGGACTTCAAGCTTTAAAACATAGACAAAAGTTATTATGGTGAAGGAGTTAAACGTTTTATAAACTGTCTGATACGCATTATCGAAGTGGGAATCCTAGCTAAACGATGTCTACCAGTGGAAAATTAGGTTTAAATTGAGTGTGCTATTTTACTACGGATGACATCGGTTATTGGAGAGACCAAGTTTTCATAGGGTTTTCGCTTAAAAATGGATTTATAATCGTTTAGTGGACGAGTATATCATTTGAATAAGCGTTCATAGAGTAATGAAATATTACAAGGGTATTTGACTGATGTTAGTGTGTGTTGGTCGTTTATTATAATAAGAGCCATTTATTCATTCATTTGACGGGTTTATAAGAAATTTAGGAAGTGAAGTTAACCCCTTTTCCGTTTTCTGAAATTTTGGACTGGTCAAAATTGAAAGAGGTTGCAGACGACAAAAAATATTTGTCGCGAATTGAAATGGAACCATTCTATGTGGTGAAAATTATTGTGGGAAAATAAGAAATTGTTTGTAACAAGCAAATTCTTCTTTTTCAAAACGTTTTCGCAAGTATAAAATCACAGCCACGTAAACTGCCGTGAATGTGCGGGAAAGGGTTAATATCTGACTTTTAGATTAGAATCATATTACGATTTGTTCTGATTTTATGCAATAATGTCCAATAAAAATAGCTAAACGCATCAGTTCTATAGTCAAACTGTATTTGCATTTGACTAAAAAATTCGCGACACATAAATGCGTGTACAGACCTCGATAATATAGGTCGAACATTTTACCAAACTACGTGAATATGATTTGATGTTCACAGAGAAAAACTTTCACACGACCTTAAAAAATGCATACAGGGTAAAACCCCTCTTCAAAATCTAAATCGGGATTAAACTGTCTCGGTTATCATATCAGTAAGCTATCTTCATATCAAACATCTTGACCCATCACAAGAAAAAGGACGTATGTATTGTAAACTTCACCACAATTTTAAATTGACTTGATATGAGCCTCTGCGTGACATTTCCGACCATTCGCATGTGCTTGACTCGCACATATTGAGCACCCTGGACAGCCATTCGGAGCAATTAGAACATTCGCTGATTGTTAAAAAAAGCTTTGGGTCGGTATCTATCTACAGAGCGCAGAGTGAACATTCTGATCAGACTGTGCGGATGCACAGGCTGATCAGAGTTTTTACTTAGCGCACATGTGTAATGGTTGGAAGTGTCACGCATGCGCTCATATTTCTTTAACCCGTTTTGTCACAAACTCTATATTATACAAAAAAATTTATTCGTCGTTACTTTTGTTCATTCAAACCCCAATGCAACACGGCGATACTTGCACACATTTTGAATTATTTACTCAACCCTGACAAGTAGAAAATCATTTAGAAAACACCAAAATGATCAAAATACAATTAACTGTTCAGTAATGTGAAAATAGAGAATTTCTCAACCTGTCCTCGGAAAGTAAGACATGATTTTCTTCTTGTCCAGAATTAAATTGAACTTGGTCGACATAAAAAGTGAAGCGGGATGAATTATCAGAAACCCAATATTTAATGCCCATTCGATATTAACATTATGATAATGTTTTCAGTGTTTAATGAAATATCTTGAGATCTATTTAATACTATTTTAGTTTTTCTAAGCTATTAAATTGTCCCCAAACAAGTGGTCTTACAAAATAGAATCGATCGCTAGAATAAAAGCGCGTGTCGGATAAGTCGGGAATGAGGGTTCCTTGATTTCATGTGCAAACCCGGAATTTTACGTCGCTTTGATTTTATACTTGAGAAAACATTGTGGAAAAAGAAGAAATTGCTTGTAGCAAGCGATTTCTTCTTTTTTTTTTCCCACAGATTTTCCATCATTTAGCATGTTTTAATTTCAAATGTCATCCAATTTCATTTTCGTCTGCAACCCTTTTCAAATTGGACCATACTTAACTTTCCAAACACGAGAAAGGGTTAACAAGATTTAATTTAACGATGTCTGTGGTTTGCATAAATTAACTGAAAGATTTCTTCTAACGCTTTTCGTCCGTAAATGAGGTCAAAGGGAAAACAATGACTGACTTCTGCAAGGGTCTGGAACGTTATTCATTTAATATAATGAGAGCCCACGCACAAGCCACCTTACTGTATGTAATAAAATGATAAGCACATACTTGTAGAATGAGTTTGGACAAGAGACAGATTCCAGACAGCCACGAGAAACTATTGTCTAAGTAGTTACAGGGCAAGAACTGAACAATTGTTTGATAGAAAACTGCATAGGACTAGTTTTGGTGTTTTTTGGTTTGTTTTTTTTTTCTTTGTTTTTTCTGTTTACATATAAATACTATTTATTATTCTAATTTCAGTTTTTTACGTGAATATTAGATATATAATCTTCCGAATTTGCAAACGTGATCTTTAAGAATCATTGCGATCCTGTAATAGGTTCCCCTAATCATTAAACTATTCCCACACAACAAAATTTTAGACTGATCCAAATAGAAAAAAAAGAAGTTGCTGGCGACAGTTTCAAGTTGATTGAACTTCAAAAGTTTTCTTTCTTGAGGGGCGTTAAAATGAGGGCTTGTGTGTGTCGAGTAATCGTTGAATTAGTAATCTATACAATTTACTCTGGTTTGTTAAATATGGCCAAGTGAAATTGTATTCGATTACCCCAAAAAATTCATCGAAATGCTGTTAACGAAGAAATTATCTCAATTTCATCGCATTCCTACAATTGATGGATCTGTTGCCCCGCCCCCTGACTATGCTGGCAACGCCCAATGAGCACTGACAGGAAGTTAAAGGACATTATTTTTGGCTGGTATTATGTAATAAAAAAGTAAAATTATTGGTTGACGCCAAACCAAAGAATTGCTTCACATAAATGTCGGCCAGTGTTGAAGGTCAAAGTTCACTTTCGGTTCAAAAGAAATATTTGGTGACTCGATTTATTCTTTGATTGACGGACACGATCGATCAATAACAGATATTCTAATAAATCATTATGTTAGGACAGGCTAACCGTTGATCAAGAAAAACGATGTAAAACTTATAGAACTGTGGACAATTTTTAAAGATTACCTCGGAAGTCATTACTTTTAGCGGATTTTACAAGGACCAAAGAACCATGTTGACTAGAGTTATATTTGTGCTACTAATACTGCTGATAACTGACAACGTGCAATGTGAAACACGTGACAGACCGCTGCGACGTCATAAACGTTTTATAGATATGGGACCAGATATTATGGGTCCTTATTGTGCGACGCGACCGTATGGATGCTGTCCTAATCGCATAGACGAGTGCTCTGTCCCTATACTGGATACTTTGTGCTATTGTGATGAATTCTGTAACAGAACGAGAGGGGACTGTTGTCCAGACTATTTCACTTACTGTCTCGGACAGCGACGGACGACGCCCCCAGCTATTCGAGGTAAGTCAATCCTTCAAGAGAAATAGACGTGTTCAAATTGGAAGAGGTTAACATTGTAGACGGCTTTTCAAATTGCTTCAAGATTTGAAAATAAATGCCAAGTAAGGACGAAAACACTGTAAGAAAAGGTGGAATTTCTTGTTACAGGCAATTTCTCATTTCTCACTGTGTTTCCTGTTGTTATATTTCTTAGGGCTCCAGAAAGCGACATTGTCTTGTAATGGGTTAAGATTGGCGCCTATTTATAAATTTAAATAAAATTACTGCTTAAAATACCCCCTCTCTTGGGTTTGATTAAAATGTTTGATAAAAATGTTATATTTTTGGAGATAATTCGGCCATCGTTGTTCGAAATCAGCCGAACAAAAGATCACAGTACCGGAAAAGACTACGTATTACAATATTTGAGTAGACAGAACGTTTAATCAACAGAACTTTTGCTTTGATTTAGATATGTTATAATTTTTTCGTCAGTTCCCCCTGATCCTGTGTCATACCTATAAAATTATACTTTAGCCTAAACACCTGTGTTTTTCGCAGATTGCGGTTAATTTTAGTAAATTTACCCATTAGCAGACGGCAAAATTTTAGACATTTCAATTTGCGCTAAAATTGCAAAGCTTGGTCCGAAATAGGATAGAAAACATTATGTGAAAGGCGAAATTGCTTATGAGATACAATTTTCCCATTTCTCACAAATAACACATGATCGTAATTTCTTCAAAATGTTCGATATTACTCGGTTCTACTCTACACAAATCTAGCTAAATTCTAAGTCGTTGGGACTCATTAGAATCGTCTCAATGAGACGATTCTTAAAGAGTTCCATCAACATTGAATTTAGGCATGATTTGAGTTCAGGAATGGTATGTTTTGGCAAATACGACAAATTCTATGTGACAGCTTTTGATTTTCAAAGGGGAGTTCAATTGGCGAATCGCACTGTCAATCAAGGAATCAATCGACCAATCAAATCATTCATTCTGATCGTCATTGGCCGCCATTTTGTTAAGCTTCTTCATTGGTTTGGTGACCTAAACGTCGTAACTTCATCTTATTCAAGCTGTAGTTACGACGTTTAGGTCGAAAACCAACCAATTTTCTTTTTGTTTCATGCCACTGACCATACATTTTGCAAAATAATGCCGTTTACGATGGAAGTAGAACTTCCTGTTGGAGTTAATGGGCTGGACCAAAAGAAGTAAGTGGGCGGGGTCAGCGATCGGTCAATTATGGTCGCTTAGAAGAGATGGTCACTCGAGAGAGATAGACTGTATTGTCTTTATGACTGAGCAAACAGTTTTCTTTTCGGCACCAATGGAATTCTGTATGTCTTCTATAACAAAATCGTAAGAATGCACCATTGCATGTCATGCCCTGTTGAGGACTGTATGACATTTTCTATGTTAATATTTAATTTATATTTGTATTAATAATTAGCCCTTGCCTTGACCTTGCGGATCACTTGGATTCGTTTGTCAAGCTCTCAGTCTAATTTATCCCTTCGTTTTATGATCCCGTTATTGAATTAGCTTAGAGTATTAGATGTGAACAACTTTTAGTTGATTAATTGAATGCGGCTTAACGCTACTTCTAACAGTATTTCATTAATATCGTGATGGCTGAAGCACCTAACCATGGATTCCTGGTATTTCCCACACCAGTACTACCACTACATCCATACCGAGCCTCTAGGTGCTCATCCCATTTAGGTTTACGATTATCCACCCATTAGTGGGAGACAAATGGCGGAAAGATTATTCGCCGCAAGCGGGATTCAAACCCGGAGCAACATGTTTCTTCCACAGGTAACTTTGTCCTGTTGTGTAAATTCAACCGAGAATAAGCTTTGTTTTGACAGACAATGACTTTCATTCAGCTTATAGTCTATGAGCTCATGAGTGCTAACGCATAAGAATAGCTTATTTCAGTAACCTTTTACCAGACAACAAAATTTAAGACAGGTCCAAATTCAAAGAAGTTTTAGACGGAAATTTCAAATTAGTGATTTTTTGACTTTCGAAGTTGAAAGCATTGGGGATATGTTGTGTCTTGGTTAATGTAGAAATTGCTTTTACACGCAATATCTACATTGTCCACAATGTTTTCCACTACTTTTTTTCTATGGGTAACAAAAGGCGTCATATTGTGAGAATTGGTTAAAGTTATTGATTTAAAGATAAGTAATTACTGTAAAGATTTTTTCAAAATGACGTTTTTCAGATCTCTGCATAATTTCCACCAAACAGTTGTTTTACAAAGGTCATTTTTATCTAAATTTATAAAGACCAAAATGACATTTAGTTGTTTCGAAATTCGATGTAATCTGCCGACATCAACTTCGCTTATGTTGAAATGGATATCAAATCCTTCTTTGACAAAATCACTCGATAACTATAGGCAAGTACAATATCAAGAAATAATTACAGGTTAGTTACATATCGCAATTCTGAAGATAACCTATTAATTAGATGTTCCGGTTCTAGGTTACCGTGTATCATTGTGACTGAAAATAAACTCGTAAAACTTTAATAGAATTTTACGATCGTTAACCCTTTCCTGTTCAATCCCTGTTTTTACGTCCCTGTGATTTTATAATGGAGGCAACGGTGTGGAAAAAGAAGAAATTGCTTGTAACAAGCAATTGATTCTTTTTCCACACTATTTTCTATCCACTAAATGGTTATTTTTCAAATAAAACTTTAAATTCTCGTCCGCAAAACCTTTGACTTTGAACAGGTCGAAATTTTTGCAAAACAGGAAATGGTTAATATGATATTCCACGCTCTCTTAAGGTTTTATTTTTTCTCATATATATGTCACTCTGATTCTATCAACCCATACCAGACGACATAATTTTAGACTGGTCCAAATTCAAAGACATTACAGACGACATATTTTAGGTGATAGAATTTTTTGCCTTTTTCGAAAGAAACATTGTGGATAAGGACGGAATTGCTTGTACAAAGCAATTGCTTCATTTCCACAATGTTTTCCTAAGTTTTTTTTCTTTGAGCGTCAAAAAGCGTCATTGTGTGGGAATGAGTAAATAAATCCAAATTTCATGCACATTTTTTAATAAATACCCCGTAGGACAAGATACATAAACACAACGTAGTTCTCAAGATATTCATAATGTATTAATTAAATATTCCTGTTCGAGGTTACCGTATATTACAGACACTTAAGACAAACGCATAAACCTTTATAAATTCGAATGACATTTCCTTCAATGTCTTCCAGTCTATTTCTATGTCACTTGTCACTTTCAAAGATATATCGTCAATGGGCATCATAAATGTCGTAAATACAGCATGTAGAAGAACCAGGCGGGGCACTCAGTAGTTTCCTCTTGCACAATTGCACCTTCCAACGTAAAAAATAAACGCCTTCTTTGGGCACCGCTTATATGAAAAAAATGATCTTATTTCGAAATTAACAAACGAAAAAATAAACATAGACTTTGATGATTTTCCTCGGATGTGCGAAAAAATGCCGATCCTGATCAGTATTCCATGCTATCTTATTAGGGTCGATACTCTTCCCTTTTATCAGGTATTCTGCATGTAGAAAGACATAACATGATAATTCTACTTTATTCGATAATCTATTAAATTCGATTCTATTTGATTTTCGCTGTATTAAATCTAATTTATAAAACATATGTTAAAAGGAGTATCGGGTAGACCCCGGTTTACGTGAAGGGTTATATTTGCGAGTAATTTACTTATTATTAATCTGCCTTTTTATCTTTGTTACCAATTTCTATTTTATAAAATCTCTCTGATTCACAAAAATAAAAGAAATAACATGTTAAGTTCTAATAAAGTTAAAACTGTTTTTGTTCATTAACCATTTGCGCGACAACAAAATTACAGACTAGTCCAAATTCAAATAATCTGCAGACGACAATTCTTGGTTGGTGCATTTCTTTAAAATATGTATATAGGCATAGAAAACAAGTTAGATAGTAACCTTATATAGTGACCTTATTCTACTCCAAAGAGACCTGTCATCAAAGTTTTGTCTCAGAAATTAGAACTGGAAAGATATTCTTACCGCGTTTTAAGATATCTATTCCAGTAGTGCAGTGTCTATGTAGCAAGAATGTTTTTATATAAGATTTGACCTAATGACCTAGTTTTGTTTACCCTATGTGACCCAATATTTAAATTGACCGAGATATCATGCAGACAAACATTCTGGTCTAATGTCAAGGCATTTGAGTAAAAAATGTGACCTGTAAAGTGCACAGAAATTTTTTCTAACACTTGATTTATTGACCTAGTTTTTTATCCAACGTGACCCATATCAAATTTGACCGAGATATTATGCAGCCAAACATTCTGACCAAATACAATGACACTTTAGTAAATAATTAATAATATGGCCAGAAGATCAAGATGTATCAAAGATTTGACCTAGTATCTTATTTCATGTGACCCAATATCGATTTGATCGATTTTATTATTTATAAGAAATATTAAGCCATTTGAGTAAAACACATGACCTCTAGAGTACACACGGATTCTTCCAAAAATTTGACATAGTGACTTATTTTTTTTACCCTTTATGACATTATGTGGAGCATTTCCGAGGACTCATGAAGACAAATATAGTAACCAAGTTTCAAGAGATTTGAGCCAAAAATATGGCCTATAGAATACACAAAGGAAGTTGATGAACGACGGACGAAGGACACAGGTAGATCACAAAAGCTCACCTTCAGCAGATTGTGCTCGGGTGAGCTAAAATATATCAGCAAGTACTTCGCATGAGAGCGTTCAACTATAATAGTCGACTTACATTCTAATAGTTAACTTAAAGAACAAAACCTCGGCTTCCTTCGCTTTTGACAACATCTTATTACACACCCATAAAGTTTGAATATTAACTACCTGTATTCATTATCAATTGGAACAATGAACAAAACTTTTATTGTAATACTCCGTTACAAATTCTGTTCGTCCTCACGTTCTATAAGTAGAATACCTTTTACTTTTCTTGACACACGATACATGTTCACTTATTCCACTGGCAATTAATCTGGTTGTTAATTTCGAACACACTGAAATATACGGCCTGACGACCCTATCATATTTTAAGCACTGACCACACTTTAAAACATTTGGGGGGGGGGTCTATAAAAATCGAACTATTATCTACATTTATAAAAAAAAATCGATGGTAGTCATGACATTTGTAAACAAATGACCAATCGGGCTGTCAATCAAAGAATCGATCGACCAATCAAATTATTTAGACCGGAAAAGATCGTTCAACTCCGTCACTGGCCGACATTTATATGAAGCATTTGTGTTGGTTTGGTGACTTTAACGTCGTAACAGACAGAAGAATTCTTAACATTTTAAGCCCATTACCAGACGACATAACCTAAACCGATCCAAAACGAAATAAATTGCAGACGACAATTCGAAGATGATAGGATTTCAAATACCTCCGCTTTTCTGGGTAGATAACAATGTTGAAAATGCAACAAGAAATCTCTACATTTTCAACAACATTTTTCTGAACTTTCTCTCGGAGGGGGGGGGGGGGGGCTATTGAAGCGGGATTGTCTCGGAATGGGTTAGGTGTTGCTCAGTGTCAGGGCGACTGAGTAATATACGGATATCGTTCAACCCTTTCCTGATTATCAATTTTTTTGACTGGTCCAATTTGAAAAAAAATGCAGATGAGAGTTAAAAGTGGGTTCATTTTGAAAAGTAACAAACCTACGGGTTAGAAAATATTGTGGGAAAAGAAGAAATTGCTTGTTTCTTCTTTTTCCACAATATTTTCTCAAGTATAATGTCATAGGGCTGTAAAAAACAAGGCCTTGTACAGGATATGGTTAAACAATCTTTAACAAATGATACGGTTGGATGGTACAGTTTGTTGAATCAGAGGTCCAGTTATGAATATTTTGCTAAGATGGCATTTATAACATGATAAAATAAAATTCTGACATTAAAATATCATTCGTGACATTTATGGTGACGAGATGATCTTATTAGTTATATATACTTGACTGAACGAAGCGTATTTTATTCAAGGATTTCAAAAGAAGTTTTCTTTTTCTTATGATCGCGAAGCATGCGCCGTTTGATTTTGGGTTATACTGTTCATAGTTCATCGACTGTTATTAACATTTTTATGATTTGGAACCATTTTTAAAAGATATATAATTTAATCTTTAGTTTCGTCTATCAAAATCCGGCGTTCTGATTGGTCGAAAAATATTATTCATAACTCCATGAACAAAATTTTGAGCACGCAGCAATTTTGTAAGCTTCCGCACAAAATAGTCCCATAGAAAAAGGTATCAAAAGTGTAAAGTTTTTGCTTTTTTTCTCTCGATACTATTAAATTATAAGAAATGAAGAGAATATTTTTTGTTTTCATGGAGGTATGAACCGAAAAACCTAATCACACAATGTATGAATCCGCTTCGCGTATTCATACAGTGTGATTAGTTTTTTCGGTTCATACCTCCATGAAAACAAAAAATATTCTCTTCATCTCTTAAATAATTGCAGAATTTACCAAGTGTAGCATTGCTAGCGTGTTCTTATAATTTTAGCTAAATTGCAAATGTATAATCAAAAGATACACTTTATTGTGATTCTTGCAAATACTGGCTTTGTCGGTTGCATCATTTCTACGATGACGCTAGATATACAATGTCCATATGGGGTGGGTTAGAGCAAAAACATAACAAGGGTCTATACAATGTAACCCATCGACAAATTCCTTTAAAGTAAAGTTTTGAAAATTTCTCTGAAATCTAATTAATTTTCTAATCTAAATGCCGGTAGCTCCCGGGAATGTCGTCATCTTACAGCGTGACGGTTTCCAACATTCTCTTATCCAAAGGTAGTAAATAGGGAAAATGACGAGGGATAAATAATTTAAGACTTCTACAAAGTGAAGCAGAAACTTATATTGGTCGAAATTAGACATAAAAATATTCTCGCTTACTCCTTTTGCCAAGACTTGTCGGCTTTTAAATCATCAACCAAAATAATGACCAATCCATTATGGCCGACAAATGCTTTGTTAGGTGTCCATAGGCTTACATGTGCACATTTTGTTTCTTTCACATAGTTTGTGATTAGCTCTAGATACAGCCAAACCTGCCGAAGCGACAACCGCTATTTATTGACCAATTTTAATAAGCGAACAGCATTAAATTTCCCATTTCTAAAATAAAAGATGTACATAATTGGGCGTGTTTAGTAATAAAGTTCCCTAAAACTAAATCCTATGCTGGTGGATCTCACCAGGATCGTCTCAATGCGACGATTCTAATGAGTTCAACTAACACAGGATTCAGTGAGAAACCTACAATGATGTATGTATAAAGTTGAACCGAAGCCTCATACATGTCAAAGAAAATTGTATTAAGCTACTTTTCTCTTGAACGACCAGACTTTGACCGTCCCTAGAGTGGTCGCTTAACACAAGTTTATTTGTACTTCTTCTTCCTATTTTGAAAGTAGACCTTAACCCTTTCTTTTTCAATTCCTGCTTTTTACGTCAGTGTACTTTTATACTTGAGAAAACATTGTGGAAAAAGAAGAAATTGCTTGTAACAAGCAATTTCTTCTTTTTCCACAATATCTTTTACCATACTGAATTATTCTTTTTCATATAAAATCAATTTTTTAATCGTCGTCTACAAAACCTTTGATTTTGGGCAGGTCATACATTTTGAAAAAAACAAGGAAGGGTTAACCGACCTCATAATTCAAGTAGTAGTATTGAAGTTTTTATAACATAGATGCTTTGAAAGAGATTGTGTGGTTTCTAATTTAGTTAGATAAACATGTGGACTGTACGTAAAAGACCAATTTCCTGGGCTTATATGACACCTATATTTACTTTGAAATTAACACTGAGCTGAAAGGAAAAGATGTCTCTCAATCGATCAAAGCATCATTGCATATCTTTAAATGCGCCGCGGGCAGATCCGAAGACAATGTTTACTTTTGAATATATATCCACGTTTCTATATATAACCAATATAACGACCACTTCTTAAAGGCTCTACGGCTCTCGAATGGACAGAATTTCTTACGGAAAGGAATTCTGAAATCGTCATTAAAATCGTTTTCAGAGCCCTTTGTCAATAAGTTCAGAATAGGTCACAAACCCACTATGAAAAGCTTTATCGAACAGATAATGAAAATAAATTTTAAAAAAATATTTGATTTTGGCAACGCAATTTATTTTCGTTTTCTGTTCGGCAAAGCTTTTCATGACTGGCTTGTGGCCTATTTTGATATTATTTTTTGAGGGATCTGTAATCAATTTAAACGAAGATTTCGGGATTCCTTTTTGTCAGAGTGTTTCCTCTATGAGAGCCAAAGAGTCTTAAAAAAAACAAACACACGAAGAGTTTGGGTATAACTCGATTGCGATAATGTGCCACTTGGCGAAGACCGACTAAATCTAAGTGTTAAAGCTTATGAAATGAAAACAGGTAAAATGAGACCTATGTAGGTTAATAGAGTGCAACACGGTGGACAATGTTATGATATGAAGGTTTATGTTTGCAAACAAGTGACATTTTATCCTCGGTTGAGTATACATAATATATCATAGAAATTTAAGGTGCGACGAACGCGTCTGTATATTAATCATATTGATCTAGATTAAGGGCTGAATATGCAACGGGTGTGCTGGAGAGATGAGAAAATGAATATAACCCATTATTTACTTCAACGGCGATAATTGGTCATCTGACGCTCACACAATGTAGGAAAAAATGTGAAATTGTATACCTTATAAACCTTGAAGACTTAATAAGTAACCGACAGATACTAATTACTTATAACAACACAGTCGTTTATGTTATTATTCCGAAGATTTTCATGGTATACAGGTGACATTTTTATCCCACTGAAGTATACAGTAATATTGTTTTTGTGTTCCTAACTATTTACCAGAACACTAAACGAAGTTGAAAGAATTTACATATCGTCGACGCTCTGCCAAAGTCTCGTTGATATAGCTCGTCGTAAGCTTCAGTTGCAAGAATTTTGTAAAAGACCATCGATATGACCTTTTTAAGTCCAATGGTAGGACAGCCTACGGTAAGATGAATATGCAAAAAAGAGAATATGGCTTATAAAAAGCGATTTCTTTTTCTTTTTTTACTCTTGATACATCAATTTTCCTTTCTACATGTAAACTTCTTCATGGTGGCGAGGAAAAAATACTGATATATTTTGATCGAAATTAGATTTTTTTTAAAAAAATGAAAAATTAAGGACAAAACTAACACCTTCGGGCGTTATATTATTTAACCAGACATAATATTGAATTATTTGTTCTTGACTTATCTGACGCGTGACTTTGACAACTTTAATCTAATGATTTGTTTACATTATTAGACGTTTCAATGCATATTTATTCAGCTAGATAGATAAAACACAAGTTGGCCTTACTGTGTTTTTCCGCACGCAGTTTATTCTATACACCAAAGAACGTCTATAATTTCGATCTTTAGGTAATAGATATCTAATCCATGTATACCTAACAGACGATAAAATGTCACTTGTTTACATACAAAACCTAAAAAACACAACAAGTATAATGTCTTTATTTAGATGGAAACTTGTCTTTATCAAGTTATACACCATCGCCGTTGTATTATACGTGACAGTTGACGATAAGTGGTTGTCAACTAAACAATCGATTGACCAATCAAATCATACCGTTCGGAGTCACGTGTGTATATAAAGGATGCAAAAGAATAAAGTAGACGTTTACGACGTAGATTAAGTTCCATTTCCTAAACCCTCTTTGACCAACAAAACTAATCTAATATTAGTTTAACCCACCCCCACGCATTGACGCTTTTGGGCGCTCCTAAAGGAAAAAACTGAGAAAATATTGTGTAAAATGAAGAAATTGCTTGAAACAAGCAATTTCTTCATTTTAAACAATGTTTTCTATCCAGAAAGTTAAAAAGTCTAAATGTTCAATAACTTAAAATTGTTGTCTGCAACTCCTTTCCATTTAAACCAGTCTAAAATTTTGTCATTTTGGAATGAGTTAACATAAAGCACAAGGTGACGAAGAGTCCTGCAAATTTGACATTTTTTTAAGGTTATGTTGTGATACATTATTTTTAGAAATGATAAATCTATGATTTATGATACAAAAAGTACGCTACGATATGTAAATTAACTAATATACTTTGATATCATATTTCTGAATAGATAATCAGGTCTTTCCATCTTCACACTAAACGCTTGTTAAGTTAATAAAACCACAGCCCATTTCATAACGATCTACCTACAAACAGTCCGATTATGACAATAATTCTGATTTTTAAGCCTCTTTCTAATGTCGTCTGTAATTATTTCAAATTATTGGTCGTTGGTTTTAACCCCAGAAGAAAATGGGTCAAAAAGATATATCAAGTGTAATTCGAACAGCCGGAAATTACGATGTAGCAGATCGATTGAAGGGTCACTAGTCCCGCCCATTGACTCCGATGCCCACGCATACTTACTTCCGACAGGATGTTCCACTTCTATATTAAAGCGGCCCTTGCACAAATTATGAAAGAAAAGATGGCTCTCATTTTTCAAATTTCTAAATGTAATGCTTTCAGGTATTTGTGAGAAGGTAATTAAGCTGATTGTGTAAGGAAAATGAATATTCGTGTCCTTAAAAAATAATAATAAGAAGAAAAAAAAAAAGAAAAGACGCGTTACGAGATGGAAAAAAATCAGCGAAATACAATCCGAAAGTAACCGGAATTCATCGGGTATTCATCTGTCGATTGCATCGTTGTTTTTGGTTTCCATGATGAATCAGTTACATCATTGACTTAACCCTTTTCTGTTTTAAATTTGTTTAGACCCATCCCAAATTCAAAGGTTTTGCATACAAATATTTATAGTGGATTTAACTTGAAATATAACCAATCAGTAGGGCAGAAAATATTATGGAAAAAGAAGAAATTGCTTGTAACAAGCAATTTCATCTTTTCCCACGATGTTTTCTCAAGTATGAAATCTCAAGGACGTAAAAAAAACAGTGGTTGTACAGGAAAGGGTTAAATCAATTTTGTAGTTATTTTAGTAGATTTAACCCGAAAAAGAATATTCGTCGTGAAAATGAAATTAACAGCTATTGGAAAAGCAGTTAATTCTCATGAAAATATGTCCAAGAGTCGCTTTAAAAGACGTTATTTTTTGTAAAAATTAAGACCAGTTACATTTAACAAGAATATGAAATCGTTGGTTGTTGACCTAAACATCGTAACTACACCTTGAATAAGCGTTAGTTACGACGTATGAGTCGTAAACCAACAAAAATGATTCACACAAATGTCGGTTAATGTTGGACTTTAAAGTTCTTTTAGATGAACTAGAGGTATGCGTTGATTGGTGTATCGATTCTTTGATAGGTAACGCGATCCATCAATCTGTTGAAATAAACCCAATCAGTTTTGATGTTGGGGCAGTTTACTCTAAATAACGATGTGTGTGAGCCAAAAATATACAGAAGCTAATAGGAACATATTGACTCAAATCTTAGTTTAAATATTTATAAATATTTGCCCACGCTAATGTCAGTAAGAAGAAAGGTCAAAAATATGAAACGACCTTTTTGTTACTATTCAAATATTTGTCGAAATATTTTATTTAGTGTATAAGCTAATTTTCAACAGTTTAGATTAGGCTTATTCTTGAATTAGTCCTTTTGTTGAAATACCAAAATATTTGTAAAACAAGCACTGGCTTATCCATATCAAATCACTGTTTTTTTTATCGTTACTCGCGTCACTTGCAACGTGGGTAAGATATTGATTGATTAATTGATTGATTGATTGAATGGGGTTTAACACCGCTTTTAACGGTATTTCAGTCATATCGCGGCGGCTGGGGGGTGGTGGTAAGAGAATAGGGTAACAAGAGGTTTACATGAATATTTCCAAAAAATTCCCCAACATTTTATGGCAAGGATAATCAATCATATAAACCATAGTTACAGTAAATCTTGTATTAAGCGACCACTGAAGGGACAACCAAAACGTGGTCGCTTAAAAGAATGGTCGTGTAATTCACTTTATTGTGAAAGTTTGTTTGTTTGTTTGAATGGGGTTTTACGCCGCTTTTAACAATCTTTCAGTCATATCGCGGCGGCTGGAGCACCTAACAATGGATTCCTGGTATTTCTCACACCAGTACTACCATTACATCCTTTCCTAGCCTCCAGCTGCTATCCCACATAGGTCTACGATTATCGACCCATTGGTGAGAGACAAATAGTCGGAAATGATGAGTGCGGCCGTCGGGGATCGAACCAGTGACCTCTAGATTGACAGCCCGACGCGCTACCAACTGCGCTATGACGGCTTATTGTGAAAGATATGAAGGATTGATTCGATAGCATATACAATCTTTTACAGAATTCATACTTAATCCTATGATGTTGGGACTCAGTAGAACAGTCCCAATGCGACGATTCTAATGAGTCCAACAACATAGGGATTTGTTAAAATTTCTTTTAAGAAAAAATGCTTTTACTTCTTAAGAGATTTTTCCTTTCTAATAGGGATTCCAATTATGGTCGCATAATGGTAGTGGTCGCTTAATAGAGGTAGTCGCTATTGCAAGATTTACTGTAAAATGTATGACCAATAAGAAAGGTTAGCGATAGGTATATGGGCTATCAATGGGGGATAGGAGTTGTTTCATTGCAAGATCGATTTGATTTTCATTTTTGTGAACGTCTCTACAAACGAAAAATTACCGACCTTACACAAGAAAACATACAATTATTCTGTTTCTCTAATACATTATATAGAGAACACGATTTTTTTTTTCAAGTTTATCGTTTATTTATTTATTCGTTTATCATTATCATTTTATGAGTAACTCTAGAAGTCCGCCATATCGCAAGTGAATTCAGTGGCACATTATGGCGTCAAGGCTGTTTTTACTCCCTCTGAGATGGCGTTCATTAGCGGGATATGAACTTAAACGGTGCTAAATCTGCAAAAACAGTAAATATACCATTTTGTATAACCTTACTGTTTTGTTAATGTTGTTGGAGAAATTATTAAGTGATGTTCTACGGAGAAGTATCGATAATCCACCTGAAAGCATTAACCCATTTCCAAACGACTAAATGTTAAACCAGTCCAAATTGAAAGAGGCTGTAGACGGCATAACAAACTTGGTTTAAAAAGAAAAAAAAAACTAATGGTAATATGAGATAGAAAACATCGTGAGAAAAGAAGAAATTGCTTGGAACAAGCAGTTTCTTCTATTCTCACAATGTTTTCCAAGGGTATATTCCATGGATGTGTTAAAATGCGGGATTGTGTGGTAATGGGTTAAAGACAACCTATAATTTGAAGAATAGCATGAATATCAGACAATTACAAATCTACTGGTGAGACAACATTTCTAGTTGAAACAATTTCAATGCATTACGGTAAACGGAAGCTTTCCCTTTTCTCGTGTCTTATGACCAATATGACTACCTTTCTTGCAGGTGGTAGCGCGTCGGACTGTCAATCTAGAGGTCGCGGGTTCGATCCCCGACGACGGCATTCATCCTTTCCGACTATTTGTCTCTCACCAATGGGTCGATAATCGCAGACCTATGTGGGATAGCAGCTGAAGGCTAGGAAAGGATGTAATGGAAGTACTGGTGTAAGAGAAATACTAGGATTCCATTGTTAGGTGCTCCAGCCGCCGCGATATAACTGAAATATTGTTGAAAGCGGCGTTAAACCCCATTCAAACAAACAAACAAACAAACTACCTTTCTTGCCTCAAACTTACAAAGTATGTTTACATAGGCCTATACTATTAGAAGAAATAAAATTAGTTTAAAAACAAAAAGTATACAAATAGTAGCGTGCTCAACATTGCGTTCATGGAAGTTTGGAAATAGTTTCATCCAATCAAAAAGCTCTAACCCATTCCCACTCAGTGACGCTTTTAGACGCCCCCCCCCCCAAAAAAAAAAGCTTTTGAAAACATTGTAAAAAAGGAAATTGCTTGTAACAAGCAATTTCTTCATTTTCCACAATGTTTTCCACCAAAAAAAATGAAAAAAATAATCCAATTTTTCATCAACTTTAAATTGTTGTCTGTATCTTCTTTCAATTTGGACCAGTCTCAAATTTAGCCGTCTGGAAATGGGTTAATCTTAAAACACTTAACTATAATTAAATTATTCTAAAATATGATAATGGAAAATTTAACAAAAAAGGAACCGATACTTTTTACCATATCGAATCAACCGTCTTCATCCCAGCGATGTTCATTTTGTGGTGTGCAAACGAAACGAGGACAATATAAAGTAAGATGTTACAGTAACCGGCTAGATAATAGGTCAACCAATTACGACACATTGACGCTTTCTGACGCTCTGAAACAGAGGTCTAGATAGGAGAGCGTAACAACATTCTAAAATTCCTATTCAACAACAGAACCCTGCACTCCTTTGAAACGTATCACCAGACGATTCAAATGAGTACCTACAACATAGGGTATATGGCAATATTGGCGAAATATTTAAATCTAAAATACGAAATACGCTTTCTTTCTGTAGCTTTGCAGAAAAATAAAAACAAGGGAAACTTTGTGGGTAAAGGTGCAAGACATTTCGCCATTCTAACGATATGCTCTATCCTATTAGGCCATCATTCTCAATTTTACAATTTCAGCGTATTTTGAAATGTCATCTGCAGTTTCAATTGGTCCAAAATTCTGTCGTCTGATTTATCGATTGATTGAGTTGGTTTAACGCTACGCCACCTTTAACAGTATTTCAGTCATATCGCGGCGGCTGGAGCATCTAACAATGAATCCCTGGTATTTCTCACACCAATACAACCACTTTATCCTTTCCTAGCCTCCACCTGCAGTCCCACTTAGGTTTACGATTATTTGTCGTCAGATAAAGGGTTAAATAATGAGCATCATCATGATGACAGAGACTGTCACCTGTCGAGGCTCTAATTATCACATTTTACGGCAGATTACCTGCTAAATTGGACATTTTAATGGCCATTAAATTTCAATCTGCTCGTAAAAACATTTTCTCATGTGACTATCACTAAACAATTAACCGTTTCGTTCGCGATGGGACAAAGAATTGTGCTGTCAGAATAGGTAAAACAATTTGAACGGAAGCAAATGTAAAATCAAAGTACATAGAGTACTGTTAGCTAGCAAAGCGTAGTTTTTTTACAGGAATTTTCTTTCCTAAAGGTTATAATGATAAACAAACGAGCTTAAAGTAACCAAGGAGTCAATGCATTACATCATGACAAAATCTTAGACTGGTTCAAATCTAAAGAAGCTGCAGATGACGAATTCAAGTTGGTTGAATTTAGAATATTCGTTTCTTTTGTTGGGTAGAAAACATTGTGGGCAATGTCCACAATGTTTTCCATTTTTTTTTTAGATGCTTAACCCTTTCCTGTACAATCCCTTGTTTTTACGTCTCTGTAATTTAATACTTGAGAAAACATTGTGGAAAAAGAAGAAATTGCTTGTAACAAGCAATTTCTTCTTTTACCACAATATTTTCTAACCAGTAGGTTGGTTTCTTTTCAAATTGCACCCACTTTTAATTGTCGTCTGCAACTCCTTTCAAATAAGACCAGTATAAAATTTTGAAAAACAGGAAAGGGTTAACCCTTCCTGTTTTTCCAAATTTTAAACTGGTCCAAATTGAAAGAGGTTGCAGACGACAATGAAAATTGGATGCTATTTGAAAGGAAGCCATCCCATGTGATAGAAAATACCGTGGGAAAAGGAGAAATTGCTTGTAAGAAGCAATTTCTCCTTTTTCCACAATATTTTCTCAACTATATAATCACAGCAACGTAAAATCCCGGGTTTGAACAGGGAAAGGTTAAAAATCGGAATTGAGCTAGAATAGGTTAAATAGCAATACTTATGAATGAGTTCTCTAAAATTTGAATAGAGTTTGCAATATTCCCTAAGCACACAAGAACTACTTTTTATTACGTAGGCATTCAATGGAGTTAGTGGTTAAGCCTCCAGTGGCAGTTTGCACTTGTTGAACTCTAAGAAGATCTGTTAATGAAGGCTGTGAAAACTGGCGCTTTGCTAGCTAAAAAGCGTTCAATATGTGCAAAAATGGCATTCTTCCAGACGACCTAGAAATATAACGTCGATGTCAAGTCGACGGGCTACCTAAATCCAAAGTCTAGAAGTTTTGGTAACTCCCTCCAGGTTTCATTTCCGTTTTTGATGATTTGATGACGCGTTCTTCCAACATGTCAATACATGGTGTCACGCCAAACCTATTTACCAATCACAAGTCCCGCCTACTTTCGCATTGGACCTGCCAAATAACTCCGACAGGCAGTTCAACTTTGATTATAAACGGCGTTATTTTGCAAATGTCATGGCCAGAAGCATGTAACAAAAGTCATCTTAACGTCGTAACTACAACTTCAACTTGAATAAGCTGTAGTTACGACGTTTAGGTAGCAAATGCAACAAAAATACCATACATAAATGGCGGCAAATATTAGAGTTCTGAATAAATCATTTAAATGGTCAGTTTTTCTTTGATTGACAGCCGCGTTTGGTCAATTCTGTCATTGTAGAATATATGAGAATATAAAACTTCATAACTTATATGAATTAAACAAAGGCCCCCATAGCCTAAGCAACTTGCGGATCGTTGACCTCGCCACCTTAACTCCGACATGACATTTTTATTGAGGTAATAAACGACACTGCTGTGTTGTTATTGTTGTTGTTTTTCTTTTTATGGGAGAGGGGGGCTAAAAAAGGGGACAAAATGTTGTTGGGCGAAACGTACTAAGCTTTAGTGACAACGTTCAGATCACCACACCAACAAAATGTGCTAAACATAAATGCAAGAGATCAGAGTTCCATCCTGGATAAAAATCAATAATTTTTTTGGTCAATCCATTTTGGAGTCAGTGGGCGTGGCCAGCGGAGTCACTGAGTGGGCCCAAGTTACGTGTAGATAGTCCGTGACATTTCTGAAATGACAAATTCACAGCAATGTTTTACATAAGCTTTACAGTGTTTTGATACTTTGAACCAGTTACGAAATGGAAAAGGTTTTATTACTGAGTTTGTAAAACGATACTGTGAAAGAGATACTTTAACCGAATGGCCACATTACATGGTCTTAATAGACCATAAGAACCCAGAAAAATCGTCAGGTGGATTTTTATCGGACTGGTTATTGAGGCAGAAAGAGTACAAAACAAAAAGTGCCGAGGCCAGAAGGTTCGGTCCAAAAAGCAATACACTGGCAATTCTGGGATAGAGTGTTCGAACCCATGGTTGTTCAGCTGTCTGGAATGATAGGAAATCATCGCCATGTACCATAATCTGCGATATAATTAAAACTATTTCAGTTAGCCTATATGAAGATCTTGACATCATATCAGGGAACCGATTAATATTTATATAGTTTTACTCTATCTTCCTGCACTTGCTTCCACTTCATCCTCTGGAGCATTCCCTGCGCTACTTGAGCCTGATCATATTTGTTGGGATTGTTAACAATCAAGAAATAAAACACTTGGCTGGACACCAAACATATTCTGACGAAACACGAAAAGCAGAAGTAATGTAACCGTGCTCAACAAGAACCACGGCGTTACACGTCAGAAAGCTGATTTACTTTTTTTTATATCAGAGAACCATTCAGAGAAGTCAAGAAGTGGAAGATGTTACAGGTGGTTGTGCAAGTATGAGTATCAGAGTATCAGAGTATCAGAGTTCCTGGTTAAAATGAACAATAACGTTGAACCCTACGCGGATTTATACATTAGACTGGATTAGTTCTTAGGTTCATAATTTGATGAAAAAAAAAAGGAAAAAAATGTTTCACTCTATCTCTTATAACTTAATGACATAAAACAAAACAAATCAAATATTTGAATATTTTTCATGGATTTATCTTTTGTGCAAGCATACAAGCTTGTTCGAGATTCTTTTCATTTAAGTGAGAAACAAAAAACTCAGCCAATCAAAACGCTTTACTCTTGATAGACGAATTTAGAACAAGCGTATGCGTTACAAAATATATATATATATGTGTGTGTGAATGTGTGTGTGTTACATTACATGGTATTTCAAATGTATAAACCTAATGCAGCTGTTAACTATATAATAGGGGAATGCAGCACTTGTTGCGTTCATAGCCACCCCATCCCATTTCCAGACGGTTTAGACCGATTCAAATTAGAAGAAATTACTGGAGATAATTTAAAGTTAGTGATATTTACGCTAGTCTTTTTGAATAGAAAGCATTGCGGACATTGGTCGTTACTAGAAGTTTCTTCACTTTCAACAATGTTTTTCAAAGTTTTTTGACGGGGCCTAAAATGGCGGGATTTGGTGGAAATGCGCCGAAGGCATTCTTAAGTGAAATATTAAAATAACATATGGTTTTAACTGTACCTTGTACAAGCAACTTCTTCATTTTCCACATTGTTTTCAACCCAGAGAGACAATGTCTTTAAAATTCCATCAACTAAATATTGTTGTCTGCAACTTCTTTGAAGACTCTATTCAGAGTAATTTTGAACACGGTGTACTCTGGCAGAGTTTGCAATATTCTTGAAATGCATAAGAACTATTTTTATGGCTAAAGGATTTAGTGGTTAAACCTCTAGTGGCAATTTGCACTCGTTCAACTCTGGGAAACCTCAAAATTTTGTCTGTTTACTAAAGCTATCAAAGCTGACGCTTTGGTAGCTAATGATAAAGATGAAATGAAGTATCCGAAAAACATTTTTCTTATTTAAGCAAATAAAAATTCTCCTCTGCAAGCTTATTCAGTTTGGACATGTCTAAAAATTGTCATTTGGGAATGGGTTCAACCTACCATTTACTCCTCAAAGTATGTAAGCACAGATTTAAGTTAACAAATAATCAAGGTACCAACAGGGTTTACCAGACGTCCTACATTAAGTTATTATAAACCCAATTTGAAATGTCAGCATGGTATAATTTGTTCAAAATACCAAATATGGCAACATTGGCATATTAAAGAATCTGTTTTGGCAAGCGATAATCAATTATGCGAAATAATTCAAATTCGTCGACTGAAATTTATTTTGATACATTTGTGCATATCTTTATTCGGTTTAACCTTTTCCCTACAATCCCTTGTTTTACATCCCCATGATTATATACTTGAGAAAACATTGTTGGAAAAGAAGAAATTGCTTGTAACAAGCAATTTCTTCTTTTTCAACAATGTTTTCTACCCTACTGAATGATTTTTTTTTCAAATTAAATCCACTTTGAATTTTCGTCTGCAAAACTTTTGAATTTGAACCAGTCTAAAATTTTGAAAAAAACGGGACGACTCAATGTTTTAGATGGTCAACATTCAAGAAGATGAGAGTTTAAATTGCCTCTTCTGCTTTCGGAGATAACCCGCTGGTTAGAAAAGCGAATCCATGGCGCTTAAATTGCCGATCGCGGAGGTCAATCAAAGAATCAATCGACCAATCAAATCATACATATAGACCGGAAAGGAACTTTGAACTCCAACATTGGGCCGACATATATGAGAAGTAGTTTTTGTTGGTTTGGCGACTTAAACGTCGTAACTACAGTTTGTTCAAGCTGTAGTTACGACGTTTAGGTCGCAAACAAACTCGATTACTTTTGTAACATATTACATAAATGTTGCAAATTATGCCGTTTGATATTGAAGTAGAGTTCCTATCGGAGCTCAGTGGGCGTGGCCATCGATGTCAGTGGGCGGGGCCATCGGTGTCATTGGGCGTGGCCATCGGTGTCAGTGGGCGGGGCCATCGGTGTCAGTGGGCGCGGCCAGCGATCCGTTGATAGGCTTTTTTGTAAATAAAACGTTGACTATTTGATATATTTTACTGTATCATTCCTCCGAACCTGAGGCCCTTCCATCATTTGTTATGTAAAGAAAACCAAATAAGATAGAACCAGCAGGTTCACGAGTAGCCTATTAAGCTCTGTTTAAATGACCAATCGCTGGCCCCGCCCACTTACTCCTTTGGCCACGCCCACGTCCAACAGGAAGTCCCGCTTCGATTTTTACGGTGTGTATTTGCAAAATGTATGGGCAGTAGCATGTTACAGTTAAGTAGAATGGTTGGTTGGCGACCTAAACGTCGTAACAACAGTTTGAATAACTTCTTAAGAAGTGGACTTTTCTAAAATTTTGGAGTCTAGGAATGGGAATAAAAGGGAAAATGTTGCACCCGAAAAATAAAGTTAGATATATTCAAAACAATATTATACATACAGCTTCTTTCGATTTGGACCGGTTAAAACTTTGTAGTGTGGGATAGGGTTATACTCCTATCTTGAGTAGAATATATATATTTAAATTGAAAAGAAACCCTGCAGACGATTATTTCAAACTCGTGTGTGTGCATGTCTTTTTAGATAGAAAACAGTGTGGATAATGAAGAAATTGATTGATACATAGATTCTTTAAAAGGCGTTAGAAGGATGGATTGTGTGGGAATGGTTTGATTAATTCAGATACATCTGATGAAACCATTAAGGAACAAAATACACGTAGTTTTCTTCCATATCATGTAACTACATTTTATTGAAGCTGTAGTTATTTGGTTTTGGCAGCTAATCAACGATTTAACTTTACAATCAGACCTAGCTAGACAGCTTGTCTTGTCTGTGTGTGGGAAGATGGTATATTGTAGTTTCACTTCGAAAATATCGTAACTACTACTTAAATGAACATCTAGCTGCGTGATTTTGGGAATAAACCGAGGATAAGTAAAAGGTCAGATTGGTCGTTTAACAACGGGAGGGAGTGACGTTAGGGCAATATCTGAATTTAATGAGATTTTATGCGTCCTTTAATGTCTTTGGAACAGTAGCACAAACATTATATAATTCCTTTACCAACGAACCTATAAAATTTTATCAGAATGATATAACTATTTTTCTTATATGAATTGTGGATGTTTCCTCACATGAAAATTTGCATTTTTCATATCTACGATAGCCTATAAGTCACCTAGGAACGATCTGAAGACAGCAATCACTGTACACAATCTTGAGATCATTGAATCAGATCATTGAAAAGATAAATCGATTTTGGCAGGAATCTTATTAATTTCTATTTAAGCACTCCATAGAAAACATTTCTTGTATTTTATTATCATTATAATTTATTTATAGTGAAATGGTTGGCTGGCGACATAAAGTGAGCTTGAATAAGCTGTAGTTACGGCGTTTAAGTCGTCAGACCAACAAAAACGGTTCATATCGATCATTATCGATCAATGCCGAAGTTCACTTCCAGTCTAAAAGCGCGGTTATTTGTTATCCGTCAGTTGCTAGATCGATGGTGGTCTACTAAAAAAGCGTAACAGTTTTTGGTTACGATGTTTGGTTGCCCACTTAAGAAATGTTTCTCATATCTTGTTATTAAAATATGTCACTGGGACAGCCCAATAACGTATTGACATTATTAGCTTTTATCAGCGATTTATTCCGTATTAGGCGAATCTTTCAATTAGTTGACCTCTTATGTTAAATCATATTACAGCCGGTAGAGAAACTCTAGTCGAACAGAGTTTGAACAAATGTGTTCGAAACTACAAAGAAATTGTTCCATAAATATATCCGTCCTTTGGCCACGAATATTGCAAAAAAGGGCAAGAAAATGATGTAGTCCGTTATGGCGAACGTTATTGACTCTAATCAGATCATTTTAATTGACGGAGGGGACTGTCAACCCAAAAAATCGATAAATCAAATCACTTTGTTAGACTGGAACTGAACTTTGAATACCATCATTTGCCGACAAATGAGAAGATTTTTTTGTTGGTTTTCCGACTTTAAACGTGGTAACTATAGCTAAGTCAAGCTGTAGTTACAATTTTTATGTCGTCAACCAACTTCACAATAACGCCGTTTTTAATATAGGTGGAACTTGCTGTTGGAGTATCGTAGGCGTGGCCAGCGATCCGCCAAATTGCGACAGAGTCAGACAAATATTAAAGTAGATTAACCCATTCCCACACAGCAAAATTTTAGACTGGTCCAAATTGAAAGAAGCTGCAGACGACAATTTCAAGTTGATGAAATCTGAATTTTTTTCATCCCTTTGGATAGAAAACATTGTGGATAATGAAGAAATTGATACAATCAATTTCTTCATTTTCCACAATGTTTTTTAAAGCTGTATTCTTGGGATGCGTAAAAAGGAGGGATTGAATGGGAATGGGTTAATCGAGTTGAAGCTTAAAAACTAGCCCAAAATATTTGACCAATCGTTGTCCCCACCCTTTTACTCCGTAGACCACGCCAATCGACTCAGACGGGAATCTCGCTTCGATTTTAAATGGCGTTATTTTAAAAGTCTATGGCCAGTAGCATGTTAAAAAATATCTATAGTTGGTTGGTGACTTAAACGTCTTAATTACAACTTGAATAAGCAGTAGTTACGACGTCTAAGTCGCCAAACCAACAAAAAAGGTTAATGAAAATGGCGGCCAATTTTGGATATCAAAACTCATCTCTGGTCTCAACGAACGATTTCATTGGTCAACTGGTTATTTGATTGACAGCCGCGAACGGTCAATTTACCATACAATGTAAATATGATATTGAGGAAAATGTCAAAGCGTATAAAAGGTCATTTCCTTCAAAGGAAACATCATTTCGATTTTTTAATGAAAAGAGCTTAGTCTAATATCTGATGGATGTATCCGATTGAATATCAATTTGTTTGAATGGGGTTCAACGCCACTCTTAATAGTATATCATATTGCCGCGACTGGAGCACCTAACAATGGATACATGGTAAGTCTCTCACCATTACATCCTTTCCTAGCCTTCAGCTGCTATCCCACTTAGGTTTATGATTATCAACCCATTTGTGACAGACAAATGTCCGAAAGAATATAAGCCGCCGCCGGGAATCAAACCCATGACATCCCATGATTGAAGATTGAGAGTCTGGTTCATTTTCTAAGTTGTTAACTTTCCTGACGATGTATGCAGCTTTTGTACTTTATGGTTTAAATGTGATACTGGTTTATAGCATTTGTCCGCATATGCAATTTCTGATCAGTTAAAAAAGATATTCACCCAGTCGTTTCTTTACCAGCTGCAAAATCATCACATTTTAAACGAATTCCTTGTTCTCTTTAAACTGGAATTTGGTATTAAAAAATATAATTACTATGGATTTTCAAGTTATGGTGAGTGATCAAATTTCAATTTTGTCCATACAGGTATAGGTTTAGATAAATTTGACCTTCGGTCATTAATGCACCATAGAACTGATTGGTTTGACAGAATTTGGTTATTTCTGCACGGGAAGACGTGCACAATAAGTCCCCGTAGCGCAGCGGATAGCGCGCTGGACTTCTAATCCAGAGGTCGCGGGTTCGAGTCCCGCCGGGGATGTGTTTTTTTAAAAAAAAAAAAAAAGATTCTTATAGCTCACATATTACATATATATAAGAGATGAAGAGAATATTTTTGTTTTCATGGAGGTATGAACCGAAAAAACTAATCACACTGATTCATACATACGTGTGATTAGGTTTTTTCGGTTCATACCTCCATGAAAACAAAACTAACAAACTCTTTATTTCTTATAATTTAACAGCAGCGAGCGAAAAAAGCAAAAACTTTATAAATTGTGATACTTTTTTGTATGGAACTATTTTGTGCGGAAGCATTCAAAGTGACTGCGTACTCAACAATTTGTTCGTGGAGGTATGAATATTTTTTTCGACCGATCAGAACGCCCGTTTTTGATAGACAAAACTAAAAATCAAATTGTTTATCGATCGTATGAATCTTGAAATTGACGCCTACAGAGCTCCTACAGGAAGTTCCTCGTCGATCTTAAACGACTTTTTTTGCGAAACCAATCTATAATAAAAAAAGTAAATTTCTTGTTTGAAAACATGGACTTCGTAACTACAGCTTGAATAAGCTGAAGTTACGACGTTTAGGTTGCCAAACCAACAAAAAATATTCTCATTAATATCGGAGTTCAAAGTTCACCTGTTGTCTAAATCAATAATTTGATTGATGAATCGAATTTTTGACTGATCGTCAGTTAGCACCATTGATATCTTTTACGAATGCTTTGCAATTACAGTGAAACTATAGACTTATTCAGACATTTCTGTTGAATGCATTATAAGGCCCTCGATCAGGATTTTGTGGTTTTTCGATACGCCTCGTTAGCTTTCGATCAATATTTACAAATTACTTTACTTGGTGCATAATTGCAGATTTGACAAGGTTAGAGCGATAGGCTATGGACCCGAAATTCAGACTCGATTTCAACGTCGGAAATATATATTAATATTTATCTGTTTGTTTGTTTGTTTGTTTGTTTGTTTCAAAGGCTTCGTTCACATAACATTGACCAGTATCAAAAGAGATCATAACATTTGTTACTGTTGTGAATCCATATGTATAATCAGCGCCAAAAGAAACGTTTACGAAGTGTCAGTCAAATGATTTAATATCTATATATGATTATTAGAACTTCCGATGGAACGGAAATTTCAAAACCAAATACATGCGATGAGATGATTGGCTTAGCAATGTCAGTTATCTTACAGATTTATCCCATTTGACAATACCATCAAATCAAAACTTGAATAAGTCATAATGAACTAAAGATATATAAGGAAACAGGGTTTTTACTGCATCGAATTTGCTTTAACCTTTTCGACAATTGAGTGCAACTGGAAATGGTCATCCTGTGTGGTGGAAAATATTGTTAAAAAAGAGGAATTGCTCGTTAAAAGCAATCTCTAATTTTTTCACAAACTTTTCATAAGTGTCAGATCACATGGACGTAAAAGCCAGGGACTGTACGGAAAATGTTTAAATGGAATAAGCATGTTGACTGAAAGATCGAATGTTGCTAAAATAACGGATCACTGACTTAGCTCCAACAGAAAGTGCACCTGAAATATTGAACGATGTTTGGACTATTGGAACTATTTTGTGCGCAAAGATACAAAATAACTGCGTGCACAAAATTTATTTTGTCATGGAGGAATTAATGTTTTCCGCCGATCAGAACGCTCTTTTTTGATAGACGAAACAAAAAAAATATGCTAGTACAACAAAATTAGCTGATATGACACATACGTTTGTGTTTTAGGTTCAATCAACTTTTAACGCAAATAGAGGTGTAATTAGGTTGTGTTGACTTATGCGTTACAAGAAACAAGAAAAACAAGAACTATTGAAGGTCACTGACCGATATTACACACAAGTTTAAATCCATTTATCAAAATCAACAAACTTATAATAAAAACTTAAAAAACTGTTTTGCTTTACCTTGGTAAAAGAGCGGAGTCTATAATTCTGTAAAGAATCCTATTCAATGCAGAAGACGAGGAAAGTTGAATTCAATTCGAAACGAAACCATCCTCTATGGTAGAAAACAGTTTGAGAAAAGAAGAAAATGCTTGTTTTCATTTATTTGTTAACCCATTACCACACACCAAATTTTAGATTGGCCTTATTAGAAAGGAGTTGCAGACACTTTTTTAGTTGATGGACTTTTTTATTTTGGGACAGAAAACATTGTTGACAATGAAGGAATTGCTTGTTACAAGCATATCTTCATTTTTAACAATGTTTTAAATTTTGACAATGAAGGAATTGCTTGTTAAAAGCATATCTTCATTTTCAACAATGTTTTGAAACCTGTTTTCTTGAGGGGGGTAAACATGTCGGATTTTGTGGAAGTGCTTTAATAAATTTGCACACTCAAATAAAATGTAAAAATATGCACGTCGAGACAGGTAATCATAGACATCCGTTGATTGCTGCTGCAACAACCAATAAATATGGCATGATAGTGTATACTATACTGACATAAGAGGAGAAGTTTGAAAGTACAAAAAGTGTCGTTTGGCGTCAGACAGTGCGGTATGGGCGGACTGAAACTTTTGGGGTTTTTTTTTTGTGTGTTTTTTTTTTTTTTTTTCTGAAATTTGCATGTTGGCTATAATAACCCTTGTCATGCTGATCCCGGAATATTCCTGATTTGAAAATGGATTTGGTAGGTTATAGACTGAGATCAGCCTGCACAGACGTGCATTCCGATCTTAGCCTACACTACCTGCTTGTTCTTGTGCTGAGAAAAATCTTTGAACACAACATCGATCTTATTATGTCATTTTTCAAAAATAAAGTGAAAAGAGGATAAATATTCAGCCTGACAAGGATTAAAGTTTATCCTGATAGCCTGTGATTTATCCTTTCTCTTTGTCAAATGTCTGCTTAAAGGGAATCTCGAATGTCTGATTTTTGCGGATGGGTCGCATTTATTTCATAGCATTTCAGTCTTTGTCAAACTGAAGCTATTTCTAGACATTGTTTAACCTGTGATTATTTTCAGAGACAATCTGGCTTCCCGTAACGGTTTTCTGTAGGCTCTTACACATTCTTGGTGATTTAGGAGATAAGGAATTTTAAATAGTTCTGTTTTGTTTTCATTCGGATATGAAACTAAAAAAATCACTTTGTGAAGCCGCGAAGCACATTTATACAAAAGTATGATAACTTTTTAGTTTCATTCTTGAAGAAAACATCTGATTTGTTATTGGCTTTTTTTTGTTTGTTTGTTTGTTTTTTGTTTTGTTTTTTGTTTTTTGTACAACTGCGTTCTCATGCAGACGAAATTGTTGCTTTCTGGTATTTTTATAGAGGTAAGAAAACCCCGCAGATGTATGTATTTTCACGAATTTAACTGAATTTGAAACATTGAAAAAAAAAATGACCAGGACTGGCAAAGAAATAGGGCGATATAATTTTTTTTATGTATGATAGAATATATGACAACATTTACATAATTTTCTATTTTGTATCTCGTCGATATCCATTTACAAACATGAAGTTTATTTCATTTTTAGTGGCGTTTAATTCAAATTATCCTTCATTTTATAAGAGTAGGAGTGTAATAAGTCATTATTTAAAAAGGAAAAAACGAAAACCCCAGTAGTTTTGCCTATCCATTAAGAATCTTTCCGCTTAATAAATAACGTATACAATTTACGGCGTACGACAGAAAGATTATACACTCTCATCCCAATGTCGCATGAATCAAAATGAATTCTTTACAAATCCTTTGAACTTGATTTATGATTGTTCATTTTGGTAATTTCTACAAAGAAAATTTCTTTAAGGGAAAATCATTGTAAGAAAAAAAAAAGAAATTATTTGGTGTAGCAATTTCTTATTTTTGCAATACCCAATTTGACACTAATATCTTGAAATTCAATAATTCCTTGAACCTCTTTCGAGTAGGACCAGTCTATAGGTAATGTGGCATCGAATGCATCGTGCATGTTTGGACTGTTTTTCGAAAACCGACGATAATAAAAAAGGGACGATAATGGCTGCATTCAAAAAATCTATCGACCCAGACAAATTATTCATTTAAACCGGAAAGGAACTATGAACTCCGATATTGACCAACATTTGTGTGAAAAGGTCTAGTTCGTATGGCGTCTGAAACGTCGTAACTACGGCTTATTCCAGCTGTAGGTATGAGGTTTAGGTCGCAAACCGACCATTTTACTTTTTTGTTTTATGTTACATGCAATTTAAATTAGAGTGAGACTTCCTATCGGGGCTCGGTTGAAGGGCCCAGCAATCTCGGAACATTCTAGATAAGTCTCGGTAATCAATTCATAGTTTAGTTGAGTGCTTGGAGTTTTACATAAAAATTAAAATTGTTTTGTTTTGTTTTTAAAAAAAACAACCCTTCGTGAACGGGTATATACTTATTGGCAAATGAATTTTGTAAAAGCTGTTAGGTTTTTTTTTTTTTGTTGTTGTTGTTGTTGTTATTGTTGTTTGTTGTTGTTGGTTGTTATTTTTGTTTTGTTTGAATCGCATCTATGTGTCTACGATGAAAGAAATGTTAATTTGGGATTTGGGTAGCTTGCAGTAAAGAAAACAAACTTTTCATATCGACAGAGAGAAATGTTTTAAATGATATTTCCAATATCTGAAAGGGTCCTCAAAATTTTGAATGACATATTGAGAATTTGTTATGCATTTCATACAGCGGCCTACATTTTCTATATCAATACCACCTACATGTTTGTGAAATGTTTTCTCTTTTGATATTTTAGGAGCTTATTTCGCTCCACAAGGAGCAGATGTACTAAAAATCGATTTATACAATAAAGTAGAAACAAGTTTTAACCGATTCCCACACAACAAAATCTTAGACTGGCCCAAATTGGAAGAAGTTGCAGAAGATAATTCAAGGTTCATGATATTTTAGATTTTCAACTTTCTGGGTAGAAAACATTGTTGAAAATGAAGGAATTGCTTGTGACAGGCAATTTCTTCATTTTCCATAATGTTTTCCCAACTGCTTTTCTTGAGGGGCGTCAAAAAGTGTCACAACGTGGGAGTGGGTTGACATCATTTAGTCGTTTGGGATTTGTGTGTGTGTGTGTGTGTGTGTGTGTGTGTGTGAGTGTGTGTGTGTATGGCAATCAATTAGAGGACCCAGGCTTGAACGCACTCCAACGATTAGAGGACTGCGGTACAATTAGAGGACTTGCACACCGGTCCTCAAAATGTTTTCATTGTATTCAACTGATTTTGATATACTATTACAGAAAATTGAAAAATAATCGAGTCCTCATTTAAACGTTAAAAAGTAGTCTGGACGCACAGAACATGCACACTTTGCTTTTGTCACGTGACTTGAGAGTGTGCTTGACGACTGGCACAGGTCCTCACATACATATATTTTGTTTTTCCCATGGCTGTATGCACAGGTCCTCACAAACTTGGGAGTGTAACATGAATGAACATACATATATTTTGTTTTTCTCTTGACTGTATGCATAGGTTCACACAACTTCTTTTCTGTTACAGTACATGTCCTCACAAATATTTCGTCAAGCCTCAATAGCTCAGTCAGTAGTCAGGCTGGCAATTTAAGGGATCTCAATATGGCACTGGCTCGAAACCTGACTCAGCCAACTTACTTTCCGAAAAGTCAATGTGACCTGATTCATTCTTTTTCACCAATGGACAAAGTTTATGTGATAAAGCAGTCAGTGGCTTGGAAAGAAAGCTATGTGTGGTACTGGTGGATAGGTGCACTGACTGCCATGATTTGACTGAAAAAAACGTTCTTTCCAAGTGCACCTATCCATGCTGCCATGGTATTTCTTCACCGGTACCGCAAGTAACGTTTATTTTCTTCCAAAATTAGAATTACTTTTTCAAACAAAGTCCATTGGTGAAAGACGAATGATTCGGGTCACAGACTTTCATCGAACGTCGAAAAGAAAGATAGCCGAGTTGGAATTCGAACCAGTGGCAAACTGGGACCACTTGCTTGTAAATTGCTGCTTATAAGTCGCTACCCACTGAGCTATTGAAACTGCATAATGCGTGAAATGACGCCTTGAACAAATTGAAACACTTTGAAAAACGGCAGGAGGTTGCGGGTTGGATTCCTGGCCAAACATATCGGTGACAATATAGCATTGATAGTAATTGACTAGTTTTCTAAACTATACCGTAGCAGATCATAACCATTCATTGGTGTGTCTTTTTCTTGTTTCACTTTTAAAAAAAGTTAGGTTTCAAAAAAGCCGTCTCTTGCATACAGATCAAACTAAGGACCCAGGCTTGAACGCACACCAACCATTAGAGGACTGCGGTACAATTAGAGGACTTGCACACGTTGAGATTGTCCTAACGTGACGCCACTGTATACTTGATAAAGTGGATTATGGCGCACCAAATGGGTCAAAAGTCTATTTAGACCGGGAACGCATAAAATATACGCGTCCACGCGTAAATTTTATGCGTCGACGCATATATTTACACGTCGACGCATAAAATTTACGCTTTGAAAGACGGCAGGAGGTTGCGGGTTGGATCCCTGGCCAAACATATCGGTGACAATATAGCATTGATAGTAATTGACTAGTTTTCTAAACTATACCGTAGCAGATCATAACCATTCATTGGTGTGTCTTTTTCTTGTTTCACTATTAAAAAAAGTTAGGTTTCAAAAAAGCCGTCTCTTGCATACAGATCAAACTAAGGACCCAGGCTTGAACGCACACCAACCATTAGAGGACTGCGGTACAATTAGAGGACTTGCACACGTTGAGATTGTCCTAACGTGACGCCACTGTATACTTGATAAAGTGGATTATGGCGCACCAAATGGGTCAAAAGTCTATTTAGACCGTGAACGCATAAAATATACGCGTCTACGCGTACATTTTATGCGTAGACGCATATATTTACACGTCGACGCATAAAATTTACGCTTTAAAAGACGGCAGGAGGTTGCGGGTTGGATCCCTGGCCAAACATATCGGTGACACTATAGCATTGATAGAAATTGACTAGTTTTCTAAACAATACCGTAGCAGATCATAACCATTCATTGGTGTGTCTTATTCTTGTTTCACTTTTAAAAAAAGTTAGGTTTCAAAAAAGCCGTCTCTTGCATACAGATCAAACTAAGGACCCAGGCTTGAACGCACACCAACCATTAGAGGACTGCGGTACAATAAGAGGACTTGCACACGTTGAGATTGTCCTAACGTGACGCCACTGTTTACTTTATAAAGTGGATTATGGCGTACCAAATGGGTCAAAAGTCTATTTAGACCGTGAACGCATACAATATACGCGTCCACGCGTAAATTTTATGCGTCGACGCATATATTGACACGTCGACGCATAAAATTTACGCTTTAAAAGACGGCAGGAGGTTGCGGGTTGGATCCCTGGCCAAACATATCGGTGACAATATAGCATTGATAGTAATTGACTAGTTTTCTAAACTATACCGTAGCAGATCATAACCATTCATTGGTGTGTCTTTTTCTTGTTTCACTTTTAAAAAAAGTTAGGTTTCAAAAAAGCCGTCTCTTGCATACAGATCAAACTAAGGACCCAGGCTTGAACGCACACCAACCATTAGAGGACTGCGGTACAATTAGAGGACTTGCACACATTGAGATTGTCCTAACGTGACGCCACTATATACTTGATAAAGTGGATTATGGCACACCAAATGGGTCAAAAGTCTATTTAGACCGTGAACGCATAAAATATACGCGTCCACGCGTAAATTTTATGCGTCGACGCATATATTTACACGTCGACGCATAAAATTTACGCTTTAAAAGACGGCAGGAGGTTGCGGGTTGGATTCCTGGCCAAACATATCGGTGACAATATAGCATTGATAGTAATTGACTAGTTTTCTAAACTATACCGTAGCAGATCATAACCATTCATTGGTGTGTCTTATTCTTGTTTCACTTTTAAAAAAAGTTAGGTTTCAAAAAAGCCGTCTCTTGCATACAGATCAAACTAAGGACCCAGGCTTGAACGCACACCAACCATTAGAGGACTGCGGTACAATTAGAGGACTTGCACACGTTGAGATTGTCCTAACGTGACGCCACTGTATACTTGATAAAGTGGATTATGGCGCACCAAATGGGTCAAAAGTCTATTTAGACCGTGAACGCATAAAATATACGCGTCCACGCGTACATTTTATGCGTCGACCCATATATTTACACGTCGACGTATAAAATTTACGCTTTAAAAGACGCCAGGAGGTTGCGGGTTGGATCCCTGGCCAAACATATCGGTGACAATATAGCATTGATAGAAATTGACTAGTTTTCTAAACTATACCGTAGCAGATCATAACCATTCATTGGTGTGTCTTATTCTTGTTTCACTTTTAAAAAAAGTTAGGTTTCAAAAAAGCCGTCTCTTGCATACAGATCAAACTAAGGACCCAGGCTTGAACGCACACCAACCATTAGAGGACTGCGGTACAATTAGAGGACTTGCACACGTTGAGATTGTCCTAACGTGACGCCACTGTATACTTGATAAAGTGGATTATGGCGTACCAAATGGGTCAAAAGTCTATTTAGACCGTGAACGCATAAAATATACGCGTCCACGCGTAAATTTTATGCGTCGACGCATATATTTACACGTCGACGCATAAAATTTACGCTTTAAAAGACGGCAGGAGGTTTCGGGTTGGATTCCTGGCCAAACATATCGGTGACAATATAGCATTGATAGTAATTGACTCGTTTTCTAAACTATACCGTAGCAGATCATAACCATTCATTGGTGTGTCTTATTCTTGTTTCACTTTTAAAAAAAGTTATGTTTCAAAAAAGCCGTTTCTTGCATACAGATCAAACTAAGGACCCAGGCTTGAACGCACACCAACCATAAGAGGACTGCGGTACAATTAGAGGACTTGCACACGTTGAGATTGTCCTAACGTGACGCCACTGTATACTTGATAAAGTGGATTATGGCGCACCAAATGGGTCAAAAGTCTATTTAGACCGTGAACGCATAAAATATACGCGTCTACGCGTACATTTTATGCGTCGACCCATATATTTACACGTCGACGCATAAAATTTACGCTTTAAAAGACGGCAGGAGGTTGCGGGTTGGATCCCTGGCCAAACATATCGGTGACAATATAGCATTGATAGTAATTGACTAGTTTTCTAAACTATACCGTAGCAGATCATAACCATTCATTGGTGTGTCTTATTCTTGTTTCACTTTTAAAAAAAGTTAGGTTTCAAAAAAGCCGTCTCTTGCATACAGATCAAACTAAGGACCCAGGCTTGAACGCACACCAACCATTAGAGGACTGCGGTACAATTAGAGGACTTGCACACGTTGAGATTGTCCTAACGTGACGCCACTGTATACTTGATAAAGTGGATTATGGCGTACCAAATGGGTCAAAAGTCTATTTAGACCGTGAACGCATAAAATATACGCGTCCACGCGTAAATTTTATGCGTCGACCCATATATTTACACGTCGACGCATAAGATTTCGCTTTAAAAGACGGCAGGAGGTTGCGGGTTGGATCCCTGGCCAAACATATCGGTGACAATATAGCATTGATAGTAATTGACTAGTTTTCTAAACTATACCGTAGCAGATCATAACCATTCATTGGTGTGTCTTATTCTTGTTTCACTATTAAAAAAAGTTAGGTTTCAAAAAAGCCGTCTCTTGCATACAGATCAAACTAAGGACCCAGGCTTGAACGCACACCAACCATTAGAGGACTGCGGTACAATTAGAGGACTTGCACACGTTGAGATTGTCCTAACGTGACGCCACTGTATACTTGATAAAGTGGATTATGGCGTACCAAATGGGTCAAAAGTCTATTTAGACCGTGAACGCATAAAATATACGCGTCCACGCGTAAATTTTATGCGTCGACGCATATATTTACACGTCGACGCATAAAATTTACGCGAGCAGTTGAAAATTCATGCGTCGACGCGAAATTTTCAACTGCTCGCGTAAATACACGCGTCGACGCGTATTTTATCTGTGAACCCATCAGCTCCTTCGTTTCATCAATCAATTTTATGGTATAAAGGGAAAGGTTTCTAGCCACCTCTCCCATTTGCCAGCATCAGTTTCAGATTTTTTACTCCTGCTCGCGTATAATTTACGCGTCGACGCATATTTTTTCAACTGCTCGCGTAAATTTTATACGTCGACGCGCATATTTACGCGTGGACGCATAAAAATTTACGCTAGCAGTTGAAAATATATGCGTCGACGCGTATATTTTATGCGTGCACGCTTTAGGCCTATATAGACTTTTGACCCACTTAGTACGTCATATTGGATTCCTAATAATTTTTGGTGGGTTTTCTTTTCAATCCTTGAGAGAAAAGAGGAAAACAGTCGGTGTTATTGAAAAACCTCGTAACTCCAGCTTAATTATATAGCTGGAGTTACGAGGTATCTTGCTATAACATCAATGCAATGCCGTTTCCATTTTGGGGTTTTAAGCAAACATTCTTCAGGGACGTCAAAACCGGTCTTGTTTGGGGAGTGTTATTTTAGCATGAGAATTATTAATGATACAAACGAAATCGCGGAAAGCATATCAATTATTTAGGGTAAAAACAATAAAATAAGATAAAAGTCCCCAAATCCGTGAGAATTTATAAGGCGTATCTTTTTTTCATTGGACACAAATATAAATTTATAACCTATACACGGTGGGGATTGTGCATGCTGAGATGGATAACGAATACGGAGAAAAATAATCTCGAATCTTGTCAAATATTTTTCAATAACTCCTTAATTTCTTAGTCGACTTTCAAAAGGTCTGTTGCATGTACCTCGCCTTGAAAATCCCTTTCCTCGGATACATGGATTATTTGTGGTATCCTTTTAATTTTTCAAAAAATTGATCCCAAATGACCAGAAAACGGAATGATAACGACTACGGCAAAATAAGCCACGCTTCAGGTAGGAAATTGTGCAATAATTTTCTTATTACTGTGTCAATTTTCAAGCGGTTTGTTGCATGTACCCCGCCTTACTGAGCGCTTTCCTCAGGTGTATTACTTATTTGAAAACTCCCCATATTTTTCCCAAAAATGGATCCCAACTGACCTGAAAAACGACCAGATTTTTTGTCGTTTTTCTGGTCGGTTGGGATCACTTTTCGCAAAAAGTACAAAAGGGTTTCGTGTAAAGCATACATCGGGGGAAAGAGCTCAGTAAGGCGGGGTACAAGCAACAAACCGTTTTTTAATTGGCGCAGAAATAAGGAAGTTATTGCAAAATGTCTTAGCTGAAGCGAGGCAAATTTGTCCGTAGATTTACCCATCCCAGCATGCACAATCCCCACCGTGCTATAGCAAATGGCGGTAGGCTATTTAGTCGTAAAATATACTGAGAGGCAAAAGAAAGTATACACCTTTTGTCTCTATATATCTCTCTTAATTTCCATCATATCGACTCAAAATTTTGCATTTTTTATTTCCACCCCAAAACCAATATTAGTTATGATGAATTTCACCTGAAATTGCTTTGACTACCCATACTCCTGCTACATGCCGATTTAGCGAAGCATTAGATATTGCCATTATTCCCTATTTGGTGTCTTTAATCCTTATCATAACAAATCACAACGTTAAATGTTCTCTAACATTCTAACCCAATTCTCGGTGGCTGGTAGAAATTGACATATATGCCACTTTTTTGCATTAAGACCCATTTTTCTATGACGCAGCATAATAATGAAAGAAACGCGACTTTATATTCACTTAGTCAGGTGACTAGGAACATTCTACGCAAACTTTATCAAAATCCGTCAATGAATTTAGAAGGAGTTATGTCAGATAACCCGTTTGCATCAAGTCCCATTTTGCCATGACGCACCGTAATATGGAAAAGCACTAACAATGTACGCGTAGTCCTAGGTGACTAGACTTTTTCTGTGACAATTCTGTCAAAATCCGTTCATAAATGTAGGGATTTTGTCAACACATATGCTTGCATTAATTTAGCGATTAAATCCCCTTTTTCGATGACGCTGTATACTATGAAAAAACGTCGCACCGAAAGAAAAGATAGATGGACGGATAGGCTAAGAAGGCTACATCAATAGACGAATACCTTCGGTGGCGTTTAAAAATTGTACAAAATCTATTAATCGGTTCTCCGAAAACGTGAAAGAACTATGGTGTATACTTAATTTTGCCTCTCTGTATATATTGATTGTTTCAAAGTTGAAGGTTTAACCCACTACAAAACGACAGTTTTAGACTGGTCTAACCTCAAAGATGTTGCAGACGACAACTCTATTTGAATGTCATTTTACATTTATTGATAATTTGAGGAAGAAAATATTGTGGGAAATGAAGACATTGCTTGTCATAAGCAAGTTCTTCATTTTCCACAATGTTTTCAAAAGTCTTTATTTTGTAGAGTTTCTAAGACGTCATTGTGTGGAAATGGGTAAGGGTGCTTCAAGAATAATTTTAAAGACTTTGATCACGATTTTGTTCCCAAACAAATATTGAGCAATATATCTTATACCCTCGCTTTCCTGCAAAAAGCTAGCTCACAACTACACTGTACAACTTGTATAAAGAGACAAATAAATTATGAGCATGCATTGTAGAGAACATAAAAGTTCATCAGAACGAAATATGCCATTTCAAATTGAAAGAAGCGAATGTAAAAAGCTCAAAGGGGGAAACGTTTCGGTAAATAAATACGTAAACGCCCAAATCAAAAAGTGTCAATTTTCGAATTTTGCACAATAATTTTATGTGAACCTATACTGACGTCCAAAAGAAACGCCCCAGTCCTAATAAATGTCCGATTATTCAGTAAACCTGATTTGAAATTACAAAATAATTTCCATCTGTAAATTTGACTATCTGTTGTTGAAAAATGATGATAAAGAAATAATGAAATTGTTACAGTTTAGACAAACGGCACATTTAAACAGAGCGGTATCAGAATTTTTATTTGAAAATCTGTAGCACGTGGTTCAAACTTTACTTGCGACGACAAAAGATACCGTAAAACGGCTTATTTGGTGACCACAATTATTGAATACTAAACGCGATGTTGATTTCAACGTTTCAAACCTGAAACGCAAATGACGTCAACGTAAGACGGCTTCTTGTATAACAAGCGTTACGCGAGGTCTACCTGACTTTGGACGATTGGCAAATGTTTCTCTAACTGTAACTCGTCGAACAAGATGCCAGATTGTGCAATGAAAGACGTTAAAACGTCAGGCGGCTTGTTTTTCACTTCCCCGTATTCGAAAATGGCTTATCTACGAGCTCTATTTTCCAAGCAGTGTGTCTATTTCAAACGTAAATGACAACAACAACATGTAGTACAGCGACGGCGAGAGCGAAGGAGGTGGTACAGGTAGAATAATTAAAGAGGCAACACAACGTCCATTATCAGCTACTATCAGCTACATTTTATTTACATATTTACACCCGACCAAGTAACCTGTCTAACTAACTCTCTCTACTACAGTCTCCAGTCTGCAGTCTCCAGTCTCCAGTCTCCAGTCTCCAGTCTGCGGCTGCGGCGGTTAACAGCATCTTTTATACTCAGTCACTGGTTATACAACACTCTCAGGGCACGCCCCCTGGAACGTGGCCAAGTCACGTTTCACGACGCGTGATATTTACCGAGAATACTGTATAACTACAGTGCTGGCACCCATCATGTTACATCCGCCCTTTTCTTTTTAAAATTTGTAAAACCTGGTTTACAAATTTAACATAATTTTTTTTTAATCAAAATTACGTCATGATACAAGAAAAAGAAATAAACAAAGCTGTATGGCATTCCTGTTGTAACCCACATCACTTGCTAAATTAACTAGAATCTTGACTATACTATATCAACAGAGGAGTGATGTCCATACTTGAAAGTTTAAATAGAAGCCTAACACCTTACATGGATAATCAATAGAAGTAACATTATCAAAGGACAATAACAATTAATTGACACCTAACTTAATTAAAAAGAGAACATTAACAATGGCAATTGAACATTTATTTTTAACCTTAACTAGCAAAGTAAAACTTAACTCAACCCCTACCTTGAAATAGAAATATTGTCCTTATTTATTGCACATAATTGCTTTAACACTACACTTTGTCCACGACTAATTATTCTTGCATTTCGGTGTATTTACAATGTTCACAATGTTCGTCCGTCTCGTCCTCCTCATCATAAGTCTCGTCCTCCTCATGATAATCGTTTTCGTCCTCACAATCGTCGTTCACGGTCTCGTGTCCATCATCGTCTCCGAGATGTAGACAGCTCCCACAGTCACTGGCATGTGGTTGCTCTACACGAACGACCACGCAGTCATCGTCGTCCTCATCGGTTTCCGTGTTGACGAGGACGCAATCGTCGTCGTCATCGTCACCGGTCCGGCATCTGGTTATAATTATTGTCACGTATTACACGCTCAATTATTTCTGATACTTTGTGAAAGTGTTCCATGTTTTCGTAAGCCATCTTTAAAATTTCCAATTTTCGGTGTTCGTCTAAATAGGATGAAGATTAAAGCATAAGTGAGAGATATTCTAATTTTCTGGATATATAGGTAAGTTATCAAAGTTTATCAAGGCAATTATTTTTTATAGTTCTCCCAATTATTCTTATTAACTTGCTTGTGTCCAATTTAATTGTTTCCACATAATTACCACGATTTACTACGACATTCTTATCAGCCATCTATCTACAGTTCTGTATGTTAATTAACCCTTTCATGGGCGGTCAACAGGTATGGATACAGTGTAGGTATCCTTTGGTCGGTGCTCGACACTGCCTCAGTGGATGGTTCTTTCCCATCGATCTCCATGGTTTGGAGTTCAACTCCCGTCGAATCCTCGGCCTGTCGTTGTCGCTTCACACACCTTTTACATAAGCAATCTGGCAGAAATTTTCTAATTCTAGGCATAATACAATAGCGAACTACAACAGCAAAGGCAGCCACCAGAGTTAGCACAAGACTAGCAATATACCAGAAACTAAACCTTGCATGTCCGTCTACATAGTGCACATTATGTAGTTGACGTAGTAACAAGTCCAAGGGCATGTCGTTTATAGTCGTCAGTTGTTCTGGTATGTCAATGTTCGAGACATTAGGAAATTGTTCTTTAAAAGGTTTCCAAACCACGTCATCGGTAAAATTTGCAATTTTTAACTGCGTGTATTGTTCATGAGTCATATTTGTTTTACCCACAACGTAGGGTTGTGATAAAGTAAAGAATTTATTGGAAGCAATACAACCACTGTCTATCTTAATTACGTCAACAGGCGACCTAGTATGAACCTCAGTATGCAGGCCATTACATACCAATGCAAAACTTAAGTTCGTCCGCGAAATAATCAACCATGTGGTATCAAGTAAGTATTTAGCTATAGGCAATCTCTTTTGAGATACTTGCGGTGTACAGTAGTCTGTTTTCCTTGCGTCCATGAATAAATTAATCAAACAGGTATGGTCTACATTTACCGGGAATTCAGGACTTATTAAAGTACAAAATTTCGTGCGATGGTGACTACAAGTCTGAACTTCTGTGTCAGAAAGTAAACGATAGCTTGTTCGTGCTTTATCTATCAGGAACGCGTTACTTTCTAATCTGTAATTAGCCAATAAATCAGTACGTTTTGTTCTCCCTCGGTGTTTGACACCAACAGGTGGTGGTACTGGGATTGAGATAGCCTCAAAAACTTCATAGCTGTTATCTAGCCTTATCACTGAGATTGATAAAATAATAATTATTTTGCCATTAACGAAGGCTGTTTCTGTTCGCATGTACTTATAAAACTCCCATATCTCAGTTTTGGGGTCGTTAATTAGTGACATTAAATCAGGCAACGCCTTCTGAATTTCAACTAACAAGCTTTGTAATCTCGGTGGACTAATTATCGTTACAGGAAGTTTTCCAAGCGCCAAATAATCTAAATCAGCTCTCAGCTGCGTGAGATATGTTTTTGCATTTTGTGTGAGAATAGTTATTTCACTAATTAGAAGATTCAGGTAACTGTATATTTCAAGAAATCGACGGTTTTCATTGATTTGCTTGGTAAGTTCTTGAGCCATGGAATTAATTTTTATATCCATTGCGTAAAGACTTCTGATTATTTTCGACATTGTTCTTCGGTTTTCGCGAATGAGTGTTCTTGACTCATTTATAATTGTCAGACTTTGCTCAACAATATGAACTATCTGCTTTTGATTGGATTCCAGAGATGATACCTGATTGCGAATATTCTTTAAGTCAGATTCACTGACTACTCCAAATAACCATGACATTGCATCTCCTACAAATGGTAATAGACTCCTACGATTTCGAGTCTTTTTCGCAAGTGACATGAGAGGAAACAATTCACTCTTAATCTCTTTTTCAACCTCTTGCAAGTACTTAACTTTTTGCCTTAGCCCTTGAAAAGTACGTTGGAAATTTTCTGTCCCTTTCAAGTGACTTGATTCTACGACATTAAATGCCTGATTAACTCGTCTAAGATCTTCAGCTACCCTTGTCAGAAGATCCTGGATATTTTCAAAATCAATTACAATTGTTGCTAGCCATTTTGCCCTAGTGGTGCTTACTTCATTTGTCTTATAATATATAACATTGTTCCGAATGACTATCGCTTCAGCAACGAACGCGGCCGACGAACGCTGTCTGACATTTATGTATAACATTGCTGCCAAAATGCTTAATGTAAATGTGAAGTTAACCATTGTTCTTTCCTATAATGAAAACAAGAACAATTAACGCACAACAAAGTTAAACAACAACAGTTTAACAAAGTTCAAACAAAGCGAAGGTACCTTTTCGCATGCCTCAGTTTTAACTATAACTGAAGGAAGCCTCGTCTTTTACAGATTACAAACTGAAAGGCTATTACTTCTTATCATTTTCTCATTATTATCCTAATTGGATTCTGAATCACGTTTGTTTCGTGACCTTATTCTCTGCCTCAATTCGGCTAGGGGTATATCTGATTCATCAGAACTTTGTGAACGCTGACGTTTCAGCCTACGCACTAATTTACTCTTATCGTAAATTATCGTGTCAGTTGATGATTCACTATCTGAACTATCGCTTTCAGACGAAAAAGGCGGAACAACGTAATTACTTGGTCTTAATTGGCGGCCTGACTTATCTACAGGTACGTGCCATTCCTCTAAATTAGCTAAACGCAGGTGTTCAGCATGAGCTTTGGTCGTGCTTCCATCTAATTGATGCTTGATAATAAAAGTAACAGGTGATGTTTGTTCAATTATCCGATAATAAGGACGCCATTTAATGTCCAATTTATTTTTACGAGTGTGGTTTTTGAGATAAACGGGGTCACCAACCTGAAGTTTGACGTCATCAATTTTTCGGTTTTTGTACTCATTTCGTTTTTGTTTGGCTTTTTTCCTATTTCGATGAACTAAGAGAAATGCTTTATGTTGTTGTTCTAACGAAATTTTATGAGGGTCTTCTCCTTGGTATTTTCGACGCGGCCTCAGAATTGTGTCGATTGGTAATACACATTCTCTATTAAACAAAAGGTAGAAAGGCGAACATTTTGTTGATTCATTTACACCGAACCGGATAGCTGAAAGTACGTGAGGTAGAAATGCATCCCACTGAGCATTTTCAATCTGCATTTTCTTTGACATAACATCAACTAGTGTTCTGTGATATCGTTCTATCAGACCATTACTTTGAGGATGGTAAAAGGACGTTGTTACATGGTGTATATTTAATTCAGCCAAGGTCTCTTTAATGACCTGATTAACGATCTCAGAACCGTTATCAGACAATATTTCAAGAGGACAGGAATAACGAGGTACAATTTCATCTATAATGAGGTGAGCCATCGTTTGCGCACTTTTGTCAGGACACGCAAACGCCTCGGGATAACCAGAAAATAGGTCAATGAAACTGATTATGTATTTGTTTCCGGACAATGTAATAGGATACGGCCCGCTTACGTCGACAGCACATTTTGCCCACGCAAAAGGAGGCGTGTCAGTTTCTTGAACAGCTGGTTTAGTCTTTTTATTACTCCTTGTTTGACAAACTAAACAGGACGTAACATATTGAACAACGTCTTTGAATAGATTAATCCAGAAGTATTTTGCTCGAATTGCATCATATGTTTTATCTATCCCCATATGTCCTAAAGATCTATGATATTCAGACAAAACATCAGTTTGAAGATGTTGAGGAATGTAAAGACGAAGAGTTGGATCGGAGTCAGTAAATGAAATGTAATACAAAATTCCATCGAGAACTAGATGTTTTTTAGCAAGAGAGGGGGATAACGTATCGTTTTGTAATCCTTGTTTAATTTGTTTCAGATTTTCATCTTTGTCTTGTTCAACAATCATATCAAGTGGCTCATAGAAAAGGGGCTTTTCAACCTCGTCTTCAAGATTCGGTTGACATCTTGCGAAACGTTTTGGCTGGAACTCGTTAGAGTTCAGAACATTAATTTGGTACATTTGACCACTCACATCTGGGTCATTTAGAAGCGAATCATCTGTCTGGTTCTTAAGTGAGTTTGGCGGTACACGCGAAAGCAGGTCAGCTACTGAATTCATCGTGCCTGGCAGATACTCAATCTGACAGTCGTAACCGGCAATACTTAAGGACCATAGCGAAACTTTCTTATTCTGGATCGGAGACTCCAATAAATATCTTAAAGGTTTATGGTCACAGTACACCGTAAACTTAGCATTATGGAGGTAATGATCCAGTTTTTGCAAACTGTAATAGATTGCATATGCTTCTTTCTCTATGACAGCCCATCTAGTCTGGGTGTCACTCAGTCGGTGTGATAAATAGTATATAGGACGCTCAATTTCTTGTCCTTGTTCAATAACAGTCTGGGTAAGACATGCACCAATGCATTTGTCGCTAGCGTCAGTGTACAATTTATATGGTAAACTGACGTCGGGGAAACATAATAAGGGCAATTCTGACAATTTGTCCTTCAATTTATCAAAAGCTAATTGGCAACTAGAGTCCCATTTGAACTTGGCGTATTTCCGAGTTAGAGAAATAATAGGTTCAGCTACGCTAGAAAATTGAGGTATGAATCTTCGATAGTAACTACACATACCTATAAAACTTCTAACCTCGCGCACATTAGTTGGAGGTGAAAGAGATCTAATTACATCAACTTTTTTCTCTTCTGGCTGAATGCCATTAGCATTGATAACAAATCCTAAGTAATTTGTTTCTTTCTTCAGGAAACTACATTTCTTGAGTTTCAGACGAAGACCATGTTCACGAAGACGTTGAAACACTTGTTGTATGTGCTTTAAGTGCTCTTCTAAAGTTCTTGAATATATCAAAATATCATCTAAGTAAGCGGTTGTAAAATCACTTAAGCCCTCCAAAACTCTATTCATCAGTTCTTGGAAGATAGCTGGCGCATTTGTAAGCCCGAACGGCATAACGTTAAATTCAAATAGGCCTCGGTGACAAGCAAATGCTGTCTTTTCTTTGTCGGAGTCAGACATCTTAACTTGCCAATACCCTGATTTCAGATCAAGAGAGGAGAAGTACCTAGCCTTGCCTAACAGAGCTAATATGTCATCTATTACTGGGAGAGGGTAAGAATTTGTCTTTGTAATTTTGTTCAATTGTCGAAAATCAACGCAAAACCTTTTTGTTCCATCTTTCTTATCGACGATTACAACTGGAAATGACCATGCTGATCTACTTCGTTGTATGATCTTAGATTCTAACATTTCATCAACTGCCTGATCGATAATTTTTCTATTATTCAGTTGAGTACGATAAGGCCTAAGTTTAATTGGTTCATGTGTTCCAGTATCTATTCTCATCTTAACTGTGTCCGTGTGACTCAAATCAGCATCAGTTTTTGCAAACAAGTCAGAGTTTTTGTTCAGCACTGTGATTATTTTTGGCTTGAATTCAAGAGGAACATCTAGTTTATCTAACTCATTAGTGTCAATTTTCTTATTAGTGTTTCCGTGACTTTTCTCACTAATTGGCACGCCCGAAGATTGCTTATCTATGCTCATTATTTCTGTAGATTTAATTTGCCTGATACGTGCTACAGGTGTTCCAGCTTTAAAAGATAACGTCTTATTAGTGGTGTTAACGAGCATAACAGGTAATCTCCTGTTATCAGAAAGCTTAGAGATTGAATTCATCATTAACAAGCCTGGCTCACTGCCAATTTGACCTACTTCGAAGGGAGAAATCTCATACTCATAACCTGATGGAAGATCCACGTGCCTTCTCACCTGACATTGACAAATATGGGCAGACTGTGGAGGAATCTTGGTTTTATGTTTCATCCTAGCAACGGAAGATATATGTATATCATCTACAAGCGGAACATATGACTCATCGACCCGGATACATCCCAAATCATGATACACACGAACCCCTCGTGATTGAAGCCAATCAAGTCCTATTATAATATTTCGATTAAGGTCTCGTACTACATAAAATTTATGGGTCATTTTTAGCCCTCCTAACATAAACTCAATTTCTGCTATACCATCGATGTGAAGTGGAGTATTTCCAGCAGTTGTTAAGTCTAATTTATGTTTTTGTAACCTAGGTTTAATTTTTAATGCATTATAAACACGACTATGAATCAAAGATACCTCAGCGCCCGAATCCAAAAGAGCTCTATATTTTTGTTTTTGTAATTTGAGAAGAAGAGAATTAGGTCCTTTGTTAACTGAATTAATTTGAATACATTTCCTTTTAGTATGTTTATTCTTTTTCGCAAATTTTGCCTTCAGTTTGTCTTCTGATTTTCTTCCCACACCGGCTTCTACATGTGGGAAGCATTTGAGTTTAAAGAGTTATTTTGTGTTTGCTTCTCTGGACAATTTCTAGCAATGTGTCCAAATTTCCCACACGCATAACATTTAACGTTTTCCATATTATTTTGATATTTTGGCTTTTCGGAAGTAGCATTTATACTGGCTTTTCGCAGTCGACAGTCTTTTATGACGTGCCCTAATTTCTTACAATAATGGCATTTCAACAACTTAGATCGTGAGTGACCTATTTCCATAGGTGTCTCTTCTCTAGCTTGCGCATTTTGTTTTCCTAACCTAAGGGTAAATCTTTTTCGCAAATTTTGTTCACCTGTGGCGATTCTCACAGCCTCATTAAACGTCGGCGGATTATCACGCATGACTTTCATTTTCATGTAGTCCTGTGCTAGTCCATCAATAAAATATCCCACCAGATGTCGTTGCATCTGATCAGGTCCATCGAATGCATCCTCAGCGAGAGTTAACAATCTCTCAGCATAAACTTGAATTGATTCTCCCGATTTTTGCTTAACCCGTCGTAAAAGTAACAATGCATGTTGCTGGTCAACAACCTCCCCAAACCTAAGTCGTAATTCTGTCTTTGCTTGATCCCAATTATGTCCTATATTCTGCTCGTAATAACGTTTTAAAAAGTCACTGACAGGGCCACTGCATGCCTGATATGCAATGTACTTAACAGAGTCTTCTGTTACTCCTGTAAGTGTTGCATATTTTTCTATGCTTTTGATCCATTGTTTAAATTGCTTCGGATCAGAACCATCGAAAATATTTACTATCTTCGCCACCCCCTGGGCCCCCACTGCCGTTGTTAAGTTCTTGATCTGTCCCTCAACAGATCTTGCGATCTCTAATAATTCTGCCATGCCTACGCAAAAGAATATGCAAAATTGACAACTTACGGTTCTCGAATTCCACCAATCACAATTCAGCACAGCAAAACTACAGCAGGAACAGTTCAGTTCAATTCAACCCAGATCCTGGTCACGGCACCACAAAAGCGTCATGTAGTACAGCGACGGCGAGAGCGAAGGAGGTGGTACAGGTAGAATAATTAAAGAGGCAACACAACGTCCATTATCAGCTACTATCAGCTACATTTTATTTACATATTTACACCCGACCAAGTAACCTGTCTAACTAACTCTCTCTACTACAGTCTCCAGTCTGCAGTCTCCAGTCTCCAGTCTCCAGTCTCCAGTCTGCGGCTGCGGCGGTTAACAGCATCTTTTATACTCAGTCACTGGTTATACAACACTCTCAGGGCACGCCCCCCTGGAACGTGGCCAAGTCACGTTTCACGACGCGTGATATTTACCGAGAATACTGTATAACTACAGTGCTGGCACCCATCATGTTACAAACAGTTACCAAAAAAAAAATACTTATTTGACCACCACAGTAACAGACTACTCGACAGAAAATCGATCCCAACGTCACAAACCTGAAACGTGCATGACGTAAACGTGGAGAATTATCATGCTTTATAGGCGTTAAATGGGGTATACTTGAGGGTGACCGATCGATAGATGTTTGCGGAACTCTAACGCGTCGATCAAGACACCGAATCGAGAAACACAATATGTTCAACTATCTTGCGACTTGTTTGTGCATTCGTCGCATTAAAAAAATGCCATATTACGCGCTCTCTTTTCAGAATTTAGTCTTGGTATCCTTCAATTTGGATGTTTCATTAGAAATTCTTTAAACTCGTGATTGCCTATCCACTAACACATGCCACTGTGTAAAATATGACCCATTTCATCACGTGATAAACATACACGAAGCGCACGTAGAAAACGTGACCAGTCATCGGAAATGGACATATTGGCGAATAAAAACGCACATTTTTTTCATTTACCGTAATTGTCGGTCAAAATGATGATATACAGTATACATTTTACTACCATTGTTGCAAGCATAAGGAAAATAACGACAAATTTCATTGGGGCGTTTCTTTTGGACGTCAGTTTATTTAAATAATGCCAATTCATCAATTTTCGTAGCGTACAATTTTATGATAACTTTTTGAATGTGATGAATGACGTTGCTTTTCCTTAAAAAAACCGCGTATCCACAGCTTGATTTAAGCTGTAGTTACCAGGTTTTATCCACATCTTGATTTAAGCTGTAGTTACCAGGTTTTCGAAGAAAAGCAACTATATTTTAGCCGGTTCAGTAAGCGGGGTTAATTGGACTTTACCGTTCAAACGTAAAAATTAAAGGGCTATATAAAGCCTCTCTTACAACCCGTCGTGCATCTTTTTAAATCGTACGTTTTAAAACTCTGCAAAATCGCACGATTTATAAAGACGCACTACGGGTTGTAAGAGCGCCTCAAAGAATTGTCCGGTCAATTCTTTGCTGCGTGCAGTCTGTGTCGTGGTTGTGTCCACCAGAATCGAACGTTACACGTGCGTGCATCGCACGACTAAACGTACGTTTTAGACGCAGACCGCACGCAGGAGCACGTACGACCGGTTGTAAGAGAGGCTTAAGTAAATTTACTACGCGTCATTTGAAAATGTTGGTCCCCTTTATTGCTTTCCATAACAGTTTTGGATAAAGTTTCCCTTACAGGGCATTGAGAGAAAGAACAAGCATATCGCTGCTTTTCAACAAAAAAACTCGTAACTGCAGCTTAAAACCAGGTGCAATTACGAGGTTTTAGTTGAAAAGCGATGATGGTGGCGACTAGCAGTCTCATATCAACCCCACTCCACAGAAAGCTACTTGCCTCTATAAACTATGATTCACCGTGTCGTTTGCAACACCTTCGAATTTTGACCGGTCAAAACTTTTGTCGTCTGTGAAAGGGATTATTGGGTGTTGCGGTTCAGACGTAAAATTAAAAGACTATCTAAGTAAAGTTTATGACCTACCATTCTAAAAGGATGGCTATGTATTGCATGGAGAAAAGGATATTTCGTAGGCCTAACTGTGTGAAATGGAAAAAAGTTATTCCACTTGTCCAAAACGAAAGAACTGCGTGTGAATAGGGTATAAAATATTAAAGGGACATAACATTTCAATTTCATATTTAAAAAGTATGTCTTGATGTAAGGATGTGTTATTCTAATGCGTAGAAATGCTTTCATTTTTTTTTTTTTTTTTTTTTTTTTTTTTTTTTGAGGTTGTTATTTGTGAGAGAAAAATACGCCTTTAAAGTTGAGACAGAAATGAAAAAAAATCCATGTAAATCTGAACTGTTGTCAACAACAACTTGTTTGATTTTAGCACAAAAATATGTATTTCTCGTAAACGGTTCAGTATTTTGGCTTGACATTTTCGGAATTTTCATAAGAGAATTTGTTCTTTCAGATAAATATTAATCTAAAATTTATGTAAAAAAAATATGAAATGTCACTTTAAGGGGAAATCATCCAAGTATACAGATCAAACTAAGGACCCAGACTTGAATGCACATCAACGAGTAGAGGACTGTGGTACAATTGGAGGACTTGCACACGGGTCCTGAAATATTTCTTTGTATTCAACTGATTTTGATATGCTAAGTCGAAAATTAACTCATTTGACCGAAATTCATAACAAAGGAGCTGTTGCAAGCATCGTGGGAAAAAGCCATTGCTCGCGAGTTATAGCTTCTTTATCGTTAACAACAGATAATCCGCGGAAACCATACACAACGTTCTTTCCAAGTGTACCCATCCATGCGATCATGGTATTTCTTCACCGGCACAACGTTCTTTCCAAGATACTCACTGTTGTTATCACTTAAACAAAGTCCATTTAAGACAAATGAACCGGATCCCAGTGACTTTCAGCAAGCGTCAAAAAGAAAGTTGGACGAGCCGGGATTCGAACCAGTTCCAAACCGAGACCACTTGCATGTAAATTGATACCCACTGAGCTATTGAGACTGCATAAGTACTGAAACTCAGATGCGATGCGAAATCGCTAATAAACCGAACCGAAAGCGGAAAAATCATAACTAAAAACTGCCTAAACATCACAATGTCATCTAAAAGAGCAGGAGACCGTAATTAGAGCAGGAGACCGTAATTAGCCTATGTAAACACTGTGAAAAAGGAAACCACAGCTGTAGCAGTTTCATTGGTGTGTCATATTCTTGTTTCACTTTTAAGAAAAGTAAGGTTTTAAAAAATCCATGTCTTGCCCCAGATATTAAACGTGTTTGTATATGGATCAAACAGAGGACCCAGGCTTGAACGCACACAAACGATTAGTTGACTGCGGTACAATTAGAGGACTTGCACACGGGTCCTCAAAATGTTTTCTCTGTCAAAAATTAAACCATTTGACCGAAATTCAAAATTAACAAGCTAGTTTCGTAGTACCTACATGTACTATAGGCATCAACTGTAATTTGATACTTACTGTTGTCAAATGCATGAGTATGCCAAGTAACATACAAGACGAAATGGTTGTACGGCTCCGAATTGATTGGCCAAAATGTATCCTATCGATCAGGTGGGAAACCAAATTAGCCCAAAACATTTTACGCAGGAAGAATATAAATTTAGAGTTGTTTTCCATCGATGTTTCATTTTGAGAAACCCCCTACATTTACACGTTTGGGATATCCCATGTTTTCAACCGTCAACATGACGAACTCTTGTGGTCAAGAAATCGACGCATTTAGCCCGAATGAAAACATAGAAAACAATCAGTGTTGAGATAAACAAAGAACTATGTTCAGGGGCGGATCCAGGATTTTTTTCCAGGGGGGGTCCAATCCTAAGATATTTTTTCCAGGGGGGGTCTAAGCTCAAATTATGGCTTAAGATGTAATAAATATGTAACATTACACTAAATTTATTTAGTAAAAATTTAATTTTCTGCAAATGCCAGGGAGGGTCCGGACCCCCTGACCCCCCCCCCTCTAGATCCGCCCATGATGTTCAATAAAATAGACGGAACAGCCACACTATAGACTGGTACCACTGTCGACTTTAACAAAAAGCCTTTGTTAAAGTCTACAGCGTTACCGGTCTAAGCCACACTATAGCCTGAACTATCGTCAATCGAAGTCGGCCAAAATGTAGTAATGAACAGTCGCGGAACTGTTCGTTACTCAATGTCCTTGTACAATTTACACCTCCAGTGATAAAGCTCAAATAACAAACCATATTGTACGTACTATAAAAAACAACTATACTGACTGACTTTAAAAACGCATCACTTATTTTCAAAATGTTTTCGTAGTTAAAGTCAACATGATCAAATTTCTACTTCTGATATATATTTCAACAAATAAGACACGATATTCAATAAAATTTATTGCAGTGAGTTACCACGTTATTTCGCACGACGTCAACGTGGAAAATATGGATAACGTTTACGTACATACACCTTAGGTGACCAAATGGATTTTTGTTTTCATATTCCATATTCAAATGGTCAGGAGTTACTTTTGTTTCTCAATCAATTGTGCAAGTCCTCATCACAACTTTCAAGTTAGGTCCTCGTAATTATGGTCATAAAAGGTATTGTGTAAAATATGCAAATTAGGGTCCTCATACCGAAGGTCCTCATAAATCAGGCTAAAGGTGACAAGTCCTCACTACGTTTTCTTTGATTTACTTTGAGTGTTAAGGGAAAACAATATCAATTTTGTACTTTCCACGCAATGAAAAAGAAACTGACATCACATTGCGTTTTATACGCAAACGTTTTACATGGGTCCTCAGGATAACGCGGAAAGTCAAGGTCCTTATATTGTATGCTGTACAAGTATGTGTGTGTGTGTGTGTGTCAAACATGGCCGCCGTCCCGAAAAAAATACATATTAGAGCATACGAAACATTTGAGTGGAGTAATGAAATGTTTAATTTCGAAAGACTGCTATGTACTTGAATACTCTAGGACTTAAACCACATGCGTAAGCATAAAATAATCCAATATTTAGGTTACAGATAAAGAGAATATTATGAAGAAATATGATTCAATAATCATTTTTTTTTAAAAAAAATCTGAATAGTGATTGACTATTTCATTTTTGTTTTTATTTTATTTGTTTATTTACGTTATATATTTCATCTTTTCTTTTAATTTCCTAGCTTCACATGAACATATTTTCTTTTTGAACTTACATTTTATTATTAAGCGAGCTTTATCTTGAAAACGAAAGAATGCAAGATTTTGTTGAAGCAAATAGCCTTAAAAAGGGTTCCAGCAGATCACCACTTGGTAGTTTATAGCCTAAATTGGCCACCATATTATATATGGTGGCCAATTTAGGCTATAAACTACCTATTGGTCTCTCAGAATTCCTTATACTCGAGAACCAAACAAACTTCAATACTGATCCGGTCCAATATCTATATTCAAAACTGATAAGAAATTTAACCGAACACTAAACACAAACACAAATATCTCCTTCTGGATCTACTGGCACTTCATTAAATTTCGATATTAAATCCACTCGATTATTTTCGCATTGTCACTTAATTTTTTAGTCTATAAGTTGGGGTATGAGGGTTGGAGGTTTGCCCGAATTAAGCATTATCAATGATGTGAACCTCCCCCAGAAACCCTATTTCGTATGATGAAGTGGTTAAAATTCTGATACAGCAATTATAGTCATTTACTTTTATATTTAATATAAAAAAGGATGATCAGAAATTATGTAGATCGTTTACGTAAAAGATAAAATAAGAAAAGAAAAACCCAGAAAAACCACACCATAGTTTTTTTAGAATATATTCTAAGACCGCAAATCACAATTTTTTGTCTAATAATGTTAATAGTTTGACAACATGCAGTGACCGTTTGTTTTACGATGGTAACGTGTACAAAATATAAAACATTATATAACCTTTGAATTGTCTTGATATTACACACACATGATACTTATAAGTAGTCACAACACTTTCAAAAGAAATGACACCAATTGCATTAGCAAACGACGGTATACAAATATCGAAATGCAAATCGACATGAAAACGATAAGCTCTTACATCAAGATAGCGATGGACGGATCGATGGCTCCACACACTGACTTCTCTTGTCACACCAATCGACTCCTACAGATCGATGGTTCCACACACTGACTTCTCTTGTCACACCAATCGACTCCAACAGATCGATGGTTCCACACACTGACTTCTCTTGTCACACCAATCGACTCCGACAGGAAGTTCATCTTAGATATTAAACGATGTTAATCTGTAGAATCTATAGCCAGTAAAATAAAACAGAAAAGGTAGAATGGTTGGTTTGCGATCTAAACGTCGGTGTAGTTGCGATATCTAATTCGCCAAACCAAGAAAAATGTTTAAGTTTAATATCGACCAGTACCAAAGTTCAAATGTCACTTCCGGTCTAAATAAATGACATGTTTGGTCGATCGATTCCTTTATTGATAGCCAGGATCGGGGAATTGTTCTTTGACAGAATGAAGGAGTTCAGGAGTTGATGTATTTTGAAAATATGAAGTGGTATAGTCTAAAATCTTAAGGCAAGGGAAATCATTATTTCAAGCATTGTGTTTCCAAATGGTATAAACGTTCGACGAGAGGAGAAATCTAATTAGAACTATTAGTACACGCTGAGGTCTGTGAGCTAATGACCATATGGCACAATATTTCCTAAAAGGTCATAATCAAAGAAGAGCCTTTTTCGTATGATATAAAGAGAATATTGAACTGATGGTCATAGAATACTGAATTCATTTAACGAGTCATCTTTTAAGAAATAAAAACGAGGCTCTGTCACTGGGTAAAGTTATGGTCTGTCACTTAGAACCGTCCAACTGAGGCACCTTTTCCTACAACGACAGCGTTGTCGTTGAGTGTAAGCTACCGGGATATGGTGGACCATCTTGGTCAAAGTCTGGTTTAAATCGTGTAGGCCATGACATAAGGCGTGCAAGCGTGAAAAGCACAAGTGCAATCGTAGTCGGTGATCTTTTGAAATTTCTAAAATCTTTGAAATAAATTTATCTGCAATCTTAACACGAAGGAAAGAGGGGCGCATATTTCATTGGCGAGATGGCAATAGCCAGTCCAGCCTATAAATGTGATTTAATTATTAATCTTGTCATTTAAAGTGATTTAGATTTCAAATAAATTGATCGTTTAGCAAAAAGGTGGAAAAACTTCCAATATTTCATTAAGAGGAAAGACATCGAAAGGTATTCTTGTAAATTCCTTTGAATAGGTCATGTACAAATATGGCCCGTGACTACCCAGATTTTTAAGGAAGTAACTGGTCAAATTGAGTTATTCCGTATACTGGTAGGGGCCCTTTTCAGGTACACGCTGAATGTTTGAACCAGCACGTTTAAAAAAACTTTACTATATGCATACACTTGTAATATTTGCACGCACGTTTTTTTATACGCATACACGCCTTTATTTTGTGGCTGTACCTGAATTATTCACGCGTGTACACTTTGATTTTAGCGGACAAGTCTGAGCGTAGACTTTTGACCCATTGAGTGCACCATACCAGGAACTTCTCACCCACTTCTCTTCCCAAATTTTAAGTGGGAACCTGCAGTAATAATCACAAAATGTCCATTTTTATAAGATGACAATGGCGACTACGACGCTGACGACGCCGAGGGTAAAATTGACAGATCGATTGCTCGTCTCACTGACCGCCGATCTGGTTGTTCAACAGAGGTTATAAATGTATTATTTTGTATATTGTGGCCAGTGACATAAAATAACAGACAAGTCATTGAATTGCGACACGAGCATTGTAACCACAGCCTATATAACCCCTAGTTAATACTTTTGAGTTACAAAGCTAAAATAGATGTCGGAGATAAATATCTCTAAATGAATGCTTTGATTGGTTGTTCAATTGTTTTATTAACAACCGCCATCCATCAATTACAACTGCGTTTCTTTCGCTAAAAAAGTAAAACTGTCGTCTGTCATCTGTGTAAGGGTTCGAGTTTCACAGTAGGAAGGCGTGTGTTTGATATAATAAACGGATGTGAGTCTGGTGTCACATCGTCTTCATAAATTAATCTCCTAACTTGCACATTTTTGCACGGATTACGGGGTTTTCTATTCATCATTTTATGCACAATCTGTAAATAAACCAAGGCTTTTATTTGCTCTGATATCGATGTAATATGATATTCATATTTTTGAAATCATCCGTGCTATTTCATCCTATCATTATTTGAATTAACATTTACCTTTCAATTTGTAGATACATGTAAGCTATGAAGAGAGACAACTAGACGGTGATCAAATATGAACTGTACTTAAGAAATGTTTATCTTTCTCTGCACTCGTCTTGCCCTGTCTGTACAGGAAATTAACGAAACGCGAATGTCAATCAAAGAACCAATCGACCAATCAAATTATTCATTTAGACTCGAAGTGAACTTTGACCTTCGGCATTTGCTGGCAATTAAGTTAAGCAGTTTTGTTGGTTTAGCGACTTTAACATTGTAATTACTCCTTTTTTTAAGCTGAAGTTACTCAGGTTAAACCATCACCAGATGGTACAATTTTGGACTGGTCCGAATTGAAAGGAGATGCAGACGACAAATAAATGTTTATGAAATTTTAGATTTTTTCAACTTTATGGGTAGAAAACATTGTGTAAAACGAAAAAAAAATGCTTTTTTTAAAGCGTCCAAAAGCGTTATTGTTTGGGAATGGGTTATGAAGCATGCATGCCTAAACAATTCAGGTGCAATCACAAAAACAGGAATACACGTTCAAACAGCGAGCGGTCACGCTTATAAGATGTGCATTTGCACAAATTTTACAAGTGCACCATAATATAACGGCTATTACCTTTTAAGCGTGAGCGCTCAAATATTGAGTTTGCCTGCGTAAATTTACGCATGCACGCTCAAGGTTTGAGCGCACAAGCAGAAATCCTACAGAAGCACCTGCATTATTAACGCATAAAACGTTTTACGATATGCTTACACGACTTAAATAATATTTTGACGCAAGCGGTACACCATATATTAGGACAACGGACTCGATATCAGATTGACACCACAGGTCACGGTTGCTTTACCCGTCTTTTTTTTATCGTCATGCTATAAGAATATATTTACTGTTTCCCTTTCGTTCATAAGTAAATGTCGAAAAGCAGTTCTCTACTAAAAGAAAATGAAATTGACACATCGAATTCGTGCGACTAAATTTTTTATATAAGATATACTGCAATAATTATATGTGAATTAAGAGCACACAACATCTGGCTCTTCGTTGAGGTATACACATTTCTCAATGAGAGGGTCTTGTATTGTTTGGGAACAAACAAGTTAAGGTTTCCTATAAGACAAAAATTACATGACAATTATAAGAAAACCTTTGCGTTTAATATCGAATGTGTCCACCTCTAGCACCTCGAACAGTAACACAACGCCTCCTCTTGGATCTTAGAATACTACCTGAAATCTAAAGACTAACAACAAATGTCTTCCAGAGCATTGTACTCTTTCACTCGTTGGTTCCTCGTCCGCGTGGGATCGACAGTGGTTGTTTTAACTTTGGATTTTATTTAACAAATGTAATCGGAAAGGTTTCTTATGAGATCGAATCAGCTTCCTGAACTAAGACTAGATTGATTAAAGGTGGACGGCCTTGGGTTTTTAACCCATTCCCACACAATCCCTCCTTTTCACGCCCTTCAAGAAATAGTTCTGAAAAACAATGTGGAAAATGCAGAAATTTCTTGCTACAAGCGAATTCTGCATTTTCCACATTGTTTTCTACCCAGAGGGACAAAGATCTTTTTTTTTAAAAAAAAAATTCAATAGATTAAAATTATCGTTTGCAACTTCTTTCAATTTGGACCGGTCTAATGTTTCACTGTGTGAGAATGGGTTAATTGTTTGCCAGACAGGCTATGCCACCTAAAAACACCAAAAAAAACGCCTAAAGCTACCTTTTATCTTCCGCTCTTAAATCGGTAGAAAGTGCGAAATGGTAGCGTGGAATGATTGTAACATAGAGGTAACAGGCCGAATGCTGCTGAATGACAGACAATTGCTATAGATAGCAAGCGATCCTTGGAACTTATAATTATTGCGATTCACCCGGTCTGCCGCTTGACAGCCCTCAAGCGACTTCAAATTCATCCATGCAACACCCCGGGACAATTGATCATAATTCGGTGCCTTTATTATTATAACTTTAAGTTAAAATATTAGATTCCACAAAGCGGCGTCTGAAATGTCATCTTTCGACTGCCATTCAAAGTTTTGTACCTGGCATCAAAATGGCTGAAAACTGACAGTTACCTCATACGCAGACGGCATTCCTTTTTTAATGACTGTAATATTGATACAGGTAGGTTCACTTTTGATTCCAAGAGAGCCTATGGGCCGACTTTGGCTGAAACTGACGATTACCTCGTGCTCAGGCGGTTCGGTTTTTGTTTGTCTTTTTTTTTGGGGGGGGGGGGGTTCACAGTTATCTCATGCGCCGGCAACCTTTCTTTTCTTTTGATGACTGTAGTATATTTACTGTTGACACCACGAGAGGCTATTCTTGTACACATATATCTACTCATTACTAAACAAAGATATTTTAGACTGTTTCAAATTCATAGCAGCTGCAGACGACATTCTTAAGTTGGTGATTTTTTCAAAATATTTGGCTTTTTGGGTTAGAAAACTTTGTGGATAATGAAGAAATCGCTTGTAACAAGCCATTTCTTCATTTTCCACAATGCTTTCCCAAGCTCTTTTCTTGAAGAGCACTAGAAGGCGTGATTAGGTGGAAAGGATTAACTAATACTCATGAAATTCATCTAATGTGATCAAATTCTTAATATTTTCAGTCTTTGATGAACAGCCCATCTCTAATTCACCACCTCCTTTTTTTTCAGGTGCGTGTGAATATAACAATGTCCCTTATCCACCAAACGCCAGAATTCGAGAAAACTGTCAAGACTGGTGAGTTGTTTTTTCTATCTTTACATCCAGATCAATGGCGAGCATTACAGCCATAATAGAAAAGGAGTTTTTGCTTCCATTCATCAAGCCAGCATCACGACACGACCGAGAGGTTCGTTTGGATAATAAGATGCAACATGGGTCAAAAGTAAATTGTATTGTTAACACAATATTGCTTATTCCTGGTTTTTCCGTCCATGAGATTTCATAACTGAGAAATCATTGTAGAAAAAGAAGAAATTGTTTGTAAGCTATTTCTTCTCTTCCCACAATATTTCCTACCCTATTGAATAAAATCCACAAAATTTTCGTCTGTAAAAGCTTTGAATTTGGATAGATTTTAAACTTTGCGAAACAGGAAAGGGTAAATGAGTTTTACGAACTTACCCCCCCCCCCCCCGATTTTACTTTTTTGTTGCACACTACTTGTCATAAATTTTGATAAATAATGCCGTTAAAAAATCGAAGCGATACTTCCTGTTGGAATTAATAGGCAGGGCCTAGGGAGTTAGTGGGCGGGGCCAGCGATTAGTCAACTGCATGATGCGAAAAATAAGAAGGTCATGCGGCATTTAAGTATTTCATTTACACATTTGCTATATCATCGTGAGGGACGGTAGATGTTTAATTCATAATACAATTTGAGAGACTTGTAACAATTGACGGATCGCGGTGGGCAATCGAAAAGATCAATCGACCAATTTAATCAATCATTTAGAAGTGAACTTTGAACTACGACATAGGCTCACATTAATGTTAATAATTTTTATTTATTTGGCGGCTTAAACGTCGTAGCTGGAGATTATTCAACCTGTATTTACGACGTTTAGGCCGCCAACCATTTTCCTTTTTAGACACTTGTTACTAGGAAAAAATTGTGGTAAAATAATACCGTTTGATATCTAAGTCGACCTTCCTGTTGGAGTCAGTGGACGGGCATACGATACGTCAACTCTGTATGTTGTAAAATTTCGCATGTATATACATTGTATGGCCACTTGAGGATTCCGTAGTTTCAACCTCTAACATTGGTTTAGACATAATGGGAGACCAACTTAAATCTAAACAAAATCAAACCATTTCAAACAGCGGTATTGCAAATTGACAGCTGTTTATGCTTCAAAAGTTGAATCTGCGTGCCCTTTTAATTCACAATTGTCATCCGACAGTTCGCACATGTTAAAAAAATCAACACATTCATGAGTTTATCTTAAATTAAAACGTTTCAGAACTACAGTAAAGCAGCTTTGGTAATAGATGCAATCTAGCAATCGACACTACACTCCGACAAGGCAGCTTGTCTGGAATTCCAGAGGAAACGCAAAAGAGAAATATTTCATTGCTCAAACAAGCGTCGTAAATACAATTTGAATAAACAGTGGTTACAACGTTTTGGCCGCTCACTCCTTAAGTTGTGTACATATTGTCGCGAATAAACATGGCGACTTCAGACTGAATAAGCAGATGGTTAGACAATCGACTATTTATTAAACCATTCCCACATAATAACGCTTAAAAACGCACCTAAACATAAAATCTTTGCAAACACTGTGGAATATGAAGAAATTGCTTGTTTCGAGCAATTTCTTCATTATCCACAATATTCGCAGACTCAAATGACAATATTTAGAAAAAAATCACAAATTTAAAATTGTCATCTGCAATTCTTTCAAGTAAGACAGGTCTAAAATTTTATCGTGTGTTAAACGGGAACGATACGTCCATCGTACACGTATTCCATTATTAATATTTCATTATTTTCTACGTTTTAGCACGTGTGCACGAGACGAGAGAAGTTCTACAGGGTATTCGTTTAGATGTAGCGGAGAGGTGTGCCTTATTCGACAAAATATAATAAGCGGGGTCAACTCAAATAATTATGGGTAAGATTAAAACGTTTTGTCTAGATGTAAATGGGAGCCGCCGTCATAGCGCAGTTGGTAGCGCCTCGGACTATCGTTCAAAGGGTCCCGGGTTCGGTCCCCGACGGCGGCAATACTCTTTCCGACATTTGTCTACCACCAATGGGCAGATAATCGTAAGCCTATGTGGGATAGCAGCTGGGGGCTAGGAAAGGGTGTAGTGGTAGTACTGGTGCGAGAAATACCAGGAATCCATTGTTAAGTGCTCCAGCCGCCGCGATATAACTGAAAGATTGTCAAAAGCGGCGTTAAACCCCATTCAAACAAACAAAACAAAAATAGATGTAAATGACCAATCGCTGGTCCTGCCCACTATCTTCGTAAGACCTGCCCATCAACTCCTACAGGAAGTTCAGCTTCGTTTTTTAACGGTTTTATTTTGCAAAATTTATGGCCTGTAGCATGCAACAAAAAAGTAAAATGGTTGGTTTGTGACCTAAATGTCGTAACTACAGCTGTAGTTACGACGTTTAAGTCGCAAAACCAACAATAAAGTTAAACAAAATTGCGGCCGATGTTGGAGTTGATGAGCTCAGGTCCGGGCTGAATATATTATTTGATTGGTCCGTTGATTCCTTTATTGACGACCCCGCTTGGTCAATTAGAAAACGATGAGCGTTTTGTTGAGTTTTATATTTTCTTTTTATACTTTCTGACAATTCCGGACCGTTTTATAAATCTTGCCTAAATTTGCGTGGTTTTTTTTTTGTTTTTTGTTGTTTTTTTTGTGTGTGTGTGTGGTTGTTTTTTACTGTTATTGTTGTAGCTGTTGTTTCGCGTACTCATACAGTTTGATTAGTTTTTTCGTTACACCACGAAAACAAAAAGTATTCTCTGCATTTAATTTAATGACACCAATCGGAAAAAAAGAAACATTTTACAAATTAGGTATATTTTTTATGGAACTATTTTACGCGAAAGTATGCAAAATAGCTGCGTGATCAAAACTTTGTTCTTGGAGATATCAATTATTGGATTATTTTTTCCGCCAATCAGAAACCTCGTTTTTGATAGACGAAACTAACAATTAAACTAGAAAGAGAAAAAGTATGTGTCGCGGCAACCACTTTGGTCTGCACGGACATATCCGACATCGGGTTTAAGGACTGATCAAAGTATGGAAGGTACTGTAAGCTAGTAAAGCATTTTTTAAGCAATTCTCTTTGTCAAAGGTTATCATGATAAATAAACGAAGTTAAAGTAACCCAGGAGTTAACCAATTACAATACGTCAAAATCGTATACTGGTTCAAATTGAAAGAAGATGCAGATGATAATTTCAAGGTAGTGGAATTTGGAAGAAAACATTGTGGACATTGAAGAAATTGCTTGTTACAAGCAATTCTTTTAATGTCCACATATTTTTCCAAATCATTTTTCTTGACATGCTTAAAAAAGCGAAATTGAGTGGGAATGGGTTAGATAGCATGCTTTTGAAAGAGTGCACTACAATTTCAATAAATATTTGGTTATTGTTTAAAATGGAGTCCCTTGAAAAAGGTTTTTTATACCGAAACTAGTCGGGAATTAAAATTTAAACAATTTATCTTGAAGTTTGATCTCTATTTTATATTGTTATTGCTACAATTTCAATAGAATTTGTAACATTCTTAAAATATACCAGAACTACTTTTTATTGTGTATGCATTCAACTGATTAGTGGTTAAGCCTCCAGTGGTAGTTTGCACTCGTTGTACTTTGAGAACATCTCAGAATTTCGTCTGTTAACTTAAGCTATCAAAGCTAAAGCTTTGCTAGCTAAAAAGTCATTTGTTTGTTTGTTTGAATGGGGTTTCAACAATCTTTCAGTTATATCGCGGCGGCTGGAGCACCTAACAATGGAATCCTGGTATTTCTCACACCAGTACTACCATTACATCCTTTCCCAGCCTCCAGCTGCTATCCCACATAGGTCTACGATTATCGACCCATTTGTGAGAGACAAATAGTCGGAAAGGATGAGTGCCGCCGTCGGGGATCGAACCCAGGACCTCTAGATTGACAGTCCGACGCGCTACCAACTGCGCTATGACGGCGGCCTTAAAAAGTCATACTCTCTATCTTGTCGTCATACAGTCATACTTCAATTGATCTGGCGCAACTTGTTTTCCGTGTGGAATAACTGGTAAAACTCCATCCCGCAGTTAAGCCTAGACCAGTTGTTACCCAAAGTAGTTCCGCCTAGACTCTTTCTAGATGCCCAAAACCTTATTCTGCACAATGACAGACCATTTGCTGCACTGTATTCAAGTGAGCAATATGTCAGCAAGTGGATTTCTGTTAGTATTGATAAGTGGTGAGTTTGAAACATATCACACGCTCACGTGTTAGACCGTTCCGAATTGACCCTTTCCTGCTCAAACCCGGGTCTTCACTGTGATTTTATACTTGAGAAAACATCGTGGAAAAAGAAGAAATTGCTCGTTACAAGCAATTTATACTTTAACCATGATATTTTCTACCACATAGAATGGTTAAATTCCAAACTTTTGAAAGAATCTACTTATTGCTAAAATTGACCCTGTTTAAAACTATTTTAATGAGTAGAAATGTAACCAACTGGGTTCACTACAATCGTTATTAGGCTGGTACCGGCTGGAAATACGTAACAACTAAAGTTGGGTATTTTTTCAGATGGAGGGCTTCAAATTATTCTCAGTTTTGGGGAATGACCCTCAGAGACGGCATACGTTACCGACTTGGTACGCAGAAACCCGATCGTTTAGTCATGGGTATGAATCCAATAAGGATCGTCAATAGACGACGTCTTCCGGAATCGTTCGACGCCAGACGGGAATGGCCGGACCTGGTTCATGACGTCAGAGACCAGGGTGACTGTGCAGCTTCATGGGCGTTCTCTACTACAGGTAAAATACAGATGATCGATTAAAACTGTCAATCAATGAAACAATCGACCAATCAAATTATTCAAGTTTATTTAACCCTTCTCATGCTGAACCTGGAATATTCCGGTTTTGGCAGGAGATGTAGACTAAGATCAGACTGCACTTATGTGCAGGCTGATCTTAGTCTACACCTCCTGCTTGTAATTTTCCTGCCAGAGTTGTTTATGAAGTTGATTTCTAAAAGAAATATTGATTTTTGAACAACAAGTTCTATCAGTGCTTTCACAGCAATTCAGTTAGGTAATTCATACAGCATGACAAGGGTTAAGCTATAGGTAGGCAAACAACAATTTCAATTGTGACCAGCGGAGTCAGTGGGCGGGGCCAGCGACCCATCTATTTAGTACAAACATATTTTTATATTGTAAAGGAAGATTTTGTTTTTATTGATAATTGTGTTTCTTTGATCTGTAACGTAGGCCGACATTTATGTGAAGCATTTTAAGCCAGCAATGCGTCAGCTTTGATAGCTTAAGTTAACATACAAACTTTTGAGGGCTTCTCACTGTTCAATGAGTGCAAACTGCCACTGGAGGCTTAACCACTTTATCAACTGAATGCCTACTCTATAAAAAGTAGTTCTTAGGTATTTGTGGAATATTGCAAACTCTATTGCAAACTCTGCCTGCATGTTCATCTCCTAGTTATTTTTAGCTCACTTGAGCATATTGTGTTCAAAATGTATCTGATCATTGTCATCACTATGCTTACTGCTTTGTAAGGCCAGACGAAAGAACTTCCTTCGAAAGCATGCTATTTAACCCATTCCAACCCAATTCCACTTTTTGGGGATCTCAAGGTTCTATCTTGTAACGAACAATTTCTTCAATGTCAACATTGTTTTTTATCCTGTAAGGCATTTTTTTCTAAATTCCACCATCTTGAGATTTTCGTCTGCAACATCTTTCAATTTGAACCAGTCTAACATTTTATTATGTTGAAATGGGTCAACTCTTGGGTTAGTTAAACCTCATTTATTCATCATGCTATCCTTTCACAAAGAAGAATATTTAACAAAACCAAGCTTTGCTACTAGTAGATAACAGCGCTTTCAGTACTTTGATTATTGAATTGTTATCTACAGCTTATGTAAGCTGTAGTTTCAACTTTTAGGTCGCCAACTAACAATTTCATTTTTTGATAACATCTGACTTGCGATAAATTTTGCAAAAAATGCCGTCGAACTGAAACTTTCGTAGGAGTCGGAAGGCTTGACAAGCGGAGTCAGTGGGCGGGGCAAGCGATCTTTTTATTTGGTTCAAAACTATTATTACAATGTACAAAGAGATTTTATTTATAGAGATAATCGTACTTCTTCTTTTGTGCTTGAAATTTCCCTCACTCTGCTCGAAGGAATATTTATGCAATGAACGCATCTGGCAATATTGAATGGATTTCATATATTTGTTATAATTCGACTATATTACCTGAAATATCGAATGAAAGGAAAAAAATGTTAAAAAATAAAAGGAAAAGGGAAATTACTACGACATTATGAAATAAAAACAGAATTAACCCATTCCCACACAATGTCGCTTTAAAACGCCCCTGAAGAAAAAAAAGCTTTGTAAAACATTGTGGACAATGAAGAAATTGCTTGTCACAAGCAATTTCTTCTTTATCCACAATGTTTTCTAACCAGAAAGATGAAAAAATCTAAACTTTTATAAACTTAAAATTGTCATCTGCAACGCATTTGAATTTGTACCAGTCTAAATTTTTGTCGAGTTGGAATGGGTTAAAAACAAAACGGGATTTTAATATTTATTATCCCTTTGCAACCCTGTTGATTGGGGTTAGAGATACGGTGATGTTCCTTTGTCCGTCCGTAAGTATGTTCGTCCGTTCGTTTTCTCGTCTGTCCATCACTCTCTTGTGGCCTCTCTACAAGCCCAATTTTCCTTCAATCTCTTTCAAACTTTAAAGCCCTTCCTGAAGTGAGAGACTTTTCTACAGTTATTTTTTTCTATCCAATCCCTTTCCAAATTTTTCATGTAAACAGCCCCTGATAAGACGAGGAACCCCCATCTTTTTAAGGTTACAAGTTCAACGGTCAATGATATATGGTCAAATATTGTTTTAAGCGCCTAGCGTCTCCACTGGTCCCGTTTATATTCCAATCCCTTTCAAAATTCGCGTGTGATGAGACGATGAACACTATTTATTTTGTAAGTGCTAGGTAAAAAATCAAGGTTAAAAGGTAAAATTTTACAAAAAGCTTGTAACCTTTGACCAGGTCTCATTGTCATTCCATTATCTTTTAAGGGAGGCAGTCGAAAGATGAGCTCACAATGTAAGAAGCGATATCTTATTTGTAAGAGGTCTTCAATGACATAAGGAAAGCTTCGATCTCTCAGTTGACTGGATCGCAATTTCAAAAAGCCGTTGATTTGATTTCATGCCTTGTAAGATTTATGCCTCTCTTCAGGTCTTAAATCTGACAGTATTGTACATTTGTAATCATACAGTCTGTTTCTTATGGATTCATTTAAATGTTTACTCCTTTTCTTTTGAAGCTTTGACATGTTCGACATAATTGTCGATCTTTAATCATGGGACATGCTTTTAAATACGTTATTCATATAATTGATTAAGTAAAAAGTTTTGTTTTCAAGCTGTAGCTGCAGACCGACTGTCCATCGAGTCACGTGGCAACGCGAGGGAGGAGTTTTCTGTCCAACAATTACTATCTTGTAACAATCACGGACAGAAAGGCTGTCAGGGAGGCAGTCTGGACAGAGCTTGGTGGTTCCTCAGAAAATACGGGTAAGGTGTAAGACCAAAGTTTGGGGCCACTTTTTAGCTAGCAAAGCGTCCGTTTACAGACAAAATTCTGAGGTCTTCTCAAAGTGGAACGAGTACAGACTGCAGCTGAAGGCTTAACCACTAGATCCATTGAATGTTTACACCATCTAAAGTAGTAGGGACATGCACGATAACATAAGTATGCACGATAATTGAGAATTGGCAATTAAAGAAATGATCCATCTCAAGTAGAGTATAGTATACTGAGGGAAAAAAGTTTAGCAATTTTTTTCGACCTACATTATTTTTCAACGTAAATGTATAAACCTTATAAAATCAGTCTCGTTTGCAATTTTTAAAGCTAACTAACTAAATATGCATTAAAAGCACGATTTCCTCGCTTCTAAAGGCTGTCTGACGCAATTTTGCTGAAACACGTTCTGCACGTGCTTCCACAGTACGTGAAGTCTATATCCACGATATCTATCCCAGTTTATTGGTTAGCATCAATAACAAGATAACTCATTAAAACATTTAAAAAAATTCAAATGGGACGTCGCCCAGGGCTTAACTTAGTCCAACGGAACGTAGCCATCGGTATGCTGGCTGGTGGTATGATGGTAAAAGAGATGGCTCAACATTTTGGCGTGAGCCAAAGTTCTATTTCAAGACTTAGAACAAAGTATCGTCAATTAGGCACCGTCAAAGACAGGCCACGTTCAGGCAGGCCACGTAAGACTACCCAACGTGAGGACAATTACATCATGACGTGTTCACGGCGTAATCGCTTCCTCAATAGCACTCGTATAGCCAGTTTGGTCCGAAATGTAACGGGAACACGGGTCTGTGCTCGTACTGTAAGAAACAGACTTCGTTCAGCACGTTTACGCGCACGTCGACCTTAAGTTGACATTCCTTTGACACGTGCACACAGACATGCAAGATTGAATTGGACAAGGGTACACCGTCGATGGCCAAGACGAATGTGGAATCAGGTCCTATTCACAGACGAATCCCGTTTTAATTTGATGTTTACGGATAGCAGGGTACGTGTTTGGAGGCGTGATGGCGAAAGGATGGATCCCGCCAACGTCATTCAACATGATCGTTTTGGAGGCGGCAGCGTCATGGTCTGGGGTGGTATATCATACCGTGGCAAGACTGACTTGGTAGCTATTCAGGGAAACTTAAATGCCGTTCGATACTGCACCGAAATTGTCCAGCCTGTGATATTGCATTTCTTGCGTCAAGGGCTTGCTACCATTTTTTAGCAAGATAATGCCCACCCACATGTCGCTCGGCACACGTTGGACCTTTTACAGACTAATAATGTTGATGTGTTGGATTTGTCAACCAAATCACCGGATCTGTCTCCGATCGAACACCTTTGGGACCATCTGGGTAGGAGAGTAAGAGACAGGAATGACGTTAATAACGTTAGAGACCTGGAACGTGTTCTGCGTCAGGAATGGGGTCGTTACCCTATGGCCATTAATCGTAGGCTCATTTTCAGCATGAGAAGACGCTTTGATGCCGTTATTGGCGCAAACGGTGGACACACAAGATATTAAATCTTTGTGTTACTTTTACTTCCCTACCCCTACCATGTTTGACGCTGTACAAAAACATGTCTGACCTTGAAATCATCTGATTTTTTTTAAAATACTACATCTAACACATAAAAGATCGATGTGTGAAAATATGGTTTGAATCCAAAGCTAGACACCGGAGAAATTGGCTGTAGCGTACGAAATTGCTATTTTTTTTCCCGTCAGTATATTTACAGTTTGGTCATGAATTAACGAGTAAGTTAAACGTATCATTTAGAAATAGAGATTTATCTTTGTGGTTAAACCTTAAACTCCGTACTGTATGAATTCGCGAAACGTTTCGTATACTTACATATACATTTAAAGCAATCAAGCAAAATAAAGAAAAATACTAAAATGGAAACAGGCTTAATATCATCTATATAATAGAAAAATAAGTAAATCATGGGGATATATTGTTATCCTAGACAATAGACTTTCCTGCTGGTGATTCAACGAATCAATTAATTTCCATGGAGATGTTTAAATGTAGTTTAAAGACGAACATATTTTGTGTGCGAAGAAAGTATAAATAAACCTGATGCTGGGAGATTTATATACATGTATATCCTATATATCAACTGTCCTCATAGTGAGCAAAACAAACATGTTTTAATGCTGCTTTATTAGGTTGTACTATGAATTTAATAATTTTCCTGTGATATTGTCTTTTGATCAAGCACTTTCTGTTAGTTGTCACAATACAACTTATTGTCACCGTATTTGCATTTGGCACAACCAGGCCCTGTATGGTTGAGGACAGTAGAAACAATGTTTTACACAACAGTTTTGTAAGAGAATGAAAGTTGAATGATTTAAAAAATATTTTGGTTTGTGTGTACTCACTCCATAAGAAAATGCCAAAATGCCGATGTCTTGGTTATCTCTATGACTAATATAGCGCGAAACTTTTGTCCCAAAGATAAACTGGAACTGATTTCATGGTCGTTTTGGCATTGACCTGAACAATGATCCCGTGGTTTTTTTTTTGCTCGGACCAAGTCACAAAACTTAAAGGTCATTAAGATCAATCAATTAAATGTGTTTCTGTAAAACCATGTTATGGTTCTTATTAAGAATTCGTGTAATATTTCAACATGATAGCACTGTTTGTGAGCAAGAATGACCACCATACTTGCGCTATAATGAATAGACGGATAAGTTTGCGATTGTAAGTTTCTATAATATTATATTCGACCAATGACTCGTGTTTTAATTTCAAATGACAGGAATGCCACAATAAGGAACTACTGTAATTTAGCGCCTTCTAAAATTATTAGTAACAAGTAGCATTCCAAGGAGCTTCCCTTTGTTTATGCATGAAATCATACAAATTACACACTGTTTTGTTATATTCTTAAACTATTCTAAATCGTGAAATTATACTGAAAAAAAGTACTGATATACTTATGTCCCATCATATAGATTTGTATATGAAGCCGGTTTCAATTTTATAAACCATTCAAATGCGTACAATGATGCCTTTTTTAGCTAGCAAAGCGTCAGCTTTGATAGCTTAAGTTAAGAGATAAAATTTTGAGGCCTTCTCAGAGTTCAAACGAGTGCAAACTTCCATTGGAGGCTTTACCACTAAATCCACTGAATGTCTACGCCAAAAAAGTAGTTCTTGCGTATACTCGAGCATATTGTGCTCAAAATGATTGGCCACATAAATTAACTTTATTCACATTGTAGAGAACACCTTCAAAAACATGCTATACAACCCATTCAATCCCGCTTTTTAAGAATCCAATCAAAAAGGCTTTCGAAAACATTGTGAACGATGAAGAAATTGCTTTTGTCCACAGTGTTTTCTACCCTACAAAAAGCAAAGAAGATTATATAACAAAACAATGCTTTGCTAGCTTACAGTACTTTCAGTTCTATGATTTAACATTATAGCATACCTGAAATAAAAACATAGTTTGAATATATGGTGGTATTAGAAATGCATTTGCATCCTCTCTCTACACACTAAAGTTGTTTTGGTGTGTTAATAAAGCTCTTATAGTTTTCGTGGTGTCATTTTAAAGACGATCCGTGATCATTTTAAGGCATATGGAAAACCTAATATGCTAGAAATCTGACGCGCTAGCTTTTAATCTTCTAATTTAATGAGATAATTTCCTATGGTAGAATGGTCGTCTTTGAGTGGAATTGAAGATAGGCTCTTGTTGGATTAATCTAATTTTCCACAAATAGTTGTCAATCTAAGACTGAATAATTTTGAGGAACTTGAAGAAGGTCACAAATTTGAAATTCATAGATCATCTTAGATGTATTTTGAACTGATATCTTCTTACGTGCTGTATACTTACTGACTTCACCGAGATCGAGTACTAGTAATCAAGGCTGCGAACTGCATTATAAGGTCCGAAGAAGGGAATGCGAAATGCTAACAGTAAAACTTCGTTAATATACTATTGATATCCTCATCTACTGTGTTGAAGATATGTGAAATGAAACCATAATCCTTTGCATGCAGTTCATGACACTAGAAAGTAAAGCATTCACTGCAAATTTGTGCCGTTATTTTTTAATGTCCTGCAAGACCGCGTCGGCATGATGAGCTACATCAGACTGAGTGGAACTCCTAGCCTAAATTTTAGACGTTACATATAACATCGAATGAGATCAGTCCAAAACTAGCATCGCATTCGAGGACAGAAAACCTTCACTTGTGGAATTCGTTGTATTTCATTAATACGATTTTAAAAATTAATATCACCCACAAAAGTTGTCTTGTCCTTCCTTTTTAGTTCCATTTATTCAGTTCGGTAGTTTCATGTATTATTATTATTATTGTTATTGTCATAGAGAGAAGAGGTCATTTGGGATTTTTTGTACTCTGACTGTGTCTCTGGATTTGCCCCCTCCCTTGTCTTGTCAAAATTAGAATGACACTATTTTGCCGACATCAAGACTCTGCTCGTGCCGTTTACCGAAACTAAATTTCGCATGAGAATCGTAAAGTAATCTGTTCAGAGGAAATCAAGCAGTTCTATGCAGTGTTTACAAGGCGCATTTGAATCTCTTTTGACAGGGCATAAATGGCCTACAGGTATCATACATATCATATGGACTTTCAGGACGTAATTTAATTCCATATCCGTGAAGACAACAATTGACAAAACAATATGCCTCGAGGCAATGCTTTAGGATATGCACCGTTTGCCAATAGATCGGTATACATGTTCAATAGATAAACCTTTCAAATTCACAGACAACTACACTTTTAGATATACATCACACTGTGTCAACTGTGTACTTTTATATTGTCAGACAAATTGCTTTGCTTCTGTTCACAAACCCTCGAGTCGAATTATGTTTTATTTGCTTTTTTATGCGAAATGGGGTTAATTTATTCGTAAATGCACGCTATGACGGGTAAAATTACACAATTTTGGGATAAATTGAATCATTTTGGTTGTCATTTTGTCACATGCTAATAGCTCTATTGTGGTGTTTATTTCAACATTTTTATTACAATTTTCTGAAAAAAAAAATAACTAGTTGAATAAACGTATCCCACAAAACACATACGATACAGCATCCGATATTCGACGATAAGAAATAGGGTATTGAAAGCAGAGTACATATATGAGTAATTCTTTATAAAACGTTTGACGTATTAAAATCATTTGTTCAAAATGAAAGGTAATGTATATTAAGGAGAACTTAACTATTAAAGAGTTCACAGTAGATAACCCTGAAACAAGCTACACTTTCGATAAATTGATACCTTTGAAAAACGCCTTTGACATATCAATATCGTCGTTGCTTGAGCAAAATATCGTAACAACAGCTTTGCTATAGCTGTAAATACGATATTTTGCTCGCGCACCGACGACGATATGATTTATTTAACTAGAGCCTAAATATTGAAGTTCATGTGTTACTTGCAGGTTCGACAAAAAATGACACCTTACATCAATTTCTAAAGGGTTTGGCAAGAGAGGGGTATCCCAGTGTTTAATACCAATGGTTTATAACGAGGAAAGGACGGTTCCAAGGTCTACCAATTTAATCGAAGAAATGTGTGATATCTCTTTGGATTTCATCTGTGGAATATAATCCCTACGTGCTTGTCTCTCCAATTATGTAAATTTCCTTTAAAGCGGCCAAAATATTGTTTTATCCTTGCAGAGTTGCATCAGAAGAATGTTACCCCTATATGAGTGGTGTTTCGAATGGAAAGAGGCGCTGTCAGATAGTCCGAGGTCGGACTGGAGAAAGGTGTCCCAGTGGGTTCCCCTTTGTAGTGCAGAGGCTACTACAGACCACGCCACCCTACAGAATCTCAATGTCCGTACGTATTTTGTACAGAAGGATATTTTAACCCTTGTCATGCTGTCTAAAGTTCTTGTCAGTGTTTAAATCAAAGGGCTAAAAGCACTAGAAGCATTGTCTGTGAGTCGATATGTCTTTTGAAAAATTATATAATAAACCACCCTGCTGCAATGGGACAAACATGTCGTGTAGACTTAGATCTGACTGCATATATATGTATCTGTACCTCCTACCAAAACAGGAGTATTCTGGGTCAGCATGACAACGGTAAAGTCTTGATTGATTGAACGGGGTTTAACTCCGCTTTTAACAATAGTTCAGTCATATCGCGGAGACTGGAGAACCTAACAATGGATTCCTGGTATTTCTCACACCAATACTACCACTACATTCTTTCCTAGCCTCCATTTGCTATCCCACTTAGGTTTACGCTTATCCACCAGTTGATGAGAGACAAATGTCGGAAAGAATATATGCCGCCGCCGGGGATCGAACCCATGGTAAAGTCATGAACAAATGGCCATAATTTGCCAAGTCAAACACTTGAGATATCAGTTCATAGAGAAAAATACCGCCTATTATTACTTCCATTTTTATCACAAGCAATTCATGTGATTTCTGGGTTTAAATAAGACTGGTTATTAAATATTTTAAATCATTTCACTCTTGTATGAGTGACGTCAATCTTTTTGTATAATGTGCGAGAGATTAATTGAACTAGGTTTCTTTGGTTCTAAAAAACCTATAAAATATATCACAGCGATACTCGCTTATTCGTGAGCATCCTCGGTATAATCAGAACCAGGCTTGTGCTCTGAATGAACAAGGATATACACACGTGGCCAGTGGCACGATAAGGACACCGATATCACCCCTCTGAGATAGAAATACCTAGACCTATATTGTATGACCAGAACGAAAGTACCATACAATTAGCTATCAGAATTCAAGTCCGTAAGTATTCTACTTTCTGTTTTACGACTTTCGGTTTAGCCTTATAAAGTGATTTATTTTCGTTGTATTATTCTTAGCGACTAGCATTTACTTTTAAAAAAAAGTATTGGAGGTCTAATAAAGCGTCAACCCTAGCAATTACTTAATATCCCCGCTTTAAGGGAACTTTCATTTTCACTTTTATCAAGTGGTGCTAGCGTGACTAACTCAGTAAGTTTTGGCTCGAAGATTTTTTTCTCGTTTTTGCTGTTTAAAAAATTACTGAATTCGATGGACTCGTAAAATGCATAACAAGTCAGGATTTTGACTCGGCAATTGACTCGAATATGGTCTCCACAAAATATAAACCTTTTGAATACCCCAATATGATTACGTTCTTTGAAATTTCATGTAAAAAACTTCAACTGATTTAACCCATTCCCACTCAATAAAATTTTACAGCAGTCCAAATTCAATAAAGTTGCAGACGACAACTTTAAGTTTATGAAATATTCAAAATCTTTGTCTTTAAGGGTAGAAAATATTGTGGATAATGAAGAAATTGCTTGTCACAAGCAATGTCTTCATTATCCACAATGCATTCTGAAGCTTTCATATTGAGGGGCGTTTAAAAGCGTCATTGAGTGGGAATGGGTTAAAATTGTGTCTTGTTTAGACCAAATATCTTTACTAATAATTGTCCTAGTTTTTCATAGTTTCTTTCAATAATTCTGACGATAAAGCCTGACCTTTATTACCGTTTTGGTTTGCATTTCGCCGTTGTCGTTCTAAGACCTCGTAGCTACAACTTGATTCAAGCTGTAGTTACGAGATTTAAGAATGACAACGACGATATATTGCTTGATAAGACTGTTTTTCTATAAAACTTGTAAACCTGTAATGCTAACATTGCAAATTCAAAAAATGATTTTTTTTTATATAAATGCCAAACTGTGTACACAGATGCGTTCAGCGAACAGCTTCTGGAAACCATTCTGTCCTTCTACATTGCAGGAACGAGACATTATGTCAGAAATTATGATGAACGGACCTGTACAAGGTAAAATCAACAAATATATCGTACTGACAATACAGTGTTAAGTAAGAAATGAAAATATCTTGAAGTGAATTTTTTATTTCAAATCCATTTTCACTTGTCACTATTTTCATCGTTCTCGATTCTATTCTTTCAAAATGTACAGAACCATAGTAAGACGAGGACCAAGGCATCAGCCTTTTTATTTAATCCTTTCCTGTATAAACCCGAGATTATAACTTGCTGTGACTTTATACTCGAGTAATCATTGGGAAAGATGATTAATTGCTTGTAACAAACAATTTCTCCTGTTTCTACAATATTTTCTACCTCATAGGATTCTTTCATTTTCAAATTGCATATAATTTTCATTGTCGTCTACAACCTCTTTAAATTCGGACCGAGTCTAAAATTTCAACAAAAAAAACGGAAAAGGATTTTTGAAAAAAAAAAATGAATACAGTAGGGCATTTGTGTTTCTTAATGGTAAGAATTTTCGTCAACCAATTTCAGCTACGTTCAAAGTGAAGGAAGATTTCTACATGTATAGATCCGGGGTCTACAGATATTCTAATGTCGTCCCAGACAGTCTAAGATACAACAACGACACTTACCATTCTGTAAGAATTATTGGGTAGGTAGACAGATGTTGATTTGTTACAAATATATCCGCTTCCAATTCTAGTAATAATTAAAAGTAATGTCATGTAAACAAGAGTTCCAAATGTGGATGCTAACCCTTGGCTGTTCATGTGCTTGGTAGTTGGTAAAATTTCTAAGTCGAAAAAATGGGCATAATTTTGTTTCAAAGATTCATTAAGAGATATTCCATTGTCGGTATTGATTGCTCTGTTTGATAGTTAACCCCTTCTCACTCAATCACGCTTTTAGACGCCCCTGTAGGAAATCAATTTGGAAAACATTTTGGGAAATGAAGAAATTGCTTGTGACAAGCAATTTCTTCCTTTTCCACAATGTTTTCTACACAGAAAGTTGAAAAAATCTAAAATTTCATAAACTTTAAAGTGTCGTCTGCATCTCCTTTCAGTTTGGACAAGTCCAAAATTTTGCCGTCTCGAAATTGGTTAGCATGTATTCCGAGTTTGAAGTGAATATGTTCATTAATACCAGAGATAATTCCGATTGTCTTATGAATAACGACGACGACGCTGACGGGAACCTGTCCATTACAATACCTCCGATTTTATCCGAAAACAGCCGAGCTAATATGTAGGGGATTTTGACCGATATTAATATTTATCATGATTTTGAACCTACGATGATGTGAGGAAGCGGATTCTCAGCACTCACTTGTCAAACTTTATCGGAGCAATGACATACAATTGAAGGATCGCTGACACCGCTAAATGACCTCCGATAGGAAGTTCGACCAGCAAACTTTATGGTCCGCAAGATGTAACAAAAAATTTTAGTTGTTGGTTTGCGACCTAAACGTCGCAACTACAGCTAGGATAAGTTAGTTACGACGTTTAAATCGGCAAACCAAGAAAATGCTGAATATAAATATCTGAGTTCAGAATATTTTTCTGCCTATATATAACTGCATCTATTGGTTAATTACTTTTATGATTCACAGCCGCGATCTGTCAATTTCTTTACATTTCTTACATTATAACCCATTCCCACTTAATCCTTCCTTTTTACGCCCCTCGAGAAAAGGGTTTTGGAAAACATTGTATCAAGCAATTTCTTCATTATCCACAATGTTTTCTATCCAAAAAAAAGGGGCGAACAATTTCAAAATTCCATCAACGTCAAGTTGTTGTTTGCAGTTTCCTTCAATTTGGACCAGTCTAAATTTTTGTCATGTAGGAATGGGTTAAGGGTCCGTCCTGAACATGTCACATTGGTAGTTGTCTCATATATGCCGACGGTATATTCCTTTCAGGTGGGGAGTCGACAGGAGTTTTGGAAGACAACAAAAATATTGGGTAAATATAGAAATTACCTTTCTATATTTAGAACAGGAAGAAGCAAACACATAATTGAAACATTTTTCTCTAAATCGCAAAGATTGGAATGGAAATTGTATTAATTTATATGAGGTAACATTATCGTATTTGATACTTCCAAAAAAACATTTTTTTTAATTGCTTAAAAAAAACATAAAAAAACCCAAGCAAGAGCAGAGTTTCTTTTTTTTCTATTTCAATCTGCAACTAACAAGTCGGTTGTTAAATTCTATAAACCTCGTAACTATAAATGAATTAAAGCTGAAGCTACGAGGTTTTAGAAGTAAACTGACAAAATTTCTGAATCAGAATCGATTCGTTTGAATTCTTCGTTATACATCGCTACATATATGTAACAGGAACAGACCAGTCTAAAGCAGAAAGTGTATTCTACTGCTCTAACTTTGATCAGGGTCATTTCTGAATAATGATTATTTCCGTCTCGAGCCTAAAACGAATGAAATTTTCTATTGTTCTTGAATTGCGTCCATATTACAACAGCTTTTTGCCAAAAATAAATTATTTTAGGAACTGTTAAGCGGATCAGACTTTGAAACTTAGGGGGAGGGGATTCCGAAAAACGCGGTATGAGAGACAAATGGGTCTCTTTGAAAAATAAAGGAGGGTTCCTCAATTGGCGGACCGCTTGCAGCGACTACCGAGCGCCAACAGGAAGTTACGCTTAGGTATATCACGGTGTTATTTTACAAAGTTTATAGCGTTTGTAGCCAGTATATGTAACAAATTGCCCTCCTTTGACACAAAACCACATTTAAGCTTATCTTAACTGCGCGCTCACGTAAGATTGACGTGAAATTACCTGATCCGACTTTCGTTCATTGAAGAAACACGAATTTTGTGGACTTCACTTGTAGTCCGGTACCGCCCACGACTTAAATAAAGCGTTATTAAGTGGACGGTTGTACCAGTCTTCCTCGATGGTTGGAATGGTAAGGGTTGTCACAAGTCACTATTTTTTTACCGTATCCCTAGCCATCCGGGGCCATTTGGCATGGGGCTCAGTCATGTTTTAGTTTGATTCCAAATTCAGGGGAAAATGACCTGTACATCGTTCAAAACGGCACACGGAAGGCATTACAATATATCAACGAGATCATAAATATTTAGCTTTCCGTTAGATTGTATAATTCATTATTTCATTTTAGTTTGTAAATAATGTGCGTCAAACAAAGGTAAGGCATCGATGTGTATCAACACACAATAACTAGAGATAATTGACCAATCGCTGGCCCTGCCCACTTACGTCGTTTGCCACGCCGTTTGCCGACTCAAACATGAAGTCCCTCTTCGATTTTTTACGGCGTTACTGGCCAGTAACGTGTAACAAAAAGAAAAAAATTGGTTGGTGACCTAAACGTCGTAACTACAGCTTGAATAAGCTTCAGTTACGATGTTAAAGCCGCCAAACCAACAATAAAGGTTAACACAATGGCGGCCAATGTTGGAGTTGAAAAGCTTAGGTCCGGGCTGAATAGATTATTTGATTTGTAGGTTTTTTCCTTGATTGGCAGACGCGATCGGTCAATAGAGGGCTTGGAAATGAAATTAGATGTACATGTCTGTGACATGCTGTAGACTGCAATATTCATTCGAACCGTCTAGTATGAAAACATTTGCAGACCAGAAATCAGTCTGCCAAGACAATTTTGCACAGTATTCCGCTAAAATGGCCACCATACTTGACTTAATATCAATTTTAACGCATCCTCTTATTCAAAAAGCCCCAAATCCTTAGACTACATTCAGCGTTTCCCGAACTATAGTCCCTATAATGTTTTCAACAGCTGAATATCTATAATAGTTTGTCAACTCATTCATTTTCATTATCAAACATGTTGTGAAATAAACCCATTTTCAGAATAAATAGAGGGTAATTATTTGTTTCATTGTAAGATCGATTTATCTTTCATTAAGCGAACACCAAAAGCTATATTTTAATCATAAGTGTCTTGTCTTTTGTCCCTCGTAGACGACGTTCAGTAGAGCGCATAGAACAGAATCAGGGCTAAATCTAACAAAACAGTTAGTGTATCGTTGTTAATCGATAATTTCACCGAAAAATTAATAATCTAGCTAGAAGTCTCGATAATCTGTCGGCAAGCATTAAAGAATAGTAAATCTTCTGACCTAAGAAATAACAAAAGTTCCGAAAGTGAACATTATTATGCGTCACTCATTATTTGGAGAAAAACTTTTATTCGGAATCATTGTGATAACGAATTGAAACGACTGGACAAAATATTAGAGCGCATAGAACAGAAGCAGGGCTAAATCTAACAAAACAGTTAGTGTATCGTTGTTAATCGATAATTTCACCGAAAAATTAATAATCTAGCTAGAAGTCTCGATAATCTGTCGGCAAGCATTAAAGAATAGTAAATCTTCTGACCTAAGAAATAACAAAAGTTCCGAAAGTGAACATTATTATGCGTCACTCATTATTTGGAGAAAAACTTTTATTCGGAATCATTGTGATAACGAATTGAAACGACTAGACAAAATATTAGAGCGCATAGAACAGAAGCAGGGCTAAATCTAACAAAACAGTTAGTGTATCGTTGTTAATCGATAATTTCACCGAAAAATTAATAATCTAGTTAGAAGTGTCGATAATCTACCGGCAAGCATTAAAGAATAGTAAATCTTCTGACCTAAGAAATAACAAAAGTTCCAAAAGTGAACATTATTATGCGTCACTCATTATTTGGAGAAAAACTTTTATTCGGAATCATTGTGATAACGAATTGAAACGATTGGACAAAATATTAGTTCACCAAGATGATAATCATTAGTTTTGGCGAGAGGCTCGACCCTTATTGATTCATTCATGTGGACTCTCTATTTTGATTTTCTGAGCTTACTTTAATTCAGGTATTAGTATAATCTTGGCTTAAATTTCAGCTACAGGTCTTCTTTTCTCTTTTGAGGTTAATTATTTATTCTACTTTTAGCTCTGTGCTAACTCCTGGGGGCGGGACTGGGGAGAAAGCGGTTACTTTCGGATAGCACGTGGTCGAAATGAGTGCGACATCGAGTCGTTTGTGCTGGGAGTGTGGGCGGAGATAGAAGGGGACGAAGCATTACGGAGACTGCTATTGCAATATCGCCGAGAACGACAACGCCAGAGATTTCTCGAGAATTCTAGACGAAGGAGGAGAAACCTCAACAGACGAAGACATAATACTAGATTTAACTAATTAATTAAGTCGTTATTATGAATGCATAGGGTAAAAAGAAATTGAGCTTTTAGCAACGTCTTTTAGTTTCAAGGCAGGGCAATTAATGGATCACTGGTCCCGTTCTTTGACCTTGTCTATGGCTAATTAATGACATTTTGTAATATGTGGTCAAGGAGATAAAATAAAGGGCAAGTTGTTTCTTGGCAACCTTAACGTTGTAACTACAGTCTTACATAAGCTGTAGTTAAGACGTTCTAGTTGCCTCCCCCCAAAAAATAACCTTAACAAAAATGTAGGACTTCAACGGTCACTTCTTGTGTAAAAAAATGATCTGATTGGTCATTCGATTTTTAATTGACAGAGGCGATCTATCATTTGTACCATGTAATTATCCTTGAACAATAACTATTAAGAAATGCTAGAAACCTCTAAAAAAAGTGACACAATTTTATTCGGTGCAGTGCTTGCATTAAGGACAAGATGATATTCCATAACTCGTATGAGGGCTAGCAAAATATCGTAACTAAAGCTTTATTTAAGATGTAGTTACGATATTTTCACTCGCCCACAGACGATATGTCTTCTACTTGCCGAAAAATACCAACGTATTAGGTTAGGTAGACAGAGAATATAGTTGTACTGTACCCTTTAACTTTATCCCTAAATGATAGCAATATGTTGAAGTGATGAAAGCCGGAACCACTATTTTAACCCTTGTCATGATAAATTCGGCTTTTCTGCTCCGACAGGAAGTCGACTATGATTAGCCCGGCGTATTTGAAGTCTGATGCCAGACTACATTATATGTTCTATGATTTTAGCCTGAATTGTTTATGAAATTAATTTACAAAAGAAGTATTTGCCAGCCAAACGATAGCCTTTCTGTCCTTTCAGCACTTTGATTTCTATTGCAATTATAAAGGCGTGACAAAGTTAAACTTGTTTCCACTCGATCTTGGTTAGGCCTTCGTTTCATATAATCAAATAAAGACTTACAAAATATCCCATGTTTAATATTGTACATGTATATGACTGAATATATCTTAGAATATTTTTGTAAATCTCACATTATTTGTATACTTGTTGTTAAGGTACGTTGATGTATAAAATATACAGAAATTGTGATGTATCTAAGTTCTGGTGTACATATTTAATAACTGTATATACCTTATTTTGATGTGCTAGGTATTCTATTGCTTAAATACTTCTGACATTTCTAAATCGAGTTGTGAAGAGACTTAAAAACATATGTTAGTTATGCACGTGTACGTGTTATCACGGCATCCAGTCAGAAGGGCCTTATGGCGAGCATGCACTCATGTTGTAAAGAGCGCCTTAAAATATATCCAATCATAAATACTTACCGTATAGAGAACATGAGGGTCTTAAGACTACACAGTAAACTAAAATTAAAACCGATGCGAAGCCAATTATTTGATCTTGTGGTAAGGTTTCAATTCTTACATATTTGTATTGCTTTCCGACATGTGTCTCTCAACAATGGGAGTATAATCGCAAACCTAATTGGAATGAGCAGCGGAAGGCTCGGAAAGGATGTAGTGGTAGTACTAGTGTGAGAAATACCATGAATCCGTGGTTACGTGCTGCACCCGCATCGATATGACTGAAAAATTGTTAAAAGTGGTGTTAAACCCCATTCAAACAAAACATTTATTTTTGTATCGTTTTTCACGAGATCAAAGAATTGTCATGCCAAAGTTCTGTTGTTTTCGAACAGTTATACTATTCTCTTCACGGTGATTGTCCTAAGAAAAAATATATACGAGGTTAGGACCACCATAATTGCTCTAGAGACCAAAACTCATGTGTTACTGTGTAACACATGAGTTTTGGTCTGCAGAGGAATTAGAAAAAACAACATAATTTATTTCACTAATAATATTATGAACCACCATAAAGATCAATCCAACACAAGAACAAACAATTTACGGTTCGCCATAACAAGGTAAACTACATCTTAACAAAAGTGCTAAAATCGTGATGTTTTGAGTGTGTTTTTTTAATTGTCATCTTAATATGTGTATACTAGTAATTGATTAAAATCTTATATCAAATATGAAAATTAAAGTATTACAAGTTTATCTTTGATGTTTGAAATTTCTGGGTAATGTAAAAAATACGTACATAATAGGAGGAACTTAAGAAATTACAAGGCACGAGATAACAACTGTCAAAATTGTGCGGGATTCTTGTTTTTATGAGGGGGGTAATCCGCCAAACATCGTAAGAAAAAGAATGATTATCAATATGGCTAAAGGCGGACCACAAGAGGACCAAACCGACACTAAAATAGTGCTTAAATACAGGATAGCTAATATATTGAATATTGACTACGACATACATTTCAAACGTTTTTGTTGGTTTGGCGACCTTGAATAAACTGCAATTACAAAGTTTATTTCGCAAACCAATGAAATGACCATCATTCTATGCCCCTGATGACATTTAAAACAAAATAAAGGCGTTTATTACCTCTGCCGAAATACAACGCCGGAGGTCAGTTGAAAAGGCAGGTGATTCGACTATTGACCCGCCCACTTTCCCCGTCGGCCCCGCCCATTGACTACAACGAGAAGTCTCGCTTTGATATCAAACGGCGCTATTTTGTAAAATTTATGCCCATTTGCATGTAACAAAAATATAGAAATGTTGATTGGCGACCTAAACGTTGTAACTCCAGTTTGAATAAGCAGGAAAAAAAGGGGGGTCTATAAAAATGGAATCCACGGTCGGGTTCAAAACTCATTTCTAGTCAAAAATGAATGATTTCATTGGTCGACTGGTTATTTGATTGACAGAACCGATTGGTCAATTGCAAAGCTGACAATGCTAATCGCACGCCGATATACAAGTTAATCTGCGATACCAATTTGACTTCAAATCTTCAAATTGCTGAGGCCAAAACAAAACCTTAATCGAATGGGAGACGTAAACGTCGTACCTATAGCATGAATAAATGTAGCTACGACAATGGTCATCTAAAACAATTTTAGTGTCTAAGAAATGTATGAGAGCTTTTGAAGAGAGTAGTGATTTGATTGGTTAATCGATTCCTTGATTGACAACGGTGACTGATGAACTTTGCTTAACCGGAAATAAAATACCACTTGTTTGCAGACGAAAGCATTTAACCAATTCCAACACAGTGACGCTTTTGGACGCCCCTTAAGAAAACAATTGGAATAATATTGTGTAAAATAAAGAAATTGTTTATGACAAGCAATTTCTTCATTTTACACAATGTTTTTTATCCAGCAAGTTGAAAAGAACCTAAATTTTTATAAACTTTAAAGTTCCGTCTGCAACTGAATTAAATTTTGGACAATCTAATAGTTTGCCGTCTTGTCATGGGTTTAAATCTCAAAACAAGGGACTGCGTCCATCCGGTCGAATCTTTTGATCGCTGCCAACTACCACTGACTCCAATCGAAAGTTCCACCTCGACATTTACCCTTTCCTGTTCAATCCCCGATTTTCACGTCTCTTTGTTTTTTTTTTTCTAATGGAGAAAAAATCGTGAACAAAGACGAAATTGCTTGTAACAAGCGATTTATTCTTTTTCCACAATTGTTTTTCTACCCTACTGAATGATTATTTCTTAAAATGTATTTTAAATTGCAATGTAGAAAAACTTTGAAGTTGGACAGGTCTAAAATGTAGCAAAATAGTAAATTATTACACGGCGTTATTGTGTAAACGTCATAGTCAGTACCAGATAACAAAGTAAAATGGTTGGTTGATGACCTAAATGCCGCAAATATATTTTGATGAAGCTTTAGTTACGACGCTTAACCCATTCCCACTCAAGCCCTCCTTTTAACACGCCCCATAATAGAGTTTTGGAAAACATTGTGGAAAATGAAGAAATTGCTTGTATCAAGCAATTTCTTCATTATCCACAATGTTTTCTACCTAAAAAGACAAAAAAAAAAGTAAAATTTCATCAACTTGAAATTGTCGTCTGCAACTTCTTTCAATTTGGACCAGTCTAAAAATTTGTTGAGTGGGAATGGATTAAGTCGCCAAACCATCCAAAATGCGTCACATAGATGTAAGCCAGTGTAGGAGTTCAAAGTTCACTTCCGATCTAGATGAATAATTTGCTTGTTCTACATCGATATCGCGTGAACTCATTTATCAAAATAAGTTTTAGGTTACAGTTTTAAAATCCATGTTTGGTCCATCAAATACAAAATGCAAGTTTTTCTACGGAGAGGATATCCTCGTTTTCGTTCTAAAACGTTGTAACTACAGCTTGATTAAAGCTGTAGTTACGACGTTTGAGATTGACAACGACGATATACATTCTTAGACTGGTGCCGCTGACAAGTTCTAACAAGCCTTTGCTAAAGTCAACAGCGGTATCGATGTAATACATTCTTTGTAAAACAGGGGTTTAACAGAAAAGGCTTAAGTTTCTCTGACGACACAATATTAGACTTGCCCAGATTCAAAGAATTTGTAGACGATAAATTAAGTCGATGTAATCTCTTTTTCTATTGTTTACTTAATTATTTATTTTGTCTGTTGTGTTTGAAATCAGTTTAGGCAATGAATGAATTGCTTGTAACAACAACAAAAAATCTTCCTTGTCCACAACGTTTTCCAAGGCTTTTTGTCTAGAGGTGCGTCAAAAAGCTGAAATGTGTGCGGAAGAAATAGTCATGCGGGATTCAAGTTAGAGTACCAGTATAAATTACTTTATCAACAATAAGTTTTTAATCATGATTTTATTAGAATTAATACAAAAGTGTGACTAATAATTCATTGAATATCAATATTTACATTCCGTCGGTCTAACCAAAATGTCGTGAATCTGAAATGAAATGATTGGAGTCATTTTAATGTGAAATGAAATAAAATTGTATTCGTGCGATTCGAGTTTTTGACCACTAAGAAAAAATAACCAGAAACATTTCGCGAAATGGAGGCTTCTAGGACGCTTACAGACACATTCAACTCCATATTCATGTAAAAAAGTTGCAATTTTTACACCATGGTTACCTTTTTTGTTTTTCAAGAAAGAGGTCTAACTTAAGTTTACTGATTGTATAACAACCATCAATTATTTGGAAAAATATCGTAACTCCAGCTTAAACAAAACTATTGCGACATTGTGTTGCTAACCGACTATATGTTACTTTTATTCTCCTAATGCTATAACCATATCTTTATACCAAAATTCCAGGGGGTAGGACCCCCCACCCCTCTTGATCCATTCTTGAGACTCAAATTGTATCTATTCAATTATTTTCATTTCTAAACGAAAAAAAATAGACTGGTCCAAAGTGAGAGAAATTGCAGAAGAAACCTTATAGTTGATATTATTTCTAAAAAGAACTTTGTCTCTTTCGCAAGAAAATATTTTGATAGGTACATACTACTGTGTTAGGGGGTTGAATAAAGATAAAAAATCATAGAAACAAAGATTCGTACCTGGGTTCTGATTGGTGCAGTTAAACTATAAATAACGGCGTCAGCTATGTCGTCAGGCTGAAGAGACTGAAAAAAAAAATACCCTATATCCAGCAAATCCTAATTAATCGAGAGTTTCCTATTTTTCGAATTTTAGAACTCACTAAAACGGAGAAAAATGTCCATATATTCAAAACAGACAAAGTGTAATAAGTTTTTGCATATCAACGACAAAATCTTAGACTGGTCAAAATCTAAATTAAGTGCAGACGATGCATTTTGGTTGATGATCTCTTCTTAAAAATCTGTATTTTTAACTAGAAAAAATCGCTGATGTTAAAGTAGTAAGTAATTTCTCCATTTTCCACTATTTTTCTAAAGTTATTTTCTTGAAGGGTGTAATAAGAATCATACAATTGACCAACCGCATCTGCGAATCAAGGAATAAACCGACGAATCAAATAATTTATTCAGCCTGAACCTGAGCTTATCAACTTCGACATTGGCCGCATTTTTGTTACCTTTACTGTTGGTTTGGTGACTTAAACGTCGTAACTATAGCTTATTCAAGCTGTAGTTATGTCGTTTAGGTGACCAACCAACCATTTTACTTGCAACTGGCCACAAATTTTGCAAAATAACGCCGTTAAAAATCGAAGCGAAACTTCCTGTTGGAGTTAATGGGCGTGGCATAGGGAGTCATTAGGCGGGGCCAGCGATAGGTCAATTGTGACATCATCCATACATATGGTATTTCCGAGCATCATTTAGGCAGTTTTTTTCTAGATGGTGGATCAAATGAAAAGAAGAACAGGCAAGACTTTTAGCGGCGTGGAGAAATTACTTGTAACAATGTATTTCTCTTTTCTCAAGTTTTCGACCAAACATTGATATTTCCTCCCCAATTTAAACACCTTATGAAAAGACGTCTGCAAATCCTTTAATTTGGACAATTCAAACTCGTTGACGGATAAAGGTTTCATGTAAGGGTATATAAGCGATTTTGTGTGATGACTGAATCCTTCCTGTCAATTTTTGGTTTGTTATCATAATATCAATGCTGGTCATAGATTTCTTACAAGAAAGTACACAAGTATTTAACATTTTATTTGTTTCGATCATTTAACCCTTTCCTGTTTTGGAAATTTTAGACCTGTCCAAATTCAAAGGTTTTGCAGTCGAAAATTCGAGGTGGATCTAATTTGAAAAATAACCATTCAATAGGGTAGAAACTATTATGGAATAGGAAGAAATTGTTTGTTACAAGCAATTTCTTCTTTTTCTACAATGTTTTCTGAATTGCGAATCACAGGTACTTAAAAACCAGGGTTTGAGCAGGAGAAGGTTTATTAGGAAAACAGTGCATCGCTTTCTTAATGGGTCTGAATTATCAGATAGGCATGACTATATATATCTATATCATTACCTCAAATAGTTTGTAGCCATCTTTAGCGTTTGGGTCATCAGGGTGCATTCGAGGTAAGAATTCTGTCTCCGTTAAACCAGGACTTATAATCTGTCAATAGAAGAAGATTTTAATAATAAAGCAATACGATTTTGTGTTAGATGTTCAAGCACTGACATCATTCGAAAGAGTAGCTGAGAAGATAATATTTTCAAAACCTTCCGGACATGTTTCCAAAAATGTAATATTTGCAGAATCAAAATAATCAAGAGATAAAACGAATACTTTTTTTTTCTCATTCTTTTTCATTGCAGTATGAAAATTAAAACGTAATAACAATGTATGGCTGAAATAAAAAAAAAACTGAATTAAAAAAGGATCCATATAAAAATGAAATACATGTATGGTTATGTTTACCTCTGAGAAAACAAAAGCAATAATGATGATAATATTTAATTGCTTTGTATCTTATTATCAAGTATTATCAGAACAGACTATCTATTCAACAATATGATTGGAACAAATACGATTTGCTGTCAAAATACAAATATAATAAATCACATGGATGAGTATGAACAGATTTAACAAATAACCCATTACCAGACAGCCAAATTTTAGACTGGACCAAATTGAAAGATATTGCAGACGACATTTTAAAGTTTATGAAATTTTAGATTTTTTCAACTTTCTTGGTATAAAACATTGTAGGAAATAAAAAAATTGCTTTAAACAGCAATTTCTTCATTTTATCACAATGGTATCCAAAGCTGTTTTCCTTTGGGGCGCCTAAAAGCGTCACTGAGTGGGAATGGGGAAATAGGGGAAATGCGAACTGATATGAGAACAAAAATCTTACTAGAGTGTATCAAAGATAGAAAAGACAAAAATACACCATGCATTAAATTTGGAGTGTCAGTGGCTAAGAATGTTCTATCTTTATTTTCCTTCTTGATTTATATCAATTTTAACGTATTTGGCTCATTTAATATTTTCCTTCTTGAATTCTATCATTTTTAACCTATTTGACTCATTGAAATAACTTTTTTTAAGAACAATTTCCTTATATCTTTATATTACGGATATATTAATAAAGTGTGATATGTATCTTTTATCTAACCACATTAATATAGGTCATAAATTATCGAAACATATATCATAAAACATAAAAAGATTTATGAAAAGCACGCGCGCGCGCGCACACTACACACGCACACACACACAAATTTAGACAGCTGCTTTTATGGGACCACTTTGGCTCAAGAATACCAAATAACTATGCACTCATTTTTTTAATTTGTTATGAAGCAGATTTATGAGATTATCAGAATGCCCAAAATCTTGATAGACACCAATGAGTTAAAATGATAAAGCGTTTAATTTCGTGGCCGATTACCAGACGACGGAATTTTAAACTAGTTCAAATTCAAAGAAGTTGTAGACAAAAAAAAATTCAGTTGTTGACTTTTCAAATTTATTAGTTTACAGCTAAAAAAATTTTTTTAACGAAGAAATTACTTGTAACAATCAATTTCGTCATTTTCAACAATGTTTCCAAAGTTTATTTTATTTCTAGAGAATTGCAAAAAACAAATTTGTGACGGAATGAATAAGAATATTGTCTCTCGATTGTATTTATTTGTACCATTTTGTATAGAGAAAGTGTAACCACTTTCAGAGCGACAAAAAACACGCACATGGTAAAATGTATGAAAAATGCTACTTTAACAATTTCGGTTATATGTTTATTACACGATTAGCAAGGCGAAGAGCGACTCTTTTACAACGCGAAAAAAGATTTTTGTTGCGTTTTAGTTATTTTTTTTTCTTAGAGAAATTGAACTCATTATTTCACTTACCGTAACTCTGATATGCGAGTTTATGGCTCCAAGTTCATTCCGCAGCCCCTCAGTGACAGCTGTTATAGCAAATTTAGAAGCAGCATATACGTGAAAGGTAGGGTTGTTCAGCACACGATGACCGGACATACTAAAATAAAGCAGAGTCGTCCTGCTTTCAAAATGTTTGGTCTAAATTAAATATGTGCGAAAATTATGCTTACACTTAAAAAATGTCACTACAGTTGTTTGTTAGTAGAACAAATATTTCGTTATGATGTGACCAAACTGCTGCTGCTCTAAATAGTCATAAAATACAGTGATTTATAAACTGTTAATGCAAGTATTTCCATTTCTGAACTTTTTCATTTCTAGTTTCGAACGAACGGAACTTTTGAGAGATGGTTATGTCACTTAATCTCATCGCATCATGATAAGGGTTGTTCTAACATAGCGAAAAAGAGCAATTATCATAAACAAATTAGCGCACCTTCGAACATGAGCATTCTGACTTGTGAGATATGTATAACAAGCAACTGCGAAAAACAACTTTTCAGACCTTAATTGGCTAACTGATTGCCCCGCCAACTCTCTCCGTTCGCCCCACCTACTTACTCCAAACAGGAAGTTCCACTTCGATTTCTTAAACAGCGTTATTTTGTAAAATGTATAGCCAGTAACATGTATCGAACAAAAGGACCATGGTGGTCCTATATCACTCCCCTGAGTATGATGGCTCAAGGCTTTATGATATATATACAAAATATCAAAGCTCTACACCAATTCAATTTGGTGAAGATTTTCTCTTTTAGTCCAAGGTATATAGCGCTAATTTCCAGAGTACTGTAATTCTTTCAAGTATTTTGGTAGAGGTTCAATAGGCATTGATACATACCGAATATCAAAGCTCTAGACAAAATGATTTAGGAGGAGAAGATTTTCAAAGAATATCCTCCTTTTTCTTTCTAAAATCAGGAATTGCACAAAAAGGGCTTATTTTCCGATTACGGTATTTGTGTGAAGTATTTTGATAAAGATTCAATAGACATTGATACATACAAAATAATAAAGCTGTAGGCCTTACGACCTAGGAGAAAAAGATTTCAAAGATTTCCTTCTTTATTTTCTTAAAAATAAAGAAGGAAATCTTTGAGATCTTTTTCAGAGTACGGTAATTCTTTGAAATAGATGATGATCTATACCAAATATCAAAGCTCTGGGCTTTAAGGTTTGAAAGAAGAAGTTTTTTTAAAAGATTTCTTTCTAAATTTCTATGTAAAATTAGACATCGCACAGAAAAGGGCTAATTTTCAGAGTACAGGAATTCTTTGAAGTATTTTGTTAGAGGGTCAATAGATGAAGATTTTATACCAAATACCAAACTTGCAGGCCTTATAGTTTAGGAGAAGGGGGTCTTTAAATATTCCCTTCTATATTTCTTAATTTAATCAGGGATCGCATTGAAAAGGGCTAATGTTCAGAGTACTGCAATTCTTTGAAGCATTTTGGTAGAGGGTCAATAGATGGTGATTTATACCAAATATCAAAGCTCTAGGCTTTGTGGTTTGGGAGGAGAAGATTTTATAAGGTTTTTCACTCAGTTGCCACGGCAACCAAAGTTCTTCATGGCTTTCAATTCTCTGAAGTTTTTTGAAAGTGCATTTCTGTGAGGTTTGTGGAAATCCCATGGTTAGTTTAGGAGGAGAAATTTTTTTGTAATTGTGAACGAACGGACGGATGAACAGATGGACGGACGGATGAACAGACGGACGGACGGGCGGACGGACGATGACAGATAACAATAGCTCACCCAAGGCACTACGTGTTCAGGTGTGTTAAAAAGTAGAATAGTTGGTTGGCGACTTAAATGTCGTATCTACAGCTTGAATAAGCTGTAGTTACGACATTTAAGTCGCCAAACCAACAAAAACGTTGACACAAATGTCGGCCAATGTCGGAGTTTAGATCTCATTTCTGGTCTTACTGAATGATTTGTTTGGACGACTGGTTATTTGATTGTCAGTCCCGACTGGTCATTTATATTCCCCGACCAAACTCTTTAAATTTCGCCAAAAAGCTGTACAAATCAGCAGTGTCATTGATATTTATATAAAAACAAGTTACCTATTCAAAAGAAATATATGACCTTCATCCGTGCCCCTTTCTCGCATTGATTTCACCGCCTCTCTGCTGCACATCATGGTCCCAAGTACGTTGATCTTGAAATTTTGAAATACACCAATATATTAATACATATTTACAATAATTTAACTTTTCTCAACTCTGATAACGACCCTTTTACTCTAAATGGAGGAAAGTGCAGATCACGTAGAATTCAAATTAGTAGATTTGCTTGTTTGAATGGGGTTTAACGCCACATTTGACAGTATCAAATAAGTAGAGGAAAACATGGCATTTCCTCGATGTTTTTCTTTTTTCACGCGACACATTAAAAACATTTTATTTCAGAAAAAAAATAATAAAAAAATTTAATCCATAATTACACGGCAAAATTTTAGACTGGTTCAAATTGAAAAGAGTTGCAGACGACAATTTAAAGTTTATTAACTTTAAGATCTTTTTTTCATTTCGGTAGAAAAATATTGTGTCTCTTCCTTTTACACATTGTTTTCCCAATTTTTTTCTTGATTGGCCTCAAAATCGACCTCCAACAGTATGTTCCGTTTAGATTTTACAATTTTGCCTTTTTTTATGGCCAGTAGCATGTTTTATATATATAAGATAAATAAGAACATCAACTTCATTTTCGTGATTTTATCACCAAAATGCGTTTTCTTTCTCACCGCGTATTTTACAGAAGACCTCGTTGAAAATAAGGTTTTCATTCATTTATCTGTTTGATTAATGTATGATGTTAGCCAGGGTTCAAGATTCACAATTGGTCTAACTAAATGATTTGACTGGTCGATTAATTGATAGTCGCGGTTCGTCAACTAATAGAGCTACTTACATCAAACATTTGTCTCCATTTTTCTGTAGCGCCTGTAAGAAGCGGGGCGTTATGTGAAAGGCCTGCATTATTGACACAAACATCCACTCCGCCATATTGCTTGTTGATCTTTTGAAACATAGACAGAATTTCATCTTCTTTTGATACGTCACACTGAACGGCTGTTAGGCTTCCTCTACTATTCTTTAACTCTCCTGAGAGTGCCTGAAATATAGAATCAACTGTTCATTTTCTAACAAAATATCGCAATCAATCTAGGGTTGCGATATTTAAAGACAGCGACATAGTTTCAAAACATAGTTGATTGATTGAATTGAGTTTAACGCCATTTTAAGTCATATCGCGGCGGCTGGAGCACCTGTAATGGATTCCTGGTATTTCTCACACCAGTAATACCACTGCATCCTTTTCTAGCCTCCCACTTAGGTTTACGATTATCCACTCATTGGTGAGAGACAAATGTCGGAAAGGATATGTGCAGAAACCGGGGATCGAACCTATGACATCTTATGATTGTAGATTGGGAGTCTGATGCTCTACCGACTGCACTATGACGCTATGACGGCGGCTTCAAAACATAAGGCCCATATGCAAATATGTTTGCAGGTTAAGACACGTTTGTGATTGACAAATCGCTGGCCCTCTTACTCCGTTGGCCCCGCCAATTGACCCCAACAGGAAGTTTCAACTCGATTTTAAACGGCGTTACTCTGCAAAATTTATCGTCAGTAGCAAAACAGTAGAATGGTTGGTTGGCGACCTAAAGGTCGTAACTAAAGCTTGAATAAACAGTATTTACTACGTTTAAGTTGCTAAAGCAACAAAATGCTACATACAAATAGGGGCTTTTGTCGGGTTCAAAGTTAACTTCCAGTGTAAATGAACGATTCCATTCGTCGAATGATTATTTGATTGACAGTCGCGATTTGTCATTAACGAAGATGATGTTGAATATCAGTGTTATAATGTATATAAATGTAATACCTATACCACCGTTTTGTCAGCCCGATTAGCTCAGTTGGTTGAGTACTTCATTTTAAACTTCAAGATTATGGGTTCGAGCCATTGGCTGACCATATCAAATAATACATTGTACAACTAATTGTCTTTCGGATGAGACGTTAAACCGAGGCCCCGTGTGACAATGCTATCCATCGAGCAAGTTAAAGAATCAGGCGGAGCTCTCAGCAGTTTCGTCCTGTATCCTTGCACTATCCCCCGTAACAACTAACCTTCTTCTTGGGGCGTCGCTCATATGGGCATATGCTACGGTAGCGACGATAAATAAACGGAAATACATACACCGTTTTCCTTCATGTTAGCCAAATACGAAACAAAACAGCTTTTAGAAAAAAATTGAAATCTGTTATGTTTCCGTGCCCACTGTGACCCGATATGGATGTTCAACCTAGATATTATATCAAACGTCAAAATTTATAGAAATCAATAATCACCAGAAAAGCAAAATGGTGGGTTTTCGGCCTTAACATCGTAATTACAGCTTGAAAAAGCCGTAGTTACAACGTTTAAGTCTTCAAACAAAACATAAATGTCAGCCAATGTAGTAGCTAAAATCTCATTTCCGGCCTAAATAGATAATGTGATTGGTCGCCAACCAACCATTTCACTTTGTTTAACTTACTGGCCATAAATTTTGCGTAATAACGACGTTCAATATCGAAGGGGAACTTCCTGTTGGCGTTTAGTTGGAGTGGCCAGTGATCTATTAATTGACCTATCGCTGGCCCCGCCCGGTGACTCCATAGGCCCCGCCAATTTACTCCGACAGAAAGTTCCGCTTCGATTTTTAACGGCAATGTTTTGAAAAAATATGGCCAGTAGCATGAAACAAAAAAGTAAAATGATTGGTTGGCGACCTACACGTCGACACTACAGCTTGAATAAGCTGTAGATACGACGTTTAAGTCGTCGAACCAACGAAAGAGGTAAACAAAAATGGCGGCCAATGTCGGTGTTGAAAGCTCATGTCCTGGCTGCATTAAATGATCTGATTGGTCGACTGCTTCCTTGATTGACAGCCGCGATTGATCAGTTACCTCTATCTTCTGAGTGTTTCTAGCACAACCAACTACCCGCATTCCATGGTCAACAAGCCTCCTTGCAATCACTGCACCAATACCGGAGGAAGCACCAGTAACAAGGGCAACTTTTCCGATCCATTTATCCATGATATTGTACCCACTAGCTGACTGTCTATTACAAGTCACTTATTATACGTGAAATTAAGTTGTAATGTCGTAAACCTAAATTATGCATTCTCATGGCTGTGTTATGTATGACAGTGCATACGTTTGTAGAATTACGAATGTCTTGAAATAGCTATTAGTTTACACGAGGCGTCGGCGCCAAAATCGGCGTCAGAATCGGCTTAGGCCTCCCACTTGGTTAAAGTTGTTATATCTGTATTAAAACTAATGCTAGGGGTCTCATACGAGGGATATTTTTGAAAGTTCGCAGATTAAGCCTACAACTTATAACGCGATTATGCAGTTGCACGATTTTTTACAAAGAACTTCTCTCTCGTTCGGTGTCATCGTATGCGTCGCACGAGATCCACGTGTTGGCTGCGTTGTGTAGTTCTCTACATTATAATAAAATATCGCGTTCTCTGACCAGAGAGTGTGTTATCGGATTCGCGAAAACTGATTTGCAAACTGTTTATAGTTTGCAAATCAGTTTTCGCGAATCCGATAACACACTCTCTGGTCAGAGAACGGAATAGTGCTTTTAAAATGTTACAGTTTTAAAGCTGCTTGAGAGTCAGTTGACCAATCGCTGGCACCGCCCCCTTACTCCGTTGGCCTCGTCCATTGACTCCGACAAGAAATTCGACTTCAAATTTAAAAGCTGTTATTTTGCAAAATGTGTGACAAGTAGCGTGTAATAAAAGAAAAGGTTGGTTGGTTGGCGAACTTGACGTCGTAACTGCATGTTGAATAAGCTATTGTTAAGACTTTTTAGTCGCAAAACCAACATGAAAGCTTTACAAAAATTCCGGCTAATGTCGGAGCTAAATTTCAATTCTGATCTAAATAATAGTTTTCATTGGCGGACTGATTATCATTGACTGACAGGCGCGATTGGTCAATTGAAAATGGCCCTCGGTTTAGTTGGTCGGAAAAGAACATTGCTTCTGTGAAAACGTTTACTGCGGCAAACGTACGTTATACCGTGAAACAGAGGGTGGCATCCATTCGTTGATCTTAGTTGAACGACTTAAGCTACGCCAGATCTGTGTAAGCTGGGTGCTCCCATTTGCTCACTGCAGAGCAGAAACAAAGTCGAGTTAGACTTGCATCGCAATATATAGAAAAATGTGATAAATCTTACCCACGTCGTTTGAAAGAGATAGTTACATGTGATGTCTAATTTGAAAATACCAAACGTAAAAAATCATAAGCATCTAGGTATATTTTTATCAGAAGACGGTACATGGGACTATCATATTAGAAATGTGGTCGATAAAGCTTGGGTTAGAATAAATATATTGCGGACTCTTAAATATCGTTTAGATTGGAAGGTTTTCTTCAAACTATTTATTTCTCTTTTATTCGACCATTAATTGATTATGCGGACGTAATATGGGATAACTGCCCACAAAATTTAAAAGAAGTGCTCGACAAAATTCAGATAGAATGCGCAAGAATCGTGACTGGCTGTGCCAAATTGGCATCACCCGAAAATCTAGAAACTGAAGCAGGTTGGGAATCTCTGCAGGATAGGAGAACAAAACATAAGTTAATATTATATTTCAAAATGGTCAAAGGCTTAAGTCCTGATTATTTGAATTCATTAGTGCCACCAACTACTGGCAGCACAACGTCGTATAGCCTACGTGGTTCACAAAATTATTGAGTTCCACAGTGAAGAACAGAACTTTTTAAAAAGTCATTCCTTCCCTATACAATTGAGGAATGGAATAAACTACCGATTGAAATTCGCAATCAAAACTCATTGTCGCGTTTAAAAATGTTACCTTAATCGAAATAAACCAAATCCTAAATGGTCGTATTCTATAGGTGAAAGAAAGCTACAAGTCATCCATACACGAATAAGAAATTGCAGCTATCTTAATCAGCATTTATTTGACAAAAACATTGTCGATTCCCCTCTCTGTAATTGTGGTATGGCCGAAAGGAGCGAACACTTTTTTTTTCGAATGTACAGACCATGATGCTATTAGGAATAGTCTTTTAAACTCTCTTTCAATGTTTGATAACATCGACATAACCATGCATCTTTTGGAAAAGATGACTTGACTTACCGCGACAATGAAAAGATTTTTCTAAAAGTCCATAACTTTATCCGTGAAAGAAAAGATTTACACAAGGATATTATTCTTGTTCCATTCTCGGTTGTTAAATATAATGTTAATGTGATATTGTACTAGTAAAACACAAACTACCAAATTTCAAATGAACACTCCCTTGTCTTCTTCCATTACTCTTCCTTACTTTGTAATCCTCTCCTCTTTCAAAACCTTCATTGTTATAATGTTATTTTTCTTCAATGTTCATATACTTACGACTTGTACTCATACGATGCCATCTTAATATAGAAGAACTCTATAAGATTTGCTTTCGTTCTGATCCAATTTGCTGTAAATTTAGATTAGTTGTATAGTACTATGAATATTTTAGTCGCAAATAAAATATGTTTAAATTTTTTACATGTGATGAAACCTAGATCTATCATTTTTAACCCGTTTCTAAGGCTTAAAACACTGTGGGGCGGCTTACCTTTTATTGCTTGCCGTGTCAAAATATCAAATCGCATGTTGTATGCGATGTTCTTTGATCCGAACGGCCCAGTCCTTCAAATTCCAGTACCAAAAAATAATTCTGTCACCATAAAGTTTTAAAGAGAAAGTGTTGTTGATTTTACATTTGACATTCCATCTCAAATCTGCCGCCGTTGGAAGCGCGTCAGACTCTTAATCTTCAATCATGGGATGTCATGGGCTCTATCCCCGGCGGCGGTACATATTCTTTCCGACATTTGCTTCTCACCAATGACTGGATAATCGTAAACCTACGTGGGGTAGCAGCTGGAGGCTAGGAATGGATCTAATGGTAGTAGTGGTGTGAGAAATACCAGGAATCCATTGTAAGTTGCTCCCGCCGCCTCGATATGACTGATATACTGTTAAAATCGGCGTTCAACCCCATTCAATCAATCAACTATCTTAAATCTAGGGTAAAGAGGCCCTAAAAGCAATCCTTTGGTATCCACCTACGGGTCACAGATTTTACTTCATCTTTGCGTTTGTTACTTTTGAATCTTTTTTATTTCTGTTGCCCATCAGATTTCAAAGGATCCTTGTCCTTATTTCCCAAATAAAGTGACAAGTGTCCGGGATCTATTATTTTGTTATATAGCCATACACTGGTTTCTTTGTGGCCAACGCTTGTTCAAACTTGGTAAAAAAGCTGGTATACTTATGGAACTGATTTCAAATGATATGATGATACACAACTGATTACCATGCAAGGACAATAATTCTCCGTATACTCTCAAAAGATCCATTTTTCCTCATATTTGTCAAACATTCTTAAAATATTAGTTATAATACCTACTGAATAGTTACATTTGATCCCAAAACGTTGGAAAGGGGTCCCAGAGGCAATGCATCTCTCGTCTTCACATAGATGTTTTAGAAAAAATCCGAGGAATTGACGGACAGCTTTTGTCAATAAAAATCAATTGATTATTCAAATTATTCATTTAGACCAGAAGCTAAATTTCAACTGCAACATATATGTTCTGTATCTTTTTTGGTTAAGCGACTTAAACGTCGTAAATACAGCTTATTCAAGCTGTTTTACGGCGTTTATGTTGCTAAGCAAATCTCTCTATTCTATTCTATGTCCCTGACCACATATGCTATCAAGCAATGTGGATTGTACCTCCGTTAGAGGTCAAAGGGTGTGGCAAGCGATCCGTCAGTTATACTGGTGTTGTTAGCGGTGTCTTTGTTTGAAATTGTGCGATATATGTGTTATTCCTTGAGATATTCATTCGATACTTGGGTGTCATAGGTCGGATCCCCGGCGGCGGCACAAATCCTTTCCGAAATTTGTCTCTCAACAATGAGTGGATAATCGTAAACCTGAGTGGGATAGCAGCTGGAGGCTAGGAAAGGATATAGTGGTTATACTAGTGTAAGAAATACCAGGAATCCATTGTCAGGTGCTGCAGTTCCCGCGATATGACTGAAATACTGTTAAATTTGGCGCTAAATCCCATTCAAACAAACAAATCGATACTTGGAATAAAACATTCACCAGCATAAGAACTATCATGAAAAGTAACTCTAATTCATTATTGAAAAAAAGCTTCTTTTTCGATGGCCCAAATTACTGTACCTATCAACAGACGACAACTTTTTAGACCGGTCAAATTCAAAGGAAACGTAGAAGACAATTTTAAGTTAACAAATTTTTAAAAGGTAGAAACAATTTTGGAAATTAAAAATTTGCTTGCAACAAGCAATTTCTCCATTTTCCACAATGTTTTCGAATCTTGTAATCTTGGGGTTGTCAAAATGTCATTGTGTGGTAATGCTGTAAAATAATAGTGCATGACTATACCTTAAAAATTCTACCACAAATCAAAAGAAAAGCGACCATTCTTACAGTTATCTTACTGTTATTCTACTTGAGATCACTTTGTGATGGTTTATAATTTAGATAGACTAATTTTATAAACTTTCACTTTTACGCTACAATCTTTTTTACGCGTTCACTTTGAAACATGGGTGATTTACTTGATAAGCCAGCCTGTCTAAATCTTACGATCCAAAATCGGAAAGCAGCGATGGGACTGGTTCACGAATCCAGTGATTTAAATAAAGTATCGATATAAAATAGTTTTACTAACCTGTTTAAATCAAAGGACTGAAGGTCCTGATTGTCGCAATGATCCAGATTGGATTGTGATTTCATTATTCACAATTATTGGATATGGCTCTAATTATCTGAGTAACATTCTTAATTTCAAGGAACCCGTATCATGTAAATCTAGTCAGACTTGAAGTTAATGACAGATCTATTTTCATTTTTAAAAGTATATATATGTTTAATCCTATCTTGTTTTGCAACACATTTTGTGAAATACTAATGAAAGTGGAAAATTTATTACTTTTTGGAATAAAGGATTTTTTTTTATTACAACTCGTACCATAAATTGTATTTTAGCGAGGCTCTCTGTTTTCAATAGGGTATCATTATTTGGCGTGCAAAATGTTGTAGCTATAGCTTTATTTTAACTACCAAATTAAGTATCAGACTGGTCCGATCGAAAGGAAGTAGCAGACCCATTATTTAAAGAATGTGTAAATTACAAAATATTACTCTCATTTCAATTTGAAAACATTGTTGGAAAATGCGAAACTGTCAATTACCAGCATTATTTTCCTTTACCCAATAATAATAACACTGTGAATAAAACGGAAAAAATGTTACGCATTAAACAAACGGGTATAAAATGTAAGGTTTTAAAATCAACTATTTGTAAGTTTAAGTAGCCGAGTTATTTGGGCTGGCCCTTAGACAAGAGCAAAGTACTTACGGCTCCTGATAAAGAGGGTGAATTCTATTTTGAAATGTAAGTTTCATTTTTATTTCACCAAACCCTATGTTGATGGTACTCTTTGGAACCTCATAATAGATTTCAACAAAAAAATTCCAATAAGTACTCACAAGAAGAGGAAAAACAGAATTAAATCTGTATCACACCTTGTTATCTAGAGCTTAGCAGTTTCTAACACCCTTAACACACCTGATACCCGGAATACACTCATATGACGACAAAGTGTCGGGCAAACTGACGTTTGGCGACATAAAGGTCTTATGATGGAATTCCTATTGACCAATCGCAGCTGTCCGGCAAAGTATCAGTCGACCAATCAAAATTTTCATTTAGACCGGAAGTGAACATTGGCGGAAATTTATGTGATGATTTTTTGTTGGTTTGGCGAATACAACGTCTTAGCTACAGATAATGTAAACTGCAGTTTGACGTTTAGGTCGCCTACTGACATGTTACTTTTTGTTACATGCCACCGGTCATTTACTATCGAAGTTGAACTTCCTGTTGGAGTCAAAGGGCGTGGCCAGTGGAGTCAGTGGCAAGCGATCCGAATGTGGGTGGGGTTTTTTCACGTTTTACTTATACCCTTTTCCGATCGTCGCAATCTTTATGAAATTAATACAATGATAAGAACATACAAACTGGGAAAATGCTGAAAAAGTAAGGATATCTTTCCATTCATTTTGGGGAAATTACAATTTTTCAAAATTTCGATTATTCCATACTGTTAAATAAAGTCAAAATGATTCTATATAATAAACTTTAGCATACAGACAAATTTTGCCATTTTTTTCTAACTGAAAAGAAACTACCCTCATACGTAGACATGCAACACAAACTATTTTTCGCAACTAATTTATCATATTACTTGGAAGTAGTTATATTTTCTATTCTAATTTTCAGGTTTTAATTGACATGAATATATACATTGACTTCGGCTACAATAGCCGATAATCAAGGCTCGTAGGCAGCAGTTTAAACAGGGGCTAAAATCGGATAAAATGCTAAGAACGTTCGCCGCCCTTTGAACAAGATGCTACTGGCCATTACTTACCGTTTGACCTATTCCCACACAATCCATCCTTTTTACGCTCCTCAAGAAGAAAGCAATGAAAACAGTGTGGAAAACGAAGAAATTGCTTGTATCAAGCAATTCCTTCATTTTCCACAATGTTTTCCACCCAAAAGGATCAAAATATTTCAAACCCAATCAACTTGAAATTGTCGTCTGCAGCTTCTTTCGATTTTTAAGTCTTAAGTTTTGTTGTTTTGTTAAAATCGAAGTGGAACCTTCAGTTGGGGTTAGTGGGAGAGGCCATCGATTGGTCAACTGTGTGTGAAGCTTTTCATTGATTGAATGGTTTTAACGCCACTTTTAACAGTATTTCAGTCATATCGCGGCGGCTGGAGCACCTAACTATGGATTCCTGGTTTTTCTCACACCAATACTACCACTACATCCTTTCCTAGCCTCCAGCTGCTATCCCACTTAGGTTTACGATTATCCACCCATTGGTGTGAGACAATGTCGGAAAGGATATCTGCCGCCGCCGGTGATCGAACCCATGACATCCAATGTTTAAAGATTAGGAGTCTGATAAGGTCTAAATCTACCTGAAGCGCGCAAAGGGAAGGCTCTAATCGGACTGTGCGGATGCACAGGCTGATCTGAGTATTTTCTTGACGCTCATGTGAAATGGTTGAAATGTCACACTTAGGTCCATACAAGTAAAGTAACATTACGTGTTACATTGTATTTTAAAAAAAATCCGATTATCATACTATCTGTTCTTGCGTACATTGGCTACAAAAAAAATCCCTGTACATTTCACAGCAGACCTTCTGTTGGTCGAATAATTATGTCGTGAACCTGTAAATTTAAAAAACAAAGAACTAAAACCGCCCGACTTTCATTTAGATGTTGTGACCACTTAGTTGAAAAGAGGTCTACATTGTGTTTAAATAAAACAAATATTTGAAAAGAAGAGATCAATTAAAAATAGTTTTTTGTGTGTGTTTTTTTTAGATAGAGTAAGGTAAACTGAATATGCAAGAGCGATAATGTTCCACCTTTGTCAGTCTGCGCATTCCGCGCTGTCTGATCATGATTAACACTTTCAACGGGGTCGTTTTTCGCCTGACCTGTCACATTTGATAAGCCTGATGGTATACCTCGACCTTTAAATATCAGAGCTTAATTTGTTTGCAGTAGTACAAAAAAATTCATTGGTAAATATCACGTGTCCACTCAAGATAAACTTTGAAGAGTATTGTTTAATAAATAAAAGGCCTAGGAATTGAAACGCTTTATTCTCAGTAGAATATATAAGTTTATAAAACGGTAAAAAATATCTGCGTGAATTGTTGACCGAGTAATATTTTGTCAAGATTTAATAAAATCATCTTTAAGACAGGATTGGATTTATAAGCCGAGCTCCTTACCTGGGCATGCACTGGAGCACTCAAACTGTATATAATGGAATCTGCAATGTCGTCCGGCTGTAAGGCCTAAAACATGGGATTGATTTCGACATTGTATACTTTCTTCTTTCAAATAATATTGGTATCATAGAGGGAAGTCTATATTTGAAGTAAATAAATTAAGTACGTGTATAATGAACTCTGAATTAAGTATAATAAAATGATTCGAGATACTGATCTCGTGCATGAATAATCAGGAAAAAATATGTTTTTAAAAAAATCGTCTAAATTGGCTATTTTTTTTGTCTTGAAAAACCTACACTGATTTCTGATTCTATTTTTCAGAAAACTTGTGATGACCTTATCATGGTAAGTTATAAAAGTATTTGAATTATGTGTTTCATATTTTATTCATAGATATTTCGTTTATTCAGGAATAAAGGCAATATCGCCTATCAAACCACATAAATATACAAATATTTACAATGTCAATGGTGGTTTAAGTACATGTGGTTGTTGATTCTTGAATGTTTCGATATTTTTAGATATACTGCTGGCGAGAGAAGGTTAGGTGTTATCAATTCATAGTGTTCAAATGACCTCGACTTTGTTTAGTTGAAAGGAATAATAATACTGCGGTTTTCATGTAAGCGAGATACTGTTGTGCGTGTTGCCGGCACACACAACAGTCTTTAACAATGTTTAGTGTTTAGTGCAAGGGGGACAACAAGTATTCTTATCTTCAAAGCTGCGGGCATTGTTATGTCCCTTGCACCATGCCAGTTTTTGGTTTGTTTCAGAAACCCCGCAACCACAGCTTAACTAAAGCTGTACTCACGGCGTATCTGAATCAATAAACAAATAGTAATTATTAGTCCCCTAAATCTCCCTTGCTGGAAACGAAATACAAGGTGAGATATTTGGAGTAATCATAGTTTAAATAGAAGGCAAAATGATTTTGGTGGAAAAGTACATGTATATCAAAATACATGTTTATGACAAATGTGATATCGGCCCATTTCAAGATCTTGAAATGATTATATGAACACTTTAGTCTGATAGGGAGAGAGAGTGCATTCGTGCATCACTCAATATATATGTATTGTATGATACAGAAGTACACACTGACCCCCTTTGTTTGAATTTGTTTGTTTGAATGGGATTTTCCGCCGCTTTTAACAATGTTTCAGTTATATCGCGGCGGCTGGAGCACCTAACAATGGAATCCTGGTATTTCTCACACCAGTACTACCATTACAACCTTTCCTAGCCTCCAGCTGCTATCCCACATAAGTGTACGATTATCGACCCATTGGTGAGATACAAATAGTCGGAAAGGATGAGTGCCCCTTTGTTTGAATCCATATTTATAATTTTTAAAATTTAAAAGTCTAAAATATTCTTTCACATTCTTTCAAGGCAGTGGTACTTGAGAATTGTGTTTAAATGTGTGTGCGTGCGTGTGTGTGTGTATATGTGTGCGTGCGTGCATGCGTGTATATTTGTTGTTGTTGTTGTTGTCTTCATTGCAATGCTTTATCTTTTCAGTATTTCATCAAGGATCAATAACTGAGTTTTGCATGCTTTCCTGTAAGCTGTAATTGTTTCTAATTTCAAATCCTTTATAAATAAAAACTGCTAGATTTTTCATAGTTTTTGGTTTTTTACATGATAATAAATCAACAAATTTAAACATACTAGGTTTTCTCCAAAAAAATTGTTTGATATAAATTTTTCTTATGTCTTTGTAGAGAGAACATTCAAGTAAAAAATGCATTTCATCCTCTAGAACTTTGAAAAATTTCATATCTAGGGCTAGGAATTATTAGATAGGATCATGATCTTCATTTCTTTAAGACGATATAGGAGCAAACACTTCGTGTAAAATGCAACGCAAGCTCCGTAATGAATTTTATTCAGGCTCTGGAATAGTATTGTAAATTTCGACACGTAGGGCTTTGAAAAATAAGGAAAATATCCCGAGCCAACAGTAGTCATACCTTCCGTGTGTAGATTTTTTTTAAAGAATATGATAAAAGATCAACTAAGCATTATTCTGGTAAGATTTTTTGAAATCTGTCAAGCAGTTTCCTGAGAAGATTATCAATATTATCACACTTTAAAACGTGTCACTCCGCCTAGGGAAGTTGTGTTTTTTATTCGATCAAAATCGTCTGAAGGAATCTGATAAAAACTCACCCAGTGATCATAAATACTGAGAAAGTGATTTTCAAACTTTTCACCACATATATAAATTAGCCCGGGCCAAAAAAAACTGGATTTTATCCGGTGAAAAGTATATGAAGGACTTTCATAATGGACCAAGGATCATTTCTATGCTCATTCGTTCAAAAACATCCAGTGGTTTTTTGAGAAGGTTTTCATAGAAAATAGTGACAGAGGGGCGCAGAGATTCACGATTGACACAATAACCATAACTGTAGTCTTGCTGGTTTTCGGTTATTTTTCTTTACATCAACGAAATGCAAGATATGGTCGTAATTAGTCATCGCTTTTCAATCATTTAAATCATACTTTATGCATAAAACTATTTGAAACAATACAAAGCTTATTCGTTTTTTCAAATCACCCCAACTCTGTCCATGTTGTTGTTGTTTTTTTAATACCTTAGATGCGCCGTAGGCTTGCTCCTTTATCTTCGGATTATCCGGGTACATTCGCGATACGAAATCTGTCTCTACCATTCCAGGGCTTATACTCTGAAAAGTAATCTCAGAGATAGAATCGAGCAAATGGTCTTAAAGCTGCTCTTACACAGATTATGAAAGAAAACTTTTGGCTCTCAATTTTCAGATTTCAAACTCTAATGCTTTCATATATTTGAAAGATAGCGATGAATCTGAAATGAATATTGCTGTTCGTAACTTTTAAAATGGATAAAAAGAATCAAAATATTTTGCGTTGTGAGACGCCAAAAAGTAAAAGAAATACAATGCTAACTGATGCGGAATATATCGTTTTATTATATACCTATAAAAGATATGGAGTAAAACCTGGCTGTCAAATACAACTCGACAGAAAAAAATCAATATTCGGCGTGTAGCAAAAAACCGTATTCGTTGAGTACCGTTAAACACTGACTTCTTTTTTGTGTATTGACGTTCCAGGTTTTTCGGAAAGTTGGTTATTTCTTAGCCATTTAAGAGAATTTTCTTAATGTCATTTCCTAAAAGGTATATATTATAAAAGGAATATTACAATAGTGTGTTTTTCTATTTGTTGTTATCGTGTTCTCGAATCGTGTGTAGGTATTTTTATTGGATTCGACCTTCGGTCTCATCCAATAAAAAATACCTACACACGATTCTCGAACACGATAACAACGCATAGAAAAAGACACTGTTGTAATATTCCCTATTTATTACGTTAAATGTAGATTGAATCGACAATAGCCTTATTTGTGGTTTCCATGACGTATCAACTACGTCAAAGGCTTCCTCTAGCAATTCAGTCGTTATCAACATTAGGACTAACGACCTCATCCGATAATTTCCGACGTTGCCAAACATAACATTAATTTAAATTTGTAGAGAAAGTAGTACTTATAACACGAAAAAAGAATACATGTCGTGAAAGTTTCATGAATCACCATAGGAAAGGCAGATCTTTTCCCTGTATCAAATTTTCATGAACAAATGTTCAAGAGCCCCTTTAAATGGACAAAAAATAAGTCAAGTTAATGTTTTGATGAGGCATTTATTCACTAATGACTCATCTAATTCTTTGTCTTCGTTGATAAAAAGAAAACTGTCTTAAAAGCTTCCATGTCGCAAAGAATAATAACCAAGTTACTTTTATAATATGCACGTCAGTACTAAGGTCTACAAACTATCTCTCGAAGGGCAAAAACAAGTGCATTAGAATTCCGTTGTGTCGAGTTCACTTAACTCGAATACCGGTTAATGTCGGGTGAAACATTGGTTTCAGTACTTTAAAATAAGTAACTGAAGGCTGTTGAAGGAATTAACCGAACAGAAAACGAAGAAGTCATAGATGGGACAGTTTGGGCAGAATAATCACTTTCCCTTTGCCTATAATATATCCGAATACAACCCCGCTTTTCAACACGAAATATGTTTTGGAAAATATTGTGGAAATGAAGAATGCAATTTCTTCATTATTCACGATGTTTTCTACCACAAAAGACAAAAAGTTTTAAAATTTCATCATCACCTGGAACTTCTTTGAACTTGGACCAGTCTGAAATTTTGTCGTTTGGAGTGAGTTAAATTAAAATGATATGATTGGTTCTTGGTAAAGTAAAATATTCTTTGATATCGAGGTATAGATGAACGGAATTATTCCAGACAGAAGCCCTAATATGGACACAACGAGAATAGACTGAAACTTGAAATAATTTAATTTTTAGTTTCGTCTATCAAAAAAGGAGCGTTCTGATTGATCGAAAAAAATTGTTCATAACTCCATGAACAAAATTTTGAGCACGCAGCGATTTTGTATGCTTCCGCACAAAATAGTCCCGTACAAAAAGTTATCAAAATTTGTATAGTTGTTGTGTGTGTGTGTTTTTTTTTTTTTTTTTTTTTTTTTTCGCCTAGTGCTATTAAATTAGAAGAAATGAAGAGACTACTTTTTGTTTTCATTGAGGTATGAACCGAAAAACCTAATCACACTTATATATGAATCCGCTTCGCGTATTCATACAGTGTGATTAGTTTTTTCGGTTCATACCTCCTTGAAAACAAAAAATATTCTCTTCATCTCTTAAATGATCACGCGTAATGGATACTCTTTCCGCATGTGTGATGTCAATAATGCTTCGGTCTTAACTCATTAACAAGAGGCAAAATGTTGGACTGATCCAAATTGAAAGAAGTTGCATACGACACTTCAATAATTATAAAACTTTAGATTTTTATAACTTTTCGGGTGAAAATATTGTGTGAAATGAAGAAATTTATAGTTACAAACAGTTTCTTCATTCCCAGTTGTTTTTCTTGAGGCGCGTCCAAAAGCGTCATCGTGTGGGAATGGGTTAAACCGGATTTAGTCATATAGTAATACACTTCTGTATGACATTTCATACCCGCCCACTTATCTCCGACAGATAATTCCACTTAGATATTAAACGGCCTTAGTTCGGAAACTTTATTGCCAGTTATATAAAATAAAATAAAATGGTAAGTTTGCGACCTAAAATTCGTACCTGCAGCTTGAATAAGCAGTAATTACGACGTTAAATTCGCAAAACCAACAAAAAAAATCGAAATGAACAGCTTCATTGATCGATAGATTATTTGATACACACCGGCGATTTGGTAATTACATATTTGACTCAGGTTAGTATGTGCATTTCGTCAGCCCGATTAGCTCAGTTGGTAGAGCACTTCAAACCACAAGATCGTGGGTTCGAGCCCTGTCTGACCATATCAACTAACAACCTAGTTGTCTTTCGGATGAAATGATGCTATCCATCGTGCACGTTAAAGGACCAGGCGGAGCTCTCAGCAGTTTCGTCCTGTATCCTTGCACTTTCCCCCGTAACAACTTGTGCTGCGTTGGCGACAATAAGTAAACGGAATTACACACATGTACATCTGAAAAGTCTGATCTGAATATTCACTCTGCGCCCCTTAACTCGACACAGACTCAAACATTTCTTTGTCCGATTATCGATTATTCTAAACGGGCTGAGAAGCGGTCCAGGTTGCTAAATATATATGCATTTCACGCACATGTAAAATGGTCAGAAAAGTAAAAAAGTGTCTCATGTCGTAATAATGTTTGCCTCAATTAATAGCGAGTTTTCTAGAGTCAGAAATTTGACAAACTCAAATTGTATAATATTACCCAAGAAATACCTTTAAAATAATATCAACGTTGTCGTTCTAAAACCTCGTAACAACAGCTTGATTCAAGCTGTAGTTACGAGGTTTAGAACGACAACGTCGATGTTTTGTTAATCAAGATAAATAATTAGTCTAATTGTCCTTACTGTGACGCGTATATGAGATCCTTTGGCGTGTAGTTCATTCCTCAGTCCCTCGGTGATAGCCCGTATTGCAAACTTAGTCGAGGCATATACGTGTGTATCGGGGTAGTTCGTAACATGGTGGCCCGTAACACTGAAAAGAAATTAAAACTCAAAGTACACGTTGATGTATCTAGTCTTGGCTGCATCACTTAACTGCATCTGACTACAAAACTAAAATATATGCGTTTTTACATCGATTGGGAAACAAGTTCTTCCAAATTAGACTAATCCCTTTCGATTCTGATTCCTGGAGAATGCACCAGTACTTGCGCCGAAAGTAAGGGCCAGTGATAGAATCAAGATCGATATCTGCTCCTTGGAATCGAACTCGTGACTTCTTGATCGGGAAGCCGACGCTCTACCTCTCGATCGCGGACAACAGGCGAATCACTCCAGCGGCATTAGTTTTTTATGAGACATGTGATTTAGTTTTGTTTGACTTTGGAAGTAATTCATTGTTGAAAAAACACTCTTTTTGTAAAAATGTTATTCAAGGGAGGAAACTTTCTTTTAACAGTTATTTCCCTTACGCCATTAGTTGATCTCTCCTTAAAATGAGCCCAATCCTCCAAAGCAATATTACTAAACACATATTATTTTTTTTTAAAAAAAATCTGATTAAAAGGTCGCCAGCAGAAATTTCCTCCGAAATTTGGCTAAAATACATTTCAGGTTTCAAGAAGGCCATTTTAAATGTTTTCACTTTGTATTGTTTTTTGGAAATTGGACCAATCCATGAATGAATGCTTTAATACTATCAAAAGTCTTAGAAGGATTCTGATCAAGGGTAAAACAGTAACATATCTATGAATTTTTTTTAAAATCCAACTTGTTTTCTGATTTGAAGATTTCGTAAAGTTTTCAGGATGTAAAATGTATGAATTATTTCACCGATCAAAATTTAAATCTGCGCAGTAGTTTCTTAGAAAAATATATTTAACGTAAACGTTAACGAACGGACGGACGCAAATACGGCTGAGACAACGCCATGACTATAAATCTCTGGCTTCAACTATAAGAGCTGAAAGAAGAACTACAGAAAATTATGCCACAAATAACTCACATTTTTGTATGTTATATCTAATGGTAGAATAGAGACCGATATTCATTGACCCATTTCCAGACGATGAAATTTTAGATCAGTCGTAATTCAAGAAAGTTGCAGGGAAAAAAAGAAATTTCAAGATGATGAAATCTTCAAAATCTTTGTCTTAAAGGGTAGATAAGGAAGACTTTGCTTGTAACAAGCAATTTCTTCATTCTCCACAATGTTTTCAAAAGCTTACACAATTTTAAAGCGACATTGTGTAGGAATAGGCTAATGAAGTATATTTCTATTCCGATTGAATGCTTATTACACGTACTGTTAAACTTGTATTAAACGACCACTCAAGGGACGGCCAAAATATAGTCGTGTAAGAGACTGGTCGCTTAATATACTTTTTGTGACATGTTTGGGGATCGGTTTGACTGCTTACACAGAAAATTGGAGGATTCTCATAAATCATTCATGAAACTCATTACAATCGTCTCAGTCAGAAGATTCTTAAAGAGATCCACCAGCATAGGATTTTGTTTTCATAATTTTTCTATCAAAAAGGTCGAATGATTAAGGTCCTTGGTGGTGGAAAGGATACTTTTACGCAGGATGTTTAACCCTTTCCTATACAAACCTGGGACTTTACGTTGCTGTGATTTTATACTAGAGAAAACATTGTGGAAAAAGGACAAATTTTGTAACAAGCAATTACTTCTTTTCCCACAATATTTTCTACTACATACAGTGGTTTCATTTTAAATTGCATTCAATTTTCATTGTTGTCTGCAACCTCTTTCAATTTGGACCAGTCTAAAATTTCAAAAAACAGGAAAGGATCAAGGAAAGTTGACGCTTTATAGACCGCTTGAGCAAGCTTGACTATAGAATCATTTCACACTTAGGTATGGAAGATACATTTTCGCCTTAAAGTGTCACCGTTGAAATTATTTGGGTTGAAAGGTAGGTATCGATGTTTTCCTTATGTCACAGATTTTAATAATTTCTATTTCCTCACGTATACCGTTTGAATACTATATGTCGAAAAGTAGTTTTTGCAAAAATCTGAGGTCGCTTATCATAAAAAAGCCGGGTATTTCCTTAATAGCCTACGTAGGCTATTAATCTATGTTTTTAAAATTAGTCCGAGACCGTTGCGAAGACTATATGATCATTCACGTGGTGCGAATAACCGTTGTAACCTTGAATTTAGTTTAAATTACATCACACAAACGTCATCGTTACGTCATCAGGAGTAATGTTCGTTAGCCGGTCTTTAATTCTGTAAAGATCAGTCCAAAACTGTCGTAAGCTTTATTACGAATATAAACACTTGCCGTAGTTTTTCGCTAACCCTTTCATGTGACATGAATTAGGACGTTGACTGTTTCGCTAGTAAATTTGTTACCTTCAGTTGACTTTAGGTCAAATGCAAATGAGGTCATTCGATGTCGACAGCCGTATTTTGTGATATCTAAAAATAACCTGGAATTCCGCTGAACCTTTCAGATAAAGCTACAGAAAGCTACTTTACATACATGTTTAGGCCTATTAGATTACCACAAAGACAATACCTGACTCAGCTTAAAGTATTGAATGTTCGTTTGACTATATTTTTTGGCACTTTGTATTTTTTTCTTATCTAAGTTTAAGAAACATCGATATCTCCCTTTAACGCATATTTGAAAAATCTTTCAAATAGTATCAATCCTTTCCCACACAAACCCGCTTTTTTACACATCCCATGAGCAAAGGGTTTGGATAAACATTGTGGGGAAAAAGAAATTGCTTGTTACAAGCAATTTCTTCATTATCCACAATATTTTTTCTCAAAAAGACGAAATGATTTAAAACATCATAAGCCTGAATTTGTCACCTGAAACTTCTTTAAATTTGGATCAGTCGAAAATTCGTCGTGTGGGAATGAGTTAACCCCTTCCTGTTTTGCAAAATTTAAGACCTGTCCAAATTCAAAGGTTTCGCAGATGTAAATGTAAAGTGGATTTTGTTTGAAAAAAAAACGTTCAGTAGGGTAGAAAATATTGTGGAAAAAGAAGAAATTGCTTGTAACAAGCAATTTCTTCTTTTTCTACAATGTTTTCTCAATTACAATGCCACAGGGACGTAAAACCAGGGATTGAATATGAAGGGGTTAAGGGGAAGTTCACTTATGTGTGTTCTACCTCGGTATCAACAGTTTAGGGTTTGGATTCTAAAATGTCTAGCTAAAGAACCATATGTACATAAACAGTGTCCTGACCGAGGTTAGAACCCAAAGCCTCTTTCTATCCTTTCGCCAGTCATCTACCCTTACCTCTGAGGCATGCAGAATTATAAAACCTTATAAAAATAATAGCAATAGAATCAAAAGTAGTGAGTATAGCTTTGCGTTCTAGATATTCTAACTGAGGGAATTTAGAAAACTTCAGGAAAATTTTAGGACGGAGTTAGTTTTCAAGCTATTCGGAAAAAGATTAATTGAGCTAATTACGTATAGAAAGCTTTTAATCGGCGATGTAATGTGGGTGGATTATTATTTCTTATTCTACAAAAATAGTGTACATTTTTATCACCTACCTACTTAATAGCACAATATGTCCATCGTCTACTTTCCGCTCTTCCATTGATTTAATCGCCTCCCGAGAACATATCATCAAGCCAATTACGTTGGTCTGGAAATAAGCCAACCATAAACCCATTCCCATACAACACAAGTTTAGACTAGTTCTAATTGAAAGAAGATGAAGACTACAATTTCATTTTATTATCATTATTATGTCTTTTTGGATAGAAAGCATCGTGGACAATGAAGAAATTGTTCGATACAGGCGATTCCTTCATTTTCCATAATGTTTCCAATGTCTTTTTCTTTGGAGACGTAGAAAGGGTTTTTGTGTGGGAATGGGTTGAAACGTTATAACTTACGACCTTAACAATACTCGAAGCTGTCATTCTGCATTTTGAAATTGGCGAAAAATATCTTTAGTGCATATATCAAGTTGTTAACTATAAAAAGGGTAAAATTGTTGACGTTATCACAAGATACCAAGTCATTGCATACAGTAACCCTTATATCGCAGATCTTACTTTCCTTGAAGCTTATAGATAATGAATTCTTAGTCTAGTTTTTTTTACCTTTTACCACACAATCCCCCTTCTTGACGCCCTGAAGACAAACAATTATCGAGAACTTTGTTCCAACAGAAGAGATCGTTTGTAACGAGTACTTGCTCCTTTTCTTTTGTGTGAATGGGGTTTTAGTTATATCGCGGCGGCTGGAGCACCTAACAATGGAATCCTGGTATTTCTCACACCATTACATCCCTTCTAGCCTCCAGCTGCTATCCAACATAGATCCGCGATTATCGACCCATTGGTGAGAGACAAATAGTCAGAAAGGATGGATGCCGCCATCGGGGATCGAACCCGGGACCTCTAGATTGACAGTCCGACTACCAACTGCGCTATGACGGCGGCTTGCTCCTTTTCTAAATTGATTTGGCTCTTATTATCCAGCAGATTTTTTTTTTCAATTTGGATCAGTCTAAATACGTAGTATGATAAAGGGTTAATCGATGTTAACATTCAGAACCACGGACCTTTTATAAACGGGCGAGCTTCACAATAAGCCAAAAATTAATACGAATATTCGAGATCAATGACGTATGTGGAGAAGAAATGCTTTTTCTGAGGATAGGTTATAATTATGGACGATTTTTTTCTAAATACATATCCTATCTTCACCCTCGTTAAAACGAAATCCATCTTGACATTGTCCACTCGTTTATATTTACCCATTTCCACACAATCACGCTTTTTAACGCCACTCCAGAAAAAGGCGTTGGAAACCGTTGTGGACAATAAAGAAATTGCTTGTGACAAGCAATTTCTTCAATGTCTACAATGTTTTCTACCATAAAAGGCAACGATCTTCTAAATTTCACGAATTTGAACTTGTCGTCTGCAGCTTCTTTGAATTTGGATCAGTCTAAAATTGTGTCGGCAATAGGTTAACTTACGTCATACATTTGTTTCCACTGTTCCGTTCTTCCTGTTAGAAGAGGTTCAGTATTGGCTAGCCCTGCATTATTTATACAGATATCTACACCGCCATATTCGCTTTTGATCTTTTTAAACATCGCCAGAATTTGGTCCTCCTGGGAGACATCACACCTCAAGGCAATCAGCGAGCCCTTACTGCCCTTCAAACTTTCAGCCAAGGCCTATTAGAAAAGATGTACGAAATGTTAATAACACTTTCAACTAGATGCTAAAAATGAAAGTAATAGACCAATCGCGGCTGTCAAACTAAGAATAAACCGACCAATCAAATAATGTATTCAGCCCGGATCTAAGCTTTTCAACTCCAACATCGACCGCCATTTTTTAATCTTTATTGTTGGTTTGGCGATTAAAACGTCGTAACTACAGCTTATTTTACTTTTTTGTTACATGCTACTGGCCATGAATTTTGCAAAATAATGCCGTTAAAAATCGAAGCGGAACTTTCTGTCGGAGTAACTGGGCTGGGCTAAGGGAGTCAGTGGGCGGGGCAAGTGATTAGTCAATTAATACCCAAAACGCCTTTTGTCATCTGAATACAACCTTATTTCGTATGTTTTAAATAAAGGGAACTTTACTCCGTGAAATTGAATATCGTTAGCTTGTAAATAAAATATGCACATATGTGCTTGATAATGAGTACACATATGGAATATTGATTCAATCCAAAAGTAGTTAAGAGGGAAAAAACGGACAAGATTTCTTTTAAATAAAAACTATAACTCCGAGAAAATAGATATAATTCAACTTAAATGTAATATGCACACATTTGCTTCATAATGATTGTGAATGTGAAATTTGAATCAAATACATCAGGAAAAAATGTGCATACAAGAAGAAATATAAGAACGACCGACGGAGCAACCAACAAAACGACCGAGAAGTTGATCCCTCTATCCCCCCAAATTAGGGTATAAATTGATACTAATAACAAATTCATTTGAATGTTACTTGTTAAAAAAGCATGAAGTATAAAGCAAAATGGGTCTCATATCTCTGCAAAACCAAATTAATTACTGAAGTTGGTGATATAGAAGTACCAATGCATGATAAATTTAACTTGATTTTATTTTTCAAACAGGTCTTTAAACTAAAGAGTATTGACTCGTTTTATCTAAGTGCAGTAAAAGTTGGTTATCAATCAGCAACTAACTAATTCCTTCTAGTTCAGAAGATAGCCGCGATCCAATTTCAGATACATTTTTACCAGTAACAAGAATTCCAGAGTCATCAGCATATAGTAATAGTTTATTCAGACACCCCATTAACCTATAACGAGAATTATAGAGGTCCTAGCATTGATCCTTGTGGTACATCACATGATAAAAGTCACTTGAGTCCTATCATAAAGATAAGACAAAGGTCTATAATTACCCACTTCTGTCTTTTAAATTTTTCGTGTACAGGGGAATTACTCTGACATTCTTTATATCGCCATAAACAGATGCTTTATTAACGCGAATTGCATATCTTTTTTAGGTAGCAAAGCGTCAGCTATGAAAGCTTAAGTCTACAGAGAAAAATGTGAGTTCTTCCCAGAGCTCAACAAGTACAAACTGCCACTGAATGCTTAACCATTAAATCCACTGAATGCCTGCGCCATAAAAATTAGTTCTTATATACTTGCAAGTTCATTTCCTTTATATTTTTAGCTCACTTGAGCACACCATGTTCAAATTGACTCTGAACAGAGTCATCAAGTTGCAGACGACAAATTTAATTGTTGCAAATTATAACATATTTATCTCTGGGTAGAAAACAGTGGAGAAAATACAGAAATTGCTTATAACATCTTCATTTTCCACATTGTTTTCCAGTACTATTTTCTTAAGGAGCGTAAAAAGGAGGGGTTGTGTGGGATGAATTTACTCTTTGATTAATTCAACCTCCTTTATTTATCATGATAAACTTTGACAAAAGGAGATTTAACAAAACTTTACAGTACTTTCGGTACTTTGATTATAATTTGTTTTTTGATTGCAACTGATCACTAAATTAACTACTCAACTATAGTCGCAAATGGTATCTTTCTGTGAGTCTGCAACCCATAACAAGAAGCCATTTTATAGAATATTACCTTTTAAAAAAACTTATTTGCGGTTATGATAGGTATTGGTAACCATCATTACCATGGTAACAAAGAACTAACAATAAATGACTACTGAATTCGTTTGTTGACACATAGACCCTATCACTTGGTAACGATTTTGAGAATTCGTGACAGGGCCAAAGAAACAATTTTGACTTTTTTTTGTTGGTTTGGTCTAAAAGCTTACTTTTGTGAAGAAAGTTTTTCCCAAGTTTCGACTGCTGTTTTCTTCCTCATCTTTACACTTACTCTTTCTTAGGTTCTTTCTTTAAACCCATACTAGACACGAAGTCTGGGCACGACCAAACTGTTTGCAGACAGCGCGAATATGATCATATAAATGACCAAATAATTTATTAAACAAACAGTTCCAATCGTGCGTAAAACCGACAGCTTCGCATATCAACTTTATACAGCAGCTTCGACTAACCGGACCGTTTTGACATTGTAACTCTAGTTAAAAATTCGGTCTAAATGAATAATTGATTCTTCGATTGTCAGACGTTAGCTGTAGATAATACGTTTAAGTCGTCAAGTAAACAAATATGCCTAACATAATGATAGCTTAATGTCGACCAATTGTCATAACTACCGGTTGGATAAGCTGTAGATACGACGTTAAAGTCGCCAAGCTAATAAAAAAGCCTAACATATATGTCGGCCATTTTTTGGAGTTCAAAGTTCACTTTCGTTCTGATTTAATTCTTTGTTTTTACGTCCTCGTGATTTTTTACTTGAAAGAAATATTGTGGGAAAAGTAGATATTGCTTGTCACAAGCAATTTCTTTTTTTCCTACAATATTTTTAAAACCTATAGGTTATTTACTTTTCGAATTGCACCTACTTTTAAATGTCGTCTCCAACTTCTCTTAAATTGGATCAGTCTAAAATTTTGAAAAACAGGAAAGGATGAAGAATACATACTACATCAAGAGTAAATAAAGTTAAAATGACGTTCGAACAATTTCACAAGGCAAATGATATGCATTTTAAATTAATTGATTGAATGGGGTTTTACGCCGCTTTCAACAATCTCTCAGTTATATCGCGGCGACTGGAGCACCTAACAATGGAATCCTGGTATTTCTCACACCAGTACTACCATTACATCCTTTCCTAGCCTCCAGCTGCTATCCCACATAGGTCTACGATTATCGACCCATTGGTGAGAGACAATTAGTCAGAAAGGATGAGTGCCGCCGTCGGGAATCGAACCCGGGACCTCTAGATTCACAGTCTGACGCGCTACCAACTGCGCTATGACGGCGGCTGATATGCATTTTAAAACACGACGGTGAATCAACATATGTGTATACCCGACTGTTAACAATAAAAGTGAACATCTTTGGGTGTTATAGTCTCATATTTCATTTGACACGACAAGTTAAAATATCATCGCATTCCGAGGGCAGAATTCAGGAGAAATTAACTTATAAATGAATTTAACGCATTACTCTATCTCGTCGCTAAAGCAGAGTCTTTTATTTCCCTATTTATTTTAGACTGTGAAGAAACATTATTTAACTTTATACATGCATGAAGGCGGACCAACATGAGTTTAATATGACTTGTATATCGGTGGCTAAGCGCAAAAACATCATAAGTGTCTATACAAAGTATAAATACTTATGATGTTTTTACACTAAGCTATCGCTATGTTCCGTGATTATACATTATGAACTTCATTCGCTTAGTCTCGATCTCCTTTCCGAATACGCATTAAAAGAACCTACCTCTATTTTCTCTATATTTCTGGCACATCCAACCACTTTCATCCCATGTTCCACAAGTCTCTTGCATACTGCAGCTCCTATACCAGCAGATGCCCCGGTAACAAGAGCAACTCGACCTACCCACTTTTCCATCGGTCTTATAAATGACTAAAATCACGCTTTGTGAAAGCGGTAGTTTGTACCTGCTTGACTGACTTCACCCACTTTTAGACGTCAAAATTTGGATTGCTTCAATTTGAAAGCAGTTGCAGACGACATTTTGAATTGCTCTAAAATTGTAAAATAACTGCAAAATAAGGTGGTACACTCATGTTCTCATTGTAGTACTCTCGTGTTCTCGATGTCGTATTCTCGTGTTCTCGTTGTTGTTCTCACGTGTTCTCGTTGTCGTACTCTCGCGTTCTCGTTGGCGTACTTTCGTGTTCTCGTTTTCGTACTATCGCGTTCTCGTTGTTCTAACTCTTGTCTTTTCGGCGTCGTATTCTCATGGTCTTTTTTTCTTAGTTTCATGGTCCCGTTTTCATATTGTCGGATAGTTGAGACAATTTAACTGATGACCCCTGTCATTTAGATATGTTTAATTCCATCGACCCCCCTTTCGGCATAGCTGCTACCTCCGGAATTCGCTCGATATTTATAGGCCTTTTAGAGTATCTGATACACGCGTAAATAAAGGTTATTGTGTGTACATTCAATTTTGCATAGCTATTTCAGAGCAAAAAACTTCTAGGTTAACACATCATGATGTTGAATGCAGTTGACCGATCGCTGGCCCCGCCCAATTACTTCTTTGCCACGCCCATCGACTCCCACAAGAAGTCCCGCTTCGATTTTAAACGGCGTTATTTTTCAAAATTAATGGCAAGTAGCATATATATTTAAATTGTAGAATAGTTGGTTGGCGACCTAAACATGGTAAGTACAGCTCTAAAAAAACTGTAGTTACAACGTGTAAGTTGCCAAACCAACAGATAAGGTTAACAATAATTACGGCCAATGTTGGGGCTCAAAACTCATTTCTTGTCTCAATGAATATTTTCATTGGTCGACTGGTTATTTGATTGACAGCCGAGATTGGTCAATTGTGTGAGTTCGAGACGCATCGTCTTTTTGCTATTCAAATATGCGTATTTTGGCATTTTCAACCCTTTTCTGTTTTTCCAAATTTAAGACCTCCCAAATTCAAAGGTTTTGCAGACGAAATTTTAAAGTGTCTTTCATTTGAAAAAACAAGCCCTTTCATTTTAGTAGAAAATATTGTGGAAAAGAAGAAATCGCTTGTCGAAAGCAATTTCGCCTTTTTAACAATATTTTCTTAAGTACAAAACCACAGGGATGTAAAAACCAGGGATTAAAAAGGAAATGGTTAAATGATTCAATTGTATTTCATCTAATTTGTATGTTTTTTTGTATCTTGTTCGAAATTTGGTTTTAAAATCTAGCGCGATATTTATTTATTTACAATTTGTAAATCCTGTCTGTTTATTTGTCATTTAAACTAGTATTTGACCTTTTCATATTTAATAACGTGAACTCGAATGAAACAGTTATGAAAGGTTTAGAGAAGAAATCTATAAAATGTGTTTACATTAACCGCAGTAAAGATTCGAACCCGGTTTAGCAAGCAGTCGCTTTACCTATTTCGCTATCAGAACCAAAACACAACTTTCTGACAACTAATGTGTTTTGTTTCTAGTGTCACGGGTTCCAAAAATTGAATGAATTTGAATGCAACTTGTCGACGTATAGTCGGAGTCTCATACATGAGCTTAATAATTTATCCAGAATAAAGTTCAGGATCAGGTGAATAAATTCAGCCTATATAGTCGGACCGGGATAATTGTAAACGCGGAAAAATGTTGAAACTTACAATAGTATTCCTTGAAAATGGGTTGTTCAGAAGGAATAGCTTATGTGTTGAGTCATTTCAGTAATTGTTTGGAATTTGAATATGAGAGTACTATAGCTATCTTTGGGTTTTCTAGTAACTTACTTTGCAGCATAAGTTTTTTTACGCAGAAGCCTGAATCTTAAATCACAAAATTCTTATGAAAATTTATTGAGAGTTACCATCCTTGATTTAATACTTTCTACTTCTATTTTTAACCCATTACCAGATAGTCAAATTTTAGACTGGTCCAAACTGAAAAGAGTTGCTGATGACAGTTTAAAGTTTATTTTTTCAACTTTATTGGTAAAAAATGTAGAAAATGACGAAATTGCTTCATTGTGCACATTTGCTTGACATATTGTTTTTCTCGAGGGGTGTCAAAAAGCGTCATTGTGTGAGAATGGGCTAAGCTATAAGATTAAAAATCACATTTGTTGCAATGTCAGGTTTGATTGACAGGTTAAGGAACTTAAGAGAAAGCATGTCAAATTAAGTACAAGCATCTGCATTTTCATTGGACCAATTCCCACTAAACCCCGCTTTTTAAGCATATCAAGAATAAGCAATTTCTTCAATGGCTATATCGTCGGTGTCATTCTAAAACACGTAACTGCATCTTTAATCAGGCTGTAGTAACGAGGTTTTCGAACGATAACGACGATATGATTTCTACCCTCCAAGATAAAGACTTTCTAAATTGCAGCAAACTTTGAATTGTATACTGCAAACTTCTTTGGATCTGATCTAGTCTAATATTTGTCGTGCTGTAAATGGTTGAAAAGGTCAATTTTAACTAGTTACAAGCAATTTCTTGATTGTACATAATATTTTAAGTCCTAAAAGGCAAAGATTTTCTAAATTCCACCAAAATGAGATTGTTACCTGCAACTGCTTTCAATTTGACCTAGTCTACAATTGTGTCTTCTGGTAATGGGTTAAAGCCATTTCTTCCCCAAAACATACTGTATGATTAATAAGACAACCATACTGAAGGGTCATAGGCATAAATAAATATGACGATTGAAAGTAGAAGAAGATCAACATAATTGTACGCAGTAAGCCTACAATGCATGAAAGAAGTTTCGATATTTTAAACTGTGACTCACCACAATTTAAGGTTTGTTTACATAAACCTATCACATCAATGATGATGTTTTAACTTTCGCTAGTCATTCAAATGAATAGCTTGGGCACTGTGCATGTAAAAATCAATGTCGAAGATTAGCGAAGATTTTTGGCGAAGAATCGTGTGAATTCGTCTCGGGGTTAAAATGTCAACAAACACAAATTGAAATCGACAAGAAAAATACAAAATACTTTTTCTAGAGAACATCACTCAAACCCTGCTTGCATACATATCGATACTATGGAGGCGCTTGTTTCTTTTAGTGACCAAATAAGCGATACATTATTTCAACTATTTTTCCGTCCTCGGTGGACAGCTATGGCTTTAAATATAAAATCCACATTTTCTCTTGATAATAATAAGCTATTGTCTGCCCTATCCAGGAGCAGTAACCAGTAAGACAAATTACTACTTTCTACTACTTTCTAATATCCTTGCATGTCCTTGATCTGTTTTTAGAATTGCAAAGGGGAATACCTTCAATAAATGTATGAAGACATAAAATATGCAATTCAAGTTTACTGTTAATATTTAGATGGTATAATCTGAGTTACAACAGTATTCCTTGGAAATTGTGTACTAATCGGTCCAGACATGTATACATACGCAAAACCTTGAAGTCTCAGAAACTCAATATAAACTTTAAACTTTTTAACACAGTTCACCCTACTAAGACAAATGTAAAAAATCTACCATTCAAGCATGGCGATTTAATAAAAACTGCCTTGGGTCATGTCTAGTTATTGAAATAAAGCACCATCACTTGTTAGTTTTAACCTCCGATTGTCAGACTGGTACAGCACATCTTTACACATCTCAGGACAGACCTTCTGTTGGTCGAATAATTATGTCGTGAACCTGTAAAATATGAAAAAGAAAAAAAAAACATCTGAACTCTACTTTTTATTTAGATTCGTGCGAAAGGGGATCCCATGAGTATTCCGTAAAAAAAATATTTGAACAGAAGTTGGACCTACCAGGGGTCCAAAGAGTTTATCGAAAAAAACAACACAAAGAGTCATATAGACTGAATATTCAAGATTAATCTATTCCTCCACAATCCCTCCTTTTCACGCCCCTCAAGAAAAAAAACTTTGAAAAACATTGTGGAGTATGAAGAAAATGCTTGTATCAAGCAATTTCCTTTGTTACTATATTTTCTATTTAAAAAAAAAGAAAAAAGAAAACACCCACAAAAAATAATATAAAATCCCATAAACTTGAAATTGTCATCTGCACTTTCTTTCAATTTGGACAGGTCTAAACCTTTGTTGAGGGAGAATATGGGAAAGAAAAATACAAGGGGCGAAAACGTTCAAACCAGGCCAATTTGCTCAGTCCACCCTATTTAACCAGGCTCGATACTTTATGTACTTTAAACAAGGTCCCTTTCCGCCCACCTTGTCTCTTTTGATTAGACTGAAAGTATACTTCGACCTTTGACCCATTTCCACACAACAACATTTTAGACTTATCTGCAGACGACAATTTCAAGTTGATTGCATTCGGTTGTTTTTTTGTTTTTTTTTTTAAGTTTTTTGGGGTTTTTTTTCTCTCGTCGAATAGAAGACAGTATGGATATTAAGGAAATTTCTTGGTACAAGAAATTTCTTCATATTCCACAATGTTTTCAAAAGCTCTTTTCTTCAGTAAAATAAATAATTTTTGGGGGAATGCCTTAAACATCAGAGCACATCAGAGCACAATTTGTTTTGTTTAAATTCAATACACTTAAATTCACAAATATGAAAGGGACTAATAAAGTAGACATTGTTGATCTACTGATTTTTGACAACTTTCAGTGAAATCGTATACGGTCAGTTTGACATCATAAGCCGAGTCCCTTACCTGGGCATGCACTGGAGCACTCAAACTGTATATAATGGAATCCGCAATGTCGTCCGGCTGTAAGGCCTAAAATACAGGATTGATTTAGAGTCAGACATTGTAAACTTTCTTCTTGTAAATAATCTTGGTGTCAGAGAAGAAATATTACATTAAGTACGGAAATACTAAAATACACTTTTTAAACATACATTTTAGAATCATGTATTTAAGTTCGTTATAGCGTATACATGGATGTTTCGAGCTACTTAACCTGTCCATGTCTATAGCAGTAACAGAGAAAAATACGAGCATCTATCTTAAAAGATGCAGAAAATACCAATAGAAAAGTAACGACACGAATATAATCTCTATCGATAAACAGTTAGGACCAAATGACGATTACAATAAACCGTCTTCAAAATTTAAACTGGTTCAAATTGAAAGGCGTTGCAGACGTTGTTGTATTTCCGTTTATTTATCGTCGCTACCGTAGCGCATGCCCATATGAGCGACGCCCCCAGAAGACGGTTAGTTGTTACGGGGGATAGTGCAAGGATACAGGACGAAACTGCTGCGAGCTCCGAGCTGCGAGGTTCTTTAACGTGCTCGATGGATAGCATCGTCACACGGGGCCTCGGTTTAACGTCTCATCCGAAGGACAATTAGTTTGTTAGTTGATATGGTCAGCCCAGGGCTCGAACCCGTGACCTTGAGGTTTGAAGTCAAGTGCTCTACCAACTGAGCTAATCGGGCTGACGTTGCAGACGCCAATCCAATCGGCCTTTCAACTGAAAAAAATATATGGAAGAACAATTCACCAATCACGGCTTTCAATAAAGGAATCAATCGACCAATCAAAACAATCATTCAGCCCGGAATTCAGTTTTGAACTCTAACCTTTGCCGCCATTTGTATTAGACAATTTTGTTCGTTTGGCGACTGCAGCTTATTCAAGCTGTAGTTACGTGGTTTGGGTGGCCAAGCAACCATTTTATTTCTTTATTACAAGCTAATGGCTATAAATTTGCATAGATAAACCGTAAAAATCAAAGTGGAACTTCCCTTTGAGTCAATGGGCGGGGCCAATGGAGTAAGTAGGAGGGGTCATTGATAGGTCAGTTAATGTATACTTATACGACTAATGAAACGAACACATATTAAAGGATTTCAAATCACTCCAACGATTTCCAAATGGTGGACTTATACCTTAAATGTACTGTAGGCTTTCTCTTTTATTATCCGATTATTTGGGTACATTCGTGATGCGAATTCCGTCTCTACTGTTCCAGGGCTTATACACTGAAAATATTTCAAAGAAAAATAAAGGCTGTGTATAGAATGGAGCAAACAATCTGCAACAAAAGATTCGTCTTGGTCAAGTTGTTGGTTGCTACTGTCATCATTCAATAACGACTACTCTTCGTTGATGAAATGGTGAACTTTCTGGAAAGGTTCTGTATCGAGGCGAATAATGACCCTGTTACCTTTTAATCCTTCCTGTTCAATTCAATTCAATTCAACATTCTATTTAATTCTAACCAACAAACAGTTGATACAAAAATTAGAGTTAGTAAGAGTAGTTTCGTTGTCGCGTGAGCTTTATATTTCTATTGACCAAGGGGACAAAGATTGAGGTTGGGGGCTTCCCAAATTTATTAGAAACAGTCTATAGAACTGAGTATGTTGGACATCAGCCAGGTCTGCTTAAGCCATCCAAATACAACAAAATTTTAGACTGGTCACAATTGAAAGAAGCAGCAGACGACTATTTCAAGTTGATGGAATCATAAATTCTATGGTCTTTTTGCATAGGAAGAATGTAGAAAATGAAGAAATTGCTTGTGACAAGCAATTTCTTCATTTTCCACAATGTTTTCTAAAGCCGTTTTCTTGAGGGGCGGGAAAAGGAGGGATTGTGTGGGAATGTGTTAATCCAGGTCCGTTTATATACAAAGTATACAAAGTAATGTGTGAGTAAATTTCGACAACGTCTTTGTGTTTTTTTTTAGATAATACAAAATTCAAAGGTTTTGAAGACGAAAATTTAACTTTGATTTTATTTGAAAAATAACCATTCAGTAGAGTGGAAATATTGTGGAAAAACGAAGAAATTGCTTGTTGAAGCAATTTCTTCTTTTTCCACAATATTTTCACAATTATAAATTCACGGGGACGTAAAAACAAAGGGAATGAACAGGAAAGGGTTAAAGAAGCATGTCAGTAGACCGATCAACAGTAAATCTCTCATCACAGCAAATAAAAATACATTTTGATTTCCGTTCTTTTGACTTCATTAAATTCGATTACCTGTTTAAGACGGAGTTAAATATTGGCCCCATTCTTAAATGGACTTTAAAGAGAAGTAAAAGCATATTGTGGAGAAAAGTAACCAAGCAAGGAAGGAAGAAGTTATGGGAGAAAACAGTTTGTTTAAAATAAGTACTTCCTGCACTTTGTTTATTTTACTTTTATGCTATCTCTTTTAAAATTTACGTTTTAACCCTTCCCGTTTTATCAAATTTTAGACAGTCCAAATTGAAAAAAGCTACAGACGGCAATAAAAGTTAGATGCAATGTAAAATGATATCATCTTATGTGGTAGAAAATATTGTGGAAAAAAGGAACAATTTCTTCTTTTTCCATGATATTTTCTCAAGTATAAAATCGCTGCGACGTAAAATCCCGGGTTTGCACGGGAAAGGGTTAATTCCAAGTATGATAAAACAAAATATCTTATGTTGAGTGCGGATACGACAAGACGTTCTAAAGGGGCCTACTTTTTCCTGATAATAGACTGGGATTTGAAATGACCAAGAGTAATACCTACTCAATGTGTATTTCCGATGTCATTTAACCCTTTCCTTTTTCTCAAAATTTTAGACTGGCCCAATTTGGAACATGTTGCAGACGACAATGAAAAGTGAGTGCAATTCGAAACAAAACCATTCTATGTGGTAGAAAATATTGTGGTTAAAGAAGAAATTGCTTGTATCAAGCAATTTCTTCTTTTATCACAATATTTTCTTAAGTATAAAATTGCATGGACGTAAAAACCAGTGATTATACAGGAAAGGGTTAAACTTCTATCTTAATCACCTTAACTGTTATATAATTAAACTGTTAGTTTCATGTATCAAAAACGAGTGTTCTGATTAGCAAAAAAAATATATTCACACCTCCATGAACACAATTTTGAGCATGCAGCTTTTATGTATGCTTAAATTCAGAACAGGTCCGAAATATGTTTTTGTTTTCCGTTCGGTAAGCTTTTACAAGCAATTTCTGAATTTAACATAATGTTTTCCCTATTGATTTTCTTGATGGGGTGTCCAAAAGCGTCATTGTGTGGTAATGGATTAAGACAAAGTGTGCTTGTTCTTACAGTAACGCGAATATGTGAGCCTTTGGCCTGTAGTTCATTTCGTAGTCCCTCGGTGATAGCTCTTATTGCATACTTAGTCGAGGCATATACATGTGCATCGGGTCTGTTTAAAACATGGTGGCCTGTTATACTGAAAAGAAATTAAAACTCAAAGTAAACATAATTGTATGTACCCCCGACTGCATCAGTTGACAGCATCTGACTACATAAAAAGGTTGTAATACAGAGAACCACAACAGAAGATAATTGCTTTTAGGTGCGCCATATCTGTAGCTAGAGTCATAGTTCATTCTCAACTTTTGGGGATTTTAGCTGAAAGATAATTGCAAATGTGGAAGAAATTAATGTGTGAAAAGTAGAAAAAGCTTAAAACAAACGATTTCTCTTTCATTCAAATTCGTTGTTGTTGCTTCTTCCGTTTGGTTCATTTTTATTATAATTATTTTTATCATTATTATGATTATTATTGAGCCAACGAGTCTAAAGTCAAGATTCAGGCGTAATGCACGAAGCATAATGGTAGGATGTGGAAACAGATGACGGTTCTTCAGTGTTAATATTTAAAAAGCAGCAGTTTCACAATTATCTGGGTTTTCTTTGTCATTTTGAAAACAAATATTTTGTGAACATTTCATGATCAACAGATTTTAACAAGTAACAGCAAGACCGCTCTTATCACTAATATTAGTGAATGCAGATGAATGCAATTGACCAATCGCTGGTCCCGCCAACCTACTTCGTGAATCCCGCCCATTGACTTCGACAGGAAGACCCGCTTCATTCTTAAACGGCGTTCTTTTTGCAGAATAAATGGCCAGTAGTATGTAACAAAAATGTAGAATAATTGGTTGGCGACATAAACATCGTAACTGCAGCTTTAATAACCTGCAGTTACAACGTTTCAGTCGCAAAACCAACAAAAAAGTTTGACAAAAATGTCGGCCAATTTCGGAGTGCAAAACTCACTTCCGGTCGCAATGAATGATTTCGTTTTGCGACTGGTTATTTGATTGACAATCGCGATTAGTCAATTTCACCAGGAAGGATATAACTGCGTTGGTAGGGCATATATTGGCTGTCAGCAGATAAATTGGGGTACTGCAATAAATATATTGAACTATTATTCAATGAAAAAGCAACAATTAAAGTGAATACGCTGGCTGCCTCCTGGGCAAAAATAACAACAGATATTTAGTCCCTTTTCAAATGTTTATATACTCTAGTCATGTTAAAAAAGGATCTTCCAATACAATAATTCTTTAAAAAATCGTGAGAATATGCACGAAGTCTTTCAAAGAATAAAAAGTCTTTTATACAAAAAGGAGAAAATTTTAAGGCTAATTAGTGCATGTTACCAGACAAGATCTCAGCAATTTCAAAAGGATTCATAACTGTGGACATGAAAAACTATGTCAAGGTTCATGGAAATCTTATAGAAAATGTTTTGTTAATAGAATAAGAGAATATTGTAATTACAATCTGTTTGATTAGTATTCTCAATCATAAAGGTATATGGTAAAATAGGGCAGATGTAGAACTTTGAATATTAACTTTAAATCATTAAAACAGAATCATTTGACATGGTTTGTTTCTCTAAACTAGATTACCTCTATTTGATATTAAGGGAAGTAGCCATATTACTAGTTAAACATTAATTACTTTAAGTTATCCCCCTTTGATATAAACTTTTTTCAAACTGGTACTGGTAAAATCTCTATGTACGTTGATGCGTGTATTTATTTAATCAAAGACTATTTATCATAACAGACACATTTTTCAACAACAAAAAAAAACAAACAAAAAAAACACAAAACAAAAAAAAATGAGGTATGAAACGGAAGGCTTTGAAAATAATAGACATATTTCTGGCATATGCAGATGAATAAAGATGTGCTGCCAATAAATAAGATTACGTTCCAGAGAAAAATTATTACCTTGTCAAGATATTTAAACCAAAGGAATTCAGAATATCCATTAATAAAATATATGACCAAACTTATTCTTATACGACCAGAGGGGTCTTTTTCCTAGCTCAACTGAGCACAACGTGCTCATAGTGAGCTTTTGTGATCATTGAATATCTGTCGTCCGTCAACAATTGAAGTGTGGCTCAATCTTCATGAAACTTGGCCAGAATTATTGGTAGGTCATAAGGATGAACCCTTGTGATTATGGGTAGGTTCTATTAGAAAACACGAGAAAAGGAACCTTAATAACAATTTCTTTTTTTACAGCATCCCAATTTTGGCTCAATCTTAATGAAGCTTTGTCAGAATAATTGTATAGTCATAAAATGATGAATCCTATTAATCATTGGAAGGTTCTCATGAAATTCATGGTAAAAGGGCCTTAATGGCAATTTCTTTGTTTACACACCAGAGGCCGAAATTTTGGCTAAATCTTTTTGAAACTTGGTAAGGATAATTGTTAGGTCATAAAGATGAACCCTATTGATTATTGAAATGTGCCATAGGAAAACATTGGAAAATGGGCCTAAATGACAATTTCTTTGTTTACAATATAGAGGCCACAGTTTTGGATCAACCTTCATGAAACTGGTTATAATCATATGGCTCCATTTGCATTTATTTAACAGCAGATGATTCAGGTGGGCGATTAAGGATCATCTTGATCCCCTTGTCTTTTATCCGAGCCAATTAAAACCATATCCACATCTATTCTATTACGGTTTATTTGTTCGTCATTTAAAGATGAGAAGCTTTAAAACAGCGACATAATTGTTGTTGTTGTTGTTATTATTATTATTTCTGTTCTACAAGATTGTACTCTGGTTTTGTTACCTACCTACTCAATAGCACAATATGTCCATCGTCTACTCTCCGCTCTTCCATTGATTTAAACGCCTCCCGGGAACATATCATCAGGCCAATTACGTTGATCTAGAAATGAAACCAAGCATATAACCCAATGACGCTTTCTATCGCTCTGGATCACGAAAAAATTCGTGGAAAAGGAGAAATTGCTTGTAACAAGCAATTTTCTACTTTTATCACAATATTTTCTACCGTATAGGGCACTTGTTTTCAAATATTAGCGCATTTGAAATGTCGTCTGCAACTTCCTTCATTTTGAAGTTGTCTAAAATTTTGTCGTATGGTAATGGGTTAAGCATATCTTTAATGGGAAGACGAAGATACGAGAAGCTTTACACAATGAAAACTAAATATTACCCTCAAAAGCAGAGTTCATGTTCCAAAATGATAAAACTTCTTTTCGAACTTAATTTGTTTATGTATCTTTTTTTATTTTTTAAGTTCAGGCTGAAAGTATAATTATGCTTAGATAACATTGTTAGTGCAAGACAACAAAATAACCAATCTGTAATTATTACGTATTACACTTAAAGAATAGATTAGTTTTAATAAACCATAAGTTCAAATTTCAAATTTTGATTGAATTCCCAGATGTCGGCTTTTTAATCGGAACCGTGTCCATTCTTGGACAAACTCTTACGTCATACATCTGTCTCCACTGTTCAGTACTTCCTGATAGAAGAGGTGCACTATGGGACAACCCTGCATTATTTATACAGATATCCACACCGCCATATTTGTTTTTGATCTGTTCAAACACAGCAAGAATTTGGTCCTCCTTAGAAACATCGCATCTAAAGGCAATCAACGATCCTTTCGAATCCCTTAAACTGTCAGCCAAAGCCTATGGAAAAAGAGATGAAAAAATGTAAATTGCATTTTGAAATGGATACTAAGAATACAATCAGATGATTACACTGTGAAATAGACATTAGGAATACAATCAGAGGAAGATCGATAACCAACCTTTATCGCCAAAAAGAGCATTTACAGTGCACATTTATCAGAAATACTAGATTGATAAATGTTTGATATGAATTAGACCAACGAGCCCTATGAAAGGGTAAAAGTGTTTGAACTTGTCTAAAATGGCGTTCAGCCTCAAAACATTAAACTGAAATATGTTAAAAAAAAACTTTCAAATAAAGAAATACATAAGAAGAATAGATGTAAAAGGTTCGTGTTTTTTTTTTTTTTTTTATTTTATTTTCATTTCGGTTTTCTAATTCAAATAGTCAGATAAAAAACAACCTTGAAAAATTGTGGCCAAATCTTCTTACATGTAGCTACTATAAAACCGATAAGCGTCATTTTAAATTTGCGGATTTCTTCTTGAAAAGAGTTTTTAGATATTAACTGTCAATGGCATAGATCTTTGTTTCACCATTTGAAAAAATAATGGCAAAATTACTACGTCCTTATCTTTCGCTAGCAAATCAAGAATTTGAAAAAAAAAATAGATCACTTTTCAGATAATAATTCCAACAAACTATTGTTCAATATAAATGGAAAAAATGCAGCCCTAGAAACTATCGAAACTCTGGTTTAAGGTCAGATTCAAATGTTCGTGTACATAATAGAATAATTTAATCTTTAGTTTCGTCTATCAAAAACGAGCGTTCTGTTTGGTCGAAAAAAATTATTCATAACTCCATGAACAAAATTTTGAGCACGCAGCGATTTTGTATGCTTCCGCACAAAATAGTCCAATAAAAAAAGGTATCAAAATTTGTAAAGCTTTTGTTTTTTTCGCTCGATGCTATTAAATTATAAGAAATGAAGAGAATATTTTTTGTTTTCATGGAGGTATGAACCGAAAAACCTCATCACACAATGTATGAATCCGCTTAGCGTATTCGTACAGTGAGATTAGGTTTTTCGGTTCATACCTCCATGAAAACAAAAATATTCTCTTCATCTCTTAAATACTCAATTTAATGATGCTTTTTCAGTTGAAACTAACCCGATGTGCACATACATCCCCTATAAATTGCATAAATGGAGATATCTCAAAAATTGCATCAATCAGTTTTGCCGTAAACGAAGACAAAAGCCAACGTCATGAAAGACGTCTGACAAGAATCCTCGTCTCGAAATTTGAACTCGCTACAGGAATGAAATGGGGTTATTCTAGGTTGTAAGAAACCAACATGTATTTCATTTAAAAAAAAGATTCAAGAATAATTAGCGAATATTACTCAAATGACGTCATGAAGACGTTGGCTTTGAGAGTATGAAGTTTAGTAATAAAATCATCAAATCAGAAAAGTATAAATAACCTGGAATTAAAACAAAACATAAGACCACGATAAGATCGATTATTATACACTACCCAAATCACAGTTGTCTTCACCAATCCCTCATGATGATGTAATGGCGGGATGATTTTTTTCAACCAATTCCCAGACAACAAAATTTTACATTAGTCCAAATTGGAAACATCTGCAGACGGCAATTTCAAGTTGATGATTTTTTTCTTTTTTAATAATCATTTTTAATCGAAAACAGTGTTGATAATGAAGAAATTGCTTGAAGCAAGCAATTTCTTCATTTTCCACAAAGTTTGCTTAAGCTTTTTTCTTGAGAGGTGTAAAAAGGATGGATTGCGTGGGAATAGGTTAGAGAAGGATGTAGTGATAGTACTGGTGTGAGAAATAGCAGGTGCTCTAGCCGCCGCGATGTGACTGGAGTACTGTTAAAAGCGGCGTTAAACCTCATTCAATCAATCAATCGACTTTTCAAACACAATAAAACTATCAAATCCTCTACAACAGTTTATATTGATACATCGTCATTACAAATTTACGTTATTCGTTTAACATGGCATCATTTGAAGTTTGGTCAGTTGTTATTTAAACATTTATTTCTCCATATGAATACTGATTTACTTTGCGCTATTTCATAAATGTCTTAAAGAGTACATGTTCCGTCAAATGTATAACGTCAAATGCATCGAAAAAATAATCGGTTAAGCAAGAATTTGAAAACAATGACGAAGAATTTCTAGCATCAAATGTAAACTTTCCTTTCTATACACAAAGTAATCATTTCCGATGATACTTTAATAACCTGAATAAAGACAAAAATGTTAACCATTATTCGTCGTCTGACAGAGTCGATTATTTCTTTCAGTCATTTTAAGCGGCTCTTGAATAGATTATGGATAAAAAATGGCTCTCAGTTTGCGCTAACAATTCAGTGCTATATTACCCGAAGAGTAACGATCTCACTCGGTAGAATCCGATGCTTCAAAGTAGGGTATAAGGAATATACTACATTAAATTTAAAGTGAATAGAGTAGATGTGACCCTAAGAAAGAACTTTTTAATGAAAATTTTGTTCATAACTATCAGAAAGCAGATGTTTTTTCTTTATCAAATTTACACGAAAACCTGTTCAATAGGCGCTTTAAGGGTGCGTGTAAACAGAAAGAGTTGAAATAGAGGTCAAAAGTTCATGAATGAAGGTAAATTGTTTATATCTATTATACACTTGTCGCTTTTCGTTCTCTCTATCTCCTTGGCTAGTTGACCAAATGCGATTGGAATAAGAAATACATTTGGCAATTGAATTGTTGAATAAAATAATTGACAACGTTTTTGTATGATAATAAAGATAAACCGTCTGTGCGGAATGTTATTCCTAATTAAAACTGACCTGAATAGTTCTTATCAAACGTACGAACAAAAATTTCGAGGAATGAGTAAAATCTATAACAGAAATATTTTATAAAAAGTTATAACAAATAGCAAACAAGTTTTATGAACAGATAACAAAACCAATAAATACCTCAATTTTCTCTATATTTCTTGCACATCCAACCACTTTCATCCCATGTTCCACAAGTCTCTTGCATACTGCAGCTCCTATACCAGCAGATGCCCCGGTAACAAGAGCAACTCGACCTACCCACTTTTCCATCGTTCTTATAAATGTTTTCACCTATGTTCAGATCGAAACATTTTTCATGCTTGACCCACTTACCCTTTCCCGTCTCTTCAGCATCTAATTAAACCCTTTATCTAAACTGTCTTAACACATAACCAGACGACAAAAACTGGTCCAAACCGAAATGAGTTGCAGACGATAATTAAAAGTTGATGTAAATTAGATTTTTTTTTCAACTCTCTTGGTTGAACACAATGTGGAAAGGGAAGAAATTGCCTGTTGCAATTTCTTGATTTTCCACAATATTTTCCAAATTGGTCTGCTATAGGGGCGTCATTGGGGAATGAGTTAACCTGTTCCCACATAGTAACGCTTTTTGACACATTCAAGCAAAAAAGCATTGGAAAACATTGTGATAAATGAAGAAATTGCTTGTTCCCTACCCGAAGAGACAAATATTTTTAAAATTCCGTCAAGTAAAAGTTGGCGTCTGCAACTTCTTTTTAATTCGAACCAGTCTAACATTTTGTCATATGGTAATGAATTAATTGGGTGATCGCGTATGCAAATCAAAGAATCAATCGACAAATCAAATCATTTATGTAGACCGGAAGTGAGCTTTGAAATCTAGCATAGCCAAATTTTTTTCTGATTTGGCAACTAAACCGTCACTACTTATTTAAGCTGTCGTTATGACGTTTGGGTCGCCAAGTAACCATTTTACTTTTAAGTTACAAGTCATTTTAAAATGACCCCATTTAATTTTGGAATTGGATTTCCTAATGGAGCTCTATTGGCGTGGGCAATGATTCGTCAATTATTCGAGCCCTTTACGGATTCTAATAATTTCGAATTATAACTGTCAAAGGGGAGATTTCTTCTTTATGCTTTCTACAAGTCTCGAAAACATCCCTTTTTTACGCCCACTTACTTCTTTTTGCATTTAAAGACAGTCTTTTCGGTTTTGCGTTCTTGTGTGTGTGTAGGGGGTTAAGTGTTGTGTTAGTACATTATATTTGGGTTGAACATGAATCTTTAAAGTAATCAAAGCAGTTTGAGAGAAAATTTGATTATTCTGCTTCCTGTGGTTCAAAAGAAATCTAGACCATTCGCAACACTGCGAACAATTAAAGAAAGAAAATGAAGCTAAAAATACACAGAATTGTATTAAATTACTACTGCTTATAGCACCAATGTTACTATTTTTCTGCTATTCCACATTCTAAGATGTCTTGTTCGAAAGGAACAAATGAAGTATGGGTTGCCGAGAAATGACCCGATTTTTTGCACTTGGGTAATTTCATATGACAGTATTGCATCACTATACCTACCGTAAAATTATTTTTCTGTTAATTTGTCTTAGTACGTCATCGGTATTTATACCAAAATTTCGATCTACTGTAACAAAACTTAAAAAACAAACACTGATCTGTAAATCATAATTGTGGACACGGAAAATCAGCTCAATATATATAATTGCTTGGGGGAAAAAAGGTCCGTTAAACTGCGACTTCGGTGATTTTTCAAGTCTTGTATCTGTATTTTGCCAATACAATGAAACTGGAATCTGTAACCTATGATAGCATGTTTTTCTTTCTTCAAATCCGCTCATTATCTACAAGAGTTAGACAAAGGTCAAGACAATTTTGGAATTTGGTGAAGAGTTTAAGTCAAACATGCGAAAATAAATCGACCAGAATGCAATTCAAACTTGAGACTCACATACCAAATATCAATCGAATAACATTTGGTGTATATTGAAAATATAGGATTTCACTTGAAATCAAACTTCGTGTCTTTTACAAAAACAATGAGCCGGGGCGAAACTCGAACACGATCTGTAATTCATACCTATGGACTCGCATACAAAAATAGGTCAAATTTCTACTAGCTTTAGAAAAGTGTTCCTGAAAACAAATTGACTAGACAAACAGACGGACGAACGGACAGACGGAATGATTGAAAACTTCAAGTACCCTTCGGTTTCAACTTCGAGGAAGTTTCTTATTATAAGGGGCGGACAACCGAAGACGGTAATAAAGGCCTTTGAGACTCAAACCACTGTGTTAAGGCAAAGCTCCAGCACAAAGAAAAGTGTTCACACTGCCTTAACCTATGCCCACGCAACAAAATTTAAGACTAGAAAAAATTGAAAGAAGCTGCAGACGTCAAATTCAAGTTGGTGGAATTCTAAATGTTGATACAAGCAATTTCTTCACTTTCTACAACGTTTTCCAAAGCCTCTTTTATTGAGGGGCGTAGAAAGGGGGGTCTTGTGAGGGAATGGGTAAATACCAGTACATTAAACAATCTTATAACAACAAAAAGTCAACCTCATTTGTATACCATACACAAACGCACAAATAATACCATACTCATCCATCCGGGAAATTTGAAATTTGGATGTCTGCATGTATGCAAGTGCTTGTTAACCCATTTACACACAGTCCCGTTTTTGCGAAAGGCTTCATAAAACATCTTGGAAAAATGAAGAAATTGCTAGTCACAAGCAATTTCTTAATTACCTTCATTATTAATAATGATTTTATACCCCTCCCCCCAAAAAAACAACTTCTCTTAGAATTTCATCAACTTGAACTTGTCTTCAGCAACATCGCATAATTTTTCCAAAGTTTATGGCCAGTAAATTAGAATGGTTGTTTAGCAATCTAAAAGTCTTAATTACAGCTTGAATAAGCTGTAGTTAAGACGTTTAAGTCGCCAATGCAAAAAAAATGCTTCACATAAATGACGGCCAAACTACGCTTCCAGTCTAAATTAATGTTTTCATTGGTAGATTGATTATTTGGTTGATACTGCATGGACAAAGGATATTTCACCTTTTTCGTGGCTTTTGACCCTCTACTAGTCTAATGTTTTGTTGCCTGAAAAGGGATTGAAGGATTTGTTGTTCGGAGTGTCTTGGAATTATATTGAGATTCATTGATGGGGTCTAGAGGAGGATACTGGCGAAAGCAAAAGCATAGGGACATTTTAAATTCTATGTGACTATGAAACTTGAAACTAGACAATGGATTAGAATTAACAATTTCAATAACATTCTTTATATTTTATATATTTAATCAAATTCTTCTTATTTACCGCACCGAGAGAACAGAAAATTAACGTATTTTATTATATACCTCGCTGTGAAATCTTGGGATTTCTCAGTGTAATAAATTTTGATAACGTCAATTGAGTGACGATATCACTTTTCAGTTTCACTCTCTGCCGTAATTTATGAACTACTTTTTTTCCAACCCAGTGACATTATATAGAGTCTATCAAAAGATTTGTTTCGATATTTTAATAAAAAATAAAATAATTAGGTATATAATAAATAGAATATAATTAACTGGTTATTCCAGATATGAAAATTATTTCACTCGGATGCGTTATTAGGCGTTAAAAAAACTTGTGCTGCGCACTCGTTTTTTCAACGCCTAACAACGTATCCTCGTGAAATATTTTTTAATATCTGGAATAACCAGCTGATTATCCTCTCTACAAAACCTAAACATGATTTAACAGAATCTGAACATTTTGAAGATACAAGGAACTACGTTTCGTTAGCAATCGGGAACACATTTCCTTTTCATGTCGCAGTCGAGAGCTAATTCAGGACAAAGCGATGTTACAGCCAACTGTTGTCTTGTCACTCCAAGATATGGATTGGTAGATTCCCCATCGGCGATGTATGGTAAATGAACGTAGACTTCGTTTAACCTTTTCCTGTTTAATCCCTGATTGTTTACGCCCCTTGGATTTTATAGTTGAGAAAACATTGTAGAAAAAGAAGTAACTGCTTGTGACAAGCAATTTCTTATTTTTTCACAATATTTTCTATCCTACCGAATGGATATTTTTTTCAAATCAAATCAACTTTAAATTTTTGCCAGCAAAAAATTAAATTTGGACAGGTCTAAAATTTTGCAAAACAGGACAGAGTTTATATATTCAAAACTCTCAATGTGGTAAGATTTCTACGCTTTTGAAAATGAGGAAGAGCCGCTGTTAATCAAAACGTCGATTAATCAATCAAATCATTGATTTAGATAGGAACTGAACTTACACCTCCAACATTTATGTTAACGTATATTTTGGTTTGGTGACTTTAAAGTCGTAACTGTCGTTTAGGTCTCCGACTAGCTATTTAATATTTTGTCATACTTAACTGACCGAAATTTTAGCCAAATATCGCCGCTTACTATCAAAATCGAACTACCTGTCGGAGACAAATGGGCGTGGCCAACACCCGTCAATCAGATGACCGTAATTATTTTCCGTTAGTTTGATAAAGGGTATCAATTGATGTACCACTCAATGGACCCTCTGTCGGTAATATTAGAATATCGTGGACCTGAAAAAAAAGACAAATTTCCTCAAATCCAAACCTTGGTTCATCACCTTCATGTTATTTTTAGGGCCTTTTTTCTTTTCAAATTGAGCTGGAAAAACGGCATAACAAATACGTATTAAATTCCCGGAAATAAATTTTGATTGGTTAAGGAAAAATGGACAAAAGTAATATTTTCGAAAATAAGTATAGTATGTTTAATGTATACATCAGGGTTTATATTAAGAAAGAGAATATCAATGTAAAAAAATGGAGTCACAAATACAACATTAGTTACATTGAAATTTATCGTCGTTCGGCGTGCAAATTGTCGTAACTACAGCTGTAGTAACTGTTTTGCACGCCTAGCGACGTTATGATCTTTATCCCCTTAATGTTTAATTCATAATTGAGAAACATTATAGAAAAAGAAGGAATTGCTTGTAACGAGCAATTTTCTCTTTTTCCACAATATTTTCTACCATATTGAATGGTTATTTTTCAAATTAATTCCACTTTTAATTGTCGACTGCAAAATCTTTGAATTTGGACTGGTCTAAATTTTTGCAAATCAGGAAAGTGTTAGTTTTGCTAGGATTCCATGCTTGAAGTATTGTATACAAATCCTACAACTTGAAATAGGAGTAACTGTTAAGTTTTTGAAAACAACATTTTATATGCTATCCTTTAATTGACCAATCGCGTCTGTCGATAGAACAATCAGTCAACCAATTAAATTATTCATTTAGACCGGAAATTAACTTTGAACTCCAACATTGCCCGCCATATTGGTGAGTCATTTTTGTTTTTTGGCGACTTAAACGTCGTAACTACAGCTTATTCAATCTGTAGTTACGACGTTTAGACCGCCAATAAACCATTATACTCATTTGTAAAATGCTACTGATCATACATTTTGCCAATTCACGCCGTTTAAAATCGAAGCGGTACATCCTGTTGGAGTCAATTGGCATGGCCAAGGTATCAAGCCAGCGATTGGTCAATTATTGGTTACTCAGTAAATTGCCGGGTAAACGTTTTCAAACAAACAGCGACTGACCAACTGAATCATTCATTTAATCTTAAAGAACATTTGTGTTATCCAATGTATCCCGATACACTGATCACGATTGGCTCAATTATTATGATTGATCACTGGTCCCGCCCACAAACCTCCGATATGACGTCCGACCAAGATATTAAATGAGGTTATTTTTCAAAATTCAGGGTCGGTAAAATGTAACAAAAGTTATGAAATGGTTGGTTGGCGATTTTAACTTCGAATTCAAAGCTTGCATAAGACATAGTTACGACGTTTAAGACTCAAAACTATCAAAATCAAAATATAATATGTGCCGGATTTCAAAGTCCACTTCAAGTCTAGATAAAATATTTGCTTGCTCAATCGATCCTTGATTGACAGAGGCGATCGGTCAAATCGGATATAAAATTTACGAACCTGTGTTCTTAATGGAGCACTGAGACTGTAAATTATAGCATCAACAATATCCTCTCCCTGCAAGGGCTACAACAATAAAATATAAATGCGACAATTCTAGCAGAATCAATTTAAGTGTAAGAAAATCCAACACTAGATTCGTCGTTGTAATTACTATTCTAAAATGAAACATGTCAGTAGTTGAACGTCCTCACACCAATTGACCAATCTCGGCTATCAATCAAATAGCCATTCAAATCGTTCATTTAGCCCAGAAGTGAGTATGGAGCTCTAACCTTGGCTATCATTTTTATTTAAGTGTTTTGTTGTTGTTGTTGTTTGTTTGTTTGTTAGTTAGTTGTTTCTTTGTTTGTTGGTGGTGGTGGTTTAGCGACCTCAACGTAGTTATTCAATCTGTAGTGATGACGTTTAGGTCCCCATTTGACCACTGTACTTGTTACAAAATGTAACTTCCTGTTGGAGTCAATGGGCTGGACCAAACAGAGTAAATATCTAAGTGGAACTTCCTGTCTAGTCAGCGTAGTCAGTATCTGCATTTTGGAAAGTATCGTAATGATTAACGCCAAGGTTAAACTAGGTACAGAATTTAGACTAAAATGTCACCAAAAAGTCTCTTTGTTGAATTGGAGGGAAAAATCACGAAAAAAAACCACACTAAATAATTCATTTCGATTTATCAAGTGCCATACTCTGAATCCAAAGTTCGAGATATTCATATGGAACTAGGCAATAGAGACGTCAAATAATAGTGATGTAATACTTCGTCTATAAAGATTCAACGATTTCATTGGCTGAAATAATTCTTATACTTCTATAAACAAAGTTTTGATTATGCGACTCCTTTTGTATGCATGCGCACAAAGTAAATCGATAATGTTTCGCTCAAACTGGGAAGCTAATTGATTTATATTACTTAATGGCATTAGATTATAAGGAATGAAAAGAAAACTTTGTACTCATTGAGGTATGAACCTAAAACCTTAATCAAACTAATGTATGAATCCCACTTCATCTATTCATACAATGTGATTATTTTTTTACGTTCATGTCTAAATTATACAAAAAAATATAGATATATATATATATATATATATATATTCTTGTCATTTTATTGAATAAAAAAACATTTTGGGATCATTAGACTCCTTTAATGACGCCTAGAGGAATCGTATAATCGCATTTATTAATACATACCGTATATCTCTTGTAGAACTGTTTACCGATTTCTGGGTTCTGAGGCGTCATTCTGGGAGCAAATTCCGTTTCCACTAATCCTGGGCTGATACTCTTTAAAGATAAACGAGAGTTTCGAACCAATTCCAGACACAAACGTGGGCGTCACCTTTACTACGTCACAAAATTTAGACTAGTCTAGACTAGTCTGAGTTAAAAGATGTAGCAGACAACAATATTAAGTTGGCAAAATGTAAAAAAATAATCTTACTATTTAGATAAAAACCCAAACATTTTTATATTGAAGACCGCATTGCTTGTTACAAGCAATTTCTGCGATATCTACATTGTTTTCAAAAGCCTTTTGTCCATTGAGATGCGTAAAAAAGCAGAACTGTTTTGGAATATTTTGAGGGTTTGCATTTATAACACAATAAAGAAACAGGCCTTTATTTCCAACATAGATAGAATACACAGTGGTATCATATGATTTCGAGAAAGCGAGACAGTTGATTCGTACAACTTGGTGATCTTAGGCGCCACCTGTTAAGTATCTAGGCAAAATTACAACCCGTTGCAACTGGGATACGTTTAAAAAGGAAGTTGATGACTTCCACAGTTAAGTAGTTTACTATAGCATACGTCCTTTATACCTCATAATGACGCATTTAGATATTTAGACCAAAATAAAAGAAGTTAGAGAGTGGATAGAATTCCAGATATTCTCTGCCTTTCTGGGTAGAAAACAATGTCGAAAACGAAGAAATTGCTCGTAACGAACGATTCCGACGTTTTCCAAATTGTTTTCTTGAACCTTTGAATTGAGAGGCGTCAAAAAGCTGGATTGAGCGGTACTGAATTGACCAATCGCGTCTGTCAATCAAGGAATAAACCGACCAATCAAATAATCTATTCACCCCGGACCTGAGTTAATCAAATCGAACATTGGCATTCATTTTGTTTACCGTTATTGTTGGTTTGGCGACTTAAACGTCGTAAGTACAGCTTATTCAAGATGAGTTACAACGTCGAGGTCACCAACCAACCATTTTACATTTTTGCTACATGCTACTGGTCATAAATTTTGCAAAAAAAAAAAAAAAAACGCTGATAAAAATCGAAACGCAACTTCCTGTTGGAGTTAATGGGCAGGGCATAGGTAGTCAATGGGCGGGGCAAGCGATTGGTCAATTATGTCCCACTGACTCCAATAAGAATTTCCGCTTCGATTTTTAAAGACGTATTTTTTGCAAAATTCATGGCCAGTAACACGTGACAAAAAGATAAAATGGTTTTTTGGCGACCTGAACGCCGTAACTATATATGAATTACAACGATTTAGTCGTAAAATCAATTAAAATTCTTCACAAAAATGTCGGCCAATGTTGGAGTTCAAATGATTCTTCCAGCCAAAATGAATTTATTTGATTGCCAATTTTTCCTTGATTGACAATTGCGATTGGTCAATTAGTCCGCTGTCAAAGAAATAGACATATGTCATTTCCACAAGCGCATGAAGCATAGACATTGAGCAGCCTAGCCAGCGTTTCAATTTTATTGATTTTTTTAGAATATTTGCTGTCGCTGATCGTCTTAAGAAGCTTTGTTCGTTTTCTATCTATAGAGTGCATAATGGAGAAATAAAGTAGACACGAAAATGTGAACTGAAATTAGGCAATTTTGTCCCGTGAAAATGCCAGTAAAAATATTTATATAAAAGTATAGTGAAAATGAGGTCATACTTTTCGAAAAATTTATCGAAAATCCCTGACAATGTTTTGATGAATTTATCCCGTATCTGGGCTAATAAAAAACACGATAGTTTTGTTTTGTTGTTGTTGTTTTGCAAGAATAGTTTCCTTACAATTCAAGAATGAAATAATATTACAGAACTTACTGTAACACGAATTTGAGATCCCTTAGCTTGCAGTTCATTTCTCAATCCCTCTGCTATAGCCTTAACGGCAAACTTGGTGGAGGCATATACGTGAGTAGCCGGATTGATAAAAACTTTGTGTCCGAGGATACTGGAAGAAATCGTAATCTAAAATAAGATGCGATGATTTTATTACGATTAAATAAATCAAGTTAGATCAAGCTATCCATAGATAAGTAGATAGTTAACATAAATGAAAAAATATAGCGTCAGGGGTTAAGGAACTTTCTTCGGAAACCATGTTTTCTGTACGACCTTAATTTCTTGTATCCCGTCTCATAACAAAATTTTAAAAGGTCACAACCAATGGTCTTTCTTAGGCTTTTAAAATGACAGTTAACGCCGGACAAACAGAAAATTAAGTCATGTTTTGGTTTTGTTTTTAATTTTGTTGGTGGTTTTTATAGATAGATATTTGTATATTTTTGGAATATATACTACCTAAAGTTTGCCAAGCACCAAAGATTCTTTAAGCTACAATTTCCATGTTTTTTAAAGATTTGATGATAATAAAGTTGAAAATTGGTTAATTGTTATCAGTTTGACAAGTTTTAAGAGAAAAGGGGTTTTATAATGATTGTAAGTTAGACTTGTAATGTAGAATAAACAGGTTGACCCTTATAATTGGACGGTTTTCGAAAAAATGAAAAATTCAATTTTGTCAAAAAAGTTTTCCAATAATTGGAACTGATTTAATACCGAGTATGAGAGCCGTGACAGTCAATAACAGCTTGACAGAGTCTCTGCATACTCGTGATTAAGTTCTGAAACGCGACCCATTAGTTCATTACAATCTGCCCAAACTCCTGGAGGGTCCTTGGTTGGACCTGGCGAGCCTAAACTCGGACCTGTAGCTCATTCAATATGTGTTTGATGGGATTCAAGTCCGTAGAGCAAGCCAGCCAGTTAGAAGGTAGTCCTGGACGATACGGGTCGTGTGTTGACGGGCATTATCGTCAATCAACTGATGGCACCAAAAACCATGATGCCCCCCTGCATATCAATCGTGTTCAACAATGTTTGCTGGCAGAAACCTTTACCCTGTCCTTCTCCACACCCTACCCGTCTGTACGTGTAATCAAGACAATACCTGGACTCATCAGTGAATAGAACAGGGCGCCATCGTCTTGGGCGCCAACAAACGTGGTCCAAGACCCATGCTAATTAACGACGACAATGTATCCGGGATAACGGGATACGAATGCATGGTCTTCTAGACCTCGCGTGCAGCCGTGTTCGAATGGTTAGAGTCGAAACTCGCGCTCCTGAAGCGTTCTTTAGCTCAGAAAGTAGCTGCATTGCAGTAGCAAACCCGTTCCTCCTTGCTAGAACGATCAAAATCGATCATCTACAGCACAGGTAGAACGACTTCTTCCTCCACCATGTCTCCTGAAAGGTGATCCATATTGTTTGTACCTTGACCAAGCTCTAGTTACCAAAGCATTGTGTACATCTAGTGCCAAGCCGACCTCACGGTGAGAGGCCCCTTGCTCCACCATACCAACAGCCCGACACATCTCTTCTGCCATTAAATGTCTTCTGACATTTACAATTGCAATCCCATATGAGTAAACGCTCGAATTAAGAAACGAAAATTTGAAATTTAGCCTGTACACAAAACTTGTACATGTAGAAAATGAGAAAAGAGAGAAAAGAAAAATAGGGTTCCTCTGTTTGTACGAGTATCATGAAGAAATTGCGTTTCAGATTTGGTAATGTATACATTAAACATCATGTCAAAACGTTTTAAACATGTATACATGATCTTTGTTGAAAAATTCAGTCCTTTAGGACATCGAAAAATGTTTGGTGCTTAACAAACTTGGAGTAGTATATATATATAATGGGCAGAAATGTTTGATTTTCAGATAACCGGAGGTGTCACTTTCTGCCCACTTGTACGGCGAACGGACAAAATCCGCCTACTTCAAGTCGAGTTTTAATCCCGTTTTACAGGTATAGTACGCATATTACGGCGGCCCAAGTGAGGAAAGATCGTTGTACCAGACTTTGATTATAGGCTTCTAAAGTCTCCAAACATTCAAAATTAAAAAAAGGTTTTTCTCCCACTAGAATAGCATAATCGTTACAAAGTTCAAGCTTCATTGTAGTAAACTATAATAACGTTCTTAGTGATACGTGTATTGTATAAGGCGTAAATCATACCTGCTAATTAATACAATGGCTCCGTCGTCTACTCCCCTCGCTTCCATTGACTTTACTGCCTCTCGTGTACAAATCATAAGTCCAATCACATTTACCTGAAGTTAGCATATTAATGTGTTACGACACGAAAGGAATACCTATGTATTGGTTTTGGTATGAAAAAGGCATTAATCATACTGCGTGTAGGCCAAAAAACGTGTTCGAGTGGAAGTTTCTGCCGCAATTGATGGATAGTTTGCCCCGCCATCTAACCTTTGACAAGTCAACTTAATTGAGATATCATATATCATTTGACCCATAAATCATTACCAGAACTTGGTTGGCAACTTAAACTTCGTAACTACGGCTTAGAAAAAATGCTGTATTTACGACGTTTAAGTTGTCAAACCCAACAAAAGTTTTGGTCTCTTTGTTCAAGTCAAGTCTAGCTATACAGGATAGTCTTTGAAAGACATTTGGTTGTAACTTTAAACAAACTGTCACGAAGATGTACAAGCATGCAAATATATTAAGAGAATGAGGCATAAGATCAAGAGATAAAGGCAAGAACGAAATTAGAAATTTTGATCTTCTGCTGTAACCTCGACCTTTTGATTGCGAGCTTCAATAAGGCGCAGCACACTTACTCTCGTCAAGGTTGATACGTTCGTCAAAAATATCAATGGCTTCGTGGATCTATACATTATATAGACACTTATGATGTTTTACGCTAAGCTTTTGATATAGACAATTTAACAATTAAACAAATTAGACCTTCGAATTTCTGCTGTGACTTTGACCTTTTTGAGTTTGCGCCTGAATCGAGCACAGCACAAATAAATACTTAATCGTACTACTGTTCTAATTGTCTATGCACTTAGAACAGTATCGCTTTTAGCCGCGAAGTGCTCTCATCAAAATATACAAGTGTGAAAAATATTTTGAGAAGTGAACTATAGAATCAAAATTCGGATAGGCCAAAATTTGACATTTGCCCTCGTGCTATGACTTTGAAATTAGGATCCTATATAACAAGGACAGCACAACTACTCTCACCACGATGAATAAGTATGTGAACTAATTTCAGAATTGGCACTGAGGTTTTAGAGATATTTACAAAATACACCTTCTTTTGTATAACAACTTTAACATCGACATAGACGACGACAAGATCACAGCAATATTTCTGTTTTTCTCAAAAAAAAAGGCCAATGAAAATACTACCGTTACATTATAATGACGTAATATTTTCAAGACCGAAAATCTGCTTGGACTCATCTTCAATTACAAAACTAAGTGCCAAATCGCTTGTCCCGCCAACATTATGTCGGCCCCACCTATTGCCCCTAACAGGAAGTCCCGCTTCAATTTGAAACAGCGTTATTTTGGTCAGTGGCATGTAAAGAAAAACAAGTAGAATAGTTGGTTGGCGACCTAAAGGTCGTGTTTAAAGTCGCCAATCAAACAAAAAGGTTCAAAACTCATGTCTGGTCTAAATGAATAATTTCATTGGTCGACTAGTTATTTGATTGACAGTTGCGATTGGTCACTTGTAATCAATATACATGATTTCGACAGCCTTCTCGTCCTTTGAATTCCCCCATTACAAACTGAACAAACTCACATCATACATATGTTTCCATTGCTCAGTACTTCCGTTTAGAAGAGGTGCATTATGGGCCAACCCAGCATTGTTGATACAAATATCAACGCCACCATATTGTTGTTTGATCTTGTCAAACATGGTCAGAATTTCGTCTTCTTTCGAAACGTCACATTGAATAGCCACAAGAGTTCCTTTGGAGTCCTTTATATCCGCTGCAAGTTCCTGAAAAGAAATAATCCACAACCAGACGGCAATACTTTAGACTGGTCCAAATTGAAAGGTTTAACAATTTCAAGTTTTTTCTGTGTATAAAAAACATCGAGAAAATGAAGAAATTGCTCGAACTCAGAACCTCTTGGTCGGGAAGCCGACGCTTTATCTCTCGACCACGGACTCCATACTTCTTCTTGAGAAGCCGATTCAAAGATTGACAATCTTTAACTAGATATCATTATTGTTCATTTACCCCTCCATTCTGAATCGACATAATTTCATGCCGCATGTTATCAATTTTCATTTTGAAGAAGCCACTAAACTGAGCTGTTACCTTGCATGGACCAGATGGAAGAGCCGGTCCAGATTACGTTTTCAGTGCCATTTTTCAGTGGTTTGGCGACTTGAACATCGTAACTACAACTTATTCAAGTTGTAGTTACGACACTAAAATCGTAAACATTTCTACGTTTGTTACATACTACTGGCCATAAATTTTGTATGATAATACCGTTACAATCGAATTTAAACTTCCTGTCGGAGTCTATTGACTGAACCAACTCAGTAAGGTAGCAGGATTTAAGATTGGTAAATTATTATATTAAACGTTTATTATAACAGTAAATATACCTCAATTTTCTGTGTGTTCCGTGCACATCCTATTACTGTCATTCCAAACTCTACAAGGCGTTTCGCAGTCGCTGCCCCAATACCTGCTGAAGCACCCGTCACAAGGGCTACCTTCCCTTTCCATTTATCCATTTTATATACGTTATACAAGATATAAATGAGGACACGAAAATTTGATCTACACGAAGCTATTATTTTACTGATAACGTTTTGACCTTTGCCAAATGAAAAGGCATACTGCATAAAGCTACTTGATGCATCGCTACTTCAACAGAAAATCGATCGACTAATCAAAATATTTATTCAAACCGTGTGTGAACTTTGAACTTCGACATCTATGTTAGGCATTTTGTTGGTTTGTCGACTTAAACGTCACAACAATAGCTTGTTCAATTTAGAGTTTCGACGTTTAGGTCGCAAACCAAAGATTTGCCTCTTATTTTTATTTATTTGACAACATGCTTTACAAATCAATAATCGTTTTTTAACTAAGTCAATCTGCTACGGAGGTCGGTGGGTGAGGCATGCGATCTATTGATATGATTGCGTTTCAACAAACTATAATTTCGCACAAATTAAATATCAATCTAAAGAATCAAATAACAGTATAGATGGTTCGGTCAAAGGGAGTGATCAAAGGTCAATTTCGTCTTTATAGGTACAGACAAAACTGACCTTTGATCACTTGCTATAACTTGTACATCTATACAAGAAAACTAGAAAATGCAGCTTAGATATTGACTCGTTTAGAATAAATCATCGTTTGCCATCTCTTCCAAATGTCAACCCAAACCTCCTCACTTCATGTGTCTCCTCCTCCGCAAATACGCATACAATTGGGAAGAAAGAGAGAGAAAGGGGGGGGAGAAGAGACAGAGAAAGAGAGATAGTGAGAAAGAGAGAGAGAGAGAACACAACTCTGTGAGCCAGGAAAGAATAATTGTTATTTAACCCTTGTCATGCTGAACCCGGAATATTATTGCTTTGGCAGGAGATATAGAAAAAGATCAGACTACAATAATTTGCAGTCTGATCTTAGTCTACACGTCCTTTTTGACTTCTTCAATCAAGAGTTGTCTATAAACTTAATTTTCATGATGATTTTTTGCCCCTAAATAATGCTTCCGGTGCTTTAAATGCTTTGATTTTCATGTAAATTCAGGCAAGGTTTCTATTCAGCATGAGAATGGTTAAGATATTTAAACAATCCTAAGGTCTTGTGACCATTTAGATATTTCTATCTTTTAAGGTCATTTATATAGGTCCGTTTGCGATTGACCGATCGAGGCTGTCATTCAAGAATCCATCCACTAATCAAATAATTCTTTTCGACCGGAAGTGAACTTTTAACTCCAACATTAGTCGACATTATAGTGTCGCCAACCAAAAATTTTACTTTTTTTTTGTTACATGGCCATAAATTTTGACGTTTAATATCGAAGTGGAACTTTCGATAGGATATCAATTAAGAGATGAAGAGAATATTTTTTTGTTTTCATGGAGGTATGAACCAAAAAGCCTAATCACACTGTATGAATACGCGAAGCGGATTCATACATTGTGTGATTAGGTTTTTCGGTTCATACCTCCATGAAAACAAAAAATATTCTCTTCATTTCTTATAATTTAATAGCATCGAGCGAAACAAACAAAAAATTTAAAAACAATGGTACCTTTTTGAATGGGACTATTTTGTGCGGAAGCATGCAAAATCGCTGAGTGCTCAAAATTTTGTTTATGGAGTTATGAATATTTTTTCCGACCAATCAGAACGGTCGTTTTTGATAGACAAAACAAAAAATTAAATTATTGGGCTTTGCTATAGCGGTGCAAGCGATCGGTAAATTATTTCAGGGAAGAAATCTAGTGACCCAGTGCTTTCATACCTAAATAAAGACAAAAAAGAGAAATGGACTACAGTAAAACTTGTATTAAGCGACCACTCAAGGAACGTCCAAAATGTTGCCGATTAAGAACTATCAACTAATCCTGTGTTGGTGAATCTCATTAGCATTGCTTCATTGAGATCCACCAACATAGGACTACGTTTTGATCATTTCATTAGCACGAATGTTCAACTATGAATATTCTTTGTCTTAAAGACGGAGAGTTTGGTGCGGTTGCTTAATAAACGTGGTCCCTTAATAGGGGTGGTCGCTTGAGCAAGACTGTCTGTGTTTTGATCTTCCATAAAAACAGACCGAGTTTAACCGCTTTAGTTCCTTTGATAAACCGTGCCTCTAGTGATCAAAGGCTTTTAACGCATTAACTTCTCTGATACAATTGCCATCGCTGTTCCGAACTGAGCCCACTGAGGGAAGCGGTTCCCAAGAATGGTCATAGTTCTATTTGATATAAGTTGAAAAGAAGCACGCATTTTATTTATTTATTTATTCTTTAGACTCGGTTATAGTGATCGAGTGTCTCGGTTATAGTGATCGAGTGTGTGGGGGGTGTATTTTGTTTACTGCTCAGAAATCGCTTGTTTTGGTTTTTGTTTATGTTTTTTTCAACTCGTCATTTTCTAAGCTACATTTTCAGAGAAACTTTCCAGTATTTTAGAATAATAATAAAATTATAAACACGTTTTTTAAGCATATCTCAATAATGAAATCCAGTATCTATCGAAAAGATCACCACAAGAAAATAACACCACACGTAATACTTGTTTCGTATGTATTTGTGGAATTTTAAGTATTTAATAAGATATACTCAACCCTAAAATAAACGTCTACGAAAATACAGTGTCCTTTTATTCCTTATACCATCAAACATTTTTTAAGTAATTTATTTATTTGGCGATTTGGTTTTTAAAATATTCCAAAATGCCTAATTGTTTGAAGCGTCTCTTTAGGTTGTTTCGATGGCGCATTACTTCCCTCAGTTATAGTTGCATAGAAATTATCTTCCCTCAATTTTTATGGTTTCATAAAACTTCAATGAGTATTAAAGACATTTAAGACTGGCTTGTTTTTCTTTTTTTTCTCTTTAGTCGGATGTTTTGCATCAACATTATTACAGAATAGCATTTGACGCTGGTCCCGCCCACTGACTCCTACAGAAAGTCTTGCTTCTATATTAAACGGTGTTATATTGCAAACTGTATTGCCAGTAACATGTAACAAAAAGATACAATGGTTTGCGACATAAACGTCATAAATATAGCTTGAATAAGCTATAGCTTTGGCGTATAAGTCGGCAAACCAACAAAACGTTTCACTTATAAATGTCACCCAGTGCCGGAGTTCAAAGGTCTAAATGAATGATTTGATTGGTTGATTAATTCTTCAAAGCCATTATCTATTAATTTTGACTGGTGGTGAAAAATACTGGAAATAAAAAGTGCCGTCAATGAGTATATCCACTTTACCTTAAAAGACAAGTGTAACGTATGCTGTAGTGAAAAGTTAGGTTACTAACAGTATGCATTTCACTTACGTTGACGAGTCATGTATCATCCACTCTCTAAACAAATAACTTACACATTGTTGTGAGGCAGGAGTGGTGTTTTATTAGCACTACTTCTTGTACTTTGGCAGCGGCCAAAGCTCAGTGGTAGCGCGTAGGACTCCTAGTCATGGGATCCGGGGTTCAATCCTTTCCGACATGTTCTCCAACCAACGGGTGGATAATCGTAAACCTAAGTGGAATTAGCAGCTGGAAGCTCGGCAGTGGTAGTACTAGAGTGAGAAATTCTAGGAATCCATATTTAGGTGCTCCAGCCTCCGCAACATAACTGAAATACTGTTAAAAGTGGCGTTTAACCCAATTTAATCCTTTACTCGATTTTAAAGACCGCTATGTTAATGCCTGGTTTTAAAGGCTCTATGGCTCTCATAGGGCTAAAAATCTGACAAAAAAGGCATAAAATTTTATTTGAAATTATTTACAGACAAATATATCAACAATTTCAGAACAGGCCACAAGTCTGCTGTGAAGATCTTTGCTGAACAGATGCTGAACAGAATTTAGAGATGAAGATAACATTTTCTGTTTTCATAAGGGTATGAATCGAAAAACCTAATCACACTGTATGAATATGCGAAGCGGATTCATACAGTGTGTGATTAGGTTTTCCGGTTCATACCTCCATGAAAACAAAAAATATTATCTTCATTTCTTATAATTTAATGGCATTGAGCGAAAAAAAAACGAAATCTTTAAAAAATTTGACACCTTTTTGTATGGGACTATTTTGTGCGGAAGCATACAAAATCGCTGCGTGCTCAAAATTTTGTTCATGGAGTTATGAATTAATTTTTTCGTCAAATTAGAACGCTCGTTTTAGATATAAGAAACTAATCAAAGTACTGAAAGTACTGTGAGCTAGCAAAGCACAGTTTTGTTAGGTAATCTTCTTTATCAAAGGTGATAACAAGTAACCATGGAGATAATCCATTAAAACATGACAAAATCATAGACTGGCTCAAATCAGAAGAAGTTGCAGACGACAATTTCAAGTCGGTGGAATTTAGAAAATGTCATCCTTTGTAGGGTAGAAAACATTGTGGACATTGAAGAAATTGCTTGTTACAAGCAATTTCTTCATTGTACACAGTGTTTTCCCAAGCCACTTTCTTGAGATGCAGACAGAGTTTGCAATATTCCTGAAATACATGAGAACTACTATTTATGGCGTAGACATTTAATGGATTTAGTGGTTAAGCCCTAAGCGGCAGTTTGCACTCGTTGAACTCTGAGATGACCTCAAAATTTGTCTGTTAACTTAAGCTATCAAAGCTGACGCTTTAAAATTAAATTATTACGAAATGGCAACATAAAATGATATTGAAATTTATTTTCATGGTCTGTTCGGCAAACCTTTTCACGGCTTATTCTGAAATTATTGAAAGAGAGGATTGTACACAATTTTAATGAATATTTTAGGATTCCTTTTGGTGAGAAGTTTTTCCTGTACGCGATCCACAACGCCTTTAAAATGTGTTGCGTCGAGCGATTGTGTGATTTATTTCCAGGTGGCATTCCCTAACTGCCAGATGAGCACAATTAACATGGGAAGAATCCTAACACCAGCGCCTCACACTACACGTAATACCGATTTGCTCACGTCAGATCTCAGTGCAATAAATTTAACCCTTTCTCGTATTTCAAACTTTTAGACTAGTTCAGTTGGAAGAAGCTGCAGACGACAATTAAAAGTGGGTGAAATTTGAATTGAAACCAACCTACAGTTTAGAAAGAAATTGTTGGGAAAAAGAATTGCCTGTCACAAGCAATTTCTTCTTTTCCCAAAATGTTTTCTCAAGTATAAAATGAAAGGAGCGTAAAACAAGGGATTGTAAGCGCTAGATCAAAGTTCGCTGTACGTCTTTGCAGAATTTATGACTAAATTCATTATTACACAAGCATTTGTGTTCCGTAGAACTTTGATTTGATCGCAGTGATAGCTGTTAATCGTTGATTATTTGAATGTAAAGAAGTCTACGCTTGTTGGGCGCTATATAAAGAATTTGAATTTGAATTGTCACATGAGGTAATGTCAAATTGTGTAATATAGCCTTAAATATTCCACATGCATTCTGTCAAGTGGCTCTTCTAACAAGTGTTCTTAATAAAATTTTAATTTTAATAATTATACAAAAAGTTGAAAGTATTGCGATCAATATTTTGTGGACCTTTCTTTTGGTGTTGAGTATACATATGTAAAATTCCAGAAATATGTTACCGACCCGGATGCCCCTAAAAGGTTGCGATTTGCACATCTTTCTTTAAGAATATGGAACAAACCACCAGAACCATACCCTAAGACATTTAGTACCTATTAAAGGATACAGTTTATGAAATTCAACCTTAGATAAATAAATAAGGCCAAGGAAAATGTCACCTTTGGTATTTTATCTTCATATCTTACCTGGACCTTCTGCTTTTCTCATGACAGTGATTTTCATTGTGAAAAACATGTTACCGTGTTATTTGAAATAATTCAATTGACCAATCGCGGCTGTCAATCAAAGAAACAATCGACCAATCAAATAATTCATTAAGACCGGGCGTGAAGTATAAACCCCACTCTGGTCTCTAGCTAACCTTTCCACTGTTTGTTACATGTTATTTGCTATAAATGCAATTCCTATCATGTGGAAATGGGTACGCAAGTTTTTTTAAAGTGTTAGAACATACTTCGTTGATATGCTCCCTAAGGGTCAGTTTTATCATTCGACCTAGATCTTCAAGTACCACTCATAGCTTCCTTTGATTACTCACGATGGAGTCTACTCTCGTGCACCCATCATACTTTATCACACGGAAACACATATTCAAGGACATGAGCGCAGCCGCAGCATCAGTAGGAACCCTAAAAAAACTAGTTTTATCTTTTTATAGATAGATAGATAGATAGATAGATAGATAGATAGATAGATAGATAGATAGATAGATAGATAGATAGATAGATAGATAGATAGATAGATAGATAGATAGATAGTTAGATAGATAGATAGATAGATAGATAGATAGATAGATAGATAGATAGATAGATAGATAGATAGATAGATAGATAGATAGATAGATAGATAGATAGATAGATAGATAGATAGATAGATAGATAGATAGATAGATAGATAGATAGATAGATAGATAGATAGATAGATAGATAGATAGATAGATAGATAGATAGATAGATAGATAGATAGATAGATAGATAGATAGATAGATAGATAGATAGATAGATAGATAGATAGATAGATAGATAGATAGATAGATAGATAGATAGATAGATAGATAGATAGATAGATAGATAGATAGATAGATAGATAGATAGATAGATAGATAGATAGATAGATAGATAGATAGATAGATAGATAGATAGATAGATAGATAGATAGATAGATAGATAGATAGATAGATAGATAGATAGATAGATAGATAGATAGATAGATAGATAGATAGATAGATAGATAGATAGATAGATAGATAGATAGATAGATAGATAGATAGATAGATAGATATTTTTTCAGAGCACTTTTGAGAATCACTCGAAATTTAACTACGCAGTGTGCATATCTTTCGCAGTAGCTGCACCTATACCACTTGACGCCCCGGTGATAAGTGCCACCTTTCCTACCCATTTGTCCATTCAGAGCAGGTATGACTTCGCCTTGTTCTCGTCCACAGGTAAATGCTGTAATCTTTCTAATAAATCCTACTACCATTTTTCCGGAACAGGTAATGAAAGTTTTAATTCTACAACTGAAGCTTGTCCGACAGGTCCAAAATTTGAAATATCATTAGGTTCGAAACCTACACAAAGGATCATCGGAGAAAACCTAGGTGTTGCTGTAATCTGGTCTATATCTGCACCCGTCTATGGGTCAACCATAAACGTTGACATCTTTAAATACCTCTGGTATTGCTGAACAATATAGGACATCCATGCATTCGCTGAGTTTTTCCTCTTTTCGAATAAAACCGAGTCAACGACTACTGGAAGCAGGGTACTAATCTAGCCAGAACGACACAACACAGATTATTAGAAGTTGAGTTTTAACTGATTTTAGATCAAAGTAAACGTTTTATCACTGATAGGAATTTGAACTCGCCATAAGGAGACATTTTACTAAATCAATTTTGGAGACGGATTTTAGAAAAAGATTTTCTACGTGTCAATGCTTTATGGTACCGCCTGAAATTGTTAAAACACGATATCAAAGACGAATTCTAGGATGCACTCCGTCCGAATACACATTGAGATCAAACAAGTCTGTTTTTGAAAAACAGTGCGTTTGTGTCTTGGAATCGGTACTGTGTGGATAAAGCCATTAAAGAACCAAATATATATAGACTTCGAATGGTTGTTTTGCACCAGATTGCTTTACGGGCAATAAATAGTCTTCTCTCTACTTTGAAACTTTTTCTATTCTAACCTCTATAACAACTACATTTATCCTTTTATTGGTGACAGCGACTCATGTCGGATGCACAGTTATGGAGCGAAACAATACTAATAGACTGCAAAACAATTCTACGTAGCGAGGAACGCGACAACCAGCATAAGGTGAGAAGGTGCCCTGAAAAAATCTGTGTCCCTTACCAGTTCAGCGTCCCCTCTGCGGTATGCGTGGGACTTCGCATGAAAGTGCCAGATACTCAACAAAGTAAATATAATTATCAGCAATCTCGATTTGCATTAAAATGAACGTGTACGACGTGCTCGCTAGAACTGAATTTCGCTTGTATGTTTTACCCGTCCGTCCGTCCGACGTCATATCTCAGGAACCCCTGGGCCTAATTGGATGAAACCTTTCTGGGAAATTTCCAAGACACCTTTTTTAAATTTTCTCAATTCAAGGCTGCTTCCTGGAAGGGGGCCTTAATGAAAAACATCGGGTTTTTTCTGCCAATTTCTCCTAGTCTAATAGTCAGAACTTTATGAAATTTCATATTTGAGTAGCAAATCAGATCCTGTTGACCAATACTATCGAAAGTTTACGTTTAAAAAACGTGTCATGGGAAAAGGGGCCTTAATGTTATAAGCTTAACGTAAGTTCTCTTCTTGTCCTGCAGATTTATATTGACCATAACTTTGATTGGTTACAGACATAGTCTTCATATTTCACACGTGCATTGCTTGTGACAAACCCTTTTGTTGGTACTAAGTTCAAGGTCATCAGTCAAGGTAAAGGTCAAGTGTCAAGGTCAGAATTAAGAAAATTAAAACTTTAAAATTGGCCATAATTTTGCAATTGTAAGTGATATAGTCTTCATATCTTAAATGTTTATTACTTGTGACAAGACTTTTTATTAAAAAACTAAGGCAAGGATCTCGCCCAACGTCAAGGTCATATTGTCAAGGTCAATAATTTCCATGATTAAAACTCAAGTTGGCCATAACTTTTAATTGGAATAAGATATGGTCTTCATATTTCACATGTGCTTTGCTTGTGATAAGACCTTTCTGTCGGTACCAAGTTTCAGGTCATCAGTCAAGGTCAATTTCATTTCTCAAGGTCAAGTTTGGAAAAAAATGGCCATAATTTTGCAATGGTAAGTGATAAAGCCTTCATATTTCAAATGTTCATCACTTTTGACAAGATCTTTCAGGAGATATCTAAGACAAGATTTTCCGTCAAGGTCAAGGTCAAATTATCAAGGTCAATAATTTCCATTATAAAAACTCTAAATTGGCCATAACTTCTAATTTGAATGAGATTTAATCTTTATATTTCACATATTTATTTTTTGTGAAAAGATCTGTTTGTTGCTACTAAGTTCAAGGTCATCTTTAAAAGTCAAGGTCATTTCTTAAGGTAAAAAAAGGAAAATTAAAGCTTTAAAATTGGCCAAAACTTTGCAATGGTAAGTAATATAACCTTCATATTTCGTGTTTATTACTTGTGAAAAGACCTTTCAATAGATAATAAAGACAAGGCTCTCGGTCAAATTCAAGGTCAAATTGTCTAGGTCAATAATTTCCATCATAAAAACTCTGAATTGGCCATAAGTTTTAATTGGATTGATATTTAATCTTCACATTTCACACATGCATTGCTTGTGATAAGACCTTTTTGTTGCTACCAAGTTCAAGGTCATCAGTCAAGGTCAAGATCTTTTCTGAAGGTCAAAGTTTGAAAATTAAAACTTTATAATTAGCCATAATATTGCAATGGTAAGTGAAATAACCTAATATTTCATATATTTATTACTTGTGAAAAGACCTTTCAGTAGATAACTAAGACAAAGCTCTTGGTCAAGGTCAAGGTCAAATTCCAACTGACAAGTGACTGCAATTTCTGTCTTTGAAAAAGTTGGCTGCTAAAAATAAAAGGGAAATTGGCAATTTACTTCAATTTTTGACTCAATGTACCAATGGGGGCTTAATGCCATAAAGCTTTACATTTTGTATAGTTCCTACTATGAAATAAATCAGTCTATTGTTTCTGTAAGACCACTGAAGTTAGAGTCTTAATTTTTTTGTATGTATTCATTTTTCATTGATAACTTCAAGGTCAAGGTAAAATATTTAACCCTTTATCATATAATAATATTGAATTTTACTAGAATCAGGCTTGTGAAGCCAAACATTTTCTCTCAAAGTTTGTCAAACTTTCAAATTTCTTGTGAACTAAACCCCCAAACTATAGTTGCATTCAATAAGAATTTTTTTGTCCAATAATGGCATACAGTTTATGTCTAAGCCTTATTCGGGAGCATAATCCATCTCTGACGGCTCTTGTATTAGGTAGCAAGGTATTAATTTCATATATGCATAGAGACGAACCTTGGTGATTAAATATATTACTGTATACTACTCGAAGTTTGCTAAGCACCAAACCCTTTCTCCTACAGGAGTAAATTTGTAACAAAGATCATGTATTAATGTTCAACATGATAAATTAATGTTTTGACAAGATGTTTTATGTATATATTACCAAATCTGACACGCAATTTCTTTGTGAAGGTCGCACAAACAGAGGAAACCCATTTTCTTTTCATCCTTTTTATCATTTCTACATGTACGAGTTTTGTGTACAGGCTATATTTCTTACTTTCGATTCTTAATTCGAGCGTTTACTTATTGGGATGGTAATTGTAAAATGTCAGAAGACATTTATAAGCAGAAGAGATGTGGCGAGCTGTTGGTATTATAGAGCAAGGGGCCTCTCGCCGTCAGGTCACCTTGGCACTAGGTGTACACCATACTGTGGTAACTAGTGCTTGGTCACGGTACCAAACTATTGGACAACTGTCAGGAGACATGATGGAGGAAGTAGTCGTGCTACTTCTGCTGCAGATTACCGATTTTGGTCATTCAAGCCCAGAGGAACAGGTTTGCTACGGCAACGCAGCTCCGTTCTAGGCTTCAGAACGCTTCAGGAGTGAAGATTTCGACTTAAACAATTCGAACGAGGCTGCACGAGAGTAATTTCCGGTCAAGAAGACCATGCATTCGTATCCGGTTGTCCAGGATACATTAGCGTGGGCCTTTGACCACGTTGTGAAGCGCCCATGACGATGTCGCCCTGTTCTCTTCACTGATGAGTCCAGGTATTGTCTTTATTTCAAGGACTGACGGGTTAGGGTGTGGAGAAGGACAGGAAAAAGGTTTCAGTCAGCAAACATTGTTGAACACGGCCGTTATGGAGAAATGGGTCAATCATGGTCCAGGGCGGCATCCGCTCTGATAGACGGACCGAGCTTGTTATCTTGGAAAGAGGTACCTTGATAGACCAGAGGTATCTTGATCCTCAGTATCCATGTAAGATTTTACGCCGGTACTATTGAGACGAGTTCATTTTGATGGACGATAATGACAGTCCACACACAACCCGTATCGTCCAGGAATACCTTCATGAGGAGGGTATTACACGTTTGGACTGGCCTGCTGGCTCTCCGGACTTGAATCCCATAAAACACATATAGAATGAGCTACAGGTCCGAATTCCGGCTCGCCAGGTCTAACCAAGGACCCTCAAGGAGTTTGGGCAGATCGTTAAAGACAAATTGGCCGCAATTCCTCAACGGGTGATCCAGAGATTAATCAGGAGTATACAGAGACGCTTTAAAGCTGTTATTTACAGTCACGGCTCTCATACTCGGTGTTAAATTAGTTCCAATTATTGGAGAACTTTTTTTGGACAAATTTGATTTTTTCATTTTTTCGATAAAACCGTCAAATCTTAAGGGCCACTCGTCTATATTACAAGTCTTATAATTATTATAAAAACCTTTTTCCTTTAAACTTGTCAAACAGATAACAGTCAACAAATGTTCAACATTATTATGATCTAAACTTGAAAAACATGGGTTAAAGAAGTTATGGTGATTAGCAAACTTTGAGTAGTATATTTTCAGTGATTGAATATTTTGATCTTCATTCGCTTAGTTACCTTTCGTTCTTTCTATCTTTTTTTGCAGTAACCAGGACATACCTCAATTTTCCTATATTTCTGGCACATCCGACCACTTTTATCCCATGTTCCACAAGTCTCTTGCATACTGCAGCTCCTATACCAGCAGATGCCCCGGTAACAAGAGCAATCGGCCTACCCACTTTTCCATCGGTCTTATAATTGAGTAAAATCACGCCATTTGTAAGGCGATACTGTGTGCCTGCTTGACTGACTTGACCCACTTTTAGACTGCATATTCAGGACTGGTCAAGTTTCAAGGAAGATGCAGACGATATTTTATTTTGCTTTAAAAGTGTAAAGTAACTACCAAATATTGTGGAAACATTGTGGAAAAACGCTAATTGCTCGTTACAAGAATTTTCCACAAAGTTCATCGTTTGGTATTGGGTTAACCTGCATCTGAAGGATTTAGTTTAACCTTTTTTCTAAACAATCTTAAGAATTTAATTCAGCACGTCAAGGGTAGAAATCGATTATCTGTGTATGTCGAGGTTAAACATTGGTCCCATTGTTAACATGGACTTTAAAAAAAGTAAAAGAATACTGTGGAGGAAAGTAACCAATCAAGGAATGTAGAAGTTATGGGAGGGAACAGTTCGAGTAAAATAAGTACTTCCTATACTTTGTTTATTTTACTTTAACCCTTTCCTGTTTTGCAAAATTTTAGACCTGTCCAAATTCAAAGGTTTTGCAGACAAAAATTTAAAGTGGATTTAATTTGAAAAATAATCATTCAGTATGGTAGAAAATATTGTAGAAAAAGAAGAAATTGCTTGTTACAAGCAATTTATTCTTTTCCCACAATGTTTTCTCAAGTATAAAAGTGCAGGGACGTAAAAACCAGGGATTGTACAGGAAAGGGTTAATGATATCTCTTTTGAAATCCAAGTAAAATAAAACAAAATACCGTGTGTTGAGTATTGATACCATAATGCGTTCTAAAGGGACGGTCATATTTCTATATAGCGTAAATAGACTGCGATTTGAAATGACCACGTCTAATACCTACTAGTTGTACATTTCCTATTATAGAATTTAATTGAAAGAGTCGTCTATCAAAAACGAGCCTTCGTATTGGCAAAAAATGTTTTCAAAAAATATTCATACCTCTATGAAAACAATTTTGAGCACGCAGGTATTTCATATACTTAAATTTCAGAATAGGTCTGAAATGTGTTTGGTAAAGCTTTTCAATTTGCGTTGATAGAGGGGTCAGTAAACAATTTTAACGCAGATTTCAGGGTTCTTTTTTATGAGAAAATTGGTTCCTACGAGAGCCAAAGTCTTTAAATCTCCTAATAAATCATTCTTTAAAAAATCGTGAGAATCGGCACGAAGATTTCAAAAGAAGTAAAGCTCTTTCTACCAAAGGGAAAGAACATTTTAAGGCTCGTTGTTGCATATTTTTAGACAAAATCTCTGCAATTTCAAAAGGATTCATAACTGTGGAAATGAAAAGCCATGTTATGATTCGTGGAAATCTTGTACATGGTGTATTGTTTATAGAGAAAGAAAATTGCGATTACAATCTGTTTGACTTGTATTCTCTAAATCATTAGATCTGTAAAAAGGTAAAATATTAATTTTACACATTGCAAGATAGATCATTAAAACAGTATCATTCGACAGGGTTTGTTTCCCTCTATTTGATTTTAAGGGAAATAACCATAACACTAGTTTTACATTAATTACTAAAGGTTATCCCTCTTTGACATATTGATACGTGTATTTATTCACCAAAGAATACACGTATCAACATACTTTTAGTAATTACAGGTTTGAAAAAGGGTTTATATACATGTTCTACATGTATAGATGGAAAGCTTTGAAAGATGGAAAGTTTTAAAACAGCGACATGGTTGTTGTAGTTGTTTTTTTTTTTTTTTTTTTATTATTATACTCTGGTTTTGTTACCTACCTACTTCATAGCAATATATACTAAGGGAAAAATGTTAAGCATTTTTTTTCGACCTACATTATTTTTCAACGTAAATGTAGAAACCTTATAAAATCAGTCTCGTTTGCAATTTTTAAAAGCTAACTAACTAATTATGCATTAAGAGCACGTTTTCCTCTAAAGGCTGTCTGACGCACTTTTGCTGAAACACGTTCTGTACGTGCTTCCAAAAGTACGTGAAGTCTATATCCACGATATCTATCCCAGTTTATTGGTTAGCATCAATAACAAGATAACTCATTAAAAACATTTAAAAGAATTCAAATGGGACATCGCAAAGGGCTTAACTTAGACAAACGGAACGTATCCATCGGTATGCTGGCTGGTGGTATGATGGTAAAAGAGGTGGCTCAACATTTTGACGTGAGCCAAAGTTCCATTTCAAGACTTAGGACAAAGTATCGTCAATTAAGCACCGTCAAAGACAGGCCACGTTCAGGCAGGCCACGTAAGACTACCCAACGTGAGGACAATTATATCGTGACGTGTTCACGGCGTAATCGCTTCCTCAATAGCACTCGTATAGCCGGTTTGGTGCGAAATGCAACGGGAACACGGGTCAGTGCTCGTAATGTAAGAAACAGACTTCGTTCGGCACGTTTACGCGCACGTCGACGCATTCCTTTGACACGTGCACACAGACATGCTAGATTGAATTGGACAAGGGTACACCGTCGATGGCCAAGACGAATGTGGAATCAGGTCCTATTCACAGACGAATCCCGTTGTTTTAATTTGATACTTGAGGATGGCAGGGAACGTGTTTGGAGGCGTGATGGCGAAAGGATGGATCCCGCCAACGTCATTCAACATGACCGTTTTGGAGGCGACAGCGTCATGGTCTGGGGTGGTATATCATACCGTGGCATGACTGACTTGGTAGCTATTCAGGGAAACTTAAATGCCGTTCGATACTGCACCGAAATTGTCCAGCCAGCCAGCCAGTGGTATTGCCCTTCTTGGGTAAAGGGCTTGCTGCCATTTTTCAGCAAGATAATGTCCGCCCACATGTCGCTCGGCACACGTTGGACCTTTTACAGACTAATAATGTTGCTGTGTTGGATTGGCCAGCCAAATCACCGGATCTGTCTCCGATCGAACACCTTTGGGACGATCTGGGTAGGAGAGTAAGAGACAGGAATGACGTTAATAACGTTAGAGACCTGTAACGTGTTCTGCGTCAAGAATGGGATCGTATCCCTATGGCCATTGATCGTAGGCTCATTTCCAGCATGAGAAGACGCTGTGATGCCGTTATTGGCGCAAACGGTGGACACACAAGATATTAAATTTTTGTGTTACTTTTACTTCCCTACCCCTACCATGTTTGACGATGTACAACAAACACGTATGACCTTGAAAAAATCTGATTTTTTTAAATACTGTGGCTAACACATAAAAGATCGATGTGTGAAAATATGGTTTGAATCCAAAGCTAGACACCGGAGAAATTGGCTGTAACGTACGAAATTGCTAAACTTTTTTCCTTCAGTATATGTCCCGCTCTTCCATTGATTTAAAAGCCTCCCGAGGACATATAATCAATCCAATTACGTTGATCTGTTAACAAAAACAATCGTATAACGCATTATCAGACAATGACGCTTTCTGACGCCCTGAAGAAATACAACCATGGATAAGTTTGTTCGAAAAGGAGAAATCGCATGTAACAAGCAATTTCTCCTTTTCTCGCAATATTTTCTATATTATTGTGCACTTATTTTCAAATTTTAGCGCAATAGAAAGGTCGTCAGCAACGTTTTTCAATTTGTAGCAGTCTCAAATGTTGTCGTCTGGTAAAGTTTTTAAATAGCTTTATTGAGAAAAACGGAGTTTCGAGCAGCTTTATATTACTTGGAGTCTAAATTTTTAACGATTAAGGTTTACGATTATCAACCCATTGGTCAGAGAAAAATGCAATTGTATACTTGCCGAAAAAATAGTCGAAGTGTATTTTGTGTCTAGATGTTGGTTAATCAAAAGAAATTAAGATATGGTTTTGTGAAGAAACGGAGTACAGAATGATAACAAGACACGATCTAATAAATGGTTTAAAATCTCATAGTATAGGGGGGGATATGAGAGTGTGAACGTACCGACTTTCAGACCATTTAAACTAGAGGCATTTGAGCGCCTGTATCGCTCCACATGCCTGGATGTACTGATGGAACCTTTCCTACACAGTCCTCCTTTTACGCCCCTCAAGAAAAATAGTTTGGGAAAACATTTGAAAAATGAAGAAATCGCTTGTTACAAGTATTTTTTGCATTTTCAACACTGTTTTCGACCCAGAAAGACAAGATTTTTAAAAGAGACAACGATTTGAAATTGTCGTCAGCCACTTCTTTCAATTTTGGCCGGTCTGAAATTTCACTGTGTGGGAAAGGGTCAAACAAATGTGTGTATAAACTGACTCATATTCCGCATGTCTGCTTAATTAATGAACGCCTTAATACATGGTCTGCTAAATATGATGTTTTCAGTGATGCCCAATTCGGGTTTAAAGCCAAACATAGTACAGTCGATGCAATTTTATCTTAAATTCTTTTATTCAAAAACAGTTTATTGAAAAGAAAAAACTATATTGTTGTTTTATAGATTTAGAAAAATGTTTCGATTCTATAAACCGTAACGGACTCTGGTTTAAACTTATTCAAAACAATGTTTCAGGTAAGCTATTTACTATTATTCGCTCAATATATAATGATGTAAAACTATGTGTCAAACACATGAATTCTATTTCAGATCTATATAGCTGTGACGTAGGATTGTTACAGGGTGAATCGCTTTCACCTTTGTTATTTTCCTTCTTTGTTAACGATATAGAGATGTTTTTACAACAATATACAACAGAATGTTTTTCATTGGGACAATTATCGATTTATCTCTTACTTTTTGCAGACGATTCAGTGTTAATTTTAGACACCCCTACAGTGTTACAACAGCTGTTATTAGCATTTGAAAAGTATTGTGAGAAATGGAAATTAAAAGTTAATGTTCAAAAGACAAATTATGATTTTCGTAAATGTATACAAAACCTCGATAATACTATCTTTACATATTCGGGAATTAATATAGAAATTGTTGATACATTCAATTTCTTAGGCTTAGTTTTTAGTACAAACGGAAATTTCAATAATGCTTTTAAAATATTAGTAGGAAAAGCAACTCGTGCACTCAGCGATTTACACCAAATTACCAAAAATAAATAAATTCCGTTAAAAATACTACTTAATTTATTTGACTCATTTGTTGCGTCAATCATTTATTATTCCAGCGAGGTCTGGGGTTTTTATCACCAGCGAGCTTATTGAAAGAATTCATAGAAAATTTCTGAAAAGAACATTGAATGTTAAACCCTCAACCTGTAACTCGGTTATTTACAGAGAATTCGGAAGATTTCCAAAACACATTAATATGAAAGTTAGAATAATAAAATACTTTTTAAATTTGTTTTTAATAGAGTAAACTTCTAATCGCGTTCTTCAAACAGTATTAAAGGAAATGGAAAATTTAAAAAATGAAAATTTATGGATGTTTATTGTAAAAGAATTTCTACAAAAATCCGGGTTCTACGATGTTTGGTTGATTCCAGCATCTGTTAACTCTGAAATTTTCATTCCATTATTTCGAAATAGATTGATTGATCTATACATAAATGAGTGGTTTCAAGATGTAACTAAACGTTCTTCTTTAAGCATGTTTCTAATCTTAACTCTTTTAAGTCTAAAGTAAAACTTTTCTTAATGAAATGAAATGAAATTTACGTTTTATTGTTTGTCGTCACATTGTGTGTCTTGTCTAGTCATTTATTTATTTTCCTTCAGTCCTTCATTTCCTATATAATTACTTTATGATTACTATGTAAGATGATGCCTTTCTATGCTTATGCTCCCATTAAAGGACCACAATGGAAATAAGATTTCGCATCTTTTTTGTGTCATCCTTATAATGGATGTATAAACATAGTTTTAAGTAAAAAATCTTATTACATTATTATTATTATACATTTTTAACGGATCTAGAAATTTTAAAATTTATCTACTAGTTCAGATATTAAGACACATAACTTTTTAATGTGAAATGTATACAAACTATGTTGTTACTTTTATTATGAATAAACTATATATATTCGTATACAAAAATCTTAAAGATAATTTCTCTGTTTCTTTATATTTAGATAAAATGAAAATTACTTCTTATAGAAACGCTGTGGCAGCCTGGCAGCCTGGAACTAACAGTTGATTTAAACAATGATTTGAGCAGCAGCCTAGCAGCCTGGCAGCCTAGCAGCCTGGAACTTAAACCATGATTTAAAATAACTTTGACCCGCAGCCTAGCAGCCTGGCAGCCTGGAAATCAAATTGAATTTCAGCAGCCTAGCAGCCTGGCAGCCTGGAGCTAAAAGTTGATTTCAACATAGATATGACCAGCAGCCTAGCAGCCTGGCAGCCTGGCAGCCTAGAAATCAAATTGAATTTCAGCAGCCTAGCAGTCTGGAAGCCTGGAAGCCTGAAACTAAAGTTGATTTTAACATAGATTTGAGCAGCAGCCTAGCAGCCTGGCAGCCTGGCAGCCTCGAAATCAGATTGAAATTCAAGAGCCTAGCAGCCTGGCAGCCTGGCAGCCTGGTAGCCTGGAACTTAAACAATGATTTCAGATGACTTTGACCAGCAGCTTAACAGCCTGGCAGCCTGGCAGCCTCGAAATCAAATTGAAATTCAGCAGCCTAGCAGCCTGGCAGCCTGTCAGCCTGAAGCTAAAAGTTGATTTCAACATAGATATGACCAGCAGCCTAGCAGCTTGGCAGCCTGGCAGCCTAAAAATCAAATTGAATTTCAGCAGCCTAGCAGCCTGGCAGCCTGGCAGCCTGAAACTAAAAGTTGATTTCAACACAGATTTGAGCAGCAGCCTAGCAGCCTAGCAGCCTGGCAGCCTGGCAGCCTGGAACTAACAGTTGATTTAAACAATGATTTGAGCAGCAGCCTAGCAGCCTGGCAGCCTAGCAGCCTGGAACTTGAACCATGATTTAAAATGACCATGATATAAGCAGCCTGGCAGCCTGGCAGCCTCGAAATCAAATTGAAATTCAGCAGCCTAGCAGCCTGGCAGCCTGTCAGCCTGGAGCTAAAAGATGATTTTAACATAGATATGACCAGTAGCCTAGCAGCCTGGCAGCCTTGCAGTCTGGAAATCAAATTGAATTTCAGCAGCCTAGCAGCCTTGGTGCCTGGAAGCCTTTAACTTAAAGTTGATTTTAACAGGCTGCCAGGCTGCTAGGCTGCTGGTCATATCTATGTTGAAATCAACTTTTAGCTCCAGGCTGCCAGGCTGCTAGGCTGCTGAAATTCAATTTGATTTCCAGGCTGCCAGGCTGCCAGGCTGCTGGTCAAATCCATGTTGAAATTAACTTTAAGTTTCAGGCTGCCAGGCTGTCAGGCTGCTGAAATTCAATTTGATTTCCAGGCCGCCAGGCTGCCAGGCTGCTAGGCTGCTGGTCAAATCATTGTTAAAATCAACTTTTAGCTCCAGGCTGCCAGGCTGCCAGGCTGCCAACTTCAGGCTGCTAGGCTGCCAGGCTGCCAACTACAGGGAGATCAATTATTGGAAATCTTTTTTTTTTTTTTTTTGGAAAAATTTGGTTTTCATTTTTTCGATAAAACCGTCAAAAATACATGGGTTAAAGAAGCTTTTGTGATTAGCAAACTTTGAGAAGTATATTTTCAGTGATTGAATATTTTGATCTTCATTCGCTTAGTTACCTTTCGTTCTCTCTATCTTTTTTGCAAAAAAGCAGTAACCAGGACATACCTCATTTTTCCTATATTTCTGGCACATCCGACCACTTTTATCCCATGTTGCACAAGTCTCTTGCATACTGCAGCTCCTATACCAGCAGATGCCCCAGTAACAAGAGCAACTCGACCTACCCACTTTTCCATCGGTCTTATAATTGAGTAAAATTGCGCCATTTGTAAGGCGATATTGTGTGCCTGCTTGACTGACTTGACCCACTTTTAGACTGCATATTCAGGACTGGTCCAGTTTCAAGGAAGATGCAGACGATATTTTATTTTGCTTTAAAAGTGTAAAGTTACTACCAAATATTGTGGAAACATTGTGGAAAAACGCTAATTACTCGTTACAAGAATTTTCCCACAAAGTTCATCGTTTGGTATTGGGTTAACCTGCATCTGAAGGATTTAGTTTAACCTTTTTTCTTAACAATCTTAAGAATTTAATTCAGCACGTCAAGTGTAAAAATCGATTATCTGTATATGTCGAGGTTAAACATTGGTCCCATTGTTAACATGGACTTTAAAAAAAGTAAAAGAATACTGTGGAGGAAAGTAACCAATCAAGGAATGTAGAAGTTACATGAGGGAACAGTTCGAGTAAAATAAGTACTTCCTATACTTTGTTTATTTTACTTTAACCCTTTCCTGTTTTGCAAAATTTTAGACCTGTCCAAATTCAAAGTTTTTTTAGACAAAATTTAAAGTGGATTTAATTTGAAAAATAACCATTCAGTATGGTAGAAAATATTGTAGAAAAAGAAGAAATTGCTTGTTACAAGCAATTTCTTCTTTTCCCATAATGTTTTCTCAAGTATAAAAGTGCAGGGACGTAAAAACCAGGGATTGTACAGGAAAGGGTTAATGATATCTCTTTTGAAATCCAAGTAAAATAAAACAAAATACCTTAATTTTATGTTGAGTATTGATACCATAATGCGCTCTCAAGGGACCGTCTTATTTCTATATAGCGGTAATAGACTGCGATTTGAAATGACCACGTCTTATACCTACTAGTTGCTCATTTCCTATTATAGAATTTAATTGTAAGAGTCGTCTATCAAAAACGAGCCTTCGTATTGGCAAAATGTTTTCAAAAACTATTCATACCTCTATGAAAACAATTTTGAGCACGCAGGTATTTCATATACTTAAATTTAAGAATAGGTCTGAAATGTGTTTGGTAAAGCTTTTCATTTTGCGTTGATAGAGGGGTCAGTAAACAATTTTAACGCAGATTTCAGGATTCTTTTTGATGAGAAAATTGGTTCCTACGAGAGCCATGGTCTTTAAATCTCCTAATAAATCATTCTTTAAAAAATCGTGAGAATCGGCACGAAGATTTCAAAAAAGGTAAGGCTCTTTCTACCAAAGGGAAAGAACATTTTAAGGCTCGTTGTTGCGTATTTTTAGACAAAATCTCTGCAATTTCAAAAGGATTCATAACTGTGGAAATGAAAAGCTATGTTATGATTCGTGGAATTCTTGTACATGGTGTATTGTTTATAGAGAAAGAAAATTGCGATTACAATCTGTTTGACTTGTATTCTCTAAATCATTAGAGCTGTAAAATGTTAAAATATTAATTTTACACATTGCAAGATAGATCATTAAAACAGTATCATTCATCAGGGTTTGTTTCCCTCTATTTGATTTTAAGGGAAATAACCATAACACTAGTTTTACATTAATTACTAAAGGTTATCCCTCTTTGACATAAACCTTTATATTGATACGTGTATTTATTAACCAAAGAATACACGTATCAAAATACTTTTAGTAATTACAGGTTTGAAAAAGGGTTTATATACATGTTCTACATGTATAGATGGAAAACTTTAAAAGCTGGAAAGGTTTAAAACAGCGACATGGTTGTTGTGGTTGTTGTTTTTTTTATTATACTCTGGTTTTGTTACCTACCCACTTCATAGCAATATATACTAAGGGAAAAATGTTAAGCAATTTTTTCGACCTACATTATTTTTCAACGTAAATGTATAAACCTTATAAAATCAGTCTCGTTTGCAATTTTTAAAAGCTAACTAACTAATTATGCATTAAGAGCACGTTTTCCTCTAAAGGCTGTCTGACGCACTTTTGCTGAAACACGTTCTGTACGTGCTTCCAAAAGTACGTGAAGTCTATATCCACGATATCTATCCCAGTTTATTGGTTAGCATCAATAACAAGATAACTCATTAAAAACATTTAAAAGAATTCAAATGGGACATCGCAAAGGGCTTAACTTAGACAAACGGAACGTATCCATCGGTATGCTGGCTGGTGGTATGATGGTAAAAGAGGTGGCTCAACATTTTGACGTGAGCCAAAGTTCCATTTCAAGACTTAGGACAAAGTATCGTCAATTAAGCACCGTCAAAGACAGGCCACGTTCAGGCAGGCCACGTAAGACTACCCAACGTGAGGACAATTATATCGTGACGTGTTCACGGCGTAATCGCTTCCTCAATAGCACTCGTATAGCCGGTTTGGTGCGAAATGCAACGGGAACACGGGTCAGTGCTCGTAATGTAAGAAACAGACTTCGTTCGGCACGTTTACGCGCACGTCGACGCATTCCTTTGACACGTGCACACAGACATGCTAGATTGAATTGGACAAGGGTACACCGTCGATGGCCAAGACGAATGTGGAATCAGGTCCTATTCACAGACGAATCCCGTTTTAATTTGATACTTGAGGATGGCAGGGAACGTGTTTGGAGGCGTGATGGCGAAAGGATGGATCCCGCCAACGTCATTCAACATGACCGTTTTGGAGGCGACAGCGTCATGGTCTGGGGTGGTATATCATACCGTGGCATGACTGACTTGGTAGCTATTCAGGGAAACTTAAATGCCGTTCGATACTGCACCGAAATTGTCCAGCCAGCCAGCCAGTGGTATTGCCCTTCTTGGGTAAAGGGCTTGCTGCCATTTTTCAGCAAGATAATGTCCGCCCACATGTCGCTCGGCACACGTTGGACCTTTTACAGACTAATAATGTTGCTGTGTTGGATTGGTCAGCCAAATCACCGGATCTGTCTCCGATCGAACACCTTTGGGACGATCTGGGTAGGAGAGTAAGAGAAAGGAATGACGTTAATAACGTTAGAGACCTGTAACGTGTTCTGCGTCAAGAATGGGATCGTATCCCTATGGCCATTGATCGTAGGCTCATTTCCAGCATGAGAAGACGCTGTGATGCCGTTATTGGCGCAAACGGTGGACACACAAGATATTAAATTTTTGTGTTACTTTTACTTCCCTACCCCTACCATGTTTGACGATGTACAACAAACACGTATGACCTTGAAAAAATTTGATTTTTTTAAATACTGTGGCTAACACATAAAAGATCGATGTGTGAAAATATGGTTTGAATCCAAAGCTAGACACCGGAGAAATTGGCTGTAACGTACGAAATTGCTAAACTTTTTTCCTTCAGTATATGTCCCGCTCTTCCATTGATTTAAAAGCCTCCCGAGGACATATAATCAATCCAATTACGTTGATCTGTTAACAAAAACAATCGTATAACGCATTATCAGACAATGACGCTTTCTGACGCCCTGAAGAAATACAACCATGGATAAGTTTGTTCGAAAAGGAGAAATCGCATGTAACAAGCAATTTCTCCTTTTCTCGCAATATTTTCTATATTATTGTGCACTTATTTTCAAATTTTAGCGCAATAGAAAGGTCGTCAGCAACGTTTTTCAATTTGTAGCAGTCTCAAATGTTGTCGTCTGGTAAAGTTTTTAAATAGCTTTATTGAGAAAAACGGAGTTTCGAGCAGCTTTATATTACTTGGAGTCTAAATTTTTAACGATTAAGGTTTACGATTATCAACCCATTGGTCAGAGAAAAATGCAATTGTATACTTGCCGAAAAAATAGTCGAAGTGTATTTTGTGTCTAGATGTTGGTTAATCAAAAGAAATTAAGATATGGTTTTGTGAAGAAACGGAGTACAGAATGATAACAAGACACGATCTAATAAATGGTTTAAAATCTCATAGTATAGGGGGGAATATGAGAGTGTGAACGTACCGACTTTCAGACCATTTAAACTAGAGGCATTTGAGCGCCTGTATCGCTCCACATGCCTGGATGTACTGATGGAACCTTTCCTACACAGTCCTCCTTTTACGCCCCTCAAGAAAAATAGTTTGGGAAAACATTTGAAAAATGAAGAAATCGCTTGTTACAAGTATTTTTTGCATTTTCAACACTGTTTTCGACCCAGAAAGACAAGATTTTTAAAAGAGACAACGATTTGAAATTGTCGTCAGCCACTTCTTTCAATTTTGGCCGGTCTGAAATTTCACTGTGTGGGAAAGGGTCAAACAAATGTGTGTATAAACTGACTCATATTCCGCATGTCTGCTTAATTAATGAACGCCTTAATACATGGTCTGCTAAATATGATGTTTTCAGTGATGCCCAATTCGGGTTTAAAGCCAAACATAGTACAGTCGATGCAATTTTATCTTAAATTCTTTTATTCAAAAACAGTTTATTGAAAAGAAAAAACTATATTGTTGTTTTATAGATTTAGAAAAATGTTTCGATTCTATAAACCGTAACGGACTCTGGTTTAAACTTATTCAAAACAATGTTTCAGGTAAGCTATTTACTATTATTCGCTCAATATATAATGATGTAAAACTATGTGTCAAACACATGAATTCTATTTCAGATCTATATAGCTGTGACGTAGGATTGTTACAGGGTGAATCGCTTTCACCTTTGTTATTTTCCTTCTTTGTTAACGATATAGAGATGTTTTTACAACAATATACAACAGAATGTTTTTCATTGGGACAATTATCGATTTATCTCTTACTTTTTGCAGACGATTCAGTGTTAATTTTAGACACCCCTACAGTGTTACAACAGCTGTTATTAGCATTTGAAAAGTATTGTGAGAAATGGAAATTAAAAGTTAATGTTCAAAAGACAAATTATGATTTTCGTAAATGTATACAAAACCTCGATAATACTATCTTTACATATTCGGGAATTAATATAGAAATTGTTGATACATTCAATTTCTTAGGCTTAGTTTTTAGTACAAACGGAAATTTCAATAATGCTTTTAAAATATTAGTAGGAAAAGCAACTCGTGCACTCAGCGATTTACACCAAATTACCAAAAATAAATAAATTCCGTTAAAAATACTACTTAATTTATTTGACTCATTTGTTGCGTCAATCATTTATTATTCCAGCGAGGTCTGGGGTTTTTATCACCAGCGAGCTTATTGAAAGAATTCATAGAAAATTTCTGAAAAGAACATTGAATGTTAAACCCTCAACCTGTAACTCGGTTATTTACAGAGAATTCGGAAGATTTCCAAAACACATTAATATGAAAGTTAGAATAATAAAATACTTTTTAAATTTGTTTTTAATAGAGTAAACTTCTAATCGCGTTCTTCAAACAGTATTAAAGGAAATGGAAAATTTAAAAAATGAAAATTTATGGATGTTTATTGTAAAAGAATTTCTACAAAAATCCGGGTTCTACGATGTTTGGTTGATTCCAGCATCTGTTAACTCTGAAATTTTCATTCCATTATTTCGAAATAGATTGATTGATCTATACATAAATGAGTGGTTTCAAGATGTAACTAAACGTTCTTCTTTAAGCATGTTTCTAATCTTAACTCTTTTAAGTCTAAAGTAAAACTTTTCTTAATGAAATGAAATGAAATTTACGTTTTATTGTTTGTCGTCACATTGTGTGTCTTGTCTAGTCATTTATTTATTTTCCTTCAGTCCTTCATTTCCTATATAATTACTTTATGATTACTATGTAAGATGATGCCTTTCTATGCTTATGCTCCCATTAAAGGACCACAATGGAAATAAGATTTCGCATCTTTTTTGTGTCATCCTTATAATGGATGTATAAACATAGTTTTAAGTAAAAAATCTTATTACATTATTATTATTATACATTTTTAACGGATCTAGAAATTTTAAAATTTATCTACTAGTTCAGATATTAAGACACATAACTTTTTAATGTGAAATGTATACAAACTATGTTGTTACTTTTATTATGAATAAACTATATATATTCGTATACAAAAATCTTAAAGATAATTTCTCTGTTTCTTTATATTTAGATAAAATGAAAATTACTTCTTATAGAAACGCTGTGGCGAAATTTCGCCTTTCAGCTCATACATTAAACATTGAAAGCGGACAACATAGAAATATTGCCAGAAACGAAAGAACTTGTTCACTTTGTAATCCTATACCAGCAGATGCCCCGGTAATAAGAGTAACTCGTCCTTCCCACTTTTCCATCGTTCTAAACAATGATGTTCACCTATGTTCGGAACGAAACATTTTCCATGCTCGACCCATTTACCCTTTCTCGTCTCTTCATCATCTAGTTTAACCCTTTATACAAAGTGTCTTAACCCATAATAATAATAATGTCTTTATTTTATGAAGGTAAAACAATACGACAATCATTTCAAATAAAACAATTTGAAAATAAATCTTTTTACAATGTTGCCTTCACTGAAAGAAAATTAAGTGAATGTGATGGATTTAATAAAAAATGATACCACGCCATAACCATGCTGAAAGAGTAACAATATACGATGACGTAAAAATGATGACATATTATGAAATTACGATAGATGGGTTTGATGGGAACAAATGAAAAGAATACATGCATTATTAAATTCTTGGACAGTCACACCCTGTACTTAAATGAGGCCGCCGCCATAGCGCAGTCGGTAGCGCGCCAGACTCCTAATCTTCAATCATGGGTGTCATGGGTTCGATCCCCGGCGGCGGCAAATATTCTTTCCGACAATTGTCTCTCACCAATGGGTGGATAATCGTAAACCTAAGTGGGATAGCAGCTGGAGGCTAGGAAAGGATGTAGTGGAAGTACTGGTGTGAGAAATACCAGGAATCCATTGTTACTTGCTCCAGCCGCCGCGATATGACTGAAAAACTGTTAAAAGCGGCGTTAAACCCCATTCAATTAATCAATCTGTACTTAAATGATTTAGATAATTTCTGCTTGGTCAATTGATTTGTTTAATAGCAGATGCTGTTTGAATTTTATTTTGAAGCTAGATAGCGAAGTTGAACTTCGAATTGAAATAGGGATTACATTCCACACACTCTTGCTACAGTATGAGAAAGATCGTTTCTTGTACAAAGTATTATATTTCAAGTGTGTGATGTCACTATGCGCAGCTGATCTTAAGCTATAGTTCATGTTGTTACAAAATTAAATGACCTCATTCATATATTCTGGTGATAGGTTGTTATAACACTTAAAAATTAAAACACCAGTGTGATAATTACATTGTTTTTCAAAAGTCAACCAATTTAGTTTAGTAAAAAGTTCAATAGATGGTGTTCTTGGCGCAGAGCCCGAAATAACGCGAGCTGTTCTTTTTTGGAGTACAGATAATTAAGAGGTCCTATATTTAGCAATTCTCTCTCAAACTGTACAGCAATAGTCAAAGCGAGGAAGTATATACGAATTGTAAAATAGTTGCTTCATTTCTAGAGTGAGATAGTTTGAAATTCGTTTGAGCAAACTAATTTTGCTGTTAATTTTAGAGGTAGTTTGTCAATATGGATATTCCAGGACAGATGTTTGGCAACATGTACACCCAAGAACTTATGAGACTCAACGACCTCAACGCAAACTTCAATTATTTTTAAACCTAGCTTAATATTCTTTTATCTATATTTTGGTCCGACAAGCATATACTTGGTTTTAATTTGATTGACAAGCATGTTATTATTTGAACACAATGACAGTATAGATTGCAAACCATTTTGTAGATTCGTTTGTATTTCATTAATGTTTACTCCAGACTTATAGAGTGTCGATTCATCTGCATATAGGTCTAAGCCTGAGTCATTAATATATAGACCCATATCATGTATGTAGATTAAAAACAAGAGCGGTCCTAATATAGATCCTTGTGGGACACCGCAAGAAATAGTACGTGAAGAGAAGTTGTTATTATTCTTAACATACTGTTTTCTGCCAGATAAATAAGATTCAAATATTGCTAAGGAATTCATTGAGAAGTTGTGTAACCTTAACTTATATAATAAAATTTTATGATCTACAAGATCAAATGCCTTCTTTAGGTCAATGAAAACCGAACCAATAATTTTTCCTGTATCAATTTCTTTTGACCATTCGTCAATCAGTCGGATTAGTGCAGTTTGACAAGAAAGTTTTTCTCTAAAACCTGACTAGTGCTTAGCTAGTACATTATTTTTATTCAGGAATGATTCGATAAATGGCGTTCAAAGATTTTTGAAATAGTCGGCAATATAGATATTGGCCTGTAATTATTTGGATCTGTCTTATTGGAGCCCTTATGGACTAGAAGAACATACGCTTCCTTTAAAACATTTTGGAAATGCCCTTTGCAATACTGTTATTGATAATAGAAGTTAATGGTAAAATTATATGATCGCCACAAGATTTCAAAATAGTGGCACAGATACCATCAATTCAAGTTGATTTATTTTTGTCAAGATTACATATCATTTCACATACTTCAAAAGGTGTGATAAAATTTATTTCAAAAATTTGCCCTTTCAAAATATTTTTTAAATGTGATTGCAAGTATGAAAAATTGGCTTCAATGAAATGTGACTTTTTTACAATATTTCCTACATTTATGAAATGATTATTGAAAGAGTCTATAATATGCTATGCTCCTCGCATACATTTCCCATTGAAAATCATTTCAGCAGGTAATGGGACAAGATCAGTTAATAAATTGACATTGTTCTGTATTTTATTTAAGATTTTCCATAGATCTTTACTACTTGTTCCTTTATTAATGGCATTACTATGGAATTCTTTCTTGTTCTTACGAATGATATGCACTATTTGTTTCGCAAAATTTTACACTCGTCCCATTTTTTAGATTTATGACAGCGATCTCGTTCGTACATTGCTTGTTTTAGCTCGGTATTTATCCATTCAGGTAGATTGTCACTTTTTACACGTATTGACTTAATTGGGGCATGTTTAGATAAAGTTCCGTTTAAGATATCATAAAATTCTGGGTCATGCTCAGTTTCAATTAAATGAATCTCTGAAACGATTAAATCATTTTGAAAATCGACCACTGAAAAGTTTTTGAAACTTCTATACGTAATAACTGAATGGCAATTTTCTTTAAGGGGCCTGTTTCTTACTTTTCGCGTCATACAAACTGGAATATGATCGCTAAGTGAAAGAGGCGAAACAAATATTTCTATCACTCTGTCAATTCGATTCGTATAGATATGGTCTATAATTGTGGAAGATGTTTTTGATATTCGAGTTGGTTCGTTAACTATTTGTGAGAGTCCGTATTTTAAAGTAAATTTTGACCACTCTTTACTCTCAAAGTATAATCAGACGGCACAATATAAGACTGGTCAAAATTGAAAGACGTTGCAGCTAACAATTAAAAGTTGGTGTAATTATATAATTTTCTGGGTAGAAAAAATTGTCGAAAATGAAGAAATTGCTTGTTGCAAGAAAGGTCTTCATTTTCCACAATGTTTCCAAATTGTTTTTCTATGGGGCGTCATTGTGTGGAAATGAGTCAACCCATTCCTACATAATGACGCCTTTAGACATTTTCATGAAAAAGTTTTGGAAAATATTGTAGAAACTGAAGAAATTGCTTGTCACAAGCGAGCAATCCTTTCATTATCAACAATGTGTCCTACTCGATAAGACAAATATTTTGAAAATTGCACCAACTAAAAGTTGTCCTCTGCAACTCCCTTCAATTTGGAGCAATCTAAGATTCTGTTATCTGGTAATAAGTTAATTAAACAAATAATCAATCGACGAATCAAACCATTCATTTAGACCGGAAGTGAACTTTGAACTCCGGCATAGCCGGCATTTTGTTTGTTCGGCGACTTAACTGTCCCTACTTATTTAAGCTGTCGTTACGACGTTTAGGCCGCTAACAAACCGCTTTACTTTTTTGTTACAAGTTATTGCAAAATAACGCAGGTTAATTTCGGAATGATCCTGTCGGAGTGGGCGTGACCACTGATTGGCCAATCATTCGGGTCCTTTTCGGATTCTAATGATTTAGGCTAAATTCTTGTGGAAGGGGAGATTTCTTCAATTTTCGTACATACCTCAATTTTACACTCTCTTAAATTGATTTTCATTAATAGACAGTCTTTCGTGATTTGTATTTTTGCATGTGTGTGTTGGGGGGGGGGGGGGGGCGGTGTTATTACATTACCACGGGGATGATCATGAGTCTTTCAACTTATCAAAGCACTGTTTGAGAGCAAATTTGATTAATCTGCTTCAAGTGGTTCATAAGAATTCACTGGACTAGACTATTCACAATATGGCAAACATAAATTAAGAAAAAACATGAAACAAACAAACAAAAATGTACACAGAATTGTTTTAAATGCCTTCTGCTTGTAGTAACAATGTTACTTTTTCTGACATTCCACAATATAAGCTGTTTAATTCGAAACGAAAAACAGAAAATATGGATTATCGGGAAATGGCTCAATTGATTTGCACACGGGATAGTTGAATATGACAGTTTTGTATCACAATATCAATTCCTATACCTGTCGTTAAGATATTTTTTCTGTGAATCTGTCTTATTTCATCATCTAGTTTGAAATTATTGACATGTCTTGACCTTTGTGCAATAAATAAATTAACCGTGAATGAATTTGATCCCGAGAAAAGCCGTGCGTTTATCACCGAGTTATTTCAAGCATACCTGGAGAATTTCAATGTACTTTCGTTTCTTCGTCAAAACAACGAAGAGCACTTGGCTTCAAACCTCAAGATCACGGGTTCGAGCCCTGGGCTGACCATATCTACTAACAAACTAATTGTCTTTCGGATGAGACGTTAAACCGAGGCCCTGTGTGACGATGCTATCCATCGAGCACGTTAAAGAACCAGGCGGGGCTCTAAGTAGTTTCGTCCTGTATCCTTGCACTATCCCCCGTAACAACTAACAAGTCTTCTGGGGGCGTCGCTCATATGGGCATGTGCTACGGTAGCGACGATAAATAAACGGAAATACACACACACACAAACAACGAAGCGGAGTGAAACTCTCAGCGAAGTTCTTAGTTAAAAGGGATGTACAACCGAAGACGGTAATGAAGACCTTGGAGACTCGAATCACTGTGTTAGCATAAAGCTGCAGCACATGGAGAAGGGTTGACACTGCATTTACCCATTCCTACACAACAAAATTCAAGACTGGTCCAAATTGAATTAAGCTGCAGACGACAATTTCAAGTTAATAGAAATTTATTTTTTTACATCTACTTGAATTGAAAACAGTGTGGATAATGAAGAAATTGCTTGATACAAGCTATTTATTCATTTACCACAATGTCTTCCTTAACCTTTTTCTTTCTTCCGGGGCGTAAAAAAGAGGGCTTGTGTGTAAATGGGTTAATACCAGCACAACAATCCGATGAAAGCAAATGGACCACATATTTTTCATATCATAACCAAAACGCACCAATGTTACCATATTCATCCTTCCGGGAAGTTCCGTTTCAAACCTAGGTCTGTCGAATGATATTTGTTGTACCAGTAGATTCCGTCTTGAGGTTGTCAACGCCTAACGCCGGGAACAAAATATAATGCGCAGAGGCACAAACCCCGTTAGCACAAAGCCTATATTCTACCTTGAAGGTTAGGTTTCTCAGAGTGTGCCAGTGCATGTTTATCCATTTCGACACAGTCCCGCTTTTGGGCGTCTCTAATAAATAACACTTCAGAAACATCGAGGAAAATGAAGAAATTGCTTGTCTCAGGAAAATTCTTCATTACTCACAAATGTAGTTGGATTACGATGCGTATTTAACGACTTTCGATAAATCTAATGTTTCGTTACCTGAAAAGGGATGGAAGGATTTGCTATTCGGAGTACTCTGAAAATTGATGGGGATTATGTGATTGGTTCTATGGGAGGATACTTGCGAAAGCTAAGGCATGGGGATATACTATTCTAGGTGGATATGAAATATGGAACAAAGGAATTTCAATTACACTTTGCTAGATTTATCTTCTTATTTACCACATCAAGAGAACAGTATGATTAACCACATAAAGAGAACAACATGATTGAAGTATTACAACACGTAAAGAAACACAATTTTCATTTGATTTTTTTTTTTTTTTTTAAGATACACGTAACTACGTTTCGGCAGCAACATTTGGTAAATTGAAGATTTCTATATTAATATCGCAGTCGAAAGCGATGTTACAGCCAACTGTTGTCTTGTCACTCCAGGATATCGAATGGTAGATTTCCCACCAAATATGTACGGTGTATACCCGCAGTTTTCGTTTAATGCAATTAAAACTCACGTTGCGGACTTCCGAAAGTGACGGATCGCCAATGTCAAACGTCGTTTAACTCTTTACTGTATAATCACTGGTTTTTACGACTATGTATTTAATACTTAAGAAAATATTGTGATAAAAGAAGAAATTGCTTGATACAAGCAATTTCTTCTTTTAACACATTATTTTCTACCACAAACAATGGTTTCGTTTCAAATTGTACGCATTTTTCATTGTAGTCTGCAACATGTTTCAAATCGGACCAGTCTAAAAGTTCAAGAACAGGAAAGGGTTAACATATCAAATCGATGATTAAGATCGGAAGTGAATTCTTAACTCCAATATCTGTATAAACATTTATTACAGTATGGCGACTTAGAAGTCGTAACTGCAGCTTATTCAAGCTGTAGCAATGACGTTTAGGTCGCAAACCAGCTATCTAATATTTTGTCACACATGTGACTGACCAAACGTTTTTTCAAAATAACGTTTGTTATCTAAATCGAACTACCTGTAGGAGACGGATTGACATGACAAACGATCCGTCAATTAGACGACCGCAATTACTTTTCGTTTAGCTGGTCAAGGGTATCAATCAATGGGCCCTCTGTCGGCAATATTACAATATCGTGGACCTGGAAAAAAAGACAACTTTCCTCAAAACCAAACCTTTATTGATTGACCTTCATGTAATTTTAATGCGTTGTTTTTAAACCGCTTTTATAATAAATTTGAAAAAAAAAACAGCATCACAAATACGTTTTTGATTCACGAAAATGAGTTTAATGGGTTGAAGGAAATTGGATAAAAGAAATATTTTTGTAAAATGTATATTATCAAGTTTAATGTTTATATTATGAAAGAGTGTACCGCTGTTAAACAAATGGGGGTCACAAATACAACATTAGTTATATTCAAACTTATCGTCGTTGGGCGTGCAAAACATCGTAACTGCAGCTTTATTCAAGCTGTAGTACCGACATTTTCCACGCCCTACGACATTCAGAGCTTTCTTTTGCCAGGATTCCGTGCATGAATTGTTGTATTCAAAGTGTACACGCTAAAATAGGAGTGACTGTTAAGCTATTGAAAACAACATTTTATATACTCTCCTTCTATTATTAGATGTCGCCGTCATAGCGCAGTCGGCAGCGGACCAGACTCCCAATCTTCACTTACGGGATGTCATGGGTTCGATCCACGGCAGCGGCACATATCCTTTCCGATATTTGACTCCCATCAATGGGTGGATAATCGTTAACCTAAGTGGGATAGCAGCTGGAGGCTAGGAAAGGATATATTGGTATAGTACTGGTGTGAGAAATACCAGGAATCCATTGTAAGGTGCTCAAGCCGCCGCAATTTAACTGAAATACTGTTAAAAGTGGCGTTGAACCCAAATCAATATATCAATTTAAAATTAGCTACTAGGTGAACTGTCGGATAGATGCTCTCAATCAAAAAGCGACGAACCAATTATATCATCCATCCAAACTGGGAAGAACTTTACTCTACAAAAATATGTGTTATCCCATGTATCCCGACATAGTGCCCTCGACTGACACAATCGATTGACACAATTGATTGATACAATTAACCCATTCCCTCCCACACAATGGAATTTTAGACCAGTCCAAATTGAAAGGAGCTGCAGATGATTCCATCAAGTTGATTGAATTTTGATTTTTTTTTTTTTTCGTCTTTTGGGATAGAAAACATTGTGGATAATGAAGAATTTGCTTGATCCAAACAATTTCTTCATTTCCCACAATGTTTTCCAAAGCTTTTTTGTCGAGGGGCGTAAAAAGGGAGGCTTGAGTGGGAATGGGTTAAAATGACTGATCGCCGGTCACGCCTAATGAACTCCGACTTGACGTTCTACCAAGTTATTGAATTAAGTTGTTTTGCAAAATCCGTGGTCGATAAAATGTACAAAAAGTAATTAAATGGTTGACTTGCGATCTTAACGTCGCTTTTACAGCTTGAATTGCGTCATCTAACAAACATGCTTAGTAAAAATGTTGGAGTTCAAAGGTGATTACAAGTCTAAATGCATGATTGGGTTTCAATCGATTTTCATTTGACCGAGGCGATCCCCCAATTCGTGTGTAAAATCTACCAACCTGTGTTCTTAATGGAGCACTAAGACTGTATATTATAGCATCTACAATATCCTCTCCTTGCAATGTCTACAACAATAAAATATAAATGGGACGATTCTGACAGAATCAATATTTGTATAAAAAATGGAACCTTAGACTGACCGGAGTAATAACTATTTTTAAATGAGATATGCCAGTAGTTGAACGCCTTCTCATCGTAGACTACATTTTACCAAAAGATTGAGAGGTTGCAGATGCAAATCAAAGAATCAATCGACCAATAAAACCATTTAATAAAACTGGCAGAGAACTTTGAACTCCAATATTGATCGACATTTAGAGTTTAATAATTGCAATACTGCAAAAAAGAGTATTTTCATTGGCCCAAATCGTATCACGTGATCAAATCAATTGCACTTTATACCTCGATAAAAGGCAGAACTATTTTCGACAATAATAGAAACAAACAAGGTCAGGGATTTCCGATATTGGGAATTCACTTCCAAGAAATTCTGTTACTATTAAACTGAAGTTTTGTTACTATTTATAGTCTTCACCTTTTGAATTTCGATTTCCTCGAATTCCTTTATACTTCCATGGATTTTCAATAAATAGATAAACAAATAGTGTCCTTATAACAATTATAATGTTCGTTTTAAACATGAAGATTTCGAAAAACTCACATTTATTAGCCGTAAATCCGAGATGTCGAATCGGCTTCGCCACATCAGCATGCATCGTGTCCATGTGGTAGGTTTATATTTCTTGTCTATTACAAAGCATCTATTCATAATTCTAACTGTTATCGACCCAGATATCATAATTTACAGAGTTTAAAGTTAGTATTTCCTCATAATAATTCCAAATAAATCCAACGAATGTTCGAATTTCCATTTCAAAAAACCCAAGCGCCGAAATAAAATGTCCGCCGTTACAACGACTCGAGCGATAAACTGTGTCAATGTATCCATACGCCTGTCAAAGAAAAGTAACTCCGCCCACAGTTCGTTTATTGGTTTTTATTTTCATCTCTCTATCCGTTTCGGATTTGAAAATAGACGTATTGCAATTATATGGGCCGAGTGTATTTTTCACTGCGTTTATTGGAGTATAAAGTGCAATTGCCTTAGCACATGGCCTAAACATAACGCCCTACGGGCGTTATTTGCCATGTGCTAAGGCAATTGCACTTTATACTCCAATAAACGCAGTGAAAAATACACTCATCCCTATAATATTTTTGTGTGTGTAACTGAGCATACCTTTTGAAAAATAACCCCGTTTTATATCTAAGTGGACCTTTTTGTTTGGAGCTCAGTAGGTGTTGCCAGCGATCCGTCAATTTGAGAATATCGTAATGATTAACGTTTTGGTTCAACAAGGATTGGAGTTGGGAAGCATTTTCTTTTTATAAAATGTCGCCGAGAAGTGTTTATTTGTGAATTAGAGGGAAAAGACACGAAAAGAAAAACAAATTATCAGTTTTGATCCACCAAGTGCCCTACCCTGTCTCTAAATTGCGAAATTTTAATATGAAATCTAGCAATGGAGATTCCAAATACAAATTTGAAGAATCGGGATGAGTTGATCTCTATGAAGGCGTACAATAGAATAATATAATCGCTTAATAATTCAAAAACGGGCGTTCTGATTGGTCGAAAACATTATCCATAACTCTATGAACAAACTTTTGAGCACGCAGCTATTTTGTATGCTTCCACACAAATAGTTTCATACAAAAAAGTAAAATGTTTGTTTTTTTCGCTCGATGCTATACAATTATAAGAAATGAAGAGAATATGTTTGTTTTCATGGAAGTATGAACCGAAAAACCTAATCACGCTTCGCGTATTCATACAGTGTGGTTAGGTTTTACGGTTCATACCTCCATGAAAACAAAACTTATTCTCTTCCTCTATTAAAGGATTTTGTTGACACATACCGTATATCTCTTGTAAAGCTTTTTACCGATTTCTGGGTTCTGAGGCGTCATTCGGGGAGCAAATTCCGTTTCCACTAATCCTGGGCTTATGCTCTGTGAAATAAATAAGTGTTTAATTCCTTACACAACACAAGTGTTTTAATCCATTTACCCATTACCACAGCACAAAATGTAGACTTATCTGGGTTAAAAGATTTTGTAGACGAACATTACAAGTTGATAATATTAAAAAATAACGCCTTTGCTTATTAAGGTAGAAAGCATTTTTCAATGTTCACTGTGCCTTTTTTTCTTGAGGGACGTAAACGACCTGGATTGTGTGGGAATGGGTTAAGTCTTTTGTAAGTATAATACAATAAAGAGACAGACTTATTTTCAACACAAATACTTATACCCGTTAGTTTTAAGCGCGTTCGAGAGAGCAATCCATTTGATTTCGAAAACCCCTTTTTACAACTTGGCGATTTCAATTTATTTATCGTCGCTACTATAGCACATGCCTAAATGAGCGACGCCCCAAAAAGGCGGTTAGTTGTTACGGATATAATGAAAGGATACAGTATGAAACGGCTGAGAGTCCCACCTGGTTCCTAAACGAGTTCGATGGATAGCACAGTCCCATTCGAGCCTGTCATCTTGAGGTTTGAAGTCATGTGCTCTACCTACTGAGCTAATTAGGCTGACAAACTAGATGATCTTGGCGACCATGATTGGATAATATCTTAACATCTATAGACCAATATGCAATTTTTTGTGAGGGAGGTATTTCCCATCGCTCAATTCTTTCAAAATGTGCAGTTGGTAGCACGTCGCACTCTAAATCATGAGGTCTAGGGCTTAATCCCCGATCGTGGCAAATATTCTTTTCGACATTTGTCTCTGAACCAATGGGTGGTTAATCGTATACATAGTGTGATGATCAGCTGGAGGCTATGATAGGATGTAGTGTAAGTATTGTGTGAGGAAAAAACGGTTAGGTGCTCCAGCAGTCACGATATGACTGAAATATCGTTAAAAGTGTTTTATACCATTTTCAAACAAACAGCGAGGTCATCGAAAACGCAATTTTCGTTAAAATCTCATACTGGTCATTCCATTTTAAATTATTCCAAAACCATTTACGTTGTCAATCGACCAACCAAATAATTCATTCAGCCTGGAAATTAACTTTGGACCCAACATTGGCCATCATTTTTGTGACATATTTTATAGGTTTGGCGACTTAAACGTCGTAACTACAGCTTATTCAAGCTCTAGCTACGTTGTTAAGGTCGCTAACCAACCATTTCAAATTTTTGTTATATGGTTCTTGCTATAAATTTAGCAAAATATCGCCGTTTAAAATGGAAGCGAGACTTCCTATTCGAGGAAGTGTGCAGGCCAGCGATTGGTCAAATTTACGATCCGGTTTATTGAATAACTGTTGAATGCTGAGATTGTTTGTGTTTGCGAGAATAGTTTCCGTTAAATAAAAAAATGATATCTTTGAATTTACCGTAACACGAATGTGAGATCCCTTTGCCTGCAGTTCATTTCTTAATCCTTCTGTTATAGCTCTAACGGCAAACTTTGTGGAGGCATATACGTGATTAGCAGGAATGTTAAAAACTTTGTGTCCGAGGATACTGAAAGAAATCGTAATATGGATTTATATGCGGCGGTTCCATTGTGATCGAAAAACCTTAAGTTATAAATGATATGATACTGACCATGGATAAGTAGATAGTTAAGTTAAATGAAATTTAAGCGGCTTGGATTTCGGCCTTTCTTCAGAACCCTGGTGTTCTATGTGATCTTGGTTTCTTGTATCCTTTCTTTTACCCCTTTCCTGTATAATCCATTGATTCTACGTCCCTATGATTTTATACTTGAGAAAACATTGTGAGAAAAGAAAAACTTGCTTGTAACAAGCAACTTTTTCTTTTCTCACAATATTTTCTAACCTCTAGATTGGTCACTTTTCAAATTACACCCACTTTTAATTGTTGTCGGTAACTTCTTTCAAATTGGACCAGTCTAAAATTTTGAAAAACGGGAATGGGATAACTAAATTAAACGGTCGTCTATAAGAGTCCTTAGTAATTTTGTTGAAATGGTTTAAGATGACAGTTAACGCCTGCTAGACAATGAAAAGGATAATTATTTCGTATAATTGACGGATCGCTTCTGCATGTTAAAAATTATGATTGACCAATCAAATCATTCATGTATACCGGAATTGAAATTACAACTACAATATTATTGTTAAATAGTTTTGCTGGTTTGGTGACTAACACGTCGTATCTATAGTTTAATCAAGCTTTAATTACGCCGTTTAGGACACAACCAACGATTTGTTTGCATCTGATGTCTCTTATCAAATTTGTTTTTTCACTAAAGAATGTCGTTTATTACCTAAGTCGAACTGCCACTTCGAAAGCCAATTGGCGCGGCCGTCAGTCCGTCGTGGGCGATGCAAGCGATCCGTCTTTTGTAACATAGAACCTACTCAAAAATCCGAAAATCCAAACAAAGAACCTTGTCGGTGACATCACTGGCGTGTTTGACAAACTATCAATGCTCCGTATCTAATACAGGGGTGGTGAAAGAGCATTAGGCTTGTTCTAGTCAGCTAGTATTTGTATTTATTTTCCATTCGTTTAGATAGATTCTTAGCAACGTGTGGGTGAATTACATATACCTACAAGCACCGACTTTGCACAAACTGACAGCGTAATAAAACTGGTTTCCCAAATCGCCAAGTGGCGGCCACTGTGAGGATTGTTCGTAGTACTAGATGTTGACATTAGACCTCTTAAATCTCCGACTTTTCAAATGAAATCAAATACATAAAGTAGGTTTTCCCTCACTAGAATAGCTTAATTATCGGAATTTTCAAACTGTATAGATAATCGTTAAAGAAAGAATATATACCAGGTAAAATAAATGACACGACGTTTGACCATGTATCCATGTTAATGATACGCGTATTGTATAATGCATCAACCTATTCCCAATGAGGCTTTTTGACGCCCCCCCCCCCCCCCAAAAAAAAACTATTGGAAAAACATTGCGTAAAATGAAGAAATAGCTTGCAACAAGCAATTTCTTCATTTTACACAATGCTTTCTATCCAGAAATTGAAACAAAACTAAAGATTCATTAACTTAAAATTGTCATCTGCAATTCCTTTGAATTTTGGCGAGTCTTAAACGTTGCTGTCTGGTTTTAAACATACCTGCTAACTAGCACAATAGCTCCGTCGTCTACTCCTCTTGCTTCCAGGGACTTTACTGTCTCTCGCGTACAAATCATAAGCCCAATTACATTTACCTGAAGTAAGCATATTAACTTGATATGATACGAAAAGATTACCTTTGTACTGGTTGTGGTACAGATATATATAACTGAATCACACTGCATGTAGGCCACGGTTTCCCGCCTCAATTCAGGGATTGTTTGCATCGCCAACAGACTTTGGACAAGTCAACTTGACTGAGATGTCTAATATCATAGGACCCTTCATTGCATGTATGACGACCTGAACTTTGTTGACAACCTAATCATCGTAACTACGGTTTTAAAAAAAATGTACTTACGTTTAAGTCGCCAAATCCAACGAAAGTTTCAATAGCCTTATTCAAGCAAACCACTCTAGCTATCCAAGATAAGCAAGTGCGTAAAATATGCGAGTTAGACAATGAAAATCAAAGAAAAAAGCAATGACTTTCAGTTGTGATTAAAACTAGACAGTAATAAGCTGAGTAACACCCGGTACACTTAATCTCATGAACAGATACAGGAATGTTAAGATATTATTAGAATCGTACCATAATATCAAGAAAGGTCAAAATTTAGATTTTTTACCTTCTGCTGTAATCTTGACATTTCGAGTACGAGCCTCAACCAGGCGCAGTATACTTGCCCCATTAAGATCAACACGTGCGTAAATTATGAGAATTACATAAAAATATATCAATGGTTTAATAAAAAAATGTCAATGGCTTCACTAAAAAAGGTAAAATCTATATTTGTCTGGAAACATAGCATGTTTTTACACTAGGCAATTGGTATAAGTAATATAAAAACTGACCTTTGACCTCCTGCTGCAACCTTGAACTTTAGTGAAGGAGGCTGCTTCAAGCGTATCACGCTTGCTCCAATCAAAATAAAAAGATTAAGAGAATTTAACTATAGGACCGAGAGATAGAGGATCGGTCAAAATGACATCCAGCTATGACATTGACCGTGAGAGTTAAAAACGATGGCAGCATACTTGCTGTTATCAGAATGAACAAGTACATGTGTGTGAACTACAATGCGAAATTGAACCAAAGGTTTCAGCGATATTTTATCTATTGCATCAGCGTTGGTGACGATAAGAGTTCGGATATTCTCAGAAAGCAACAGGGCTAGTAAAAATAATACCGTTACACTGATATGAGGAAATATTTTCTAGACAGAACAAAACGTTTGCTATCTGCTTTGGTTTATCTTCTTTTACAAACTAAAGCGTTAATTGTAATTAATATGCCTAATTCCGATATAATTCTTTTCATTTGAATTCCTTTAGTACATTTGAACATACGCACATCATACATATGTCTCCACTGTTCAGTACTTCCGTTTAGAAGAGGTGCATTGTGGGCCAACCCAGCATTGTTGATACAAATATCAACACCGCCATATTGTTGTTTGATCTTGTCGAACATGGACAAAATTTGGTCTTCTTTCGATATGTCACATTGAATAGCCGTGGAGTCCTTCAAATCCGCTGCAAGTTCCTGAAATTAAACCATTACCAGACGACAAAATTTTAGACTTGTCCAAATTGAAGGGGTTGCGGACGATAATTTAAAGTTAATGAAATTTTAGGGCTTTTTTTTGTTTGTTTGTTTGTTGTTGTTGTTTTGTGTGTGTGTGTGTGTGTTTTATGTGTGTGTGTGTGTTGTTGTTGTTGTTGTTTATTTGTTTTTCATTTTTCTGTGGAGAAAACTTTGAGTTTCAATGCAGAAATTTTTCGAGCTCGGAAGATTTTGATATGAAAGCCGTCGCTCTTCCCCTCTCTCGACCACACCACACTTCCTGTCCAGAAGACGGTTCAAAGATTGACAAGTTTGATTTATTATTAATTACCATCACTACATTTACACTTTTTCTGAATCGACGAAATTTCATGGCGTATATTGTCAATTTATTTTGAAATAGTCATTAAACTGAGCTGTTACCTTGCGTGATCCAGGTGAAAAAACCTGGTCCGGCTTACTTTTTAACCGCCATTTTTGCTGGTTTGACGATTTCAACGCTGTACATACAGCTGTAGTTACGACGATTAAATCGCCACACATTCTACTTTTGTTACATGCTACTGGCCATATATTTTGCAAAATAACGCCATTTGAAATTGAACTTCCTGTCCGAGTCTATGAACAGGGCCATACAGTAAGTGTACGGGACAAAGGATTGGTCAGTTATTATATTAAATGCTTATTACCAAAGGTAAATATGTACCTCAATTTTCTGTGTGTTCCTTGCACATCCTATTACCGTCATTCCAAACTCTACAAGGCGTTTCGCAGTCACTGCCCCAATACCAGCTGACGCACCTGTCACAAGGGCTACCTTCCCTACCCATTTATCCATTTTTATTGAAGTTATAAAAGATATAAACGTGTAAAACTGCACGTAAACATTTATCTGCACGAACTTGCTATTTCACTGATAATGTTTTAACCCTTGTCAAATGAAATTGTATACCACTGAAAGCCATTTGATGAATCTACCATTCAAATATCTATATAAACCGCGAATGAACTTTAGCTTTCGACATCCAGTTGGTTTGGAGACTTAACCTTTTCCTGTTCAGTCCCTGGTTTTTCACGACCCTGTGATTTTATAAAAAAGAAAACATTATGGAAAAAGAAGAAATTGCTGGTGACAAGCAATTTCTCCTTTTCAACATTTTTTTTCAACATAGGATGGTTTCATTTCTCATTGCATCCAATTTTCAATGTCTTCTGCCACCTCTTTTAATTTTGACCAGTCTAGTATTTCAAAAAAACGGAAAAGGCTTAACGTCATAATTACAGCTTATTCAATCTATAGATACGATGTTTAGGTCGCAATCAAACGATTTTTTCATTTATCCTTTTTCGTCGGACCAAACACTTCACAAAAAATATCGTTTATAAACTCGGTCCATCCTTTTCGTCTATCAACACGCTTCACAAAAAAATGTTAATAAACTCAGTCCATCTGCTTTTTGACAGCTGTCATGGCGCAGTTGGTTGCGCGTCGGACTGTCAATCTAGATGTCCCGGGTTCGATCCCCGACGGCGGCACACATCCTTTCCGACTATTTGTCTCCCACCAATGGGTCGATAATCGTAGACCTATGTGGGATAGCAGCTGGAGGCTAGGAAGGGATGTGATGGCTGTACTGGTGTGAGAAATACCAGGAATCCATTGTTAGGTGCTTCAGCCGCGGCGATATAACTGAGAGATTGTTGAAAGCGGCGTAAACCCCCATTCAAACAAACAAACCATCTGCTTTATCGGAGTAATTCTAACTAAAGTATCAAATAACAGTATAGATGTTAGAGTGAGGTATCAAAGATCAATTTTGTCTGTGCAGGTACAGACAAAGCTGACCTTTGTCATTCGCTATAATATTTACATAGTAATCTAGAAAACGTAGTTTAGATAAACTCATTCAGAATAGATAATCTTTCGTCATCTCTTCGCAAGACCATCCATGACCTCCCCACCTAATGTGCCTCCTGCTCCCCCAATACATACACAATGGGGAAAAGAGAGAGAAAATACAACTTTGTTAGTCATAAAAAAATATTTGTTGTATAAGATTTATAAACAATCTTGTGATCATTTAGACATTTCTATCTTCATAGACAATAGCCACATTCAGTTATATAGGTCTGTGTTCAATAACTAATTGATTTTTTTCTTATCTAAGTTTATTTTGTTTACTGCTCAGAAATCTCATTTTTACAACTTGTAACTTTTCCAAGCTACATTTTCAGAGAAACTATCTTCGATCCCCGACGGCGACACTCATCCTTTCCGACTATTTGTCTTTCACCAATGGGTCGATAATCGTAGACCTATGTGGGATAGCAGCTGGAGGCTAGGAAAGGATGTAATGGTAGTACTGGTGTGAGAAATACCAGGATTCCATTGTTAGGTGCTCTAGCCGCCGCGATATAACTGAGAGATTGTTGAAAGCGGTGTAAAACCCCATTCAAACAAACAAACAAATCAAGTATTTTAGAGTAATAATGTTATAGATATAAACACATTTTAAATATATCTAACAAATGAAATCAAGTATCTATCGTAAAGATCACTAGAATAAATTACCACACTTGTTGCGTTTGTATTTATGGAATTTTATGATATTTACTCAATACGAAAAGTATTTTATAATTTGGACAGTTGACAGCCATTAGCTGTTAATTTGGTCTGGTGATGAAAAATACTAAAAATAAAAAAGTGCCGTCACTGTGCATATCAAAATGTACCAGAAATTGTACCAATTGTTTAAACTCTCCTATTTGCAAAAATTTAGACTTGTCCAAATTCAAAGGTTTTACAGACGAAATTGAAATGTGGATTTAATTTGGAAAATAACCATTCAGTGGGGTAGAAAATGTTGTGGAAAAAGAAGAAATTGCTTGTTACAAGCAATTTCTTCCTTTTCTACATTATTTTCTCAATGATAAAATCAATGGGGCGTAAAAACCAGGGATTGAACAGGAAAGATTTAAAGAGGTTTTCAGTGCGATTTTAAACTTGATTTTGAAAGACAAGTGTAACTTATGCAGACTTGAAGAGATTTTAAGTGCATTATGTGTTTAACTTCCGTGGACGAGTCATGTATCATTCCCTCATGCACTAAACCAATATTATTGATAAAATGTTGCGAGGCAGGAATGGTATTTCTTTAGCACTACTTCATATACTCGAGGGCCTCGGATATAGCTCTGTGGTGGCGCATAGGACTCCTAGTCATGAGTTCCCGAGTTCGATCCTTTCCGAAATTGATCTCCCCCCAACGGGGGATAATCGTAAACTAAGAGGGATGAGCAGCTGGGGCTCGGAAAGGATGTAGTGGTAGTACTGGTTTGAGAATTTCATGGTTTGGTGCTCCAGCCGCCGCGATAAAATTGTAATACTGTTTAAAGTGGATTAAACCCCATTCAATCATATATTCGATTTAAAGCCCGTAACGCACTGCCTGGTTTTGAAGGATTTATTGTTTTCGTGTGGACAACACTTCTGACATGAAGGCATAAAATCTTATATAGAATTGTTGACAGGTCCCTATATGAACAATTTCAGAATGGGCAACAAGCCCGCCGTGAAAAACTTGGCCGAACAGAATACGAAATGGAAGCATTAGATAATTGTGAAATTTATTTTAATATTCTCTTCGACAAAACTTTTTAGAGCGGGCTTGTGGTCTATTCTGAAATTATTTAAAGGGGTTTCTGTACACAACTTTAATGAATATTTTAGGATTCAATATGAAAAGAAATTATGCCCGTATGAGAGCCGCAGAGCATTTAAAGTATGTTGCATCGAACGGTACGGATAATTTCCGGTTGGTATCCCCTAACAGCCAGATGAACACAATAAATACGGGAAGAATTCTCACCCCACCAACCTCACACTACATGTAATGTCGAGTTTTTAAAAGTCCGATCAAAGTGCAATCCATTAACTGTACGTCCATACAGAAAGTTCTGCTTATTATTGGCTGTCAACATTCATCATTAATCATCTGTGTCACTTTGATTTGATTGTATTAGTGACTGCCCTTTATCGTTAATTACTTGATCGTGAATTACTGTGCATGTTGGGCGCTTTTTAAAGAAAGCAAATAAATAGGGAATTTTACAACAGTGTCTTTTTCTATTTGTTGTTATCGCGTTCGAGAATCGTGTGAAGGTATTTTTATTGGATGAGACCGAAGGTCGAATCCAATAGAAAATACCTACACACGATCCGAGAACACGATAATAAAAAACAGAAAAACACACTGTTGTAATATTCCTTTCATTATATACCTTTTCGGATATGACATTGAGAAATATCTTTTAAATGATTAAGAAATAACCAACTTTCCGGAAATACCCGAAAGCCAATACACAAAAAAGGATTCCGTGTTTAGCGGTTATCGACGAATACGGTTTTTTGGTACACACCGAATATAGTTTTTTTTTCTGTCGAGTTGTATTCGATAGCCAGATTTTAATCCATATCTTTTACAGATATATAATACAAAACTTGAATTGTCACATGAGGTAATTTAACTCTATGTAATTCTGCTGGATTACAGCCTTAAATAACCCACACGCATTCTGCCAAGTGACTGTTCTTTCTTAATTCTAAATATTTTATTTGTATTTTTAGGTCAACTGACTACTTAGTGGCAATGGTGAGCTATTGTGATCGGGCTGTGTCCAGCGTCCGTCTTCCGTCGCCCACGTTAGCATTTTATGCAATCTAGAGATCTCATTTAATGAAACTTGAACAGAATGTTTGTCTATATTATATATCGGGCGATTTCAAAAATGGGTCATGTGGGTTCAAAAAAGGGTCACTAGGTGAAATCTTAGAAAACCTGTGTTCACTCTAGAGGTCACATATTTGGCTCAAATGCCTTAAAACTTGGTCTAAATGTTTGTCTGAATGTTATCTCGGACGAGTTTGAAAATAGGTTATGTGGAGTAACTAGGTCACTAGGTTAAATCATCGAAAATCATTGTGTGCATTCTAGAAGTCACATTTCTTGCCTCGAATTTTGGTCAGAACATTTGTCAACACAAAAACTCGGACGATTTAAAAAAAATGACCACGTAGTCAAAAACTAGGTCACAAACCCAAATCTTAGGAAAACCTTGTGTGCACCCTAGGGGACACATATTTTGCCCAAAAGTCTTAATATTTATTCAAAATGTGTGTCTGCATAAGATCTCGGAGGTGATCGGAAATAGATCAGTTGGAATCAAGAACTAGGTCACAAAGTCAAACTTGAGAAAAACTTTTTGTGCATTCTAGAGGTCACTTTTTTGGCTTAAATATCTTGATATGTACTCAAAATGTTTATCTACATAATATCTCGGACTAGTCCAAAACCTGGTCATTTTGGGTCAAAAACAAGGTCACCAGGTCAAAATTTAGTTAACCTTGTGTGCATTTTTGTCTCAAATATCTTGATATTTGGTCACAATTTGTTTCTGCATAATATCTTGGACGAGTTCAAAAATTGGTCAGGTAGGGTCAAAATTTAGACCACTAGGTCAAACTTGAGAAAAACTCTGTGTGCACTCTAGTGGTCATAATTTTGGCCCAAATGACTTAATATTAGATCAGAATGTTTTCTAACTGATATCTCGGACGATTTCGAAAATGGATTATGTGGGATCAATAACTATGTCACTAGGTCAAACTTTAGAAAAACTTTGTGTGCACTTTAGAGGTTACATTTTTTGCTAAAATGTCTTAATATGTGGTCAAAATATTTTTCTGCATAAATTCTCAGACGAGTGGGTCACGTGGAGAAAAAAACTAGGTCACTTGTTCAAATTTTAGAAAAACCTTGTGTGCACTGCAGAGGCCCTGATCTTTGTATCAAAGGTCATTATATTTGTTCAGAATGTTTGTAATCATGTTCTCTTTTATATGCAACATTTTGTAACATGGTTAATGAAGTAGGTCATTTGGTCAGATCTTATGAAAACATCCTTTGTAAAAAGTAACTTTACTTCTGCCACAGATATCTTGAAACATGAAAATAATGTCTTTCTAGTTTAATTTCTGAGACAAGACTTAGGTGACAAGTCTTGTTAGGACAAAATAAGGTCGCTTGTGCCATTTTACTTCTATTGTCACCGACTCAGATGGGCGCTTTGCGGTCAAATGCCCTCTTGTTTGATAATTATACAAAAAGTTGAAAGTATTTCGATCAATATTTTAAAGACGGTTCATCTGGTTTTGAGTATACATATGTAAGAATTCAGAAATAAGTTGCCAGACCGTATGCCCTAAAAAGTTTCGATTTCACAAGTATTTAACCACCAGAACCCTAACCCAAGACATTTAGAACTTGTAAAAGGATAAATGTGACGGAAAGTTTAAAAAATTCAACCGTAGATGATAAATTTGTCGGAGTCAATGGGCGGGGTCAAAAGTGTAAGTGGATGAGCAGTTAGTCAATCGGTCAATTAACATTGAACGAAAACGGATAATAACACATTTAAATGCGACCTTAACCAAAGAAGTAAAACAAATCATTTTTACCCCTTCACTCTTATTGACGTATCGCTAGCCTCCGTTGGGCATGCCCACTTATCCCGCCAAGAAGTTCGATCTCAATAAGACAATAATTAAGACGTTTTTTTTTTTTGTTTTTGTTTTTTCAAAATTTACGAATTAACCGTTGTAACTACAACAAACGAAAAGGTTTCAAATAAACGTCGACCTATACTGGAACTAAAAAGTTCACTTCCGGTCTAAATAAATGATTTGATTGGTCGATTGATACTATGATTGGCAATTACGATTTTTAAATTTCTATCATGTGGGAAAAAGTGTACACAAATTATTTTGAAAGGGTAAGAACATATTTCGTTGATATCCACCCTAATGGTCAAATTCAACATCCGACTTAGATCCTCAAGAGCCACTTTGATTAATCGCGTAGTCGTGCTCCATGTATTTTTTTAAGCGCACGAAAAAACATAGTCGGGAACACGAACGCAGCCGGTTGATTGATGGATGAGAGAGAGAGAGAGAGGGGGGAGAGAGAGAGACAAAGAAAGAGATAGATAGATAGATAGATAGATAGATAGATAGAAGTTAAGACGTGTCAAAATTCGTTGATGTTGCAGACAACATTTTTTAAGTGATCAAACATTACAAATCGTTGTAGTTTGGGTTAGAAAATATTGTGAATAATGAAGAAATTGCTTTCTTCATTTTTCCCAATGCTTGTCAAAGCATTTTTCTTGAGGTTCGTCCAAAAGCATCACTGTGATGGAATGGGTTAAATCACAATCCATTCCAAATGATGCGGTATTGATGTAATTGATAGCGGCCTCGCCCTGTGCCAGAATGCCGCGCGGGGTTGCATCAACCTGCAGGAAAATGATCAATTGCAGTTGTAAATCGAGGAATCAAGCGACCAGTCAAATCATTCAGCATCGACATTGGCAGCTATTTTTGTTAACATTTTTGTTGGTTTGGTGACTTAAACCTTGTTAACGTAAAATCGAAGCGAGGCTTCCTGTCGGAGTCGATGGGCGTAGCCAACGACGTAAGTGAGTGGGGTCACATATTGTCGTACCTAGGGCGGCGAACGTTCTACTTTAAAAAAAAGGAAAAATATGATCACGTTTTCCCTTCACACATGAGGACGGCGGGGCCCGTGATCGGTTAATTTTGGACAATGTCAGTGGTCCGCCGGCAGTTGCTATGATGGAATTATTAGCTGTCGTCCTTAGGTGCCTCGTATTTGGCGTTGGACGCTGAAGCGCCGGATGCTTTTGAAGATGCTGTGCCGGCCGTTCTCGTGACTGTCCGCTAGGTTCGTCAGCGGCATAGGAATTGGTTGGTATCGTAGCTTGGAAAGACCTCGAGAGTTCGTGTCTGTAGGAAATGACTTCCTTCCATCAGTGTCGTTTACTTTTGAGGTCTAGAGTGAACGACACATTTCCTTCGATGCTATATCACGTCTAGATGGCAATGAACTACAGGATGATCTATATTCAAACCGGCTTTTGAAGCCCTTGCCTGCTCCCTACTAGCTGCTAAAAAGGCTTTATGGAGAACGTTACTTGCAGTCTCGCCCTTTGGGTTCATAGGGGGGTATTTGCACGAAATGGCTCCTTAGGCCAACTCCCGAAAGGGTTAGTACAGCGCTTGTGGAGTGGAGGTTGCCCAGGATGAGTTGTGTCTCTGTCTCGGAGGATGTTGCTCTCAAGCGAGGGTATCCCTTGGAGGGGAATTTGTGCAACAATCGGGCAAGGTCATTTTTGTTTTGGCTTGCCATCCTGAATTGCGATATGACCAAACACTGATCCAATATTGAGTCATTCATTGAATTTTTCCTGGGAAGTATATGTCGCAGACTTAAGACTTACATTCTTGTAAGTGCTAAGGTAGGCATTTCTGCAACTAGTGATTCTCTAAGAGGTTCTGGACAGTGGGGGAGAGATGCTATACGGCATTGCGCGCAGGACTTCCGATCGAGCAATAGCGCTGTTTTGGCAATCGAGGGTTCACGCAGTTGCGGGGATGCTGATGCGGTAAGTTTCATGACTTGTACCATATACCACAGGTAATGTGTTCACGGGGCTGACAAACAGGTGACTTTGTGTCGGTCCCATTGGATGACACGTAGATTCAATAGGTTGCAGAGTCTCCCTGGGCGGCCGCTCGTTCCTTAGTGTTGTTCTGTGCTGAATTGGAGCACATGCGTTAGTTCGGCAATGGATGCAGGGGGTCGTATTTGATCTGCATTTTCATTATGATACTTAACCGTCACTGGCTAATCTAAAATTGGCCTTGGAAAAATTGGTCGCTATCCGTCATTGTAAATCGTGATAAACTTCAGAAAAACCGTGCGTTACGACATGAAGTGCAGGTATTGTGTTGCTATGTTTTTCTGCTTTAATCTATAGTACAATGTATTTCTGGAAATTTAAAGCATTTCCTAAACACCTTATACAGTAGCCTGAGGTCATCGTCTCAGCCTATAAATCATGTCTGACAATCAAATAACGCATGATTTTGATTCTAGTTGAAGAAAACCCACTTTGTCGTCAAAATCAACATCTGGAGTTCTGACACGGGGTCAAACCTAATTATTTTAGAAAAATACTTTATGACAATTTGTCGTCACAACAGGGGGTGACGGTTAGCTATTATATAATACTATATCTCTGTCAAATGGTTATCATTGAAAGGAATTATACCAATGACCATTTGAATGGTAGGTGGAAGGGGCTTCGTATATTATATGTATGACATCTTTTCTGAAGAACCTTTTCTTGAAACAAATTTCAGGGCCATCAGTCAGAGCCTTTAAATTGATGAATAAAATCACCAAGAATTTTCATTTTTCTCTTGTAGACTGAACCCCATGTGACAATGTACGATGTACTTTACCTTCACCCATTTCTTTTCAATTGTTATCAAAAAGAGATAGTTCAATGCAGAATATACTATGGAAATGAGAAAGCCCTATCATAACAATTCGATATATTTGATATCGAGCGTAAACCTGAACTTTGCGGCTGACCATCAACTAAGACTAAATAGAAGGATCATCCACTTAAATCCAACTTAAAATTGTATGTAAAATATACTAGTATATTAGGGCCCGTGATAGGACATTGAAATGGTATGATCAATTTAATTTTTTTAAACATTAATTTGGCTCTTAAAAAATCCTTGTACTTGAAGCATCTTGGAAACACCTTTATACCTGTATATAAAAAGGACATGTCCTTGAATCAAAGAAACATCGCGCTTAGAAAAGTAGAACGTTCGCAGCCCTTGGTACGACAAGATGAACAAGACCATGCCTTGCTAGCTAACAGTACTTTCACTCTCGGTAATATGGAATGGTCAGAAGGTCTTAAACAAGGTAAATAATGTAGATTTTTCAACCGGTTTGAAAACATATTATTGAATAGCAGTCATAGCAACAGTTGACTTGTGCACTGGAAATAGTCCTGATGGAAGAGTTATGGTGTCGCTATTTTCTATGTATTCCAATAGTCGCACACCATTTCATACCTGAAAACTGTTGTAATCACTTTCCTTAACGGATTTTGTTGACTAAGTCTTTACTCGGGAGCGGTGATCGTTGGTTTGTCTAATATTTATATTGTTCTTTTGTCTCAGATTTGCTGTATTGAATCTATGTTTCATCAACAGTTCGATTTGCTGAGAAATTTCTTCAGATTCCGTTGATATATGGCAAGGTTTTCCTTGGACACTTTACGCCGAGCTTGTTACACTCAAAAGCTTTTGGGCCCATCGAACGAAAACCTTTGTCATTCGCAACTTATCATGAATTAGTGCATTAATTCGTCCCTGTTAAAAACCTACCTGCATTACACTGTATATTTATGATTTAATTTTTAGTATCGCCTATTAAAAAATAGCATTCTGGTTGGCCTAATAAAGATTATTCGTACCTCTAATAACATAATTTGAGCACGCAGCTATTCTGTTTACTTCCTCTCGAAATAGTTCTATAAAAAGTTATCAAATCTTGTAAAATATTTTGGGGTTTTATCGCTTGATGCAATTAAATTTATAAATGAAGAGAACATTTTTTGCCTTCGCGGAGATATGAAACGTAAAGAAATCACACTTGGGCATTATTTCGCATCGCGGATTCATACAGTATGATTGTTTTTTGTTTAATACTTCAATGAAAACAGAAAATATTCCCCTCTTCTCTTAAATGAATTAGTTCAATCATGTCTTTTTGGTCGAGAGTTGATGGCTATCTTGGACGGGGGTCAAAGTCAAGACTCTCTTCTCGTTAAATCAACGGACCATTTCGTCACCATAAAATGGGACAAACCCCCCTATTATGCTTACATGTTCCCTTTAATTTTCTTAGTCTAAGGTATTGAATGAAAGCAATAAAACAAGATTGTTCAATTGTTTACACTTGATCATAGATGGTTATTTTGAGAATCAAAACAACAAAGATAAATATCCTACTATCACTCAAACTGATTATAATACTTAATCTATATCAACCTTATTTGGTCTGCTTTTACCATGGGCCATGGATTTTTTCTAAGGAGGTTTACATGATGACCTAGTCTTTGTCTACAAGTGACATTGTATCGAGCTTCTTTTATATTCTGACCTAGAGACAAAATGATAAAAAGTTTTGACCTTTTGGAGGTAAAGTTTCGTTAAAGTTTAATTGAGTGATTTGATCCCAAACTGTATTATTTTCTAAAACTTATTAGAGTTGTTCGTATTTTGTCATGATGCTTTTCAAAATGTAATCCATCAGTCTCTCATTGCGAGTTTTTCTCGCACATGTCTTTGGTTTTAATAAGTGCTAGGCTACATCTTCTAGCATGTCTTACCCTGTACTCTACTCACCTATGCGACCAGAAGCGGAAGCAACATTCGATGTCTATCTCCTGACAAAAGCTTACTTATAGCGGCTGCGTTTCCTTTTCATATAATTTGCATATAGATCGGTCATTTTATATCTTTCACGTGAAATTTAAAAGAATTAAACACTGCTTAGCCGAGGTAATCAACGGATCGTTTGTCCCGCTAACTGACTTAGGCAGTTCGACTTGTTTTTTTTTTTTTTTTTTTTTTTTCAAGGCGTAGTTTGCTTTGTTAAAGATCGGTCGCATTTAATTATATAACTAGATAGTAAAATAGTTGCTTGGCAACCTTTGCGCCGTAACAACAGTAACGTTTAAGACGCTAAATAAAAAAAAAATGCTTCAAATGATATTCGGCAAATGTAAGGATTCAAATATGACTTCCGGTCCAAATGAATGATCTGAAAGGTCGGAATGTTTGGCATCGCGATCCGTCAAAGACAAGGTCAAACCCAAAATATAGGCGACATTTGCTATCTAGTATGTTCTAACGCCCCATTTTATAAGCAACACTAACACATTTTGCAATGTTGACTGAGAAGGGCTATTAGTTTTTAAACAAAAAATATTTGTCGTTTATTGTGATCTATCACGTGTACAGTAAAAATCCTGGTATTCCGTTTATAAATATCAAAGAAGGAGGTCAGATCAAATAATATTTAATCAGGGTAGTTATATAAAGCAGTTTACAGAAAGACAGACGGACCATTCTGCTGTTAGCGAAACGTTGATTGAATGAGGTTTAACGACGCTTTTAACAGTATTTCAGTCATAACGCTGCGGCTGGAGCAACTAACAATGGATTCCTGGTATTTCTCACATCAGTACTAACACTACACTCTTTCCTAGCCTCTAGCTGCTATCCCACTTAGGTTTACGATTATCCACCCATTGGTGTAAACCCGTGCCAAACGCAGACTGAAAAGCAGTTATTATTTCTCGCATTTATAAAATAGCTCTCTCACTAAAAATTCATCGAATACAAAGAAATCCACGTCTTATATTATTGGACTGTTTATAATCAAAGTACTGAAAGTATTGTAAGCTAGCAAAGCTTGGTTTTATCAATTGTTATCATAATGAACCTACGAGGTTAAAGTAACCCAGGAATGAACCCATTACAACACAACATAATCTTAGAATTACAGAAGTTGCAGACGAAAAGCAATATTTGCCTGGTTTTGTAAAAACATTTTGGACATAGAATAAATTGTTTATTAAAAGCAATTTCTTCATTGTCAATAATGTTTTCTAAAGCCTCCAGTGGCCTAAGAACTACTTTTTATGGTGTAGGAATTTTGGACGTAGTGGTTAAGCTACCAGTGGCAGTCAGAGAAGACCTCGAAATTCCGTCTTTTAACTTAAGCTATCAAAGCGGACGCTTTGTTAGCTAAAAAGTGTTAGATTATATAAGTGGATCTATGGTAATAGCATCAATTTAAATCTTTAATATATACTACTTGTGGCGCTTTGATAGCTTAAGTTAAAAGACGGAATTTCGAGGTCTTCTCTGACTGCCACTGGTAGCTTAACCACTAAGTCCAAAATTCCTACACCATAAAAAGTAGTTCTTAGGCCACTGGAGACTTAGAAAACATTATTGACAATGAAGAAATTGCTTTTAATAAACAATTTATTCTATGTCCAAAATGTTTTTACAAAACCTGGCAAATATAGCAGCTAGAGGCTAGGAAAGAGTGTAGTGTTAGTACTGATGGCCACTAGATTTATGCAAACGTCGTTTCCCGTGAGTGCATGTGAGATTCTATTAGTAGATGTACATTTCATGCCATGATTGAATGAAGTTAGAAATTATACACCTGTCATTTTAACGCGTACAAAGCTGGGACTGTGTGATGAATGACTATACTCAAATTTCGTATAATTGTAAATGCAAATCTCTTTTCAATTCACAATTTAATAAAAAAAAAGTTGTATTATTCCGTTATTGTTATATCGTATTAAATCTATCGTTTTGAATCAACTCTATCTGTCAGTTTCCCTCCCAAAGGACCCTAAGTTGGTAAAATGATAACGTCATGAATCTGTAAATACAAAATTGATTTTTTTTGTTTAGATTACCAATATGCGTTAGATACACGACTTTAAATCTTTCATAGGTATATCAGCTTTGACTCTTTTATTTACAATACAGCTTGAGATGAGCAACATTATATGGTATTGCAACTATTGAGGTTCTTTGGATAATTGACCCTAGAACAATAATTTTTACTAAAAGGTTGAAAGTGCCTTTATAATGTTTATCATCTTACGACCTGTTCTTTAGAATGATAAACTCAAATGTGGATGATATGACCAGTCATTTACTAAAAAAATTGTTTAATGAAAAATTAAAGTTTCTATTAACCTTAGTTCTAATAGTTACAAACCTGAGTTCGTATTGGGGTACTAAGACTGTACATGATAGCATCTGCAATATCATCCCCTTGTAATGGCTGAAATATGAAAATTAATTCGTATTACGAAAATATGTATAGTGCATTATCCAATTAATCATCTAAGACCACCAATTTACATGGAATACATTTGGAATCAGATAAAAAGCCATATTCTCAGTAGAATGTTTATCTCGACTCAGAATAATATTACTGTTTGATGATACTTTCTTGATCGTTGAAATAGGAATGAAGTATAAATATTGTGAGCCTTTTTGTGGCATTTCCATTGATATCTCATCAGCGTAAATGCTTACGTTCACTTTATAACCAAATCTAAATACCTTTATCGTCTCACATGATAAATTGTTAATCTGGTTAAATTGTTTTGATTGTAACGGGGTACCTAGGATATTTGACGAAGAACACTGAATATGCACATTAGATCTCACTGGTTCTCTCGACATCTTAAACCCTCTTTCCTATGACAGCGTTTAACATAGGGAACCAATTTAGTGATGTTAAGATCACTCTTTTAATGTTAAAAAACAGAAGCTTTATTAAGTTAACCAAGATAATGCTAATACTCTTAAATAAGCCACATACCTCTTGTGTTCTCATAGAAACATTCAGATGCAAAATGAAACAATTTGAAAGATAGTAGTAACAATCAAGGAAGGTTGAATACAAAACAGCGAAAAGTATACATAAATGTTAATGGTAATAATTCACCACGACATCTAATTTCCATTGCTTTGTACTGGAAATGATGGAAGTACCCTAAAGAAAAGGCATCCGCATTCTGTTTGTAATGGCCTTTTTTAGCTAAAGTTTGTTAATTATCGCGAAGGAATGATCTTCATATTGCACATTTCGTATGTTCTTAAACATCTGTTGTAACTTATGTAATTTTAGTGGCTTAAGAAAAAGATATATGACCGTTCTCTTAGTTATTATAATTATTATGATTTTGGTCTTAATCACAGAAGCATGTTCAGCTGGAGTCTAGATCATTTAAAACGACAGTGTGCTATTCGCGACATTGTAACTTATATTCTTAAGTAAATATTCTTAGGAACCGTTTTCTGTGACAGAATTAATCTTGAAGGAACAATCAACACAATAGGTCAAACAAACTGTGAATGTTTGAGAATAATCTACCAAGAATAAGATAATCTACCAATCGCGGCTGTCAATCAAGGAATAAACCGACCAATCAAATAATTCAGCCCAGGCATGAGCTTATCAACTCCAACATTGGCTGCCATTTTTGTTTACCTTTATTGTTATTTTGGCGACTTAAACGCCGTAACTACAGCTTATTCAAAAATCAGCCTATACTTAGTCTACACCACCTGCTTGTCCCTTTAAGCTAGAGTTGAAAACCAACTACCAGTTATTGCTTCCAGTAATTTTAACCCTTTGGTTTTAGTGAAAATCTGTGGTGTAGTTTGATGGGAATCGGCCAAAACCTGTTGACTATCGCGGTAACAGGAAGAATGAGACAAAACTACGCACAAACTCTCAATATTTACCATAGTTTTCCAGCCTTCTCCTAGTATATCGTTTAACCCATTCCGACACAGTGGAATTTCTGACTGGTCTATCTTGAACGAAGCTGCAAACGACAATTTCAAGATGATGGAATTTTTGTTTATTTTTTCGTCCTCTGTAATAGAGAACATAGTGAAAAATGAAGAAATTGCTTGTTACAAGCAATTTCTTCATTTTCCACCATGTTTAGCAAAGCCCTTTTCTTGAGAGGCGTAAAAAGGAGAAAATGTGTGGGAATGGGTTAAACAAGAAAAATCATATATATCTTTAGTACATCCGCCTTGCAGAGAACTTTGAGTAAACTGTGCTTTTGTGTACCTTAACGCTTACGTAAACAAAAGGTGTCACGAAGTTCATTATTCATCACATCAGACTGAATAACGACAATTTCGCCTTTTGACGTCAAGAAAATAAAAATCGACAAAATGATTGACAGGATTTATCGAAAATTAGTATACGACTTTATTGTATATGTCGGTCTTTAAGACAGAGTTCCATTACCAGGTGGTTGTAATATGCACAAGAGCTTCCCTCAGTATTTTTACTGTGGAAAGATTTTGACTTCTATTACTGGAAAAAGGATAATATCAAGTTAATTATCGACATTGTTGATTCTTTGTAACTTTATTTTCCTTCACAACCATAGTTCTTTAACGCGGCTCTTGAACAGATTGTGAAAGAAAAAAAACCTCTCTGACTTTTCAGATCTCTAGCTGTAATGCGTTCAGGTATTTGAAAGAAGGTAATTAGCCAATTCCCAAACGACATTGAGGAAAATAAAGAAATTGCATGTTACACGTATTTCTTCATTTTCCACAATATTTCCACAATATTTTCTACCCCAAATCAGAAGAAAAATCTAAAACTTCGTGAAATAAAAAAAGCCGCCTGTAAGTTCTGTCAGTTTCGACCAGTCTAAAATTGTGTTGGGTGGGAAAAGGTTAAGCTGGTTTCGTTAGGAAAATGATCTTTCATATTTCTAAAACGAAAAGATCAATTCCTAAAGGTTGTTTAGCCCAATACCACACAATCATGCATTTAACGAGAATTATAGGTATGGAAAACATTGTAATGAAAGAAGAAATTGCTTGTGTCAAACAATGCCTTCTTATCTTAAAATGTTTTCTACCTCATATGTAGCTTGTTTTTTCAATTTAAATCAACTTTGTTTTTAGCCTGAGATTGCGTAGCAATCTGAGGCTAAAGTTACCACGGTAAAATTTCAACCCACGCAGAGATTAATGTTAAAATGTAATAATATCTAACGCAACAGATATAATATTCTGCCACATGGAACTTAGATCGGCGCGATTTTCATGACTGCGAGTATAAATTAATTCGCCCGATTGAGGCGAGAAGGACGAAGGCGAGAATTGACTCACTGAAAGCTGTCGGCTTGATATACAGTACTTTCGTGTGAGAGTTCTGAATTTGGAAAATTATCAAAACTTGATTAGTGAATGGAAAGAAAGAAAGAAGATATATAATAAATTGTAAATTATTAATCATAAAAAATCAGATCATATTGGTAAGAAAAAATAAGGTGTTTGTTTTATACCAAAATAATATTACTTATTCTAGAGTAACAATGTAAGATTAAAATTAATTGGTCATTCATAGGATCATATTCGCACTGTCTGAAAACAGTTTGTTCGCACTGTCTGAAAACAGTTTGGTCGTTCCCGGACAGAAAGTACAGAACATAATTCAAGCAAACTTCACAGGAGGGTTACTTGGGTGGCTTATATCAGATTCCTTCAAAGCATTTTGATCGGGTGAAAAATATGTAACAATATATACATCTAAATATATCGTTACAATACCTCAAAGGCGGAAAGAAAATTATTGTGGGCAGGTTGTGTTTCCTAGCGCACAAATTGGTAGATCTGCACCTAATCGACAGTAGATTTTGGTAGAAAGTTACACCTCCGATAATCCGACCATCAATTTTTTTCAGGTTATATGACTCTTGTATACATATCTCAGGCTTTCAGCGCTTTAAGCGCTTTGATTTCGTCTGCAACATCTTTCTACTTGGACAAGTCTATAATTTTATTGTTTAGGAATGGTTAACTAAGACAAGTTTATACCAAATCTTCTATAATTGAGAATATTTACCATATATATTGTGAAAAAATATTTTACAAAGTCCGGGTTATCAGGCATCATTCTCGGTATGAACTCTGTTTCAACTAAACCGGGGCTTATACTCTGTACAAAGAAAATATGAGGACAGGACTGGAACAAAGTAACGTTATGGAGCGTATATATCTTTTACAAAGTCTCGATAACTCTTTGTAACCAGTTCTAGTAAAATACATATATGCAACACACACGAAATCGGACACATCAGAAAATCAAAGTACTGAAAGTACAGTAAGCTAGCAAAGCATGGTTGCATTTAGAAAATCTTTCACTTGTTAGGTAGAAAACATTGTGGACATTGAAGAAATTGCTTGTTACAAGCAATTTCTTCATTGTCCACAATGTTTTCCAAAGCTTTTTCTTGAGGTGCTTAAAAAGCGGAATTTGATTTGGAATGGGTTAAATACCATGCTTTGACAGAGTTCTCTACAATTTGAATAGAGTTTGCAATATTCCTGAAATACATAAGAACTATTTTTTATTGCGTAGGCACTTAACGGATTTAGTGGTTAAGCCTCCTGTGGCAGTTTGCACTCGTTGAAATTTGAGGCGACCTCAAAATTTGTCTGTTAACTTAAACTATGAAAGCTGACGCTTTGCTAGCTAAAAATTCATATCTGATGGTACGAAGTACGGTTCCATATAAGGCTATCTAAGATTACGTCATTTTTTTTTTTTTTTTTTTTGTTTTTTATTTTTTCATTCTGTAGATGAAGTCATCATGCGTATAATTGCACCAAGAAATGTGAAATGCATGTAGAAAATAGATTTTTTTGTTAATATTTCATCGAATTTCTTTGACAAAAAATAGCTTTATGATAAATTGAATATTACATTACGATTGCAATACATCTTTGGATATTTGCATCTCCCTGCGGAAGATATTTTGATAATCCATTCGACTCGGTTTACAGGAATATCAAAATTTTACTCCGCAGGATGCTTAATTAGCGGAGTTGAGAGGGAATGGGTTAAATATCATGCTTTTGAAAGAGTTCCTTTCAATTTATGGCGTAGGTATTCAATGGATCTAGTGGTAAGCCTCCTGTGGCAGTTTGAACCCGTTGAACTGGCAAAGCTGACGCTATGCTAGCTTAAAATGTATCAAAAACTTTAATTTTGAATTTGAATACAAATCATGTAATCTAAGCATTAACCTTAAACACATATCGTTGTTTGGTGTGCAAAGTGTCGTAACTACATCTATTACTATGAATAAAGCTCTAATTACGCAATTTCTCATAAAAAGGAATCATGTAATCCTTGAATAACTTCAGACCAGAAAATGAAAATAAATTTGAAAATTACATTATCTTGATGACATGAAAAAATTTGAAAGTTAGTTTCGTTTTCTGCCCGGCATCACTTTTCAAGGCGGGCTGGTGACATATTCTGAAATTTTTTATGGAGGAATCTATGACCAATTTCAAAAAGGTTTCAGGATCCTTTTGGTAAGAATTTTTGTTCCAACGAGAGCCATTGGGCCTTTTTTTTATTTATTTTTTTTTTTTTTTCAATTTTGATTATATTGAATTAAATATTTTTGTTAAGTTTTATTAGCTACACGTCGCATCTAACTATGAACTGTAGCATTGACTGCAAGATGACAATTTGCGAATTACTGCTAAAATTGCCCTATTAGTTAAGAAAATGTCTACAGACAAGATAAATGTTTAACTTAGACCTTGAATAAATATCAAATTAATAAGGTCGTGCTTGCTTATTATACGACTGAAGATGGTACTGAAAAATTTTGTGAAATAAAATAGTCATAGGGTCCAGGGTTCGATCAACTTTGGCAGCCATGATCCTCTCCAACGTTTGTCTCCATCCAAAGGGTGATTAATCGTAAACCTCAGTGGGATGAGCAGCTGGAGGCTCCGAAAGGATGTCGTGGTAGTACTGGTGTGAGAAATACCAGGAATCTAATTCTATGTGCTCCAGCAGCCGCGATATGACTGAAATACTGTTGAGTAGCGTTAATCCCTTTAAATGAACTTTTGCTGTGACCTTGCAAATTCGTTGAATGAAATTAAACTTGCTCCCCGTGACTGAAACACTAAACGTGCGTAAACAAGTATTAAAATCGATCTAATGACACGAGATTATAACCATATAATTGACAGATCGATGGGCCGGCCCTCTGACTCCGCTTACCCCGCCCATTGACTCCACTAACCCCGCCCGATTCTTCCCTAACCCCGTCCACTTTCACCGTGAATCCTGCCTATCGAGCGCCGATAAAAAGCCTCACTTCGATCTTAAACGTCGTTATTTTGCTAATTTAATGACCATTAGAAAGAGGTAGGTGTGAAATTGTTTGTTGACGACCTAAGTTTCGTAACTACAACTTGAATAAGCCGTAGTTACGACGTTTTAGTCGCAAAACAAACAATAACGGCCAATGTCGGATTTCAAAGTTCACTTCCGATCTAAATGAATAATTTGATTGGTCGATTGATTCTTCGATTGGCAGTCGCAACCGGTTTATTACTTTTAGAAATGGCATCGCATTTTGACGAACTTTACACATCTTGTGCTGACTTTTAAAACACAATTAAATAATGTAAAAAAGATGCCCTATGATTAAAAATATCTTTGTCCAGACAAAACGGACCGACTAACAGTTAGACGGACAACATATCAAAGTTTACTCTAAGGGAGGTCGAACTAGATTTTGTTGTTGTTGTTGTTGTTATTTTTGATATTACAAATTGAATCGGTTTACCGTTACACGAATATGAGAGCCCTTTGCTTGCAGTTCGTTCCTCAGTCCTTCCGTGATAGCCCTGACAGCAAATTTGGTTGAATTGTACACATGTGTAGAAGGGTAGTTATACACAACATGACCTCCAATACTAGAAGAAAAAAACATAGATTAATGGAGCGGTTGAGCTCACACTTTAAGCCTCGGTTGATTCATCTGTATGCACAGGAAAACTTCACATTTTACTATTGATATACAATAAAAGGTATGTAGATACAGTACCCGAACCCTTACAGCCGCCGTCATAACGCAGTAGGTAGTGCATCAGATTCCTAATCTTCATTAATTGGATGTCATGGGTTCAATCCGCGGCGGCGGCCCATATCCTTTCCGACATTTATCTCTAACGCAAAGGGTGAATAATCGTAAACCTAAGTGTGATAGCAGCTGGTGGCTAGGAAAGGATGTAGTGGTAGTACTGGTGTGAGCAATACCAGGAATCAATTGTTGGGTGCTCCAGCCGATAAGACTTAAATATTGCTAAAAGAGGCGGTAAACCCCATTTAATCACTCATATTCGTGTAACGGTAAACCGATTCAATTTGTAATATCAAAAATAACAACAACAACAACAACAAAATCTAGTTCGACCTCCCTTAGAGTAAACTTTGATATGTTGTCCGTCTAACTGTTAGTCGGTCCGTTTTGTCTGGACAAAGATATTTTTAATCATAGGGCATCTTTTTTACATTATTTAATTGTGTTTTAAAAGTCAGCACAAGATGTGTAAAGTTCGTCAAAATGCGATGCCATTTCTAAAAGTAATAAACCGGTTGCGACTGCCAATCGAAGAATCAATCGACCAATCAAATTATTCATTTAGATCGGAAGTGAACTTTGAAATCCGACATTGGCCGTTATTGTTTGTTTTGCGACTAAAACGTCGTAACTACGGCTTATTCAAGTTGTAGTTACGAAACTTAGGTCGTCAACAAACAATTTCACACCTACCTCTTTCTAATGGTCATTAAATTAGCAAAATAACGACGTTTAAGATCGAAGTGAGGCTTTTTATCGGCGCTCGATAGGCAGGATTCACGGTGAAAGTGGACGGGGTTAGGGAAGAATCGGGCGGGGTTAGTGGAGTCAATGGGCGGGGTAAGCGGAGTCAGAGGGCCGGCCCATCGATCTGTCAATTATATGGTTATAATCTCGTGTCATTAGATCGATTTTAATACTTGTTTACGCACGTTTAGTGTTTCAGTCACGGGGAGCAAGTTTAATTTCATTCAACGAATTTGCAAGGTCACAGCAAAAGTTCATTTAAAGGGATTAACGCTACTCAACAGTATTTCAGTCATATCGCGGCTGCTGGAGCACATAGAATTAGATTCCTGGTATTTCTCACACCAGTACTACCACGACATCCTTTCGGAGCCTCCAGCTGCTCATCCCACTGAGGTTTACGATTAATCACCCTTTGGATGGAGACAAACGTTGGAGAGGATCATGGCTGCCAAAGTTGATCGAACCCTGGACCCTATGACTATTTTATTTCACAAAATTTTTCAGTACCATCTTCAGTCGTATAATAAGCAAGCACGACCTTATTAATTTGATATTTATTCAAGGTCTAAGTTAAACATTTATCTTGTCTGTAGACATTTTCTTAACTAATAGGGCAATTTTAGCAGTAATTCGCAAATTGTCATCTTGCAGTCAATGCTACAGTTCATAGTTAGATGCGACGTGTAGCTAATAAAACTTAACAAAAATATTTAATTCAATATAATCAAAATTGAAAAAAAAAAAAATAAATAAAAAAAAGGCCCAATGGCTCTCGTTGGAACAAAAATTCTTACCAAAAGGATCCTGAAACCTTTTTGAAATTGGTCATAGATTCCTCCATAAAAAATTTCAGAATATGTCACCAGCCCGCCTTGAAAAGTGATGCCGGGCAGAAAACGAAACTAACTTTCAATTTTTTTCATGTCATCAAGATAATGTAATTTTCAAATTTATTTTCATTTTCTGGTCTGAAGTTATTCAAGGATTACATGATTCCTTTTTATGAGAAATTGCGTAATTAGAGCTTTATTCATAGTAATAGATGTAGTTACGACACTTTGCACACCAAACAACGATATGTGTTTAAGGTTAATGCTTAGATTACATGATTTGTATTCAAATTCAAAATTAAAGTTTTTGATACATTTTAAGCTAGCATAGCGTCAGCTTTGCCAGTTCAACGGGTTCAAACTGCCACAGGAGGCTTACCACTAGATCCATTGAATACCTACGCCATAAATTGAAAGGAACTCTTTCAAAAGCATGATATTTAACCCATTCCCTCTCAACTCCGCTAATTAAGCATCCTGCGGAGTAAAATTTTGATATTCCTGTAAACCGAGTCGAATGGATTATCAAAATATCTTCCGCAGGGAGATGCAAATATCCAAAGATGTATTGCAATCGTAATGTAATATTCAATTTATCATAAAGCTATTTTTTGTCAAAGAAATTCGATGAAATATTAACAAAAAAATCTATTTTCTACATGCATTTCACATTTCTTGGTGCAATTATACCTCCGCCTTTGTTCAAGTTGACTATTGGCAAATCGCGGCTGTCATTCAAAGATAACGGCCATTCAAATAATCAATTTGACTGGAAGTGAACTTTGAACTCCAACATTGGCTGACATTTTATGAAGCATTTTTGTTGGCTTTGCGATTGCATCGAAGCTGCAGTTTTGACATTTAGGCCGCAAACCAACCACCCTACTGCAAAGCAACCATCGCAGTTTTTTGTTACGTGTTACTAGCCACAACTTTGCAAAATAATGCCGTAAAATATTGAAGTGGAACGTTTTGTTGGAGTCAGTGAGTGTGGCCGGTGGAGTCAGTGGGCGGGGCCAGCGATCCGTTAATCGTCGTGTTAGCAATCTGGGATCATGAACCAGCAAGAGCGGTGTTTTTGTTTCAGTATGTCAGGACACCGAGTCGTAAATAATCCGGGAACACACGTTTATTCTGCCACCAAGTTTGCTGTAAGAGCTATTACAGAAGGGTTGAGGAATGAACTGCATGCGAAGGGCTCTCACATCCGTGTTACGGTAATATAACATTTTTGTTTATTGAATCGAACGCTTACATTAAATTATTCTTGGCCGATTGGTTCGCTCGCTCGATGCACACTCGGAAAGTTGTAGGTTCGAGTTTAACTGGAAGCGAGCTGTGTATTGTGTCGGGACACTTTACACACAGATCCCTTGTTCTAAGATCTGTAAAAAATGAGTCGCAGTGGTTTGAATTCTCTCTTATCTCCCATCTCCCCATCCCTCTCAATCTCTATTTCCCTCCTTTGGATATGCGACAAGACCACGTAGAAATAGAAACTTGTTTAGTAACCAAGCAACCCTCGGGGGGGTTAGAACATAACGAAAAAGACTTTTCTTTACACAAGCACTTAATAAGATAATCGTATGTTTGTTACACTCATAAACTAAAATAACTGACGTTTGACAGCATATGTAAATGTACTGTATTTCTTTTTTCCGTATAGTGTATCAGTCCTGGACTTGTAGAAACTGAGTTTGCACCGAGACTGACCCCAGATAATCCTGATCTTGGAAGACAGTTTTATAAACGGTTCACGGTACGTATGTTACAACTAAATCAATCTGATAAGGTCTTTCCATCGTTATGACTGAAATACTGTTAAAAGTGACGTTAAACCCCATCAACATTTCTTTAAATCGGAAAATCGAATAGTTTTCTGGCGACTAACCCCCTCAAGCGATATGTAGGCCATTTTACAGCTGTAGATTGTTTAAAAGCCAAAATAATCAGAACGGTTCTGAGGTAGCTTTGCCTCCTATCACATGACTTGCTTGACATGAATTCATTTTAATCCATTCCCACACAATAAAATTTTAGACAAGTCCAAATTGAAAGAGGATCCAGACGAAAATTTTAAGTTGGTGAAAATCTAAATTTCGTAGTCTTTTTGGGTAGAAAACATTGTTGATAATGAAGAAATTTCTTGATACAAGCAATTTCTTCATTTTCTACAATGTTTCCCAAAGCTTTTTGGGAATCGTTTAAGACAAACCGGATCAGACGTTGTGGAATAAACTAGGATATTTTTCGACTCAAGCGTGAGATTACAGAATCCACTTCCCGTATTCATACAGTGTGATTAAGCTTCTAGCTTCATGCCGCAATGAAAACAAAACAAATATTTTCCTCATTGCTTTACATGCTGAATAAATAGGGAATATTACTACAGTGTCTTTTTCTATGCGTTGTTATCGTGTTCGAGAATCGTGTGTAGGTATTTTTTATTGGGTGAGACCGAAGGTCGAATCCAATAAAAATACCTACACACGATTCGAGAACATGATAACAACAAATAGAAAAACACACTGTTGTAATATTCCTTTTATTATATACCTTTTAGGAAATGACATTTAAATGGCTAAGAAATAACCAACTTTCCGAAAAACCCGGAACGTCAATACACAAAAAAGAAGTCAGTGTTTAACGGTACTCGACGAATACGTTTTTTTTGCTACACGCCGAATATTGATTTTTTTTCTGTCGAGTTGTATTTGACAGCCAGGTTTTACTCCATATCTTTTATAGGTATATAATAAATGCTGTTTCTCGTCTTAGTAACAGCATTATTCGTGGAAAACATAATACATTGATACAATAACCGAACGTATACAGTAAAACTTGTATAAGGCGACCACTTTAGGGTTGGTAAAAACGTGGTCGCTCAAGAGAATAGTCGCTTAATACATTTTTTGTAATAAGATTATGTTAGATCGATTTACTTGCATTTATCATTGCAGAATTCTTTCTCAATCCTATGTTTTTCGCACTCATTAGAATCGCCCAACTTGGACATGCCCGATTTTGTCAGTGTGGAATGAAAAAAAAAAAAAATGTAGGTATATAATACTTGTGTTTATTTTATTTTCAGCCAATACAACCCGAGGATATTGTAGATGCTATTGTATACAGCCTAACCGCTCCCATAAGGACGCAGGTAAGTATCACATGTCGAGGGTTGGAATATTGTAAGATAATTAAAACATTCCTAATCGTTCGTTCATGACTAGTCAGAAATGATTTCGACAGAGTAGTTCGATTTGTTTGAGATGTAGGTCTTTAATCCTTGTCACGCTGAATATAATTTGTTTCCAAAAATACTTTTAAATGAGCGCGTGCATGACATTTCCAACCATTACGCATGTGCGCCGAGTAAAGATGCATCCGCACAGTCTGATCAGAGTCTTCACTCTGCGCTCTGTAGAAAAATGCTGACCCAAAGCTTCTTTAAGTAATCAGCGAATATTCTTATTGCCCCGAATGGCTGTCCAGGGTGCTCACTGTGTGTGAGTCACGCACATGCGAAATTGTTGGAAATGTCTCGCACAGGCTCAAATCAATTGGCTGAAAGTAATGGAATTCCCGATAGAGCGCTTTTTATTTCCTTTAAAACATAATTTCGTAAAGAAATTCTGCTTAAAGGCACAAGCAGATGTTGTAGACAAAGATCAGACTACACATATGGGCAGGCTGATCTTTGTCTATACCTTTTGCCAATACAGGGATATTTCAGGATCAACATGCCAAGGGTTAAGATACTCCGTTTATGATTAATCCTTGTCATGCTGAACCCAGAATATTCCGGTTTTGGCAGGAGGTGTAGACTAAGATCAGACTGCACTTATGTGCAGGCTGATCTTAGTCTACACCTCCTTTTTGTACTTTTCCTGTCAGAGTTGTTTATGAAATTGATTTATAAAAGAAATATTGATATTTGAACAACAAGTTCTATCAGTGCTTTCAGCCCTTTGATTTGACAGCAATTCAGTAAGATAATTTATACAGCATGACAAGGGTTAATGTTTTAATTACTGCGTATTACCAGTTTCGTCCAGATATTTCTAGGATTCTACAATTTTAATTTTCTTTATAAAAAAAAAACCCTGCTCGTTTGAAACTCTTTCAATTGCGTTTACAGACTAGAATACTTAAGCACATTCTTTTTATTCACATTTTTTCGATGGTATTGGCATTTACATCATACAGGAACTTCGTTAATGGATGACCCGACTCGAATAAAGCTGCAGTTACGAGACTTGTTATTGTTTGAAAGATAAAATTGTAATAGAATCAAATAAGTCTGATTTATTAACTACATATACTCATTTGTCATTTTTCAATTCAGTAATTAGCACCATATAAATATCTAAAGAATATTAAGGTTTTTTTTCCCCAAGTAACGTTATTAAACGTTGCGAATCTATTACGGGTTTACAAACTAAAACAACAATACCATAATCAACAACAAAAACAACAATTTTATCTATTTACAGATCCATGATGTTCTGGTCAGACCGACAGAGAGTCCGTATTAATATTTTACAAGGTCATGAGGGGCTTACCCAGGGTTAAAAAATGGACTGGTATCTAGATATCCAGTTCAGAATAAAATGGAAATGAAACAAACTTCAGGAAAACGGTCAAATGTGTATAAATAGCATTCAGGATCAATTCATAGAACAAAGAATGTGTTTTATTATCATAAAAGTGCAATCTGTACATTAACCCATTCCAACACGATAAAATTTTGGACCAGTCCAAATTCGAAGAAGTTGCAGACAACAATGTTTAGTTGATGAAATCTCCAATATTTTTGTCTTATAGGTAAGAAAACATTGTGGACAATGAAGAAATTGCTTGTACCAAGCAGTTTATTCATTCTTCACAATGTTTTCCAAGGCTTTCATATTTAGGGGCGTTTAATAGCGTCATTGTGGGGGAGTGGGTTAACCCATTACAAATTAACCGCGCAATTTTACAGCCTGGTAAAAAACTTTGTAGAGAAAGAAGAAATTACTTATGAAAAAGAATTTCTCATTTTCTCAGAATGTTTTTGTATCTTATTTGTCACTTGTAATTCAGTTTGGCGCACGCTGGATTATCGTCTGCAACCTCTTTCAGTTTGAACTAGTCTAGAATTTCGTCGTCTAATGTCATGCTTAATTTTGGCTATTTTTGCGCGAAAAAAAGTTTTTCGTAAACAACTTAAGCATACATATTTTCACGGGAAGTTGAAGCTTTTATTGTTCACTCGGTGAAAGATAAATCGAACTTACACTGAAACAAACAATAATACTCTATATGTATCATAAAAATGAGATTTAAAATATAATTTGATATATAATTTGTTCTGTTCTGTTGAGCTCTAGAATGTTGATCGATAAAAAGGTTAACACTTTAAAGAGTACCACAAAAGTCAATTGATTGTGTTTTAATTAAGAGATGAAGAGAATATTTTTTGTTTTCATAGAGGTATGAACCGAAAAAAAAAAAAAAAAAAATCACACTGTATGAATACGCGAAGAGGATTCATACAAGTATGATTAGGTTTTTCGGTCCATACCTTCGTGAAACAAAACATATTCTCTTCATTTCTTATAATTTCATAGCATCGAGTGAAAAAAGCATAAACTGTACACATTTTGAAACTTTTTTGTATAGGACTATTTTGTGCGGAAGCATACAAAATAGCTGCGGGCTCAAAATTTTATTCAAGGAGTTATGAATAGTTTCTTTCGTCCAATCAGAACGCTCGTTTCTGATAGACGAAACTAAAAATCAAATTATTAGGATAGGACTAGAATAATAGGTTCAGGCACGGCCTCACCGATTTGACAACGTACCATCGTTACACGTGGACTCCCAGAACGCTACCGGAGAGTGCATAAGTACCCAAAAAATCATAAATCGATTGCATCATGCCAGCCCGAGGTAAAGACGACCTGCAATCCGGGTTCCGTTGACACGATTTCAAGTGCAAATGCGTTTAGCATGGGTATTGAAGCATGTCACTTGGACCAAAACTGACAGGGTTCCAGTCCTGTTTACAGACGGGTCCAGGTTTTATGTGGACGTTATCGATTAACGTTCTAGGGTATGACGAATGCCATATTAGCGTTTTGCTAAAGTTTGTGTGGCAGATCCTGATCGGTTAGGCGGGGGCTCAACCATGCTTTGGGTGGGAATAAGTGCTCAGGGGAAAACGTCATTGACAGAGGTACGTTTACTTCTCTTATGTACGTAAACGAGTTCTTAGTTGTGTACGTTTGCCCATATGAATGTGCTGTTGGTAAAATTACAATCTGATGGATGACAATTCGTGTGCACATAGAGCGCACATCGCCGATCAGCCTCAATCGTCCGTATTGAATGACCATTTAGATCCACGGACCTAAATACAATGAAGCATGCATTGGCTATGTTACAGCTGTTTCATCACTACCCATGCAACCATCATCTGTACAGGAGCTCAGACAGGCTCCTCTTGAAGAAAGGAATCAAATTCCACACAACTAGATCAGGCGGCATATCAGCAGTATGCAGAGGAGGCCGTGTCACGCGGTAATTGAAGCACGGGGTCAAAACAGACGCTATTAAAATGCATAAAAGTTTAAGCTCTTGGAAATACTCTAATTCTTAATACCAGATGACGCGCAATTTAAAACTGTCCGAATTGAACGAATTTGCAGTCGATATTTCAACGTATTAAATAAACGCCAAATAATGTAAAATTTCTACTTTTCTCATTTTGTTTCTTAGGGGTGTCAATAAGTACACGATATTTCAAAGTCTAAAAAATGAACGCAAAATAATGTATAGAACAAAGATCAAAGAAGAAATTGCTTGTTACAAACAATTTCTTAGGGCTGTCAAAAAGCCGGATCGTGTTGGTAAGGACGAAACATTTCAATAACGAAGGAAACTGATGTATAGAAATAATTATTTGCCAAAGAGCTAAAATCGCACGCACTCACACGCGCATACACATGCGCGCGCACACACACGCATGTACACACAAACACTTGCACGCAAACAAATCAGCGGAGATGATACGTCGGTGAGGTTATTGTCATCGGCTATCTAGCGCGTGCAGAGGGAAACAAACGATCATGGCCATTTTTGAAGCAGCACTTTTACGGTCAAACAATGAATGATTAATCGTAGTATAACGTCCAAATGCCGGCGAGATTTCGACGACTTTTCACCGATACCAAACGGAAATTTAGATATTTTAAAGGGTCAAAATACGTCAACCCCTCCAGATGATCGGCCGCAGGTATAAGGGGGTATCGATACTTCTAAATCCAAGATAAAATTTCCCAACTGCTCAAATGAATATTAACACCTAAACATGAGCCTGGATTACGTCTCATTAAGTGGTTAATGCAAAAATACGGCTGAATTTATATTAAGGTAGTCTACCCGCAATACATTTTTTTGACACCGAGATTCCTTGGGCGACGTCGTAACATTTCAGTTCCATTATGATTTATAATGATGCATTTACTACATCATTTTTCTATCTTCTGCTAGCAAATCAGAAGACACGAATTTTCCGAAGATATCCGATATTCAAAAATGGCGCATTACGGGGATCCTTCGATAGTCTTGGACTGATATTTACAGAACTGAAAACCGGCTAGCGAATATAACTATATGACGTCGCGCTGACCTAATTCAAACTGAATGCGTGATTTCAACGGTTAAACGTACCACGTGAATATCAAGATATATATTGCAACTGTCTAGTCGTAATCTAAAAGTAGATTAAATGCTTTACGTTGGCTATCAGGGAAATGTCCTGATTTATTTTGATAAACGATCTCTGATTTCGCAAAACAACTTTTCAGAATAAAACATTCGAATGATTTGGCAACTTGGACCAGCGACAATCGGTCGTAATTTAAGATCTATCACATTTCTTACATTAACAGTTTGGGCTTTAGAAGTTGAACAAGCCTTATTAATTTAATTGTTTTTGTGTACCTTAGGTAGGCCATAGAAATTTCTTTCCTTAACTTCAAAACGTTTTAGATAATCGTATTCTTTATCCGTAAAACATTGTTTAAATTTGTCAATTACTTTATGATAATTTATTCTATCTGAATTACTTGGGTTATGGTCAAGACGTTCATAGTAATTTGTATCATTTAGTTGTGACTCCACCATTTGATTATAATGAGATGTATCCATGATCACTACTGCTCCACCTTTATCAGCTTCTTTGATTATTATATCATGATTTTGTGTTAAATTTTGAATTGCTACTCTTTCATTTCGAGATATATTAGATTTTACTTTTTGACTGACATTTTCTTTCGGCATATTATTAATATCATCAATAAACTTTTCCAAACTCGAATTTCTGTTCTTTTCTGGGATAAAATCACTTTTATTTCTAACTATGGACCTATCAGTATCCTCAGAGTTTTTGAAAAAACTATATATATATATATATATATATGTATTCAAACAGTGTAAAATATATAGATTATCAAGTTATAACCCTAGCGCTTTCGAAACTAAAAGTTTCTTCATCAGGAGTTCAATGACAACTGACAGAATGGATGAAAAATCTTATTTTGATGCACCCCTGATGAAGAAACTTTTAGTTTCGAAAGCGCTAGGGTTATAACTTGATAACCCATATATTTTACACTGTTTGAATACAATTAGGTTCATTTTAATTACATCCGATATATTGTCGTCTGCAACTTCCTTCAATTTAGATCAGTCGAAAATTTTAACAAAGCCGGAAAGAGTCGAACATCGCTTAGCATGTTTTTTTTTAATATGTAATACAGGATGATTTATAGAGTCCTGAACACGACCACAAAATTGCTTTCGTTACACACGTCATTTGTCTTTCACCAATGGAAATGTGATCAACTGGTCATGTAATGGCCCAAATTTATTGTTGCAGCTGTGCATGTAAATGGTGTAAAAATGAAAGGAAGCCATTGTTGAGGGCTGCTACCATCCGCGGTTTTGCTGAAATACTTTTGGAAGTGACGTTAAACTAAATTCACTTGATCGCAGTCAAAATCAATACTTTTCTTACTTTTTCGAGATTATCCTTTTCCGATGACAGTCCACAAATAATTAAGATAATCGAGATATCATTAAAGAAACTTTGACAATATTAGATTACCATTATTCATTGAAAATTATTACTTATAAGAAACAAATGAGAAATTCTGTATATCATTTCAATCATCGGCGATCCAGTAGTAGTTTAATCCATTCCCCTCAATTACGCCTTTTTTCGCCTCTGAAGAATTCTATTAAAGAAAGCATTGTGAGAAAAGAAGAAATTGCCTGTTTCACAATGTTTTCTCTCTTGCATGGGCATCAGTTTTCAATTCCAAAGCGATTTGAATTGTCGTCTGTAACTAGTCCAAAATTTTGTCGTTCGGAAATGGTTTGAAAAGGCTGATTAAAATTAATGATAAACATCTTTGAACCTTCATAACTGTATAGCGTATCAGTTCCGCGGTATAGAGCTGGTATGCGGAGTTCCTAATAATGACTTTTCAGTATTCTGAATACTGCCTCTGTTTCTCTGCAAGTCGACCTTTTAAGCCTTTCGCTGTCTTCCCAATGACTTATTACATGCAAACCTCAGTCTGACTTTTAACTGCCCTTCGATAATAAATACTCGACTTCGCCCTCTTCCGCGAGCTAGCCATAACAACCTTTGCCCTTACCACAACCAGCCTCGTCAAACGAGGTACTCACTTCCGGGAACCAATATGACTGCACCATGACAGCCGTATCATCCTCTTCCGGGGGTCTTAACCTGTTACAACACATTTTTTTTAGACTGGTCCAAATTGAAAGGCGTTGCATACAACAATTTTAAGTGTATGGAATTTTAGATTTTCTCAACTTTCTTGTTTGAAAACATTGTAGAAAATTAAGATATTGCTTGGTTCAAGCATTTTCTTCATTTTACTCATTGTTTTTCCGAATGTTTTCCACGAAGGGCGTCCAAAAGCGTCACTGTGTGGGAATGGGTAAACGTGCTATCGACGTTTTCACCAAACATTCCATTTTTATTACATAGCCGCCGTTAGCTACGTTACTCGCGTCACTGGAAAGCAAATAATCACGTAGTGCTTATTATTGAATGGCTAACAAGTAATGTTTTCACAGACTTCTTCCAATATCTCAACTCGTCCATAGCTTTGTTTGAGGCGATTACCGGCGAATTCCAGCTCGCCCTTGAAAGAACGTAATTATATGCCACTCTAGTCTTTTACCTTACACTATTGCCGAATACGGTATACAACTATATAATCTGTCCAATAACAGATGCAGCACACTGACCGGTAGTAGTCGTAATCTTTCTAGCAACAGGATTTTCAAAATTGATTCAATAGACTTTAACAGTCTACCAACCATTTCTTCCGTCATAAACAGACGGTTTGACACAAAATCAAAGACGAGACCCAACCAAGTGACTCTTTGACACGGCTTCCATGAGCATTTTTCCTAGACAATAAGAAAGCTGAAATTTTGTCGCCAGTCGAGAGGTCTCGCTAGGAGTGACCACACACACTATACACACACACACACATATATATATATATATATATATATATATATAGATGTATATATGTAGAACTGGCTGACCAAACTTCGTAACCGGTTTTGGTTACTGGATTGAGACAGCAGTTCTCCGCTATACGTGTACCGCTGAGAATTATATTTCTAGAAATAGAAGGCAAATTACTCGCTTTAATATTCAAACCGCGTTTTTGAAACCGTGGCCGCATCTACGCTAAGTGGGTTATTGGTATATGTTTTCGTATTTAAGTGGAGCCTTTACGCGTTCTACGAATTATTTAGAATCTTCGTATTACGCCATTTTGAAAATATGCAGTTGTTTTGGGGAGACAGATTTTTTAAAAAAAAAGAGAGAGAGAGAGAAAAAAACTAACCTAACGGGGCACTTCTTCTCTTCTAACCTAGTCTCATTCTACTACATTATCGAACTGGGTAAAACTGATGGACGCCCTCGGAGTCGATCAAAAAGTACTCGAAAAAAATGGTTTATAGGTTTAAAAATGTTAAAACTGGCCTAGGTAAAAGGGTTCAATTTATCAGATAACAGATAAAGTCGTGTTGATGCATTTAAACTCCGTTTATTCGTTGACTACTCGTTGACTTCTCAAAATGGATAAATTGGTTGGAAAAGTTGCCCTTGTGACAGGAGCTTCGGCTGGCATAGGGGCAGCTACTGCCAAACGACTTGTTGAACATGGAATGAAAGTGGTCGGATGTGCAAGGAACACGCAGACGATTGAGGTATGTCGGTTATATTTCACGAATGTAAATCATTCCAACAAACATTTTTGAAACAATGTTAGATAAGCAGGGTTTTATAGCCGAATAATTACCGGTTGGAAGTTCCTATTAATAGGAGGTAGGAACCAAGGGGGAAAACTTTGCGAACATGCAACGTAACGTCCAAACTGGTATAAATCGATGTTTACACCTGCTGATCTAACATTACTCCAATTTTAATTTGATTTTCGAAATGGACTCCGTTCCGCTTAAATTCTTATATTCTTCTAAAGTATGAACAATTAGTTGTTATTTGATAACAATATGTACATTGCTTTATGTAAAATCTGTAAAGCATATATTCTAAATTTGAATGGGCGTGTCTGCTATATCTTATTACTGTACAGCCTAAAATTGACCAATCACGGCAGTCAATCAAGAAATATATCGACCAATCAAATCATTCATTCAGTCCGGAATTCAGACCGCTATATGTGTTTTGTGATTTTGGCGACGTAAACCTCGTAACTACAGCTTATTTCTAACAGTGTCAATGGGCGTACTCGAATGAGTAAGTGGACAGGGACAGCGTTTAATTATTATGACGTCTAAGCATTTAGCTTTGCGCCAAAGAGCGCAACAACTACCCGTTACTTAGGTTTAACATCCGTCTTTGTTTATCTAAGCGTTTTACTCGGTTATTTTAGAATTTGTTCACGTCATCGTGTTTGATAAATGACGGATCGAAGTTGTAAAGTTTTAAGGAATCGATAGACCAATCATATGGTTCGTTTTAGACAGGAAATGCATTTTGAACTTCAATTCTGGCCGACAAATCCCCCGGCGGCGGCAGATATCCTTTTCGACATTTGTCTCTCACCAATTGGTGGATAATCGTAAACCAAAGAGGGATAACAGCTGCTGGAGGCTAGAAAAGGATTTAGTTGTAGTATTGGTGTGAGAAATACCAGGAATCCATTGTTAGGTGCTACAGCCATCGCGAAATGACTGTAATACTGTTTAAAGTGTCGTTATACCTCTTTCAATCAATCAATCTGGCCGTCATTGTTGTGAAGCATTTTTATTGAGATGACGAAATTAAAAAGCTTTAGTAACGATCAAAAGGTCATTAACATACCAATTTAATTTTTTGTAACATGTGATTGGTTCTTGATTTGCACGCCGTTTCATATCTAAGAGGAAATTCCCTGTTGAAGTTCAGGGAGCGGGGCAAACGATCTGTCAATTTACAGGCGAAATCAATATGTCTATAGCTACTGTCTATCCATCTATATATACACTATCTAACTCCCCTTTCGGGTATTACTGGCAGGTACTGGAATAAAAACTGTTAGTCATTAGTTAGGGTGCCAAATTTTAAAAACAATATTGTGAGTGTTAGATTAAAAGATCGGATAAAACATATTGTGGTCATTCACGGACGGCTCACTATCTGAAAAGAATCGAGACTCTTTTTGAGCGCTGCAATGTCAGGTTGATGTACTATTGTTTCTGGTAGCCTACCCAAAAAGGTGCATAGACACTGAGTTTTGATACTTTATTCAGATTTTCAAAAATATTTTGATTTTTCATTAGTATTTAATCAAACGCCCATTGCGTTCTTACAGGACCTGGCAGCGACTTTAAAAGACGCCAAAGGTTCTCTCACTGCCATACAGTGCGATGTTTCTAAAGAGGACCAAATTCTTTCTATGTTTGAGAAGATCAAAAAACAATATGGCGGCGTTGATGTTTGTATCAACAATGCTGGGCTAGCTCACAAAGCAACTCTTCTCACCGGAAGTACTGAACAATGGAGGCATATGTTTGACGTAAGTAGTACTTAGAGAGAACTACTCCTTTTACGTAGGCGACTGTTAAACAACAAAAACAAACAAACGACAACAACAACACCCCCCTGCAAATGGTTCATTTAATGAAATTTTATGGAAGCAAAATCATATATAAAATTAAAGGATCTATCACTCATCGTACCCAGTAACTTAAGTCTGATTTGGATCATCATTGACTTTTTTCAATGACTTAAGGCATCATTTTAAAGATAAGACACTTGCACAGCTTATTTCACTACCCTCACCGAAAAACATACACTTGGGTTTATAGCAGCCTTTCAATTATATTCATTGACAGAGAAGGACCCATAAAAAAGATATTTAAACCTAGGATGGCTGATTCGGAAACCTTTCAAGATTGCGGCGAGGTTTACTTGGTTTGTTTGTTTGTTTGAATGAGGTTTTACGCCGCTTTCAACAATCTTTCAGTTATATCGCGGCGGCTGGAGCACCTAACAATGGAATCCTGGTATTTCCCACACCAGTACTACCATTACATCCTTTCCTAGCCTCCAGCTGCTATCCCACATAGTTCTACGATTATCGACCCATTGGTGAGAGACAAATAGTCGGAAAGGATGAGTGCCGCCGTCGGGGATCGAACCCGGGGGCTTACTTGAATTACACATCGAAACTTAAAAAGGAACTTTTCCCGAAATAATTCACTGTACCTATTATCGTTCAACATTATATTCTTAACAATTAGATAGTGTTTTTTACAAATAAATCGAAATTTCCTCTTTTTTTGATTTTTTAAACATAAACCCTTTCAGAGAAAAAAGAAATCCAGTTACTCTTTATATTTGATACCCTTGTTTCCCAAAATGTTTTACCAAGTAGTAAGTAGGCTATACCCGATTTATATATTGACTATATGACAATGTGTGAACGAATTAAAGCAATAACATGACTAAACGTTTCCTTCAACATCTTTTGCATCACCAGCGTAGTCTGAAATAAGAAATTTAGTGATGAACGCAAAGACAAAATACAAGATCTGGAGTTTTAATGGAACATAGTCGTGTAACTAGTATGTCCGCAACCAACGGAAAAACAAAACAAAATGCTTATAATTTTTAAGCGAGCAATTCAAGGGCTATCTGAAAGTTTTTCATAGCAGTGCATGTTTACTTGTCAATACAAGGTACACGCCTTCCAATCCAATGAAGGCGTGGCTACAAATATTTGCATGAATATTTAGTCAGCAAACACGCTTGCCAATAAGTCGGAAATCTCCGTAATTGTCCGTCGCTTCGCTCCTTTTCAAATCGATTTATTTCGATCTATAACAAATACTTTAAACCTGAATTTTGTTCTTATAAATGTTTCTGTTTATATTCCAAAGTCATATTTAACCAAAGAAGTAGTTGCAAATGGCTTTTAAAGCGGCTCTTGAACAGATTTTCATGTAGGTCTCATGAACAGGAAAACTATCTGCGTTTATAAGGGTAATTAATGCCACTTTCAGGATAATTGTGTAATATCTCCTAAATTCACAGTTATTTAATTTAATTTATTCTCTTTGCCCTACCACGAAACAGGAAATTATCAGATGAAGTCGGTAGTCCTAGGGTAATGTCGTCATTAAATGGAAGCCAATGGCGTAAATGACATCTCGTGAAAATACAAATAAGGCAATTTTCAGTTTAAACGACAGATATCGTACTTACCCCATGAATCTGTTTTCATTCGGGTTGTACTTCGTTTGCTCCTTAGAGGAGGGATTCCGTCGCATTCTTACGGTGCAAATTAAATTAGAAGTTCGCCTTAGTTTTCAGCGCTTTTGTTCATAGTAATTTATTTTAGTTTTATTACGGCGAATACTTTAAGCTTTAAGAATCGCTCTCGCACACTCATAGCCTAGCTGCTTAGGTTTATTCTAATAATTTACACGTTATTGACACTTAGTTTTAAAACTTGATGAAACATATATAAGGGTTGTTTGATGTTGACAACGAAAATATGTGTTATCTTTTAAGGTCAATGTTATAGGACTGATGGTATGTACGCGGGAGGCAGTCAAGTCAATGGAAGAGCGAGGTATAGATGACGGCGCTGTTGTATTAATCAGTAGGTTAGTCACTTTGTATCCAATTGACTGATCGACGATGTCATTCATATCGTTTGACCAATGAAATCGTTCCATTGAATTAGAATTAAATGCTAACCTCTGACTTCATGTCAAGCATTTTTGTTGGATGGCTACTTAAACGCAGTAACTACATTTTACTTAAGCTGTAGTTCTAGGATTAAGGCCGTCAACCAACGAAAAATTCTTTGTGTTCCTGACCATAAATTCTGCATTCAAAGACAACGTGTCTCATAATCCAAAACTGTACGGCTCTTTGACTAGGGGTGCCACTATGATAAATAAGACCTTCACCTTGACTAAAATAAGTGGGTATTGTAAACTATCAGACAACCGTTCGGTGGTCAAGTAATTTTGAAGGAAATGTAATAGATGATTGGGATATTTGATACCCTCTTGTCTCTTTCAGCATGTCAGGACATAGAGTTTTAAACAGTCCGACAACACATGTTTATTCTGCCACCAAGTTCGCTGTAAGAGCTATCACGGAAGGGTTGAGGAATGAACTACATGCGAAGGGCTCACACATCCGTGTAACGGTAATATAACATATTCAATCATTGTAGAGACGTATGCCCACTTTCAAATAAATTATGTCTGGCTCGTTGGCCGAGGAACTGGCTCGCTCGATTCGCAATCAGATGGTCAGTTTCATTCAGTGTTTAGCTTCATATCGAAATAAAACATGAAATATATGTGCATGCGTGACATTTCCAACCGTTACACATGTGCGCCAAGTAAAGATCCAGACCAGCCTGTGCATCCGCACAGTCTGACCAGAGTCTTCACTCTGCGCTCTGTATATAGATACTGACCCAAAGCTTCTTTAAACAATCAGCGAATGTTCTAATTATCCCGAATGGCTGTCCAGGGTGCCCAATGTGTGCGAGTCACGCACATGCGAAATGGTTAGAAATGTCACGCATAGGCTCATATTTAATAGAACTCAATGAGGAAAATAATAGTCTTAAAGAAACATATATAAATACTTAATTTCTACTTTATTTCTTTCCTTTTCGTGTTTCTCTTATTAGTTATTCTTTTTCTTCATCTACACCTTTTTAGGATCGATGGAACCCTCTGAATGAAATGAACCCAATAATTTTATTTCATTTTTTGTGTTTTGTTTAAAGTAAGAATTCCACCAACCAATGAAATTTTTTTTTCAACGATTTTCTTTGTCAATTGATGAAACCAAAGGAATATGAAACGGTGTAGATTTATAAATTCAATTGACGGATCGCTGGCCCCGCCCACTGACTTCGCTAACCACACCCCCTGACGCCCGTCAGGAAGTTCCACTTCAATATTGAACTGCGTTGTTTGGCAAAAATTAGAGTAATATATAACAAACGAGTGTAATTGTTTGTTTAAGTTCAACCTGTAGTTACGACGTTTAAGTCGCCAAACCAACAGAAATGCTTCACATAGATGCCGGCCAGTATTGGGGTCCCCTTCGGTCTAAATGAAAAATAAACTGATTGGTTGACAGCCGAGATCGGTCAATCAGAGTTCAGTCAGTAATTTGCAAACCCTTTGCGTCAAATACATATTCTATCAAATCACTACATATATATATTTATGAATGTAGCCATTCTTTTTGATAAGCTCCACAAATCTTGAGAATATATGTGAACTTATACTACAGACCCTACCGAATTGAGGTCAACAAATCAACTTCCTGATATACGGCTATAGTTCTTTCTCAAAACAAACAAACCAAGACAAAAGGGAGAGGGGAAAAACACACAAAAAACTCCAACACAAACAACAACAACAACAAAAACAAAACAACACAAAAAAACAATGCAAAAAAAAAAAAAAAAAAATCCAATGCAAAAAAAATAAAACAAAAAAACCCACAAACAACATTTAGCAACGAACAAGTAAACATCCCACCACCATTACCATCACTATCATCAGCAACAAAGACAAACCTGGATTTAAACCTCGTCATTTTTTTCTTTTTCAAACGACATTTACGGATCTGTATGACAAGTATGACTAATGTGGCAGCATACGAAAGGGAGTTTTTAGCGTTTTTTTAGGAAAAACCGGTATTTCATATCGATCAACCGGAAACAAGTTCTCACACATTCCCGCTCATTTCCACGCATGCTCATAAACGTGAAGTGAAAATCTATGTGATCGCCTCCATCTCGTTTCATCGCTAATGAAGAAAATAATTTACTTGTTGAATGCCAACAGCCTCCTTTTAGTCATGAATATCCAGGAAAATGGTTTAAAACTTAATATATCCTTGGTAAATTGTCTAATGAATTGCCAAAATGAGAGAAATAATTAATTTAATGAATTTAATGAATGTTAGCTTTGATTTCTTGACCTTTTATCATTTAACCTTTTACCACCCATCCACAAATGTTCACGCACTTAAGAAGAAAACGCTGCGATTAATTCAAAATAGCGATTTCGGTAAACAGTTATGGGTCATGATTGGTTGAATAGGCTTTAACACAACTTTTGATAGTATCGGGGCGGCTGGAGCTCCTAACCATGGATCCCTGGTAGTTCACACACCAATACTACCACTACATCCTTATCGAGACTCCAGCTGCTCCTCCTACTTAGGCGTACGATTTACTCACTAATATTGATGAAATATGCTCGTATTATTGAGCGCGGTTACTGATAAACCAGCAAAATCGCTCTCAGGACTTCCAGTCCTTTGATTTATCTTTATTCCTTTATAGTGTGTCAGTCCTGGACTGGTAGAAACTGAGTTTGCCCCGAGAATGAACCCTGATAACCCTGATCTTGGAAAACAATTTTATAAACGGTTCACGGTATGTATATTAGAACTGTATTATTATAGTATATCGAATTCTCTCGGCAGAGACTTTTGTCTTTTTTCAACCCTACTAGGAAATTAATATTATTTCTGACACTTATCTCATCTCTCATCTGATTATGTCTATCCATTGAAGATTTACGCAAAAAGTAGCTGTTTGATATCGGCTAAAGTAGGACTATCAACTATCTTTTTTATCAACAAAAAAGTAAATACATGCGCGTATATACAACTGGTACAAGGTAAATGCTGTTTATAAAAAGAAATGATATATTAAACCGAAAGTAATAATTATAATGACCATTTTATAATAACAGTAACAACAAGTATGATAAATGGACATTGTTTCGAGAAAATCGTGTTATCTTAGCCCTAAAAAGAAAGTAGATGATATATGGACCTTAATTCTGTAAGCAAAATGGAGGGCCCAAGATGAACCTCCACACCAAGTTTCAAGTTCATGATATGAATAATTGCTAAGGAAAATTCGATGAAAATATACCACTTTACCAGACAATGTCCGGGAATAAACTTAGTAGAAAAACTACTCTAAGAAAGAAAGTTATTTTTTAAACATGCTGATCAATTAACCAATCGCGGGCCCCGCCCACTTACACCAATTGCCATACCCAACGACACGGACAGGAAGTCCCGCTTCGATTTTAAACGGTGTTACTTTGCAAAATGTATGTCAAGTAGCATGGAACAATCAAAGAACTGAAAGTACTGTAATCTAGCAAAGCATAGTTTTGTTAAGTAATCTTCTTTGCCAAAGGTTATCATTATACATAAAAGAGGTTAAGGTAACGTACCGATTACAACATGACAAAATCTTAGACTGGATAAAATTCAAAGCAGATGGTTGAATTTAGAAAATCTTTCTCTTGTCGGGTAGAAAATATTGTGAACAATGAAAAAATTGCTTGTTACAAGCAATTTCTTCATTGTCCACAATGTTTTCAACAGTTTGTGCTTGAGATGCCTAAAAGCGGATTTGGACGGGAACGGGTTAAAAAGCATGCTTTTGAAAGAGTTCTCTACAATTTGAATAGAGTTTGCAATATTCCTGAAATACATAAAAAATCTACTTTTGTGGCGTAGGCATTCAATGGATTTAGTGGTTAAGCCTCCATTGGCAGTTTGCACTCGTTGAACTTTGAGAAGACCTCTAAAATTTGTCTGTTAACTTAAGGTATCAAATTTACGCTTTATTTGCTTAAAAGGTAGAAAAGTTGGTTGACGATAACTATAGTTACGACGTTTAAGTCGCCAAGTCAACAAAAATGGTGGCCTATGTTAGAGTTCAAAACTCAATTCTGGTCTAAATGAATGATTTCATTGGTCGACTGGTTATTTGATTGACAGCCGCGATTGGTCAATTGATAGAAATACCGAGCAAGTTACATGTATAGTATACAACCTCATACGCCACACGCCCATTTAGTGATTACAGACTGAGACGCAAACGCTACTAGTTTACATTTTTGCATGTTTAATATTTTTTCAGCCAATACAACCTGAAGATATTGTAGATGCCATTATATATAGTTTAACTGCTCCCCTTAGGACGCAGGTAAATATACTCGCACGTCTATCAATTGCTTGTTTGTTTGAATGAGGTTTTACGCCGCTTATAACATTTTTTCAGTCATATCGCGGCGGCTTGAGCACATTACATATCTGGTAAATCTCGCACCAGTACCACCATTTCATCTTTTCCTAGCATGCAGCTGCTATCCCAGCTTGGTTTACGATCATCCACCCCTTTGTGAGAGACAAATGTCGGAAAGGATTTGTGCCTCCGCCGGGGATCGAACCCATGGCACCCCATGATTGAAGATCGGAAGTCTGAAGCGCTACCAATGCTCTATGACAGCGGCTTGACACGGTCATCAAAGACGCCTCACATCCCTTGCTTTATCATACATTAAGGACTTAGTTTTGCAGTTTAAAAATGCATATTAAAATGTTATCTTCTTATATAACAGAGAGTAAGCTTGTTAGTTCGGAAACTACGCAGGTTTGACAGACATTTTGAATAAAGTTACCCTGTTTAAATCATCACATTTTGAAGGTCTCAATGACTTGCTATTATTGTTTGCAACTACTATCCCACACGCATGAAATACCCGTTTTAGATTTGGATGCCCTTCACGATACCGTATAATCATCGAGGTAACGATAATTGCCGTAACCAAGGTTCCCTGACGTTTACGAACGCGCGTTTAACTCTAACCATGGGTATATTTGAGTAATTAAATTATATATTTGTTTTATCTTTATCTTCTATCGTCACAAGCTCCTTACATTATCGGGGTACTATAGAGTCTAATTCCAGATCGATTAAACCTTTGCGACGAGCCTTTCCTTATTGTGCAGCTCGAAGGCTTAATATATCGGGAGCTTAAAAAAATTCTATTTTGTTTGTGCCTGTTTTGGTACTTGACTTTTAATTCAAAATCGATTACTCTGCACAAATGTGTAATTCTAATCCTCTCAATGTCACAATGCGCATCTATCGCACGGAAAAATGATTTCAAGATAAAAAAACTTGCTACAGTACCGTGGGATTTCATGCGTCATTAGGTTACGAAAGAACAAATGCTATATCGTAAAGCATGACACATGTAAAATAGATTTGATAAAAGTTATACCACCTTTTTAGTGTAGTAAAGCGTCAGCTTTGATAGCTTAAGTTAACAGACAAAATTTTGAGGTCTTCTCAGATTTCAATTGGTGCAAACTGCCACTGGAGGCTTAACGACTAAATCCATTGAATGACTACGCCATAAAAAGTAGTTCTTATTCAAACTCTGCCACTGCTTTATATGGCCTCATGAATTAACTTAATTCAAATTGTAGACAACTTCTTTAAAAGCATGCTTTTTAACCCAATCCCACTCAATCGCGCCTTTGAAGCATCCCCAGGAAGTGGCTTTAAAAAACATTGTGGACAATCAAGAAATCGTTTGTAACAAGCAACTGCTTCACTGTCCTCACTATTTCTACAAGGCAAAGGTTCTCTAAATTACATTGATAGTGATAACCTTTGACAAAGAAGATTACTAAATAAAACTATGATTTACTAGCTTAAAGTACTTTCGGTACTTTGATTAATGATTTAAGTAAAGTCAATCTTGCTCAAGCGACCACCTCTGTTAAGCGACCACTTTCATCAAATTTCTCTTTCGGAAAAACAAAGGATCTTCATAAATCTTATGTCGTTGGGTCTCATTAGAATCGCCCCAATGAGCTCATCCCAGGGTTATTCATGCTTCGGCAAGAGGCATAGACAAAATAAGGTTAAAGACAGTCTGGTCTTAGTTTATATTGTATGCTATTCATTTATCAATTTCGGTAATTGGTACTAAATAAACTTGCCGCCGTCATAGCGCAGTTGGTAGCGCGTCGGACTGTCCATCTAGAGGTCCCGGGTTCGATTCCCGACGGCGGCACTCATCCTTTCCGACAATTTGTCTCTCACCATTTGGTCGATAATCGTAGACCTATGTGGGATAGCAGCTGGAGGCTAGGAAAGGTTGTAATGGTAGTACTGGTGTGAGAAATACCAGGATTGCATTGTTAGGTGCTCCAGCCGCCGCGATATAACTGAAAGATTGTTGAAAGCGGCGTAAAACCCTATTCAAACAAACAATCAAACTAAATAAACTTGCATCAAATATAATCCTTTTTTTTTCTTAAAATTTTAAGAGCGACATTTTGTTTAGCAGATAAGGTCTAAGACATCACCACCATCAAAACAAACAACAACAAACAACAACAAAAACTATTTTATTTACAGATCCATGATGTTCTGGTCAGACCGACAGAGAGTCCGTATTAATCTTTTACCAAGTTAGAGAAGCTTAACGTGGACAAGTACCCAGAAATCCGGTGGAATATTACATAGAAATGAAACAAAAATCAGGGAAAGAATCAAATCAATAACATTCAGTATATATGCATCGACGGGAGAATTTATTTTCATTAAAGTATATCATGTACATTAACGCATTGCTAACATTTTACGCGCTTAAGAAAAAAGTATAGTAAACATTGTAGAAAAAAAGAGAAATTGCTTGCTATATTTTCTAACCTTTCTTGCACTTATTATTCAATTTTAGTACACGATGAATTATCGTCTCATCCTGTTTCAGTTTGGACTAGTCTAAAATTCGGTCATCTGTTGATGGGTTAGGGATATTATACAGATATGCAAGTGCCGCCGTCTTAGCGCAGTTGGTAGAGCGTCGGACAGTCAATCTAGGGGTCCCGAGTTCGATCCCCGACGGCGGCAATCATCCATTCCGACTATTTGTCTCTCACCAATGGGTCGATAATCGTAGACCTAGGCCTATGTGGGATAGCAGCTTGAGGCTGGGAAAGGATGTAATTAGAAATTTCTTGATAATTTATCACTCGTTAATGGACCAATCGAGGTTGTAAATCAAATAACCAGTCGACCAATGAAATAATACATTGAGACCTGAAATGAGATTTGATCTCCGACATTGGCCGCCATTTTTTGTTATCATTTTTGATTGGTTTGGCGACTTAAACGCTGTAACTACAGCTTATTCCAGCTGAAATTAGGACATTTGAGTCACCCACCAACTATACTACTTTTTTGTTACATACTACTGACCATAAACTTTTCAAATAATTTAACCCATTACCAGACGGCAACATTTTAGACTTGTCCAAATTGAAAGGATTTGCAGACGACAATTTAAAGTTTAAGAAATTTTGGATTTTCTCAACTTTCTAGGTAGAAAACATTGTGGAAAATGAAGAAATTGCTTGTCGGAAGCAATTCCTTCATTTTCCACAATATTTTCCATGGCGGCGTTTAAAGGCTTCACTGAGTGGGAATGGATTAAAATGTTTCATTGGTTTGGCGGCTTAAACGCTGTAACTACAGCTTATTCCAGCTGAAATTAGGACGTTTGAGTCACCCACCAACTATACTACTTTTTTGTTACATACTACTGACCATAAACTTTTCAAATAATTTAATCCATTACCAGACGGCAACATTTAAGACTTGTCCGAATTGAAAGGATTTGCAGACGACAATTTAAAGTTTAAGAAATTTTGGATTTTCTCAACTTTCTAGGTAGAAAACATTGTGGAAAATGAAGAAATTGCTTGTCACAAGCAATTCCTTCATTTTCCACAATATTTTCCATGGCGGCGTTTAAAGGCTTCACTGAGTGGGAATGGGTTAAAATCGAAGCGGCACTTCCTGTCAAAGTCAAAGGGCAGGGTTTTCGAAGCAAATGGGCGGGGCCAGCGATTGGTAAATTCCACTAAAATACAGTAATATTTAGCCGTTCTTCGTTCATTGCGCGCCATTAAATGACATTTACGTAGGACAAAAACCACGTTTGACGTCATCAAGTTGCCATGTAAATTCATGCGCGGAATATCGCGATTTTTGTTTATTTTTCACAAAACTTATGCCATTTTGTCTAATGTGCAGGAAAGAAATAAAACAATTTTTGATTTTTCCTGCAATATCGACTTATCTTTAATTACTTAAGCAATTAAGTATATTTTCACTAGATCTTCCGCCATTCGTGAAATTCCAACTTTTTAGATAATACATCGAACTTACTCTTAAACAATTATCCGCTATATGTAGCATCAAAAATACATGGTAGTGCAATAGATATACTTCTACTTCAGTTGTATATAGAAGTTTGATGTGCAGAAAGGCGTTACTACAACTTTAAAGCTGTAGTTACAACATTGTTCACTCCCAAAGACGATATAATATTTAAAGGGCGATATATCACGCGGATAAAACGGATAAGTAGTTCATGTATGCAATCTGTTAACTAATTTATTGTATATGAAGTACTCGATTAAAATAATATGATCTGTTCTGTGAAGCTATTTGGTGTTATTTTTAGAATGTTGATCTAAAATAGTTTATGCCTTGACCCATTATCACACAACATAATTTTATACAGGAAGGAGGTTACATATGATTATTTCAAGTTGATGAAATTTGAAATAATTGTCAAAATTGACGAAATTACTTATCATAAGAAATTTCTTCATTGTTCACATTTTTTTTGAAACTGTATGCAAAAAGCGGGATTTGGCTTGGAATGGTTAAAAAGTAACGGATTAGCAACTGCGAAGCAGTTATAAGTAACATTTTCTAACACGATAACAAATCTTATTATATACCTTGCTATGAAATCTTGGAATTTCTCAGTGTAATAAATTTTGATATCGTTCACTGGAGTGACGATAACACTTTTCAGTTTCACTCTCTGTAATAAATCCATCCGCACTTTTTTCAATAGACATTATTTCTATTGAAATTATTGGTTTCGATATCTTAATAATTTAATTGTTAGTTTCGTCTATCAAAAACGAGCGATCTGATTGGTCGAAAAATTCAATTCATACCTCCATGAACAAAATGTTGAGCACGTAGCCATTTTGTATGCTCCGCACAAAATAGTTATATACAAAAAGGTATCAAAATTTGTAAAGTGTTGCTTTTTTCGCTCGATGCTATTAAATTTTTATAAGAGATGAAGAGAATAGTATTTGTTTTCATAGAGGTATGAACCGAAAAAACTAATCACACTTATGTATTCATACAGTGTGATTAGTTTTTTCGGTTCATACCCCCATGAAAACAAGAAATATTCTCTTCATCTCTTAAACATAAAAAATAATAATGTATATAATAAAAAGATTATATAAATAAAAAAGGGACTCTTCATTTTCGGTGATCCCAAAGGCATTTTGCTAATGTCTTAAGGGTGTTCTAGAATGTGGATTTAGTTTATTACGACCAGAAATGTTAGGCATTTACAAGTTGTGAGACAAGAATGCTCAGCCAATGAGCTTCAAGATTACTGGTAATTCAGGCACGGCGTCCCCAATTGACAACACAACAACGTTCCGTAGGAAGTTCCAGAACGCTAACGGTGTGCGCATAGGTACCGAAACAATCAGACGTCGGTGGCATGATGCTTTCTTGTCAAGACCAACAGTCACGGGTTCCGTTGATCCTATATCACTTGCAAATACGTTAGCATGGATACAGGACCATGCCACTTGGACCCAAAATGACTTGGCTCCAGTCCTGTTTTCCAGACAAGTCCAGGTTTTCTGTGGATTTTACCGATATACATGGTTTGTGCGGGAATAAGTCCTCAGGGGAAATAGACCTCCACGCCATTGACAACAGAACGCTCTTAGGTACGTAAAAAAGATCTTGGATTTTAACGTTCATCCATATGCAGGTGCTATTGTTGAAATTTTCAGTTTGAAAGATGACAATGCGCGTGCACACCGATTAATATGTCGAACAAACCACAGTCATGCGAATGAACAAAAAGCTAATGGAGTATAATTGGTGTATGTTACAGACATTTTTTTCATCACACCCGGTGCAACCATCATCTGTACAGGAGCTCAGATGGGTTCTGTTTGAAGAATGGAATCAAATTCCACACTATAAGATCAGGAGGCTTATCAGCAGCATATTGAGGCATTATCAGGCGATGATTGAAATACGAGGACATAACACACGCTATAAAGTTCATAAAACGTTTGAATTTTGGAATTAATCGATTTCAATATTTTCATGGTAGCACCGGAAATGTTGATTTTTAGCTAGCAAAGCGTCAGCTTTTATAGCTTAAGATAATAGACAAAATTCTGAGGTCTTCTCAAAGGTCAACGAGTCCAAACTGCCAAAGTTTACGTCTCAAAGTTCAACGAGTGCAAAGTTCAACGAGTGCAAACTGGAACAACTAAATCCATTAAATGCCTACGCCATAAAAAGTAGTTCTTTTATATTTAAGGAAAATTGCGAACTCTATTCAAATTGTAGAGAACTCTTTCAAGAGCATTATGTTTTACCCATTCCAAACCAATTCCGCTTTTTAAGCATCTCAAGAAAATAGCTTTGTAAAACATTGTGGACAGTGAAGAAAATGCTCGTAACAAGCAATTTCTTCATTGTCCACAATGTTTTCTACCCAACATTTGGAAAGATTTTCTATCATGATAACCTTTAGCAAAGAAGTTTACATAACAAAACTATGCGTTGCTAGCTAACAGTTCTTTCAGTACTTTGATTTACTATTATGTCCTTCGTGTAATCCTTACTCTCAAACATAACACCGAAACATCCAATCTCTAACAAAATCTCAAACCTAAAACTCTTAAGTTCTACGAAACACAAAAAAACTTTTGTAATTCCGCCAAGATACAAAAATATTTAACTCGAAGAAAGTTATCCTTAGCACATTTTGAGTAGAATATTAGTTTTGCTAATCGTCGAATGACTTGATTTTATGTTTTTAGCCTGAGATTGCGTAAGCAATCTGAGGCTAAAGTTACAATGCTAAAAATTCAAATCCATGCAGAGTTTAATGTGAAAACATTGTGTAAAAAAATCTACCGCAATCAATGTGATCTTCTGTCGCTTGAAAAGTAGATCGGATCTGACAATAAATCAATACGCCCGAATGAGGCGAGAAGGACGAAGGCGAGATATGACTCATTGAAAGCTGTCGGCTCGATGTATAGTACTTTCGTGTGAGTATTCTGAATTCGGCAAAACCATCAAAACTTGACGAGTGAATGGAAAAAAAAGACAGGAGATATATAATACATTGGAAATTATTGAACCTATATAATCATATCATATTGTTAAGAAAAAATAAGGTGTTTGTTTCATACCAAAATAATATTACTTATTCTAGAGTAACAATGTTAAAACGGTCCGGTTAGACGAAGTTGCAGTATAAAGCTGATAAGCGAAGCTGTCGGTTTTACGCACGATTGGAATGTTTTGTTCAACAAATTAATTGGTCGTTCATAGGATCATATTCGCACTGTTTGAAAACAGTATGGTCGTGCTCGGACTTTGTGTCTATATATTTTTACCTCCGAATTCTACCCAAAGGATGCAACGTCTACATACCGCTTTTGAGAGGTGTACATAATCATGTCAACCTGGTAAACGACCGCCCGCGCTATCTCGCTCTCTTTATCTGGAGATTATAAAGCGCATATTTGCATAACGAAATTGGTCTGTGTGGTAGAATACTCACATCGCACGCTAGAGCCTCTTAGTTCGAACCTGGCTACCCATCTCTCTCACTCTCTAGCTCTCTTTCGCTAGCTCCACAGGCTGAAAGCCAACGAGCTTTTGTCATGATGTGGTGTCTGTCGCCCGTCCGTCCGTCCGTCGACTTTTGCCTTAAAAATTTTCTTCTCAGAAAGTACTGAACATAATTCAACCAAACTCAACCAAAATTCATAGGAAGGATCCTTGGGTGGCCTTATCAGATCCCTTTAAAGCATGTTGATAGGGTGAAAATTATGTAACGATATATACATGTAAATATATCGTTACAATACCTCAACGGGATGAAAATTATTGCGGGCAGGTTGTGTCCCCGAGCGCACAAATTGGCAGATCTGCGCATAATCGACAGTAGATTTGGGTAGAAAGTGGCACCTCCGATATTCCGACCATCAAACTTTTTCTGCCCAGATTATATATCTCCTGTATACATATCTCAGGCTTTCAGCGCTTTCAGGGCTTTGATTTGTCTATGTTAAGCATTCATTTGAGTTAATTCTTGTCTATTGAATTTCGTGATGAATCGACAATTTAGTCGATATATGTAAGAGGAGATAAAGTGCGTCAGTGTATAAAAATTTAAAATTTAAAGTACAAATAAAGAAAAAGTCCAATGAAGTCATTAAAAACATTGCATAACATTTTCAACCATAACACATTACTTTACGGCTATAAAATGTCGCAACAACAGCTACTTTATTTCGTTTAACGGCTCTTTTAAAGGGATGTACCGATGGTTCTTTCATATCACAGGTTTTAATCAGAGATCGATTATCAAAATAATCTAGGATTTTCCTTGAAAGCCTACGTAGGATATTAATCTATTTATAGATTTCGCTGGGACTTTTCAACTAATATTGGGAATATTGAGGTGCATTTAAACGATGGAGTTTGAATTCGCTCAAACGAATGTCATCGTAACATAACCAGGAGTTATTATCGCTAGCCGATTCTCGACTATGTCTAAAAGATTATTCAAATATCGACACTTACTATAGTTTTTCGCTTATCACTTTGAAGTCGATATCTGGATCATATTCAAGTTATGAGCGCGTTTTAAGGTATCCCCCTTCAACCAACAATGATTATGACGTGGATCAGAGTATAACTTTCAACGTGATTTTGATCCTCTTTCGAACGGTTTCACATTGAAGTACACGCCGCGATAGGTATCTTGACGTTAAACCGTACAAGAATTAGTATCATTATGAAGTATTCATTTGTCAAGTGTTTAGAAGACCTTGCGGGAAAAACGTTGGATTCGTACGATCTGTGCGCTTGATGCCCACTAAGACTTGCTAGCTGACGCTCAAAGTCGGGCTAGAGTTGCACCTCAAGTTATAGATACTACGTTAAATGAGACACGCAACATTTGAAAGATAAGAGTAACATGTCATGAAACCTCGTCCTATCGTTTTCAACTCGATTCTAAGGCTAAAATAAGGTTTGCGTTTCCTTGGAGAGCGACAGACTTGTTATTGTGAACCGTTGCAAAAAGGTCGACACGCATGTTGCATGCGATATGCTTTTTAAAAAAAAAAGACATATTCAAGCCCCGAGAGGTTGAAAGTTTTACTGAGAAAGAATTTTATATCAGCTAATTGGATTTCTATCAGAACGCAGATCGCCCACGGGTGTTCGTGGCATCAAAATACTCCATGATAACGCATCGGTCCAAAAAACCGCTACGGTACAGGAACCTCTATAGGAAACTGGGCTCGATGTTATAGACCATCCCCAACTCATCACTGACGAGTCCCCCTGTGACTTTTGGCTGTCCCCAAGACAAATGGAACTTCTAGTAAAACATCATTTTAAATTCCGTGGGATGGGTTGTGCATTCTACCAGTGTATGCTGAATAAAGTTGTCCCGGGTGGCGTTCCGGAAATGGGTTTATAGGCGTAAAAAGTGAAGAGGCAGACGGGGTATATTTCGAAGGTTTTAAATATTAAAAAGTTTAAAATTTCAGAGCGGTTTTAAAAAGACGGCCCAACTGTAAGGGTTTCAAAGGTATTCCCCATGTATGGGGTCCAATAAAGTGTAAAGCCATATCTTCTCCCAAAACACACAACAAAATTGATAAGAAAAGCATACTCCAGGCTCAAAATGACAATTACAAGTATAAGATGAAACGCGGTAAGAAAAAAGTTTCGATATTTTAAATTGCGATCCACCACAATTAAAGCTTTGTTTACAAACGTCTATGACGTCAGTGGTGACGTCTTAAATTTCGCTAGTCGTTATAATTATCAGCTGGATCACGGAGATTCACGAAATCGCTCCTGAAATACAGTCATCAACACTTGTGCATATAGCAGTTAATCCATTCGCATCATCTCAAAATTTAAGCTAACACGAGTTGAAATCGATAAGAAAAATCAGAAGATATTTTTTCTACCGAATATTACTCATACTCTCGTTTGTAACATTGAAAGGAATATTGATATTGTTTGCTGATGTGAAAACATAAACGATAGTTTAAGATTTTTAGCTAAAGCTAAAGGCCTTGGAAAACAAGCAATTTCTTCAGCGTCCACAACGTTTACTACCCTACAAACGGCAATGAAGTTTTCATAACAAAACAATGCTTGCTAGCATACAGTACTATGGTTGATGCAGACGAGGAGGCGGACTTAAACCTGACTATAGCAACACCTCGGGGTTTTCTCCGAAAAAGCTAAAGATTATCCTCTGTGTCAGTTTTGAACATAATGATATTTCAAATTTTGAACCTCTCGGACAAGCTTTAGTTGTAGTATAAACTGAGGTGCTAACATTCTTATAACCCTTTTTTAATAAAGGGTTGTAAGATTTATCAGTAAGATTACAGCATTTACCTGTGGATGATAACCTGGTGAAGTCATACCTGCTCTGAAATGGACAAAGTGGTAAGAAAGGTGGCTCTTGTAACCGGGGCGTCAGCTGGTATAGGTGCGGCCACCGCGAAACGACTTGTTGAACACGGAATGTACGTGATAGGTTGTGCAAGAATCATTCAGAAGATTGAGGAATTTCGGTCTGTTAATCTGATTGAGATATTTCTAGCTTGTATATACTAAGATATAAACACCGCGTAGTTAAATTTCGAGCGGTTCTCAAATGTGCTATGAAAAAAGATTTGCTTAAAGGCCAGTCGATACGGAATTAAGAATTTAGACTTTTCTAAGAACAACGTTATAATGTAAGTTTAATATTTGTTTCTATTTTCTTGCATAGAATTTACTGATATATATATATAAAGGCAGCGATTTCGTTAGAAAGTCTATCGCGCAACCTGACCATATGCTCGGTCATGTAAAACATTAGTTGGTAAAACTAAAAGTATGTTACGTTTTCTTAGTTCATAATGAGACGGGAACTGCTAATCCAGGTATGCCTTGACTGATGAAATATTCTTTCAAACGACAATCTTATCATATAGAATAATACTTGTTATGACATTTATGGTGTTTTTTGAAATTTAAAAAGAAAGAGGCTCGGGTCTAGTACAGATTCATTACATCGTGGTTTACATAGTAATGTACGAATGATCTTTCCTAAAAATGGTATAATTAAAGAATATTAAACGGCGTTATTTTGTTACATTTATAGGCAGTTACATATGACAAAATAAAAAATGGTTGGCAAACGAAACGTTGTAGATTGTAACTTAATTAAGCTGTACTTACGACTTTTAAGTCGCCAAACATCAAAGATGCTACATATAAATGTCTGATAATGTTGGAGTTCAAGGATCACTTCCGGTCTAAATAAATTATTTGATTGGTTTACTCTTTGACTGACAGTGTGATCCGTCAATTTTCGGTCCATTCAAGTCTGCACACATCGAATTTGAATGTACTTTCAATACGTTTGCGGAACCAAATAATGAAATCTAACATTCAAGAAATCGGTTAATCGCGACCAGTTTTAACGTAAGAAAGCCTCACAAACCAAACAGTTTTGCTCCTTCCACTAGGCCAACTGACTCTTTTCTGATAAAATCGGCAGTAAATGACATTAAATAGAGCGTTGAAGCGACATATCTACAGTCGGCGACCCACTTTTCATCGGCAGACTTTGTTTCAGACATTTATGTTGCATTATGACGATATCAGAGTTGAGTTCCAAGCGTGAATATTTTGGGATCTTTTGAAAGATAAGATAAAAACGAACATATAGTTCTACAGCGGTGTGCTTTTTTCCTAAGAGCGGATTGCAATGCTTCATTCTAAAATGGAAATGATATTTGACAATTATTCATATGACTTGTCTCGCAAAACTGACCGTCCTTGAATAACGTTGAAGAATGATTTTTAAAAAGGGGAATAAGGACTTCTCACAGATCAATTAGATTATGGTTTAAAAATTGAAGGTTATAATGATTATTCTAGTAAATGAAAAATTTGCAAAATTCTTGAAGTTCAGACCCCGGTTAGCCTGTGCAGGACGACCAAGTTCAATTCTTTTCAACCCAAATGTTTTAGATACAGATAATTCGAATATGGATTAATGTATTGTCATGGATTATCAAAAGGTTCAAGATGTATGTCTTACTTTAGGTATTTGTGTCAAATATAAATTTGATCCATTCATTAAATGCATAACACGCAACCTTTAAAATAATTTTGTGGAAGATCTGGCCTAGTGATATATATATTCCAAGCTTTCTACTCACAATTACTGACAATTTATGACCTTTAGGTGGTCTTTAGAAAAAAAGAGAGGAGGTTAGATATCTAGTTTATCAATCTCTCCAATTCAGTGCATATCCGAAAAAAATTAAAAATCATTTTGTAGAAAAACAAACATAGTGACCTGTAATGTTTAGCCTTTTGCCACAAAGTTATTCCCGAAATAAATATTGTGAAAGAATGAGAGCAATTTGAATGCTATAGCCACATTTCTATGAAATTGCTAATTTTGCATTTTCTCGATAAAATTGTAATTTTGCCAAACCATAGTGACATTCATTTTTCAAAAGAAGATTTGGAAACGGTTGTTAACAAAGCAAAAAAATGGTAACAAACTATACTAATCAAGATAAAAGATTAAAGCATTAAAATCTCTCTGGGAAAACATCTATTTTTGACAATTATTACTTGTAAACATATTTGCAATTCAACTTGTATGACTAGAAGCTGTAAAAGTTTATGTCAATAAATATTATTATGCATATATAGAGAATATCAAGCAATAGGTTTTGAGTTGACCGAACACGGCTGTCAACGAAGGAATCAATCTGTAAACCACATCATTTATATAGACCGGAAAGGGATTCGAACTGCGATATCTGCTGACATTTATGTGAAGCATTTTTGTTGCTTTGGTGACTTTAACGCCATACGCTATAGTTAACGATGTTTAAGTCGCCAATCGACCAATGTAACATTGTTACATATTACTGGTCATACATATTGCAAAATAACGCGGTTTTATATCGTAGAGGAACTTACTGCTGGAGGTAATGGACGTGGCAAGCGGAGTCAGTGGTTGAGTCGATCGTACATCAGTCATCTCTCAATTATTATGTTGTTTTGGCGTTTCCGTTTTTTTTACCCATTTACTGCTTAGGCTTCACCAGTTAATGATCTTGGACTGGCTTTTAAACCCTTTCCACGACGAGCCAAAGTTAGACTACTGAACAAGTAATACAGCAGATTCTGAAGTTATATACATATATACACACTATTTAAAGATAGATATAAATTTGTAGATAAGAATTGGAAGTCTTTGATACTAGGAGGTACCAATATTAAATTCTTGACAAAATTATTTCTTTTTACAATCTAATTCAGCTCCTAGCAGCGACATTAAAAGACTCCAAAGGTTCCCTCACTGCGATACAGTGTGATATTTCTAAAGAGGACCAAATTCTTTCCATGTTTGAGAACATCAAAAAACAGTATGGCGGCGTTGATGTTTGTATCAACAATGCTGGGTTGGCCCACAACGCACCTCTTCTCACCGGAAGTACTGAGCAATGGAAGCATATGTTTGACGTAAGCACTTTCCTATGATACTCTCATAAAATATATGGGAATGAAGACAGAACATCAAAATGACTAATCATGAAAGAACGAGATGCATAGTTTCTTTAAATCTCTTCAATAAAGTTAGTTATGGGAATATCTTTGTAAATAATTCCCGATATTGTGACAATTGAACTGATAAATCTCACTGATTGGGTATATCTTTCTTGTTTTCATTGAATGATGACTATGTCTTAAAAATGTTATTGATCACGTGAAATAAATTATCTCTTGCAAATTATTGATGTTCAGTGCATATTGTTTGTCTGAAGATGTTTTACTGTTAAAGAGTTAAAGCCAAGTTATGCTATCACCTTTTTTGTGGCATGCAGCAATGTCTACGAGAGGAAAATTGATCATCTATTGTTAATTTTTATTTATAATATACCATCTGGTGCGAAAACATAATTATGTTTAAGTAATTCAAGTGCATCTTCAAGCCTCCTATATAAGCACCTCAAATAAATAATATCATTGCGATGTCCCTAAAGGTAATGGTTGTCTGAAAATATTGCCCCTTCTCAAAAAATACAATACCAGTTTTAGACTCTACGTGATTTAATAAATATTGTAACTTGAAAGATTTAGACCAATTCTAAAATCATTTTTGTCAAAAGAGCGAAGTCTTTGGAGTCTGCACATTGTTTTACTTTGTCGGTTTCACTGTGAAATCCAAAATTGAACCTTACCAAATTGCACCTTCTGGATATTTAATTTTCCCTTGTAGTTCCCATGCATAACTAAATAGAATTTTTTTGTTAAGTTGGAAGCAATCTTCTTTGTTTTCCACGACTTTTAATAGACCTATCATCCAATCATAAAAATATTTCATCAACCTTTATCTTACTGACAGAATTTTTGCCACGGACTTGGGAGCACATTAAGACGTCAAACTAATATTCATGAGGTCCAGGGTTCGATCCCCGGTCATGATAAATACCTTTTCCAATGTTTTTCTCCAACCAATAGGCGGATAATCGTAAATCTTAGTGGAATGTGCGTCCGGAGTTTCGGAAAGAAGGGAGTGGTAGTTCTGATGTGGGAATCCATGGTTAGTTTCTCCAGTCGCCGCGATATGACCGAAATACTGTTCAAAGTTGCGTTAAAGCCAAATTCGAACAAACGAGACAGAATTCAACGATGAATAACATTATTTATTTCAGATAAATGATAGGCCTCATGGTTTGTGCACGAGAAGCAATCAAGTCTATGGAAGGGAGAGGTGTAGATTATGGTAATGTTGTTTGAATCACTCAATCAATCTAAACCCTAACATATTATTTTATTTTAGGAATTAGCCCTTGTCATGCCGTATAAATCCTCAAAAGAAATGATTTCAAAATAAAATTGCTGTCAGCACTGGATGGACTAATTGTAAATAAATAATAATTTTGAAAATTTATATAATGAGAAATTTTGGCTTCAAAGAAACAAACATATGGTGAAGATTAAGATAAGACTGCACTTCATTGCACTTCATTGCAGGCTGATCTTTGTCTAAACCTCCTGTCAAAACAGAAATATTCCGGATTCAGCATGACAAGGGTTTAGATAAACAGACTATGACTATTACCTCTATAAACATTCTAAAATCTCTGGCTGTTCGTGTTACAATATTGTATCATTTTTTAGCTAACAAAGCGTCAGCTTTGATTGCTTAAGTTAACAGACAACATTTTGAGGTCTTTCTCCGAGTATAACGAGTGCAAACTGCCACTGGAGGTTTAACCACTAAATCCATTCGCCATAAAAATAGTTCTTATGTATTTCATATATATAGCAAACTCTGCATGATCACATCGTGTACTAAATGACTCTGATTAGAGTCTTCAAAGAAGTTCCAGACTTATTTAGTTGATTAAATTTTAAAGATATTGTCCCTCTCGGTAGAAAACGATGTGGAAAAATGAAGAAAGTGCTGGTAACAAACAATTTCTTCGTTTTTCGGCATTGATTTCCAGAACCTTTTGTTGTTGTTGTTGTTGTTGTTGTTGTTGTTGTTGTTGTTAAGGGGCGTAAAAAGGAGGTGATAGCATAACTTGGCTTTAACTCTTTAACAGTAAAACATCTTCAGACAAACAATATCACTGAACATCAATAATTTGCAAGAGATAATTTATTTCACGTGATCAATAACATTTTTAAGACATAGTCATCATTCAATGAAAACAAGAAAGATATACCCAATCAGTGAGATTTATCAGTTCAATTGTCACAATATCGGGAATTATTTACAAAGATATTCCCATAACTAACTTTATTGAAGAGATTTAAAGAAACTATGCATCTCGTTCTTTCATGATTAGTCATTTTGATGTTCTGTCTTCATTCCCATATATTTTATGAGAGTATCATAGGAAAGTGCTTACGTCAAACATATGCTTCCATTGCTCAGTACTTCCGGTGAGAAGAGGTGCGTTGTGGGCCAACCCAGCATTGTTGATACAAACATCAACGCCGCCATACTGTTTTTTGATGTTCTCAAACATGGAAAGAATTTGGTCCTCTTTAGAAATATCACACTGTATCGCAGTGAGGGAACCTTTGGAGTCTTTTAATGTCGCTGCTAGGAGCTGAATTAGATTGTAAAAAGAAATAATTTTGTCAAGAATTTAATATTGGTACCTCCTAGTATCAAAGACTTCCAATTCTTATCTACAAATTTATATCTATCTTTAAATAGTGTGTATATATGTATATAACTTCAGAATCTGCTGTATTACTTGTTCAGTAGTCTAACTTTGGCTCGTCGTGGAAAGGGTTTAAAAGCCAGTCCAAGATCATTAACTGGTGAAGCCTAAGCAGTAAATGGGTAAAAAAAACGGCAACGCCAAAACAACATGATAATTGAGAGATGACTGATGTACGATCGACTCAACCACTGACTCCGCTTGCCACGTCCACTACCTCCAGCAGTAAGTTCCTCTACGATATAAAACCGCGTTATTTTGCAATATGTATGACCAGTAATATGTAACAATGTTACATTGGTCGATTGGCGACTTAAACATCGTTAACTATAGCGTATGGCGTTAAAGTCACCAAAGCAACAAAAATGCTTCACATAAATGTCAGCAGATATCGCAGTTCGAATCCCTTTCCGGTCTATATAAATGATGTGGTTTACAGATTGATTCCTTCGTTGACAGCCGTGTTCGGTCAACTCAAAACCTATTGCTTGATATTCTCTATATATGCATAATAATATTTATTGACATAAACTTTTACAGCTTCTAGTCATACAAGTTGAATTGCAAATATGTTTACAAGTAATAATTGTCAAAAATAGATGTTTTCCCAGAGAGATTTTAATGCTTTAATCTTTTATCTTGATTAGTATAGTTTGTTACCATTTTTTTGCTTTGTTAACAACCGTTTCCAAATCTTCTTTTGAAAAATGAATGTCACTATGGTTTGGCAAAATTACAATTTTATCGAGAAAATGCAAAATTAGCAATTTCATAGAAATGTGGCTATAGCATTCAAATTGCTCTCATTCTTTCACAATATTTATTTCGGGAATAACTTTGTGGCAAAAGGCTAAACATTACAGGTCACTATGTTTGTTTTTCTACAAAATGATTTTTAATTTTTTTCGGATATGCACTGAATTGGAGAGATTGATAAACTAGATATCTAACCTCCTCTCTTTTTTTCTAAAGACCACCTAAAGGTCATAAATTGTCAGTAATTGTGAGTAGAAAGCTTGGAATATATATATCACTAGGCCAGATCTTCCACAAAATTATTTTAAAGGTTGCGTGTTATGCATTTAATGAATGGATCAAATTTATATTTGACACAAATACCTAAAGTAAGACATACATCTTGAACCTTTTGATAATCCATGACAATACATTAATCCATATTCGAATTATCTGTATCTAAAACATTTGGGTTGAAAAGAATTGAACTTGGTCGTCCTGCACAGGCTAACCGGGGTCTGAACTTCAAGAATTTTGCAAATTTTTCATTTACTAGAATAATCATTATAACCTTCAATTTTTAAACCATAATCTAATTGATCTGTGAGAAGTCCTTATTCCCCTTTTTAAAAATCATTCTTCAACGTTATTCAAGGACGGTCAGTTTTGCGAGACAAGTCATATGAATAATTGTCAAATATCATTTCCATTTTAGAATGAAGCATTGCAATCCGCTCTTAGGAAAAAAGCACACCGCTGTAGAACTATATGTTCGTTTTTATCTTATCTTTCAAAAGATCCCAAAATATTCACGCTTGGAACTCAACTCTGATATCGTCATAATGCAACATAAATGTCTGAAACAAAGTCTGCCGATGAAAAGTGGGTCGCCGACTGTAGATATGTCGCTTCAACGCTCTATTTAATGTCATTTACTGCCGATTTTATCAGAAAAGAGTCAGTTGGCCTAGTGGAAGGAGCAAAACTGTTTGGTTTGTGAGGCTTTCTTACGTTAAAACTGGTCGCGATTAACCGATTTCTTGAATGTTAGATTTCATTATTTGGTTCCGCAAACGTATTGAAAGTACATGCAAATTCGATGTGTGCAGACTTGAATGGACCGAAAATTGACGGATCACACTGTCAGTCAAAGAGTAAACCAATCAAATAATTTATTTAGACCGGAAGTGATCCTTGAACTCCAACATTATCAGACATTTATATGTAGCATCTTTGATGTTTGGCGACTTAAAAGTCGTAAGTACAGCTTAATTAAGTTACAATCTACAACGTTTCGTTTGCCAACCATTTTTTATTTTGTCATATGTAACTGCCTATAAATGTAACAAAATAACGCCGTTTAATATTCTTTAATTATACCATTTTTAGGAAAGATCATTCGTACATTACTATGTAAACCACGATGTAATGAATCTGTACTAGACCCGAGCCTCTTTCTTTTTAAATTTCAAAAAACACCATAAATGTCATAACAAGTATTATTCTATATGATAAGATTGTCGTTTGAAAGAATATTTCATCAGTCAAGGCATACCTGGATTAGCAGTTCCCGTCTCATTATGAACTAAGAAAACGTAACATACTTTTAGTTTTACCAACTAATGTTTTACATGACCGAGCATATGGTCAGGTTGCGCGATAGACTTTCTAACGAAATCGCTGCCTTTATATATATATATCAGTAAATTCTATGCAAGAAAATAGAAACAAATATTAAACTTACATTATAACGTTGTTCTTAGAAAAGTCTAAATTCTTAATTCCGTATCGACTGGCCTTTAAGCAAATCTTTTTTCATAGCACATTTGAGAACCGCTCGAAATTTAACTACGCGGTGTTTATATCTTAGTATATACAAGCTAGAAATATCTCAAACAGATTAATAGACCGAAATACCTCAATCTTCTGTATGTTCCTTGCACACCCTATCACGTACATTCCGTGTTCAACAAATCATTTCGCAGTGGCCGCACCTATACCAGCTGACGCCCCGGATTCAAGAGCCACCTTTCCTACCAATTTGTCCATTTCAGAGCAGGTATGACTTCACCAGGTTATCATCCACAGGTAAATGCTGTAATCTTACTGATAAATCTTACAACCCTTTATTCAAAAATGGTTATAAGAATGTTAGCTCCTCAGTTTATACTACAACTAAAGCTTGTCCGAGAGGTTCAAAATTTGAAATATCATTATGTTCAAAACTGACACAGGGGATAATCTTTAGCTTTTTCGGAGAAAACGCGAGATGTTGCTATAGTCAGGTCTATGTCCGCCTCCTCGTCTGCATCAACCATAGTACTGTATGCTAGCAAGCATTGTTTTGTTATGATGACTTCATTGTCGTTTGTAGGGTAGTAAACGTTGTGGACGCTGAAGAAATTGCTTGTTTTCCAAGGCCTTTAGCTTTAGCTAAATATCTTAAACTATCGTTTATGTTTTCACATCAGCAAACAATATCAATATTCCTTTCAATGTTACAAACGAGAGTATGAGTAATATTCGGTAGAAAGAATATCTTGTGATTTTTCTTATCGATTTCAACTCGTGTTAGCTTAAATTTTGAAACTGCTATATGCACAAGTGTTGATGACTGTACTTCAGGAGCGATTTCGTGAATCTCCGTGATCCAGCTGATAATTATAACGACTAGCGAAATTACCACTAACGTCATAGACGTTTGTAAACAAAGCTTTAATTGTGGTGGATCGCAATTTGAAATATCGAAACTTCTTTCTTGCCGCATTTCATCTTATACTTGTAATCGTCATTTTGAGCCTGGAGTATGCTTTTCTTATCAATTTTGTTGTGTGTTTTGGGAGAAGATATGGCTTTACACTTTATTGGACCCCATACATGGGGAATACCTTTGAAACCCTTACAGTTGGGCCGTCTTTTTAAAACCGCTCTGAAATTTTAAACTTTTAAATATTTAAAACCTTCGAAATATACCCCGTCTGCCTCCACACTTTTTACGCCTATGAACCCATTTCCGGAACGCAACCCGGGACAACTTTATTCAGCATACACTGGTAGAATGCTCAACCGATCCCACGGAATTTAAAATGATGCTTTACTAGAAGTTCCATTTGTCTCGGGGACAGCCAAAAGTCACAGGGGGACTCGTCAGTGATGAGTTGGGGATGGTCTATAACATCGAGCACAGTTTCCTATAGAGGTTCCTATACCGTAGCGGATTTTTGGACCGATGCGTTATCATGGAGTATTTTGATGCTACGAACACCCGTGGGCGATCTGCGTTCTGATAGAAATCCAATTAGCTGATTCAGTAAAACTTTCAACCTCTCGGGACTTGAATATGTCTTTTTTTAAAAAAGCATATCGCATGCAACATGCGTGTTGACCTTTTTGCAACGGTTCACAATAACAGGTCTGTCGCTCTCCAAGGAAACGCAAACCTTATTTTAGCCTTAGAATCGAGTTGAAAACGATAGGACGAGGTTTCATGACATGTTACTCTTTCATTCAAATGACGCGTGTCTCATTTATCGTTGTTTCTATAACTTGCGATGCAACTCTAGCCCGAATTTGAGCGTCAGTTAGCAAGTCTTAGTGGGCATCAAGCGCTCAGATCCTACGAATCCAACGTTTTTCCCGCAATGTCTTCTAAACACTTGACAAATGAATACTTCATAATGATACTACTTCTTGTACGGTTTACGTCAAGATACCTATCGCGGCGTGTACTTCAATGTGAAACCGTTCGAAAGAGGATCAAAATCACGTTGAAAGTTATACTCTGATCCTCGTCATAACCATTGTCGGTTGAAGGGGGATACCTTAAAACGCGCTCATAACTTGAATATGATCCAGATATCGACTTCGAAGTGATAAGCGAAAAACTAAAGTAAGTGTCGATATTTGAATAATCTTTTAGACATAGTCGAGAATCGGCTAGCGATAATAACTCCTGGTGACGTTACGATGACATGCGTTTGAGCGAATTCAAACTCCAACGTTTAAATGCACCTCAATATTCCCAATATTAGTTGAAAAGTCCCAGCGAAAACTATAAATAGATTAATATCCTACGTAGGCTTTCAAGGAAAATCCTAGATTATTTTGATAAACGATCTCTGATTAAAACCTGTGATATGAAAGAAACATCGGTACATCCCTTTAAAAGAGCCGTTAAACGAAATAAAGTCGCTGTTGTTGCGACATTTTATAGCCGTAAAGTAATGTGTTATGGTTGAAAATGCCATGCAATGTTTTGAATGACTTTATAGGACTTTTTCTTTATTTAATCTGTAAATTGAATTTTAAATTTTTATCCACTGACGCACTTTATTTCCTCTTACATATATCGCCTAATTGTCGATTCATCACGAAATTCAATAGACAAGAACTAACTCAAATGAAAAATGCTTAACATAGGCAAATCAAAGCGCTGAAAGCGCTGAAAGCCTGAGATATGTATACAGGATATATATTATCTGGGCAGAAAAAGTTCGATGGTCGGAATATCGGAGGTGCCACTTTCTACCCAAATCTACTGTCGATTATGCGCAGATCTGCCAATTTGTGCGCTAGGGGACACAACCTGCCCGCAATAATTTTCATCCCGTTGAGGTATTGTAACGATATATTTACATGTATATATCGTTACATATTTTTCACCCGATCAAAATGCTTTGAAGGGATCTGATAAAGGCCACCCAAGGATCTTTCCTATGAATTTTGGTTGAGTTTGGTTGAATTATGTTCAGTACTTTCTGAGAAGAAGATTTTTAAGGTATTAATTTGTTGAACAAAACATTCCAATCGTGCGTAAAACCGACAGCTTCGCTTATCAGCTTTATACTGCAACTTCGTCTAACCGGACCGTTTTAACATTGTTACTCTAGAATAAGTAATATTATTTTGGTATGAAACAAACACCTTATTTTTTCTTAACAATATGATATGATTATATATGTTTAATAATTTCCAATGTATTATATATCTCCTGTCTTTCTTTCCATTCACTCGTCATGTTTCGATAATTTTGCAAAATTCAGAATACTCACACGAAAGTACTATACATCGAGCCGACAGCTTTCAATGAGTCATATCTCGCCTTCGTCCTTCTCGTCTCAATCGGGCGTATTAATTTATGGTCAGATCCGATCTACTTTTCAAGCGACAGAAGATCACATTGATTGCGGTAGATGTTTTTACATTATGTTTTCACATTAAACTCTGCATGGATTTGATTTTTTAGCATTGTAACTTTAGCTTACGCAATCTCAGGCTAAAAACATAAAATCAAGTCATTCGACGATTAGCAAAACTAATATTCTACTCAAAAAGTGCTAAGGATAACTTTTTTTGAGTTGAATATTTTTGTTTTTTTATGTAAACATCTTTGCTAAAGGTTATCATGATAGAAAATCTTTCCAATGTTTGGGTAGAAAACATTGTGGACAATGAAGAGATTGCTTGTAACGAGCAGTTTCTTCATTGTCCACAATGTTTTACAAAGCTATTTTCTTGAGATGCTTAAAAAGCGGAATTGGTTTGGAATTGGTAAAACATAATGCTTTTGAAAGAGTTCTCTACATTTTGAATAGAGTTCGCAATTTTCCTTAAATATAAAAAGAACTACTTTTTATGGCGTAGGCATTTAATGGATTTAGTTGTTCAAGTTTGCACTCGTTGAACTTTGCACTCGTTGAACTTTGAGACGTAAACTTTGGCAGTTTGCACTCGTTGAACTTTGAGAAGACCTCAGAATTTTGTCTTTTATCTAAAGCTATAAAAGCTGACGCTTTGCTAGCTAAAAATCAACATTTCCGGTGCTACCATGAAAATATTGAAATCGATTGATTCCAAAACTCAAACGTTTTATGAACTTTATAGCGTGTGTTATGTCCTCGTATTTCAATCATCGCCTGATAATGCCTCCATATGCTGCTGATAAGCCTCCTGATCTTACAATGTCGAATTTGATTTCATTCTTCAAACAGAACCAATCTGAGCTCCTGTACAGATGATGCTTGCACCGGGTGTGATGAAAAAAATGTCTGTAACATACACCAGTTATACTCCATTAGCTTTTTGTTCATTCGCATGATTTTGGTTTGTTCGACATATTAATCGGTGTGCACGCGCATTGTCATCTTTCAAACTGAAAATTTCAACAATAGCACCTGCATATGGATGAACGTTAACATCTAAAATCTTTTTTACGTACCTAAGAGCGTTCTGTTGTCAATGGCGTGGAGGTCTATTTCCCTTGAGCACTTATTCCCGCACAAACCATGTATATCGGTAAAATCCACGGAAAACCTGGACTTGTCTGGAAAACAGGACTGGAGCCAAGTCATTTTGGGTCCAAGTGGCATGGTCCTGTATCCATGCTAACGTATTTGCAAGTGATATAGGATCAACGGAACCCGTGATTGTTGGTCTTGACAAGAAAGCATCATGCCACCGACGTCTAATTGTTTCGGTACCTATGCGCACACCGTTAGCGTTCTGGAACTTCCTACGGAACGTTGTTGTGTTGTCAATTGGGGACGCCGTGCCTGAATTACCAGGAATCTTGAAGCTCATTGGCTGAGCGTTCTTGTCTCACAATTTGTAAATGCCTAACATTTCTGGTCGTAATAAACTAAATCCACATTCTAGAACACCCATAGGACATTAGCAAAATGCCTTTGGGATCACCGAAAATGAAGAATCCCTTTTTTTATCTATATAATCTTTTTATTATATACATTATTATTTTTTATATTTAAGAGATGAAGAGAATATTTTTTGTTTTCATGGGGGTATGAACCGAAAAAACTAATCACACTGTATGAATACATAAGTGTGATTAGTTTTTTCGGTTCATACCTCTATGAAAACATATACTATTCTCTTCATCTCTTATAATGATTTAATAGCATCGAGCGAAAAAAGCAAAACTTTACAAATTTTGATACCTTTTTGTATAGAACTATTTTGTGCGGAGCATACAAAATGGCTACGTGCTCAAAATTTTGTTCATGGAGGTATGAATTGAATTTTTCGACCAATCAGATCGCTCGTTTTCGATAGACGAAACTAACAATTAAATTATTAAGATATCGAAACCAATAATTTCAATAGAAATAATGTCTATTGAAAAAAGTGCGGATGGATTTATTACAGAGAGTGAAACTGAAAAGTGTTATCGTCACTCCAGTGAACGATATCAAAATTTATTACACTGAGAAATTCCAAGATTTCATAGCAAGGTATATAATAAGATTTGTTATCGTGTTAGAAAATGTTACTTATAACTGCTTCGCAGTTGCTAATCCGTTACTTTTTAACCATTTCAAGCCAAATCCCGCTTTTTGCACACAGTTTCAAAAAAATTGTGAACAATGAAGAAATTGCTTATGATAAGTAATTTCGTCAATTTTGACAATTATTTCAAATTTCATCAACTTGAAATAATCATATGTAACTTCCTTCCTGTATAAAATTATGTTGTGTGATAATGGGTCAAGGCATAAACTATTTTAGATCAACATTCTAAAAATAACACCAAATAACTTCACAGAACAGATCATATTATTTTAATCGAGTACTTCATATACAATCAGGACATTTTACAAAATTAGTTAATAGATTGCATACATGAACTACTTATCCGTTTTATCCGCGTGATATATCGCCTTTTAAATATTATATCGTCGTTGGGAGTGAACAATGTTGTAACTACAGCTTTAAAGTTGTAGTAACGCCTTTCTGCACATCAAACTTCTATATACAACTGAAGTAGAAGTATATCTATTGCACTACCATGTATTTTTGATGCTACATATAGCGGATAATTGTTTAAGAGTAAGTTCTATGTATTATCTAAAAAGTTTGAATTTCACGAATGGCGGAAGATCTAGTGAAAATATACTTTAATTGCTTAAGTAATTAAAGATAAGTCGATATTGCAGGAAAAATCAAAAATTGTTTTATTTCTTTCCTGCACATTAGACAAAATGGCATAAGTTTTGTGAAAAATAAACAAAAATCGCGATATTCCGCGCATGAATTTACATGGCAACTTGATGACGTCAAACGTGGTTTTTGTCCTACGTAAATGTCATTTAATGGCGCGCAATGAACGAAGAACGGCTAAATATTACTGTATTTTAGTGGAATTTACCAATCGCTGGCCCCGCCCATTTGCTTCGAAAACCCTGCCCTATGACTTTGACAGGAAGTGCCGCTTCGATTTTAACCCATTCCCACTCAGTGAAGCCTTTAAACGCCGCCATGGAAAATATTGTGGAAAATGAAGGAATTGCTTGTGACAAGCAATTTCTTCATTTTCCACAATGTTTTCTACCTAGAAAGTTGAGAAAATCCAAAATTTCTTAAACTTTAAATTGTCGTCTGCAAATCCTTTCAATTTGGACAAGTCTAAAATGTTGCCGTCTGGTAATGGGTTAAATTATTTGAAAAGTTTATGGTCAGTAGTATGTAACAAAAAAGTAGTATAGTTGGTGGGTGACTCAAACGTCCTAATTTCAGCTGGAATAAGCTGTAGTTACAGCGTTTAAGTCGCCAAACCAATCAAAAATGATAACAAAAAATGGCGGCCAATGTCGGAGATCAAATCTCATTTCAGGTCTCAATGTATTATTTCATTGGTCGACTGGTTATTTGATTTACAACCTCGATTGGTCCATTAACGAGTGATAAATTATCAAGAAATTTCTATAACATGCCGTAAATCATACAATCAACCTCAGTGCTATTCTCACAGCTTGAGCACCTAACAATGGAATCCTTGTATTTCTCACACCAGTACTACCATTACATCCTTTCCCAGCCTCAAGCTGCTAACCCACATAGGCCTAGGTCTACGATTATCGACCCATTGGTGAGAGACAAATAGTCGGAATGGATGATTGCCGCCGTCGGGGATCGAACCCGGGACCCCTAGATTGACTGTCCGACGCTCTACCAACTGCGCTAAGACGGCGGCACTTACATATCTGTATAATATCCCTAACCCATCAACAGATGACCGAATTTTAGACTAGTCCAAACTGAAACAGGATGAGACGATAATTCATCGTGTACTAAAATTGAATAATAAGTGCAAGAAAGGTTAGAAAATATAGCAAGCAATTTCTCTTTTTTTCTACAATGTTTACTATACTTTTTTCTTAAGCGCGTAAAATGTTAGTAATGCGTTAATGTACATGATATACTTTAATGAAAATAAAACAATTCTCCCGTCAATGCATATATACTGAATGTTATTGATTTGATTCTTTCCCCGATTTTTGTTTCATTTCTATGTATCATTCCACCGGATTTCTGAATACTTGTCCGCGTAAAGCTTCTCTAACAAGGTAAAAGATTAATACGGACTCTCTGTCGGTCTGACCAGAACATCATGGATCTGTAAATAAAATAGTTGTTGTTGTTTGTTGTTGTTTGTTTTGATGGTCGTGATGTCTTAAACCTTATCTGCTAAACAAAATGTCGCTCTTAAAATTTTAAGAAAAAAAAGTATTATATTTGATGCAAGTTTATTTAGTACCAATTACCGAAATTGATAAATGAATAGCATACAATATAAACTAAGACCAGACTTACTTTAACCTGATTTTGTGTATGCCTCTTGCCGAAGCATGAATAACCCTGTGATGAGCTCATTTTTGGCGATTCTAATGAGACCCACCGACATAAGATTTATGAAGATCCTTTTGTTTTCCGAAAGAGAAATTTGATGATGGTCGCTTAATGAAAGTGGTCGCTTAACAGAGGTGGTCGCTTGAGCAAGATTGACTTTACTTAAATCATTAATCAAAGTACTGAAAGTAGTTTAAGCTAGTAAATCATAGTTTTATTAAGTAATCTTCTTTGTCAAAGGTTATCACTATCAATGTAATTGAGAGAACCTTTGCCTTGTAGAAATAGTGAGGACAGTGAAGCAATTGCTTGTTACAAACGATTTCTTGGTTGTCCACAATGTTTTTTAAAGCCACTTCCTGGGGATGCTTCAAAGGCGCGATTGAGTGGGATTGGGTTAAAAAGCATGCTTTTAAAGAAGTTGTCTACAATTTGAATTAAGTTAATTCATGAGGCCATATAAAGCAGTGGCAGAGTTTGAATAAGAACTACTTTTTATGGCGTAGTCATTCAATGGATTTAGTCGTTAAGCCTCCCGTGGCAGTTTGCACCAATTGAAATTTGAGAAGACCTCAAAATTGTGTCTGTTAACTTAAGCTATCAAAGCTGACGCTTTACTACACTAAAAAGGTGGTATAACATTTATGAAATCTATTTTACATGTGTCATGCTTTACGATATAGCATTTGTTCTTTCGTAACCTAATGACGCATGAAATCCCACGGTACTGTAGCAAGTTTTCTTATCTTGAAATCATTTTTCCGTGCGATAGATGCGCATTGTGACATTGAGAGGATTAGAATTACACATTTGTGCAGAGTAATCGATTTTGAATTAAAAGTCAAGTACCAAAACAGGCACAAACAAAATAGAATTTTTTTAAGCTCACGATATATTAAGCCTTCGAGCTGCACAATAAGGAAAGGCTTGTCGCAAAGGTTTAATCGATCTGGAATTAGACTCTATAGTACCCCGATAATGTAAGGAGCTTGTGACGATAGAAGATAAAGATAAACAAATATATAATTTAATTAATCAAATATACCCATGGTTAGAGTTAAACGCGCGTTCGTAAACGTCAGGGAACCTTGGTTACGGCAATTATCGTTACCTCGATGATTATACGGTATCGTGAAGGGCATCCAAATCTAAAACGGGTATTTCATGCGTGTGGGATAGTAGTTGCAAACAATGATAGCAAGTCATTGAGACCTTCAAAATATTTATGATTTAAACAGGGTAACTTAATTCAAAATGTCTGTCAAACCTGCGTAGTTTCCGAACTAACAAGCTTACTCTCTGTTATATAAGAAGATAACATCCTAATATGGATTTTGAAACTGCAAAACTAAGACCTTAATGTATGATAAAGCAAGGGATGTGAGGCGTCTTTGATGAACGTGTCAAGCCGCTGTCATAGAGCATTTGTAGCGCTTCAGACTTCCGATCTTCAATCATTGGGTGCCATGGGTTCGATCCCCGGCGGAGGAACCAATCTTTTCCGACATTTGTCTCTCATAAAGGGGTGGATGATCGTAAACCAAATTGGGATAGCAGCTGGAGGCTAGGAAAGGATGTAATGGTGGCAGTGGTGCGAGATATACCAGGAATCCATTGTTAGGTGCTCAAGCCGCCGCGATATGACTGAAAAAATGTTATAAGCGGCGTTAAACCCCATTCAAATAAACAAAAAATTGATAGACATGCGAGTATATTTACCTGCGTCCTAATGGGAGCAGTTAAGCTATATATAATAGCATCTACAATATCTTCAGGTTGTATTGGCTGAAAAAAAAACATGTAAAAATGTAAAACAGTAGCGTTTGAGTCTTAGTCTGTAATAACTAAATGAGCTATGACGTTGTATACTATACATGTATTCGCTCGGTATTTCTATCAATTTACCAATCGCGGCTGTTAATCAAATAACCAGTCGGCCGATGAAATCATTCATTTAGACCAGAATTGAGTTTTGAACTCTAACATAGGCCACCATTTTTGTTGACTTGGCGACTTAAACGTCGTAACTAGTTACGACGTTTAGGTCGTCAACCAACTATTTTACCTTTTTGTTACATACTACTTGACATAAATTTTGCAAAGAAACGCCTCTTAACCAATTCCAACTTAATCCCTCCTTTTTACGCCCCTCAAGAAAAAAGCTTTGGAAAACATTGTGGATAATGAAGAAATTGCTTGGATCAAGCAATTTCTTCATTATCCACAATGTTTTCTATCCAAAAAAACGAAATATTTAAAATTCCATCAACTTGAAATTGTCGTCTGCAGCTCCTTTCAATTTGGACAGGTCTAAAATTTTGCTGTGTTGGAATGGGTTAAAATAGAAGCGGGACTTCCTGTCCATGTCGTTGGGCGTGGCAAATCGAGTAAGTGGGCAGGACCAGCGATTTGCCAATTGATCATTATTATCGCGGATAGTGCTAGAACTAAGACATTGTAGGAGAAACAGCACAATTCAGCATGTTTCAAAAATAAATATCTTTCTTAGTGTAGTTTTTCTACTTAATTTAAATCTCGGACATTGCCTGGTATAGTGGTATATTTTCATTGCATTTTCCTTAGCAATCATTCATAGCATCGACTTGAAACTTGATGTAGAGCTTTATCTTGTGGCCCTCCATTGTGCTTGCAGAATTAAGGTCCATGTATTATCCACTTTCTTTTTTAGGGCTTAGATAACATGATTCTCTCGAAACAATGTCCATTTATCAATCATTGTTGTTACTGTTATTATCAAAATGACCATTATAATTATTACTTTTGGTTTAATAAATCATTTCTTTTCATAAACATTGCATTGAACTTGTATTTGTACGATACGTGGTATATACGCGTATGTATTTATATTTGGTTGGGGAAAAAAGATAGTTGATAGTCCTACTTCAGCCGATATCAAACAGCTACCTTTTGCGTAAATCTTCAATGGATTGGCAAATTAAGATGAGAGATAAGATAAGTGTCAGAAATAACATTAATTTTCTAGAAGGTTTGAAAAAGACAATAATCACTGTCGTAGTTGAGGGAATTCGATATACTATACTGACAGTTGTAATATACATACCGTGAACCGTTTATAAAATTGTTTTCCAAGATCAGGGTTATCAGGATTCATTCTCGGTGCAAACTCAGTTTCTACCAGTCCAGGACTGATACACTATAAAGAAAAAGAAGAAAAAATGCATTTTGTTTGCAGCCACTTAGTCATACTTGACATAAACATCCGTAAATGTTGTTTGAAAAGAAAAGTTTGATAAGGTTGAAATTCAGTTTTGTCTTTGTTGCTGATGATAGTGATGGTAATGGTGGCGGGCTGTTCATTGTTTATTGTTGCTGTTGTTTTGGAGGGGGGGGGGTGAGTGCGTGTTGTTGTTGTATGTATGTTTGTTTTAGTTTTGTTGTTGTTTGTTTGTTTGTTTGTTTTTGTGTTGTCTTGTTTTTGTGTTTTCCACCTCTCTTTTTTGCTTTTGTTTGTTTGAGAAAGAACTATAGTCGTATATCAGGAAGTTGATTTGTTGAGCTCAATTCGGTAGGGTCTGTGGTATAAGTTCACATATATTCTCATGATTTTGTGGAGCTTCTCAAAAAGAATGGCTAAATACATGAATATACATATGTAGTGATTTTATAGAATATGTATTTGACGCAAAGGGTTTGCAAATTACTGACTTAACTCTGATTAACCGATCGCGGCTGTCAATCAAACAGTTTATTATACATTTAGACCGAAGGTGACGTTTGAACCCGGCATCTATGTGAAGCATTTTTGTTGGTTTGGCGACTTAAACATCGTAACTACAGGTTGAACTGAAAACCAACAATTTACTTGTTCGGTATATATTACTCTAATTTTTGCCAAACAACGCGGTTCAATATCGAAGTGTAACTTCCTGACGGGCGTCAGGGGGTGTGGTTAGCGAAGTCAGTGGGCGGGGTCAGCGATCCGTCAATTGAATTTATAAATCTACACCGTTTCATATTCCTTTAGTTTCATCAATTGACAAAGAAAATCGTTGAAAAAAGTTTCATTGGTTTGTGGAATTCTTACTTTAAACCCAACACAAAATATGAAATAAAATTATTGAGTTCATTTCGTTCAGAGGGTTCCATCGATCCTAAAAAGGTGAAGATGAAGAAAAAGAATAATTAAAAAGAGAAACACGAAAAGGAAAGAAATAAAGTAGAAATTAAGTATTTATATATGTTTCTTTAAAATATGGGCCTATGCGTGACATTTCCAACCATTTCGCATGTGCGTGACTCGCACATATTGGGCACCCTGGACAGCCATTCGGGACAATTAGAACATTCGCTGATTGTTTAAAGAAGCTTTGGGTCAGTATCTATCTACAGAGCGCAGAGTGAAGACTCTAATCAGACTGTGCGGATGCACAGGCTGATCTGGATCTTTACTTGGCGCACATGTGTAATGATTGGAAATGTCACGCATGCACTCATATTTCATGTTTTATTTCGATATGAAGCTAAACACTTAATGAAACTGACCATCTGATTGCGAATCGAGCGAGCCAGTTCCTCGGCAAGGCCAGACACAATTTATTTGAAAGTGGACATACGTCTCTACAATGATTGAATATGTTATATTACCGTTACACGGATGTGTGAACCCTTCGCATGTAGTTCATTCCTCAACCCTTCCGTAATAGCTCTTACAGCAAACTTGGTGGCAGAATAAACATGTGTTGTCGGACTGTTTAAAACTCTATGTCCTGACATGCTGAAAGAAACAAGAGGGCGTCAAATAGCCCAATCATTTATTACATTGCCTTCAAAATTACTTGAACATCGAACATAATTTAAAGACGCCTATTTGATAGTAAGACACAACAATTGTCTGATAGCTTACGACACCCGCTTACTTCAGATAAGGTGTAGGTTTTATTTATTATAGTGACACCCCTAGTGAAAGAGCCAGCCAGTATTGGCTTGTGAGACACGTTGGCTTTTGAATGCATGTATCAAACAACTTTAGTTTGCAGAATTTTTGGTCAGAAAAACAAAGTATTTTTCGTTGGTTTAACGACCTAAATACTTGAACTACAGTTTAAGTAAACTGTAGTTACGGCGTTTAAGTAGCCATCCAACAAAAAAGCTTGACATGAAGTCAGAGGTAAGCATTTACTTCTGATTCAAATGAACGATTTCATTGGTCAATCGATATGAATGACATCGTCGATCAGTCAATTGGATACAAAGTGACTAACCTACTGATTAATACAACAGCGCCGTCATCTATACCTCGCTCTTCCATTAACTTGACTGCCTCCCGTGTACATACCATCAGTCCTATAACATTGACCTTAAAAGATAACATATTTTCGTTGTCACTATCAAACAACCCTTTTACATGTTGCACTAAGTTTTAAAACTAAGTGTCAATAACGTGTAAATTATTAGAATAAACCAAAGCAGCTAGGCTATGAGTGTGCGAGAGCGATTCTTAAAGCTTAAAGTATTCGCCGTAATAAAACTAAAATAAATACTATGAAAAAAGCGCTGAAAACCACGACGAACTTCTAATTTAATTTGCACCGTAAGAATGCGACGGAATCCTCCTCTAAGGAGCAAACGAAGTACAACCCGAATGAAAACAGGTTCATAGGGTAAGTACGATATCTGTCGTTTATTTGTATTTTCACGAGATGTCAGTTACGCCATTGGCTTCCATTTAATGACGACATTACCCTAGGACTACCGACTTCATCCGATAATTTCCTGTTTCGTGGTAGGGCAAAGAGAATAAATCAAATTAAATAACAGTGAATTTAGGAGATATTACACAATTATCTTGAAAGTGGCATTAATTACCCTAAAAAACGCAGATAGTTTTCCTGTATCAAATGTCCATGAAAATCTGTCCAAGAGCCGCTTTAAAAGCCATTTACAACTACTTCTTTGGTTAAATATGACTTTGGAACATAAACAGAAACATTTATAAGAACAAAATTCAGGTTAAAAGTATTTGTTATAGATCGAAATAAATCAATTTGAAAGGGAGCGAAGCGACCGACAATTACGGAGATTTCCGATTTATTGGTAAGCGTGTTCGCTGACTAAATATTCATACAAATGCGTTAAAATATTTGAAGCTACGCCTTCATTTGATTGAAAGGCGTGTGCTTTATATTGACACGTAGGCATGCACTGCTTTAAAAAACTTTCAGATAGCCTTTGAATTGGTCGCTTAAAAATTATAAGCATTTTGTTTTTTCCGTTTGTGGCGGACATACAAGTTACACGACTATGTTCCATTAAAACTCCAGATCTTGTATTTTGTCTTTGCGTTCATTACTAAATTGTTGGGACATAATAAGCAATTTCTTATTTTCTGGCTATGCTGGTGATGCAAAAGATGTTGCAGAAAAGGTTAAGTCGTGATACTGGTTTGATTCTTTCACACATTGTCATACAGTCAATATATAAATAAATCGGGTATAGCCTACTACTTGGTAAACGGTATAATGCCGTTTAGATGGTTTATAAAAACTTTTATCTGTTATAAAACTTGTCCGCGTCAACTTTGTTTTTCACCCGACCTGTGTAAATGGTTCAGACTTGTCTAAATTCAAATTTATACATTTTTTTTTCTTTTGAGAGATTATAAATGTATATCTTATTTAAGACAGCATTTTGAGAATCAAGGGTATCAAATATAAAGAGTAACTGGATTTCTTTTTTCTCTGAAAGGGTTTATGTTTAAAAAATCAAGAAAAAAGAGGAAATTTCGATTTATTTGTAAAAAACACTATCTAATTGTTAAGAATATAATGTTGAACGATAATAGATATACAGTGAATTATTTCAGGAATAGTTTCTTTTTTTTTAAAGTTTCGATGTGTACATAAAGTAATTCAAGTAAACCCCGCCGCAATCTTGAAAGGTTTCCGAATTAGCCATCCTAGGTTTAAATATCTTTTTTATGGGTCAATGAATATGATTGAAAGGCTGCTATAAACCCAAGTGTATGTTTTTCGGGAAGGGTAGTGAAATAAGCTGTGCAAGTGTCTTATCTTTAAAATGACGTCATAAGTCATTGAAAAAAGTCAATGATGATCCAAATCAGAATTAAGTTACTGGGAACGATGAGTGATAGATCCTTTAATTTTATATATGATTTTGCTTCCATAAAATTCCTTTAAATGAACCATTTGCAGGGGGATGTTGTTGTCGTTTGTTTGTTGTCGTTGTTGTTGTTTAACAGTCGCCTACGTAAAAAGGAGTAGTTCTCTCTAACTACTACTTACGTCAAACATGTTCCTCCACTGTTCAGTACTTCCTGTGAGAAGAGTTGCTTTGTGAGCTAGCCCAGCATTGTTGATACAAACATCAACGCCGCCATATTGTTTTTTTATCTTCTCAAACATAGAAAGAATTTGGTCCTCTTTAGAAACATCGCACTGTATGGCAGTGAGGGAACCTTTGGCATCTTTTAAAGTCGCTGCCAGGTCCTGTAAGAACGCAATGGGCGTTTGATTAAATATTGATGAAATATCAAAATATTTTTGAAAATCTGAATAAAGTATCAAAACTCAGTGTATATGCACCTTTTGGGCAGCCTACCAGAAACAATAGTACAAGAACCTGACATTGCAGCGCTCAAAAAGAGTCTCGATTCTTTTCAGATAGCGAGCCGTCCCTGAATGACCACATCATGTTTTATCAGATCTTTTAAGCTAACAGGCACAATATTTTTTTTAAAATTTGACAACTTAACTAATGAATATCAGTTTTTATTCCAGCACAGACGGGCACCTGCCAGTAATACCCGAAAGGGAAGTTAGACAGTATATATAGATAGATAGACAGATCTACCGAAAGACATATTGATTTCGACTGTAAATTGACTGGTCGTTGGCCCCGCTCCCTGAACTTCAACAGGGTATATCCTCTAAGATATATAACGGCGAGCAAATCAAGAACCAATCACATGTTACAAAAAATTAAATTGGTATGTTAATGACCTTTTGATCGTTACTAAAGCTTTTTAATTTCGTCATCTCAATAAAAATGCTTGACAACAATGACGGCCAGATTGATTGATTGAAAGGGGTTTAACGACACTTTAAACAGTATTACAGTCATGTCGCGGCGGCTGTAGCACCTAACAATTGATTCCTGGTATTTCTCACACCAATACTACAACTAAATCCTTTTCTAGCCTCCAGCAGCTGCTATCCCTCTTTGGTTTACGATTATCCACCAATTGGTGAGAGACAAATGTCGAAAAGGATATCTGCCGCCGCCGGGGGATTTGTCGGCCAGAATTGAAGTTCAAAACGCATTTCCTGTCTAAAACGAACCATATGATTGGTCTATCGATTCCTTAAAACTTTACAACTTCGATCCGTCATTTATCAAACACGATGACGTGAACAAATTCTAAAATAACCGAGTAAAACGCTTAGATAAACAAAGACGGATGTTAAACCTAAGTAACGGGTAGTTGTTGCGCTCTTTGGCGCAAAGCTAAATGCTTAGACGTCATAATAATTAAACGCTGTCCCTGCCCACTTACTCATTCGAGTACGCCCATTGACGCTGTTAGAAATAAGCTGTAGTTACGAGGTTTACGTCGCCAAAATCACAAAACACATATAGCGGTCTGAATTCCGGACTGAATGAATGATTTGATTGGTCGATATATTTCTTCATTGACTGCCGTGATTGGTCAATTTTAGGCTGTACAGTAATAAGATATAGCAGACACGCCCATTCAAATTTAGAATAAATGCTTTACAGATTTTACACAAAGCAATGTACATATTGTTATCAAATAACAACTGATTGTTCATATTTTAGAAGAATATATAGGGAATATTACCACAGTGTCTTTTTCTATACGTTGTTATCGTGTTCGAGAATCGTGTGTAGGTATTTTTTATTGTATGAGACCGAAGGTCGAATCCAATAAAAATACCTACACACGATTCAAGAACACGATCACAACAAATAGAAAAACACACTGTTGTAATATTCCTTTTATTATATACCTTTTAGGAAATGACATTAAGAAAATTCTCTTAAATGGCTAAGAAATAACCAACTTTCCGAAAAACCCGGAACGTCAATACACAAAAAAAGAAGTCAGTGTTTAACGGTACTCGACGAATACGGTTTTTTTGCTACACGCCGAATATTGATTTTTTTCTGTCGAGTTGTATTTTACTCCATATCTTTTATAGGTATATAATAAAAGAATTTAAGCGGAACGGAGTCCATTTCGAAATCAAATTAAATTGTAGTAATGTTAGATCAGCAGGTGCAAACATCGATTAATACCTGTTTGGACGTTACGTTGCATGTTCGCAAAGTTTTCCCCCTTGGTTCCTACCTCCTATGTATAGGAACTTCCAACCGGGAATTATTCGGCTATAAAACCCTGCTTATCTAAAATTGTTTCAAAAATGTTTGTTGGAATGATTTACATTCGTGAAATATAACCGACATACCTCAATCGTCTGCGTGTTCCTTGCACATCCGACCACTTTCATTCCATGTTCAACAAGTCGTTTGGCAGTAGCTGCCCCTATGCCAGCAGAAGCTCCTGTCACAAGGGCAACTTTTCCAACCAATTTATCCATTTTGAGAAGTCAACGAGTAGTCAACGAATAAACGGAGTTTAAATGCATCAACACGACTTTATCTGTTATCTGATAAACTTGAACCCTTACACCTAGGTCAGTTCTAACATTTTTAAACTTATAAACCATTTTTTTCAAGTACTTTTTGATCGACTCCGAGGGCGTCCATCAGTGTTAACAAGTTTGGAAAATCTAGTAGAATGTTACTAGGTTAGTAGAGAAGTAGTGCCCTGTTAGGTTCGGGTTTTTTTGTTTTTTTTTTTTTTTTTTTTTTTCTTTTTTTCAAAATCTGTCTCCCCAAAACAACTGCACATGTTTATAATTGCGTAATACGAAGATTCTAAATAATTCGTAGAACGCGTAAAGACTCCACTTAAATACGAAAACACCTACCAATAATCCGCTTAGCGTAGATGCGGTTTCAAAAATGCGCAGTCTTTCAGTGCGGGACTGATACACTATACAGTTATATAGTTTCAAAGATGTTTATTGTTATTTTGAATTAGCCTTTTCAATCCATTACCAAACGACAAAATTTTGGACTAGTTACAAGCGACAATTCAAATCGCTTTGGAATTGAAAACTGAGGTCCATGTAAGAAAGAAAACATTGTGAAACAAGCAATTTCTTCTTTTCTCTCAATTATTTTTTTAATGCAATTCTTAAGGGGCGAAAACATGCGTAATTGTGTGGGAATGGATAAAGCTATACTACTGGATCGCCGATGATTTAAAGGTTATACAGAATCTCTCATTTGTTTATTATAAGTAATAATTCTCAATGTATATTGCTAATCTAATATTGTCCAAGTTTCTTAAATGATATCTCGATTATCTTAATTAATTGTGGACTGTCATCGGAAAAGAATAATCTCGGAAAAGTAAGAAAAGTATTGATTTTGAAAGCTAGTTAGACTACGTTCAATTGAATTTGGTTTAACGTCACTTCCAATGGTATTTCAGCAAAACCACGGATGGTAGCAGCCCCCAGCCATGGCTTTCTGTCATTTTTAGCCTGAGATTGCGTAGCAGTCTAAGGCTAAAGTTACCACGGTAAAATACCAACCCACGCAGAGTTTAATGTAAAAATGTAAAAACATCTAAAGCAATAAATATAATATTCTGCCACATGGAAAGTAGATAGGGGCGAATTAAATGACTGCGAGTATAAACTAATACGCCCGATTGAGGCCAGAAAGACGAAGGCGATATGTGACTGATTGAAAGCTGTCGGCTTGAAGTACAGTACTTTCGTGTTAGAGTTCTGAATTTGGCAAAATAATCAAAACTTGATGAGTGAATGGACAGAAAGAAAGGATATATTTAATATATTGGGAATTATTAATCATATATATTCATATCACACTATTAAGAAAAATAAGGTGTTTGTTTTATACTAAAATGATATTACTATTTCTAGAGTTACAGTATTAAAACGGTTCGATTAGACGAAGTTTCTGCAAAAGCTGATAAGCGAAGCTATCGGTTTTACGCACGATTGGAATGTTTTGTTTAAAAAATTAATTGGTCATTCATAATCATATTCGCACTGTCTGAAAACAGTTTGATCGTACTCGGACTTTGTGTCTATATATTTTTACCACCGAATTCTACCCAAAGTCCTACCCATATCGCTTTTGAGAGGTGAACATAATCATCTTAACCAGGTAAACGACCGCCCGCCCTCTCTCGCTCTCCTTATCTGGAGATTGTAAAGCGCATATTTACATAACGAAATTGGTCTGTGTGGTAGAATACTCGCATCGCACGCGAGAGCCTCCTAGTTCGAACCTTGCTACACGCTCCATTCTCCCCTCTCTCTAACTCTCTATCCCTCTCTCTCTCTCCCTCAAGCTCCACTGGCTGAACGCTAACGGGCTTTTGTCATGATGTGGTGTCCGTCGTCCGTCTTCTATTCAGAAGTCTTCTTCTCAGAAAGTACTGAACATAATTCAAACAGAATTCGCAGGAAGGATCTTTGGGTGGCCCTAATCAGATTCCTTCAAAGCATTTTGATCGGGTGAAGAACATGTAACGATATATACATGTAAATATATCGTTACAATACCTCAAAAGCGAGAAGAAAATTAATTTGGACAGATCTGCGCATAATCGACGGTAGATTTCGGTAGAAAGTGACACCTCCGTAATCCGACCATCAAACATTTTTCTGTTCAGGTTATATATCTCATGTATACATGTCTCAGGCTTTCAGCGCTTTCAGGGCTTTGATTTACACCAGAAACATGAACAGCTGCAACAATAAATTTGGGTCATTACATTTTAAGTTATACGGTTTCTTGCTTGGATATATGAGGATTTAATCCCGGTTAGAGAAAACGATGTCACCCGTGCCGCAGGCGAGGGTTGACATCGTTTTTTCCTGCCGGGATTAAATCCTCATATATCCCGGCAAGATACCGTACAACGAATCTCTTAAACTACAAAGTTTGAAACTAAATTTTCACATTGTTGCCATGTAGGACTTCATAGAGCTCTACCAATTGTCTATCTCCCCTATTTCCCCTTAGGCTCCCCGAATAAAAGATTGTGACGTAACGCCGTGACTTCCGCGAAATAGGTTTAACATTTTCGGGAAAGTGATTTTAAACTTGGATTTTTAACTGGATTTAAAACTAAAAAATGGTAGGTAACCATTTCATATGTGTATTTAAAGGGATATTTATTTACATCCTACTTTAGAATTATTTAGAATTTATCAAGACCCATTAATTACGTATGAAATTTTATACAGTACGGTTGAACACAAACTACCGTTATTTTCATTGACAAAGTCAAAGACTTTTTGAATCATTTCAGGGAAAAAGAATGTTTTATTCTATGGCTTGCTGCTTCATATGAATATCACAAATAATTGCACAAACTTTTTGCTGTACACCACAAACATCTCCTTACACATTTTTATATCACCACTTTGTATTCTATAAAAGATCAATTATTGAAAATAAAAACATTTTAATGGTTAATGTGTACTAGCCAATTCTTCATTTTCCAAAATATTTTGCCAAGTACTTTACAAGATGTTAAAAATGTGGGAATGGGTCAAATGAAGTTATCATTCTGCGTCCACAGATTTTAACAATTTTGAACTTTTACTTTGGCTTTGTTGATTTTCCGGGAATAAATATGGAAATGATTTGAGAAGCAGACTGTGAAGGATCTCAAAATTACAGGGATCAATCACTTCTTAAATTTATTCAAAATGGATGTTATTATTTTTGCTATTTGAACTGTTTTGCTGAAATCAGTTTTAAAGTCAGGGCTATTGAAGTCACGCCCCCTTCGTATTCAAGACATTAAAAATAGCTGGTGCATATAGAGATAAACTGTCTGGAGGTCCCACACGATTTTGATTGAAACAAACAAAAAATAAATAAAAAAAAATACATGAATGAGACAACAAAATCATTTCATTTGGAAATTAGAGAGACACTTAATAGAAATGATTGATTAATGTCCTGATTGTAAAGATAAGGCACAAAGAGTTCATACTTTCTAGTTTTTGAAAAACTAAAACCTTACAATATGCATGAAATTAAATGTCACTTTTCAATATTTTTTGTGAAAGTGCTGTGAGTAATTGTTTCTCGGGGTCAGATTTTAAGTATTTTACACACTGAACTGATTGTTTAAATTCAGAGATTGTGATCACCCAGTGACCTTCGTCAAGTTACAATAACTACCTTAGTCAGACTAGTCTCTGTACCGCTTATTCTTTTAATTCTTAAAGATTTTCAGTCTAGCCAGGCATTCTACCTTATTTTTTAACCATTTAGCTTTTATTGATTTATTTTATTCATCTATTAATATAATTCAGCATTTTCAAAACATCGATTAACAGCTGCGTGAAAAGAAAAATGCTTTTATTCACTTGCTTCCAATTTTCGTATCAATTTTCGATTAAAACTACACTCCTTCTAATGAGGGCTCCGACTAAAAAATTAAACAAGATTATTCCCTGATTTGAGGAACATTTCTTCTTAAAAGTCATAGTGTGGAAATGTCCTGCGGAAAGGATTTCCTGTGAGAACAGTCGTAGTTCACGGTTGAGATATTGCCAGCATGATTCTCTTTTTTAACATATTTTTCAGTGTAAGACGACATTTTGAATACTCATTATGACGAGTGGAATTAAATTTTTGCTTATTTATGTCTATTCTCTAGCTGAAATCGGAATTTTGACAGAGATCGTATGCAAATTGTGTTTGTAAACAAAACATGTACATAGTTTATGCAAGTGACCTTTGACCTTCTGTTACACGCAAACTATACATAAATATATCGCAAAAAATCGCACGTTCCGAAAAAATATAAAATGAAACCGCTCTCTTATCAAAAGAAGAACTTAATTTTACAAATTGCAATTAATATGTAAACGATTACAATGGCCGCCATTAAAAGATTGGGTTCTATCACCGGCAAGGCTCCTTAGGAAAAATAAGCGATGTATCACCGCAGTGCATTTGGTATACCTTTATGTCAGGTCTTTATCAATCAATCAAATTGCGAAAATTTTCTTTGTGGTATAATAAGTCCAGTTGCTCACACTTCCATCGGTGAAAACAAATGACGTGTGTAACAATGGCAATTTTGTGATCGTGTTCGGGACTCTATAAAACGTCCTGTATTACATATTAAACAAACGATGTTAGGCGATGTTCGACTCTTTCCCACTTTGTAAAATTTTCGACTGGTCCAAATTGAAAGAAGTTGCAGACGCAATATACCGTATTAAAATAAATCTTTCCTATGTGGGAGAAAACGTTGTGGGAAAGGGAGAAGTTGCTTGTTACAATTTCTTCATATTCCGCAATGTTTTCTTGCGTGTAGAACCACAGTGATGTAAAATCCGGGATTTGAACAGGGAAGGGTTAAATAAGATTGTCTCATGAAAAATGCCATTTTCTAAATCAAAACAGACATATCAAACTACTATGCCAACACGGACGTCCATCATCAGTACTTTCAGTGCTTTGATTAGTTCGGTTTTTCAAGCTTAAACTGGTAGCCCGCTGAGTATCAATAGATCTAGGGGCAGTAACCAAGTCAGGTTCATTTTTTTCATTTTCGTTGACTTTTTTTAATTGTTTTGCTGCTGGCATATAAACACTCCAAGGACATTTTGAGGATCGGCGATACGTCAGCGACTAATCTGCTGTTATATAAGCGTTTTTTATACGGGGGGGGGGGGGGTCAAAGATTGACGACGCGTCGGTGAACATTTTTATTCATTTTATTCCCTCTCTTATATTATTCGATGTCTTACTCTGAAAAGAAATTTTGCGAAATCAGAGGTCGTTTATCAAAATAAACCAGGGTATTTCCCTAATAGCCTACGTAAGGCATTTAATCTACTTTTAGATTACAACTAGAAAGTTGCAATATATATCTAGATATTCACGTGAAGCGTTTAACAGTCGAAATCACGAATTCAGTTTGAATTGGGTCTGCGCGACGTTATAAAGTTAAATTGGTTAGCCGGTTTTCAATTCTGTAAATATCAGTCCAAAACTGTCGTAGGATTTAAGGTAGAGGCCCTGTAATGCGCTATTTTGGCATACGGGATATCTTCGGAAAATTCGTATCTTCTAATTTGCTAACAGAAGACAGAAAAATGACGTAGTTATTACATCATCATAGTAATCATAGTGGAACTTAAATGTTACGACGTCGCCCGAGGAATCCCGGGGTTAATAAAACGAATTACGGGTATTCTACCTTTATATAAATTCAGACGTATTCTTGCGCTAACCACTTCATGAGACGTAATTCAGGCTCATATTTATGTGTTAAATATTCCTTTGAGTAGTTTGGATTTTTTATCTTTGATTTAGAAGTATCGATACCCCCTTTAACCTGCGGCCGATCATCTGAGGCCTTGACGTATTTTGACCTTTTTATAATCTTTCAATTTCCGTTACGTATCGGAGAATAGTCATCGAAATCTCGCCAGCATTTTGACGTTATACTACGATTAATCGTTCATTGTTTGACTGTACAAGTGCTACTTCAAAAACGGCCATGGTCGTTTGTTTCCCTCTGCACTCGCTAAATTGCCTTCGTTATTGAAGTGTAACGCCCTTATCAACACGATCCCGCTTTTTGACAGCCATAAGAAATTGTTTGTAACAAGCAATTTCTTCTTTGCTCTTTGTTCTATACATTATTTGGCGTTCATTTTTTAGACTTTAAAATATTGTCTACCTCTTGACACTGCTAAGAAATAAAATTAGAAAGGAGAAATTGTTCATTATTTGGCGTTTATTTTTCATACTTTCTTTCTTAAAGATGAGCTTGTCTGAGCTCCTGCACAGATGATGGTTGCATGGGTAGAGATGAAACGGCTGTAACATATCCAAAGTATGCTTTATTGGATTAAGGTCCGTGGATCTAACTGGCCATTCAATACGGACGATTGTGGCTGATCGGCGATGTGCGTTCTATGTGCACACGAATTGTCAGCCATCAAAATGCATTTTCACCAACAACACCTTCACATGGGCGATTGTACACAACTAAGATCTCGTTTACGTACTTCTGTAAATGACTTTTCCTCTGATCACTTATTCTCGCCTAAAGCAAGACTGAGCCCCCGCCTAACATATAATGTTATGCCACACAAACTTGAGCAAAACGCTCATTTGGCATTCTTTATACCCTAGCACGTCTATCGATAAAGCCCGCACAAAACCTGGACTCGTCTGTAAACAGGACTGGAACCCGGTCAGTTTTGGTCCAAGTGACATGCTCCCATACCCATGCTAAACGCATTTGCACGTGACGTGTCAACAGAACCCGGATTGCTGGTCGTCCTGACCTTAGGCTGGCATCATGCAATTGATTTATGATTTTTTGGGTACTTATGCGCTCTCCGGTAGCGATTTTGAAGTCCACGTGTAACGCTGGTGCGTTGTCAAATCGATGAGGCCGTGCCTGAACCTATTATTTTAATCATATCCCATTAAAATTCAATCAATTACTTATCATTGTTTTCCCATTGTTTTCCGTTGCCCTTTAAAGCATTGACCTTTTTATCGATCAACATTCTAAAAACATGCTTAAAGAGCTTTACAGAACAAAACAGATGATATATTATATTTTACGCCTTATTTTTATAATACATATAGAGTAATATTGTTTGTTTCGGTGTAAGATTGATTTATCATTCACTAAGTGAGCAATAAAAGCTTCAACTTCCCGTGAAAATATGTATGCTTTAGTTGTTTACGAAAAACCTTATTCACGCGAAAATAGACAAAATTAAGCATGACATTATTTTTTAGATGTGGGATTTCCGAAAGCGCGTTATATCGCACGTGAATTATGACAACCTGATGACATCATCAATGTCTTTGGTCCAGCGTCCACGACGTTCAGTAGCCCGCAATAGACGAAAACAGGGCTAAATCTATCAATCATTTTCATTTTTAGACTGTTTTCGGTGAAATCATCGAGTGATATTTTACCGAGAAATCTTGAATATCTATCGGAAAGCATTTTAGAAAATCTAATAGTCAACTTCACTCTTATTCTCACACGTGCTCTAATCGTCAAACATTTTTTGCATATTTGTAACTAGTCCTGAAACGACAAAATTCTAGACTAGTTCAAACTGAAAGATGTTGTCGACGATAATCCAACGTGTGCTGAAATGAATTACAAGTGCCAAATAAGTTACAAAACATTTTGAGAAAATGAGAAATTCTTTTTCATAAGTAATCTCTTCTTTCTCTACAAAGTTTTTTACAAGGCTGCAAAATTGCAGGGTTAAGTTGAAATGGATTAATGTACGGATTGTACTTTGATGATAATAAAACACATTCTTTGTTCCATGAATAGATACTGAATGCTATTCATGCACATTTGAACATTTTCCTGAAGTTTATTTTATTTCCACTTTATTTTGAACTGGATTTCTAGATACTTGTCCATTTAGAGTCTATGTTAAGCCCCCCTTGACCTTGTAAAAGATTAATATGGACTCTCTGTCGGTCTGACCAGAACATCATGGATCTGTAAATAGATAAAATTGTTGTTTTTGTTGTTGATTATGTTGTTGTTTTAGTTTCTAAACCCTTAATAAAATCGCAACGTTTAATACCTGGGGAAAAACAACATAATATTCTGTAGGTATTTATATGGTAATAATTACTGAATTGATAAAGGATAACATGAATATATGTTATAACTCTTGAAAAACAACGGCTTAATTTCAAATGCGAATTTTATGACAACAACTTATGTGTTAACCTGCAACCTGTGAAATTTGAAAAAAAAGTCTGAGAATACTCTTGAAGTAACAACCTTACAAAATTTTATCTACCTTTATTTAATTCCCTCAACATATATGTGACATCGCAGAAAATGTTTTCATGTTTTTCATGTCACTCACTTAATTGTACTTATAAAAGATATTGCATATAAGTTTATTCAAACTTTAAATATATATATACTATATAGAATTGAAATATTTTATAAGAAATATTGTAAATATAAAAATGTATTATGGATGAAAAAAATGAATATATGAAGTTAATCAAACACATGTATTTGATTCTACTACATTTTTATCTTCCAAACAATAACAAATAATTACTACGCTGATCAAATCGTCATTGGGCGACACAAATCTCGTCACTGCAGCTTTATTCGAGCTTTATACGAGGTTTTTGTCACCCTTTAACGAAATTCCTGTATGATATAAATGCCGATACCATCGAAAAGAATGTGAATAAAAAGAATGTGCTCAAGTATTCTAGTCTGTCAACGCAATTGAGTTTCAAATGTGCCAAAAATAAAGATCGTAGAATCCTAAGAAAATCTGAACGAAACTGGTAATACGCAGTAATTAAAACCTTGACCCTTGTCATGCTGTATAAATTATCTTACTGAATTGCTGTCAAATTAAAGGGCTGAAAGCACTGATAGAACTTGTTGTTCAAAAATCAATATTTCTTTTATAAATCAATTACATAAACAACTCTGACAGGAAAAGTACAAGCAGGAGGTGTAGACTAAGATCAGCCTGCACATAAGTGCAGTCTGATCTTAGTCTACACCTCCTGCCAAAACCGGAATATTCTGGGTTCAACATGACAAGGGTTAATCATAAACGGTGTATCTTAACCCTTGGCATTTTGATCCTGAAATATCCCTGTATTGGCAAAAGGTATAGACAAAGATCATCCTGCCCATATGTGCAGTCTGATCTTTGTCTACAACATCTGCTTGTGCCTTTAAGCAGAATTTCTTTACGAAATTATGTTTTAAAGGAAATAAAAAGCGCTCTATCGGGAATTCCATTACTTTCAGCCAATTGATTTGAGCCTGTGCGTGACATTACCAACAATTTCGCATGTGCGCGACTCGCACACATTGAGCACCCTGGACAGCCATTCGGGGCAATTAGAACATTCGCTGATTGCTTAAAGAAGCTTTGGGTCAGTATTTTTCTACAGAGCGCAGAGTGAAGACTCTGATCAGACTGTGCGGATGCACAGACTGATCTGAGTCTTTACTTGGCGCACATGCGTAATGGTTGGAAATTTCATGCACGCGCTCATTTAAAAGTATTTTTGGAAACCAATTATATTCAGCGTGACAAGGATTAAAGACCTAAATCACAAACAAATCTAACTACGCTTTCGAAATCATTTCTGGCTAGTCATGAACGAACGATTAGGAATGTTTTAATTATCTTACAATATTCCTACCCTCGACATGTGATACTTACCTGCGTCCTTATGGGAGCGGTTAGGCTGTATACAATAGCATCTACAATATCCTCAGGTTGTATTGGCTGAAAATAAAATAAACACAAGTATTATATACCTACATTTTTTTTTCATTCTACACTGACAAAATCGGGCACGTCCAAGTTGGGCGATTCTAATGAGTGCGAAAAACTTAGGATTGAGAAATAATTCTGCAATGATAAATAATTTAATTGTTAGTTTCGTCTATCAAAAACGAGCCTTCTGATTGGTCGAAAAATGTAATCCATACCTCCATGAACACAATTTTGATCATGCAGTGATTTTGTATGCTTTCGCACAAAATAGTCCCATATAAAAAAGTGTCAAAAGATGTAGGGTTTTTGCTTTTTTCGCTCGATGCTATTAAATTATAAGAAATGAAGAGAATATTTTTTGTTTTCATGGCGGTATGAACCGAAAAACCTAATCACACAATGTATGAATCCGCTTCTCCTCATCTCTTAAATGTTTTCCACGAATAATGCTGTTACTAAGACGAGAAACAGCATTTATTCAGCATGTAAAGCAATGAGGAAAATATTTGTTTTGTTTTCATTGCGGCATGAAGCTAGAAGCTTAATCACACTGTATGAATACGGGAAGTGGATTCTGTAATCTCACGCTTGAGTCGAAAAATATCCTAGTTTATTCCACAACGTCTGATCCGGTTTGTCTTAAACGATTCCAAAAAAGCTTTGGGAAACATTGTAGAAAATGAAGAAATTGCTTGTATCAAGAAATTTCTTCATTATCAACAATGTTTTCTACCCAAAAAGACTACGAAATTTAGATTTTCACCAACTTAAAATTTTCGTCTGGATCCTCTTTCAATTTGGACTAGTCTAAAATTTTATTGTGTGGGAATGGATTAAAATGAATTCATGTCAAGCAAGTCATGTGATAGGCGGCAAAGCTACCTTAGAACCGTTCTGACTTATTTTGGCTTTTAAACAATCTACATTTGTAAAATGGCCTACATATCGCTTGAGGGGGTTAGTCGTCAGAAAACTATTCGATTTTCCGATTTAAAGAAATATTGATGGGGTTTAACGTCACTTTTAACAGTATTTCAGCCATATCGATGGAAAGACCTTATCAGATTGATTTAGTTGTAACATACGTACCGTGAACCGTTTATAAAACTGTCTTCCAAGATCAGGATTATTAGGGGTCAGTCTCGGTGCAAACTCAGTTTCTACAAGTCCAGGACTGATACACTATACGGAAAAAAGAAATACAGTACATTTACATATGCTGTCAAACGTCAGTTATTTTAGTTTATGAGTGTAACAAACATACGATTATCTTATTAAGTGCTTGTGTAAAGAAAAGTCTTTTTCGTTATGTTCTAACCCCCCGAGGGTTGCTTGGTTACTAAACAAGTTTCTATTTCTACGTGGTCTTGTCGCATATCCAAAGGAGGGAAATAGAGATTGAGAGGGATGGGGAGATGGGAGATAAGAGAGAATTCAAACCACTGCGACTCATTTTTTACAGATCTTAGAACAAGGGATCTGTGTGTAAAGTGTCCCGACACAATACACAGCTCGCTTCCAGTTAAACTCGAACCTACAACTTTCCGAGTGTGCATCGAGCGAGCGAACCAATCGGCCAAGAATAATTTAATGTTAGCGTTCGATTCAATAAACAAAAATGTTATATTACCGTAACACGGATGTGAGAGCCCTTCGCATGCAGTTCATTCCTCAACCCTTCTGTAATAGCTCTTACAGCAAACTTGGTGGCAGAATAAACGTGTGTTCCCGGATTATTTACGACTCGGTGTCCTGACATACTGAAACAAAAACACCGCTCTTGCTGGTTCATGATCCCAGATTGCTAACACGACGATTAACGGATCGCTGGCCCCGCCCACTGACTCCACCGGCCACACTCACTGACTCCAACAAAACGTTCCACTTCAATATTTTACGGCATTATTTTGCAAAGTTGTGGCTAGTAACACGTAACAAAAAACTGCGATGGTTGCTTTGCAGTAGGGTGGTTGGTTTGCGGCCTAAATGTCAAAACTGCAGCTTCGATGCAATCGCAAAGCCAACAAAAATGCTTCATAAAATGTCAGCCAATGTTGGAGTTCAAAGTTCACTTCCAGTCAAATTGATTATTTGAATGGCCGTTATCTTTGAATGACAGCCGCGATTTGCCAATAGTCAACTTGAACAAAGGCGGAGGCATTATTATGTTCTGGATAACATTTTTAGCAGAGTAAATTCATTATAATTATCAAACTGTTTCAAGTGGCTGCACCTTTAAGATGTTAATGAGTTTTTTTCCAAATATGAAAACTTGCATCGATCGAGGAATGATCGAATTTCTATAACCATAAACCCTTAATCGTTGGTTGGCTTCCTTTACGTGGTATCTACAGATTGAATTAGCTAAGTAAACAAAATGATTGATAAAAGGTCGAAGGTCAACCTGCATTTTAAGTGTAAATAAATTATTCATTTGGTCGACGGCGATCCGTCAATTGGAAATATTGATTGATTCATTCATTGATTAAATGGGGTTTAACGCCGCTTTTGATAGTATTTCAGTCATATCGCGGCGGCTTGAGCACCTAACCACACCAGTACTACCACTACAGCCTCAAGCTGCTCATCAAAATTAATTTTTAGGATTATCCGCACATTTCTGGTAAGGATATTCGTCGCGGCCGGGAATCGAACCTGGGGCCCCATTGAATAGGTGTCGTACGCGCTACCACTGTGCTGTGGCCGAAGCCGCACGTCAAACGGAATCAAGTTGACTAACCTACTGATTAATACAACAGCGCCGTCGTCTATACCTCGCTCTTCCATTGACTTGACTGCCTCCCGCGTACATACCATCAGTCCTAAAACATTGACCTTAAATGATAACACATATTTTCGTTGTCATTATCAAAAATCCCTATTATCTTTTACGTTTGAATCTCCGTGTCGAAAACACGTTATCTTGTTAGAATGAATCGAACACTAAAAATGTTGACAAACTAAGGAATGTGTATGCATTGCACCGTTAGAATGCTACAGAAGGCTTCTAGACTTTAACACCTTGCAAGACTTCACAAGCAATTTTTTTTATTGTCCACAGTTTTCTAAAGCTTTATCTTCTTTATGGGTGTCTGGCGTCATAACCGTGATTGTGTGGAAAAGGGTTAAATAAAGATGGTATAATTAGAATGAATTGTAAGTAACAATAACAGTCATAATACGATTTCATATTTTCTATTCCTTCAACTACCATTTTTCTTTCATTCTAAAATGAAATTGAAAATGTTTCTATTCATTTAATATATCCATATACATCTGAAATCTGAATCTTGTAAAAAAAAAAAAACAGATGGAGAGCTCGATAAACGGATCGCTGTTTTCAACAAAAATATCCAACAAATCATTAATTTAGACTAGAAGTGAACCTTGAACTTTGAACCCCAAAATTAATGTTAGATATTTATATTGCTTTTGCGAATAAATCTAATTGTAAACCCCATGACTAGGAGTCCTACGAGCTACCACTGCGTTAAGGCCGCGACCAGGAAGTAGTCATAAGGGATATCAAATGACTTTCAAGTCAAACACATGTTGCATACAGTGCATGTTGGCATAGCCTAAAATATCTTGAAGTATGTTTCAATTTGACCTATGCTTCGCTGACCTCAAAAATGTGTAAAGCTAGCCGATGGACCATTGACCGCGTCTCCGAGTATATTTTTCTGTTACACTTCATTCCTAAATAAGATATTATTTATGGAAAGAACCGATGCATAGTTACTTTGGCGTTAGGGTTAGTATACATGTATATTGGGTTGTTGTTGTTTTTGATAAATCATAGAGTACTACTTACGTCAAACATATGCCTCCATTGTTCAGTACTTCCGGTAAGAAGAGGTGCATTTTGGGCCAGCCCAGCATTGTTGATACAAACATCAACGCCGCCATATTGTTTTTTGATCTTCTCAAACATAGAAAGAATTTGGTCCTCTTTGGAAACATCGCACTGAATTGCAGTGAGGGAACCTTTGGCGTCTTTTAAAGTTGCTGCCATGTCCTGAAAAAATGCAATGGGTGTTTAATGAAATAATGATATAGTGTTTATCCAACTACCAATCGACATGACCTATATTGGTTTAGCTTGCGAATTGGCCGATCGCTTGCCCCGCTGACTGACCTTCGATATACGGTTCCACTTACGTACCGGGCGTTATTTTGAAAAATCTATGGCCAGTCACATGTAACGAAGAAGTAAAATGGTTGCTTAGTGACCTATACGTCGTAACTACAGCTTATGGAGTGTACTGTAAATCGGGTTTTATTAGCGAGGGTTTTATTTTCGCTAATATTCGCGAGACGACGAGCTTGCGAATTTAAGAGTCTCGCTTAAGTACAGAGAAATACGGAGATGTCCGAAGTAAGCCGCGGACCGACACAGTTCAAATGGTTTACCTATTTCGGCATCATACCAATTTATTTCGTTCATATGGGGATAATCACCTTATACATACGAATTCTTACATTGATTCCTAAAATAGTCAACTGTCATCATAAGCTTTCGCGACAAATCCGACATGGCTAATATCTTTTTTTCATAAGTTATCATCTTCTCTGCATACTCGTTATTTAATCATGCTTGATATCTAGCATTTTCTCCTATCCCCCACACAGATGATGTACATTTGCCTACTACCGAAATATCACACTTAGAACTGATATATATCTATAACACGGAAGTAGAATAAACCGAACCTATCATTTGTTACACCTTGTCCCAGTATACAAATCCGTTTGTATTATCATTCATTTGCATGTATTTAAAACCGATTTGCAATCGAGAATCTGCCCCACCGCCTCTTCTGAACATGCTGGGGGGCAGGGACTCGGAAGTAAATTGACAATCTTATGGGACCAAGTGTAACAACCATGTATATATTATTTCATATTGCCCTTGTTGTATAATTGTTATACCTGGGTGAAATAAAAGATTTGTTCTGTTCTGTTCTGTTCTGTTCTCGACATAAAAACCGAATAAAGCAGTTTTGAGCAGAGGACAAACCTTTAGCAAACTACAAAATTTTATAACCTGCCAAGTTACCCAAATTAGTCTATTTAACACGTATACAAACATAACAATGGAAAGCAGATGAGGTGATAAAATTCTAGGCAACTACAATTTGACCTCAAAGAGCTAAAGAGTTGTAACTGACTCTTTACTGCATAGACTCTTAGAACCCTTCGTCAAATTGAAAGCGGACGATGTGAAGTAAATCAATTAAAATCAAACAATTGTACCTGTTTTGACACGGGATATAATTATTTCATTTTTTGTGCCGTTTGGTAAACATAGTATCATATGTATTAGTGCTTAAAGGGCGGAAGGGCATAATACCGCCTGATACCTCTTTTTGATAACAGCTTTTTAGCATTAAAAAAATAATATATATATATATATATATAAATAAAAAAAAACATTAATCTTTTAAATATAACTTGCGATCTTACAGCGATTTCAGGAGAGAAAACGTCATACTATGAGAATAGAGGATATGTAAAAATTGTTCTGAAATGGATAACAAGTTCTTAATCTATTCAAAAGTCGGTATCAAATCGGGCTGTAATCGTATATAGATTTTTTTTCTCCCCCGAAGTGTTTCCAGGGGTATTTACGGAAATTACCGAAGTACCATACAGCTACTCGCGAATTCATGAACTCGCTAAAAAAGTCTTTGGGTCCTGCTCACGCGATAATAAGACGACGCGAAAATTACCCGATTTACAGTAACCGGCGATACTATCCGTGGGGCCGACGATGGGATTAGCGGCAAGTTGCTAATCTTCCTAAGTAGGATCGATGGGTGAGTAAATGCTTAACAGTTATTTTGTTATTTTGACTTTTCACGACCAATTCGACGGTATTGTCGATTCTTGCATTGTAATGTACACTGAAAGACATCATATCTGAGTGTCAAGTCAGCGATAATATTTATCTTTTGATTGATTACAGTTATACTTCATCAACCGAGACTCATGACGAAATCATGTGTTTACTTATCTTGATCAATCGAGGCCATGTATAAACATCTTTTTGGGTAAACAATGTATGCACGTGACTTTCAGTCTTGATTGGTTCTTTTGAATGCATTGACTTATAAAAATATGTATTTCACAACATTGACCATCATATTTCATCTGCTCCCTAAACCATTGGACTAATTTCAACCAAATTTGGCAGAAATGAATCAGACGTAGACTCCTTCAAAAAAAGCTAAATCGATTGAAATCCGTATAAAACTCCGGTTGCCATTGCAAAAAAGAGAAATGAAAAAAAACTTCAAAAAGATACTTCTCCTGATCTAGAAGGCCCAGATAATATTTTGCATGATACATCAGTATGGTGACCTCTTTCCAAATAGCTATAATCATTAATTTCTGGTCCCCAGGGGCGTAGTCCCGGGGGTTCTGTATAGGAACAAAAAGGGATTTTTAAACGACGTCTCCTCCTAAACCAATGGGCTAATTTCAACCAAATTTGACAGAAATTTTTCTTCAGTGGCTTCCTTCACAAATAGCTAAATGAATTGAAATCTGTTGAAAAAACTGCTTGCCATGGCAACAAAAGTGAAATTTAAATAAATCTTCTTGTGACCATGATGGACTATGACTTTGATATTTTGCATGAAACATCAGTATATTTACTTCTTTCATTATTTCTAAAATCATTTCTCTATGGTCCCCAGGGGCGGAGCCCATGGGGGTCTATATGGGAACAAAGAGGGATTTTTAAACATTACCTCCTCCCAAACCCTGGACCAATTACAATCAAATTTGGAAGAAATATTCCATAGGACGCCCCTCAAAAATAGGGGCGGAGCCCATTGGGGTCTATATGGGAACAAAGAGGGATTTTTAAACATTACCTCCTCCCAAACCCTGGGCCAATTACAATCAACTTTGGAAGAAATATTCCATAGGAGGCCCCTCAAAAATAGGGGCGGAGCCCATGGGGGTCTATATGGGAACAAAGAGGGATTTTTAAACATTACCTCCTCCCAAACCCTGGGCCAATTACAATCAAATTTGGAAGAAATATTCCATAGGAGGCCCCTCAAAAATAGCTAATAGAATTGATATAAGTTGATAACTCCGGTATCATCTTCATAGCCTTAACATTTAAATGTGACTATTGAAAGAAATAGAGCTCTAATCTCGGATAAGCGCACCAGGGCCAATGGCCCTCTTGTAACATCAAATAACATCCAAGTGTTGATATTTTGTAATAGTTTTTAAATTGCAGCGGACGAAGTCCTTTTTGAAATATTGCGAATAAGATTTATTCTAGAATAACTTATTTTAGATAAGCAGGGTTTAATAGTCGAATGATGTTCTGAAAAATGCTTGCAAAATCCTCGGGCTTTCCTCGTATTTACCTCATATTATATACATCGGAACTTCCAACCGGGTATTATTCGGCTATCAAACCCTGCTTATCTAACATCATTTCAGAAATGTTTGTTGATAATGATATATAACCGACATACCTCAATCGTCTGCGTGTTCCTTGCACATCCGACTACTTTCAGTCCATGTTCAACAAGTCGTTTGGCAGTAGCTGCCCCTATGCCAGCAGAAGCTCCGGTCACAAGGGCTACTTTTCCAACCAATTTATCCATTTTGAGTAGTCAGGGAGTAAAAGAAGTTTTAATGCATCAACACGGCTTTATCTGTTATCTGATAAACTTGCACCCTTAATTTTAAACTTAACCCTTTCCTAAGCAATCCCTTGTTTTTACGTCCCAATGATTGATTTAATATTTGTGAAAACATTATGGGGGAAAGAAGAAATTGCTTGTAACAAGCAATTTCTTCTTTTCCCATAATATTTTCTATCTTGTGGGTTGGTTGCTTTTCAAATTCAACCCATTTTTCATTGTCCTAATCAACTTTTTTTCAAATTGGACCAGTCTAAATTTTTTTTAAAAAAACAGGAAAGGGTTAACTGGGTTACACATCCTCGAAGCTATAAGCATATAATTTTCAACATTTATAGGTGCGAATTAGAAGAAATTTATTTCCCTCTGAAATATAGTAAGTTGCACGTGTTACACGGGTATATTGATGAGTATGTAGATACGCGTTGAAGTTATAATTCAATTTTGGTATAACCTCGTTGAACGGACGTGTATTTCTTCTTTTTCAGCGTAAACTTCGTAACTACAGCTTTTCGACATTGTACTTCTGTTTTATAAACTTCAGCAATTAAAGCTTCTGGCACACGCATAAATGTTTGAGAATTGGTAGTGGTATATAATGGAAAAACTATTACGTAGAAATGAAGGCCCTAAAGAGTGCATGCTAGCTTTTTTTAAAACAGGCTTTCATTTTTTGAATTTGACTTAATGACAAATAGATGATCTCTTTATTTAGTATTTTGTAATTGACAAAAAGAGGTATATTACAAAGTTAAGCTTATGCTGCAGGTCTAGCAATTGTCGTTATTTATTAAATCAATGTTTATATACCAATAACCTAGGAACTTATGAGGATTAATAAATTGTCGCTTTTGGCTAGGCTACAATGAACGAGGTGGAATTTAAATCAACACCGGGACAATTAAAGGCCAATAGGTTACACTTCTGTCCGTTTTTGCCTCATTAAATAAAGAGCAAAAAGTGCCCATTTTCACAATCTGTAACTCCTACCAAAAGTTTCGTTGGGCCTTAAATCTTAGTCCGTCTTAAGAGCAGAATTTGGTCTTGAATTACAGGCCAGGAAAATGGTATCATTAGGGAAATTTTTTTTCGCAAATCTTCATTCTGCACATCAACCCATGAAATTCTTTAGGCTTGGAAGTGAAAGTCTTGTAGGGTACCACCTTCAAATGTCAGTTTCTACAAGGAAATAATTCCCAGATAAATGCTTTGAATCACATGCATGACATGCAGCAGTGATCTCTCACTCTGCAGAACCTAACATCTAGCACTTTGCTGTTGGTTAAACGTTAAAACAGCATGACAAAAGGAGGAGATCAAATTTTCTTATTGGACTACTCTAGGGTACAAACACCCGGAAGTACACCCGAAAGTAATTCCGGAGTGGAGTTGACACAATAGTAGATGGTAGCCCGGTGTATATAGAGACAAATATCGAAAAGATCTATGGGAAGTAACCGGTTCTCAAAGTAAATAAGGGGTAAAATCACTTGATACACCGGAAGATAAACGGTGTCATTGAAGATTTTTACGCATGTCTCTGATAATACTCGTACATTTCTTTACTCATTAATACAGGAGCAAAGGGGGTTCATTTCGATCATCCGTAGCTCCTCTTTAAAGTTGCGTTGTGCTTTAAGAATTCTTAAAGAGCAGTCTCTGGTCTTGAAATACATGCCGGGGAAATGGTACGTTGAAGATTAACATTTTTCGCATATGTTCATAGAACACATCCACCCATGAAATTCTATAGGACCGGAAGTGAATGTCTGCTATATCACTTCCAAATCGCAGTTTCTATATAGAGATAGTTCCCAGATGAATTCAATGCATCACTTGCATGACGTACAGCAGTAATCTTCCACTTTGCATAGCCTAATTTCAAGCTTCTTGCTGTTGTTTAAACGCGCGACAACTGGAGGATATAAATTTTCTTAACGGTCTATTTGTACAACCACCCGGAAGTAATTCTTAGGTGGAGTTGCCAGGAAGTTTTTCTGGGGTGGAGTTGGCCCTCTTGGTCACAGATAACTGAAGGTCAATTTCTCGATGCGACAAATACGAAATATCGTCCATTTCCTCGCAATGGTTTATATAATTTGAGAAAAGTGCGATATTTTAAAAGTAATACCATTTTGATCCGAACTGGCCAAGTGATTTAGGAAAAGAAGGTTTTTAAATAATTATTTCGTGATTTCATTAAGTCTGACATTAACTCCACGCACACTAATTACTAGAAATTCTTAGCATATCACAATTGCATGAACAAGTTTTAAAGGTGGTCACCAAAGAGACATTCTTGCTAAGTTTGGTCTAAATTTATTAAGTGGTTAGTAGATGTTCAAACAAGAGTTTTCCACTGACAACATAACTCGCACTAGAGCGTACTTGTCACCTTTAAGGTTGCAACAATTGAAACGGGTAAATGTTCAGGCCACATGTTCATAGAACCAATGTCACCCCTTTAATTGCATGTGTAAAAGGTGTTAAGCAACCTAGGAAAAAAATGACTAAGAAATAAATTTTTGATTTTCTCTTAAACAAGCTGAAGGTCATGGTCACAGGGTCAAGGTCAAGGTCTAAAAATCCAATCTCCTGATGAGTGCATTAGTGCAAAATTGTCCAAGTTAAAGTTTGGTTAATCTGTAGGTACAATGTGTTTTTTTAAGGATAAAAGGTCAAGGTCACAGGGTGACATTGTCAAGGTTATCGTCTCGAATGAAAGCTGATGTGCTGATGAGTACATGTGTGAAGTATACCGAGGGAAAAAAGTTTAGCAATTTCGTACGTTACAGCCAATTTCTCCGGTGTCTAGCTTTGGATTCAAACCATATTTTCACACATCGATCTTTTATGTGTTAGCCAAATTATTTAAAAAAAATAGATGATTTCAAGGTCATACGTGTTTGTTGTACAGCGTCATACATGGTAGGGGTAGGGAAGTAAAAGTAACACAAAGATTTAATATCTTGTGTGTCCACCGTTTGCGCCAATAACGGCATCAAAGCGTCTTCTCATGCTGGAAATGAGCCTACGATTAATGGCCATATGGATACGACCCCATTCCTGACGCAGAACACGTTCCAGGTCTCTAACGTTATTAACGTCATTCCTGTCTCTTACCCTCCTACCCAGATGGTCCCAAAGGTGTTCGATCGGAGACAGATCCGGTGATTTGGCTGGCCTATCCTACACATCAACATTATTAGCCTGTAAAAGGTCCAACGTGTGCCGAGCGACATGTGAGCGGGCATTATCTTGCTGAAAAATGGTAGCAAGCCCTTGACGCAAGAACGGCAATACAATTAGCTGGACAATTTCGGTGCAGTATCGAACGGCATTTAAGTTTCCCTGAATAGCTACTAAGTCAGTCTTGCAACGGTATGATATACCACCCCAGACCATGACGCTGCCGCCTCCAAAACGATCATGTTGAATGACGTTGGCGAGATCCATCCTTTCGCCATCACGCCTTCAAACACGTACCCTGCCATCCGCAAACAACAAATTAAAACGGGATTCGTCTATGAATAGGACCTGATTCCACATTCGTCATGGCCATCGACGGTGTACCCTTGTCCAATTCAATTTTGCATGACTGTGTGAACGTGTCAAAGGAATGCCAACGTAAGGTCGACGTGCGCGTAAACGTGCCAAACGAAGTCTGTTTCTTACAGTACGAGCACAGACCCGTGTTCCCGTTGCCAAACCGGCTATACGAGTGCTATTGAGGAAGCGATTACGCCGTAAACACGTCACGATGTAATTGTCCTCACGTTGGGTAGTCTTACGTGGCCTGCCTGAACGTGGCCTGTCTTTGACGGTGCCTAATTGACGATACTTTGTTCTAAGTCTTGAGATGAAACTTTGGCTCACGCCAAAATGTTGAGCCACCTCTTTTACAATCATACCTACAGCCAGCATACCGATGGCTACGTTCCGTTGGTCTAAGTTAAGCCCTTTGCGACGTCCCATTTGAATTTTTTTAAACGTTTTAATGAGTTATCTTGTTATTGATGCTAACCAATAAACTGGGTTAGATATTGTGGATATAGACTTCACGTACATGTGGAAGCACGTGCAGAACGTGTTTCAGCAAAATTGCGTCAGACAGCCTTTAGAAGCGAGGAAAACGTGCTCTTAATGCATAATTAGTTAGTTAGCTTTTAAAAATTGCAAACGAGACTGATTTTATATGGTTTATACAATTACGTTGAAAAATAATGTAGGTCGAAAAAAATTGCTAAACTTTTTTCCCTTAGTATATTAGCCCCGTATATCTAGTTATTATAGAGATATAAAGAAATGACTTTAACCACGTGGCATGCCCACGCTGATGCCGAGGTTACGACAATAGCCTTAAGACTTTTGTCCCGGGCGAGCTAAAAATTATCCACGGCACCAGAAAAGCTCAGAGCTGGTTAACGTAACCCGTTAACCGATATTTCAAGAGTGACTTATTTAGTTAGATAATTATTTAGCACTTCATTGTTAAATCGCTTTACCTTACAATAAAACATGCACACGTTTATGAACCGGAAGCCGATTGTAGAAGTGGTTTGGAAACAAAAGAATTGCCTTCACTAATTGAATGCTTTGAGAGAGCGAGGTTTGTTTGATGTCGTTTCTCCCAGCTCTAGCACCGAACGGACATCGAGTGATCCCAAAAGCCCCCGTCGGGTATATTGTGCTCAGCTGAGATAAAAGAACTTGGATGAGGATATAACGGGGTCACTAGAGCAAATAAAATTTTCATCATTTTCTAGTTCTACTTTTGTTGTCTGCACTGGTCGATTTAAGACTGTATATGGAACGTTTTCTTGTGCGTCTAATTGTGCCCCGTCACTCAAAAAGGGACACGTGTGTGAAAAATAGGAAATTTTTGAAATATTTCAAAAGATATAGATTCCAGCAAGGATAAGAGATATGAAAAAAAATCAAAAGATAAAGAAGCCGGCACAGGTTAAGCGATGCGAGTATTTCAACGAGAAAGTAAAATTAAAATCAGACAGTCACCAGGAAGATTTCAGTATATCGAAAGCGGAGAGATCGAAGAGAGCTTCGACCATGGTTGCGAAACCCGTGAAAAACTGGAGGAGGTTGATATTGTACACAGGTATCAGATGGGCTTTTGTTTCCACGAATTCTGAGTCTCAAACCTTTGCTGACATGTTTTTTCTAATAGAAACATACATTTCTTAATTCGAAAAATGCCTCACTATAATGAAATAGGAGCATGTGTATTCCATATCCAACAATTTGCGCCCAGAAGTCAACATTGAAATCCAACGTGGGTTGACTTTTATGTGAAATATTTTCGTTGAATTGGCGACATAGACGTCGTAACTACAGCTTACTGAGTTTTAGAATCAACCCTTGATTTGTCTTCCAGGATACGGAGTAGTCACGATATCTACACAGTGCACTCGAGATATCCTCCCTTCTTTAAGTCTTTCCTGTACAATCCCTTGTTTTTACGTCTACACGTTTTTATACTCGTGAAAACACCGTGGAAAGATAAGAAATTGCTTGTAAAAAGCCATTTTATATTTTTCCACAGTATTTTCTTCCCTACCGAATGATATATTTCAAATAAAATCAACTTTGAATTCTCGTCTGCAAAATCTTGAAAGTACAGTAAAAGGGTTAAACAAAGCATTTCACTCTCTTTCGCGGGATTTCTTGACAGTCTCCGCATGACAGACGTTACTCGCAATTTACTGCCGTCACATAACGTCGTACGTGATGTTATTTCAATCGTCGAGTCTCATTACCGTAACATAAATAATATCGCATGTGTTCGAAGATGGAAATGGTATATAAAGTATCAGGATATAAACCGTGTATAATAAACATTGATAAGTGTATACTAGAGTCTGATTTGATTCTGTAGGGATGCGTCGGTTGGTCTAGGTATTTTTGTTCTTGCTAAGCATTTTTTGTTTGTTTGGTGACTTAAACGTTGTAACTAGAACTTTAATAAGTCGTAGTTAGGACGTTTAGGTCGCTAAGCAACCACATTACTTTCTTGCTATATCTTAATTGCCATAAATTCTGAATATAGCCTCGTTCAATATCTGAGGGGAACTTCCTGTCAGAAGCAAGTTGACGTCAACGATCCGTTTATTTCATGCAAAGGGTAATACATGCCTGACACATGTACAAACTTTAGACATCCAAAATCACCGTGGTCCTCTGCCGCTATAACTAGCACTAACCTCAAACTTGGCATAGAGGTAGAGATTCGGTACCCATCGCGAATGCGCTAGACCAGGTCTGTTGGGTTAGGAACGATCTCTGTCGCTATATCTAGCACTCGCTTCATATTTGGTACAGAAATAGAAATTTGGGAACCCAACATAGATGTACAAGATCAGGCCCGCAGGTGTTTTGACTCAATATAAAAATGCGATCCTTGTGTCGGGTAAAATGGTAGAGAATGTTAGAGCGAGGTCGAAGGCTGGGTTTGAACCATCTATGATAATCTATAACCGTCTCATAAGGAAAGTATGAAATCAAAGGGGCGACAGTTTTTTGTGTAATGTTTGCTGCCACTAAAGCTGGATGTTGACGTCAATTGATGGATCTCTGGTGACATCTACTGATCTTCAACATGGCAGTTCGACAGACGTATCATACGACGTTAGTAAAGCCAGGGACGTCAATAAAGGACCATCTAATCAGTTGACGAATGCCATAACTATTGCTTGAATAAACTGTATTTACCATTTTTATGCTATCAAACAAACAAAAATTCTTAACAGGAATGTTGGAGTTCAAAGTTTACTTTCAATCTAAATGAACGGTTGGTCAACCCACTGTTTGATAGACATCGGTGATTCGTCAATTTACTCAGGAAGTTATTTTCAAACTTCGAATCCACTATAAAATGGTATAAATACTAATTAAAATCAATTTGTATGAATACCCGATCTTGCGACCACTTCACTTAAGCGACAACAACTAAAATCCTATTTTCAAATCAAAATGCGTTTAATTTTTTAGGGAGTTTTCTTCTTATAGTAAGATAAGTTGAGTTTTCCCACTTTTATACTGTTGTACACCAACTTGTATCATAACAAAGTCCAAGACTTCGACGAAATTTAGCAGTTTTTTACAAAAAAAATGTCGGATTAATTTAAATCAAACATTGGCGGGCTGGTTTAAATGAAAAAGAAATTTTCGGGAGATAATTATTTTAAAAGCTCATCTTGAAGTTTTTCTCACATTGGAAATTGACAGATTTACATATGAGGTCGGAAACTAAGTTTCGAGGTAGAGGTACTGTAGGACGGTGTCGAAAGGCGTCATATTCTCCTTTCTCATGTATGTTTAAATCCGTCACCGAAAAAAACATAGAATCGTCCTATTCTTCTACCAAGAGCAGGTTGTTGGGCGAATCAAAATATCGTGAATCTGAAAATGAAAAAGAAGAAAAATTATGTTACTAATAGATTCGTTAACTTAACCCATGTCATGCTAAATAAAATCTTTATCTGAATTTGCAGCAAGATCAAAGGCCAGACAGCGCTGGAAGCACTAGTTAAAGGTCAAAATGCGCTTTTGAAATCAATTTTATACACACCTCTTGGTTGAAGGAGACAAACGGGAGGTGTAGACTAAGATCAGACTGCACTTATGTGCAGGCTGATCTTTGTCTATGCTTCCTGCCAAAACAGGAATATTCCGGGTTTAGAATGACTAGGGTTAAGTTAGAAAAGAGCGTCATGCACAATTTTGAAATCAACACGATATCGGGATACCCCGGATCTCGTCTAGACTTTTCCAGATGCCGAACATTGCCTTTTTAAGCGTTGCTATGACGCATCTATTACGTCATTTGCATCCGCTAATAATTCAAAAATTTACGGAATGATACGATTTAATGTGCTAGTTAACAAAGGGTCACATCAAGGAACTAGTATAGTAACTAAGGGTAACACCGAGGACTGATTAAGGTCAATCTAAAATAAAATCGGAATTTATACTGTAAAAATATATGAAGATAGGTGTACAGGGTACAACACCACACAAATCAAGACCAATACATAAGGAATATTATATTACAATAGAGATACAAGATATTGCATAGCCGCCGAGGTAGCGCATCAGACTCCTAATGTTAAATCATTGGATGTCATAGGTTCGATCCCCAGCCATGGCACATATCCTTTCCGTCATTTGTCTCTCACCAATGGGTGCATAATCGTAAATCTAAGTGGGATAGTAGCTGGAGGCTAGGAAAGGGGGGAGTGGTAGTACTGGTGTGAGAAATACAAGGAATCCATTGTTAGGTGCTCCAGCCGACGCGATATGACTGAAATACTGTTAAAAGTGGCGTTAAACCCCATTCAATCAATCATTCAAGGTATTGCATTTTCTTTTAGCTGCGGAGCAGTATATTTCACGAGATCGAAGGCCGAAAATGTTGTATCGCAATCGAATAAAAAATTCCATTTATCATATACCCTTTTTTATTGATTAAATTCGATGAAATAATATAAAACTGTATATTTCTAAAAGTATTTCCATTCTCTTTGGCCATTCGGATTACGTTTATTCTCATTATGACGTCCTATACAGAACGAAAATGACGTCGCCTTAGATTACGTTATATGGACCCGTATTTTATACTATTACATATACATACTTTAATAAATCAATTTGATAAAGTAAAAAAAAATCTTGGTTTCTATATTTTTACCAGTATTTCCCATTCCTTTACCAGAATGGTAACGTTTATTTGTATTATGACGTCATATTCAGAATTAAAATGACACCATCTTAGACTAAATGGAACCTTACATGACATTTGTCAGATACGGATGTTTGTTCTGAAGAGTCCGATTAAGTCAGTGTGATATGTTTATATTTACTAGAAATATTTATAAGTAGAGTACCTGTGATCGCGATGGTGCACTTATACTATAAACAACAGCGTCAGCGATATCTTCTGGTTGTATTGACTGAAAATATAAAAATAACAGAGGTGCATTCTTTTCGTCGAGATTTTTATTGAAATTTTTAAGATATGATTTTCTTTAAATTAAGACTTTTAAGACGCTAAATAAGAATCTTAAGAACTCTTAACGAGGAATTTAAGCGTAAACAGCATTGGCTTAAACGAGTAGCCTTGACGACGTCGAATTCTTATTCAAAATAACAAAACTCGTTCTTTAGGACCTCTCGAAAATCTTATTTATTGGGATTTTCCATCTCGACGAAAAGAACGCACCTCAGTTAAATATTAACACATTACCACAAAACCAAATTTGAGACCGGTACGACTTACAAGAATTTGCGGATGACACATCAAATCTTGTTCAAACTGAAAATTTAGTACAATATAGTGTAGAAAACATCATAAGAATAATCTGTTTCACCTAATTTCACAATGTTAATTTCACATTGTTAAATTTTCTTTGTCGCGTAAAATGCGGAATAGTATGGTAATTGGTTAACACCCATCGAAATAAGGTGGACATTTTATTCAATGATTAGCTACTCCGTACCAGAGAAACCGTTCCTGTTTTCACCAATGCATCTTTTTTCCGGCGCATGTAACAATATTTAGGAACAAGCAATGAAGCTGGACAAAATTATCGGCCAATGTCGGATTTCAAAACAAACCTCTGGTCTAGAAGAATGATTTCTTTGAATAACAGACGCGATTGGTAAATTCCCAAACCTTACTTGAAATATTTGCTACACAATGACATTTCATACATTACTTTACAAACACATTTTCAATCTCTTATTGGCGTAAATTGTTGCTTCACTTGTAACTTCGTTAGATCCATAAAACGTAACGTCATCTTTTACGTAATTCCAACGTTATTTACATTGGTCACTTACTTCAACTTTCTTGTATAGTTCTCGACCTGCTTCAGGGTTGTCAGGATTCATTCGTGGTGCAAACTCTGTTTCAACTACACCTGGACTAATGCCCTAAAAACAGAATTCACATGTTCAGCTACCGTAACAGTGTTCATTTTTTATATATGAAATGTAGATGACAATTCAAGTTGTCAGAATACAGAAATGTAACCTGGCAATCGTAGCCTACGGGCACTTCATTCGCCGAGATTTTCAAAAGATTGCTAATTTTACAGGACCTTTCACCATCATTCATGCCACCACTGGCAGTTGAACACTCGATGATGTCCCTACATTCATGTTTGGAGTATAGTCAGTATTTTTTGGAGCGACAATACCTAATAGGATCTCAAAAACTCACCCCTGATTCTTGTAGTACCACGGGATGTATTTCTTCCTGTTTTACCACTATTGATATGAAAATTTCATAAACCCAATCTCTTATTCGGACTCCAGAAATTATTACTCGGAAAATATTAAAGCTATATCTTCCTCTAAAAAATCACAACAAAATTATTAAAAAACATACTTCTGGCCGAAAAGCATACAAATGACGGTTGAATTAATCAGATCAAAATAATTCTTCGCGGTTAGCATGCAATTCATGAAAGAAGCCTCTGTACCACAGTTTAAGGTTTGTTTACATAAAATTATGACGTCAGTGATTCAAACAACTAGAGTACATTTACAATTGAATAATCGCAGCTGTCAATCAAAGAATATATCGGCCAATCAAATTATTCATTCAGTCCGGAATTCAGATTTGAACTCCGAAATTGGCTGCCATTTTTGTTAAACAAATTTGTTGATTTGACGACCTAAATGTCGTAACTACAGCTTATCTAAGCTGTAGTTACGACGTTTATGTCGCCAACGAACTATTCTTTTCTACTCTTTTGTTACATACTATTGGTCAATTCTGTTCGTCCCTAAAGTCACCAGCGCCTGTGCATATATAAAAGTAAATGAAGAGAATAGCGAACACTTCCGGAGAAGAATCGGTGCAATCTAATTGATCTCAAAATGTTCACAAACACGAATAGAAATCCATAATAAACCAAAAAATACGCATTCCGAAGAAGTAAGAAGGCTCTTGTTTGTGTTAGTGACAAAAATAGTTTCAGGATTGTTTAAACAGGCTTAAATAGGAGTTCCGATTTGCACTAAACTTTTAAATGTTTTCTGCATTTTTTAATCAGGTTCATCTTATTATATGCTAATCGATAGGTAATCCTACAAATATTCACCAATAAAAGTTCTTTAAAATTTTATCCGAGAAGTAGTTTGGCATTTCCCCGTGCTCGTGGATTATATTTGTTTTCATAATAACGTTTTACAGGCAAATTTGATTACATACAGTTACTCGTATATGGGAACCCTTGGCACACAGTTCATTTCTCATTCCATCTGTGATAGCTCGAACAGCATGTTTGGTTGATGCATAGACGTGAGTAGCTGGGTTGTTTAAAACACGATGACCCGACATACTGTAATATGGAAAACCAATCACTATAGTTGTTGGTTGTAGAAGAAAAAATATATATACATACCACAATTCTTCATATTGTGTTTTATGTACTTTTAACCTCTTCCATCAAAATTACGCTTACTGACAACCCTCAAGGAAAACGTTGTGTGAAATAAAGAAATTGCTTAAAACAAGCACTTTCTTTATTTTCTCGAATACTTCCTATCCAGAAAGTTGAAATGATCGAAAAGATTTCATGATTTTTAAAATGTCGGCTCCAAATCCTTTTAATTTGGACCAGTCTAAAATTTTGTAGTCTGGAAATAGGTTAATATTAGAGATTGTACCAGACTAAAACACAGCAGATCAGATCATATACTGATCGAAAAAAATTTCGATCGGCCTAGAAAACATTAATGAAGACCAGGCCTGATGTGTTACCTCCGAGAGGTCATAAGTTTTTATTGATGAGTACCATAAACGTTGTAACTACACCTGATTAATACATTAGCTACCACGTGTAGGTCGCCTACAGTTTGCCTTTTGTTTTGTGTCCCCGGCCATATAGTTGGAAAACTAACGAATTATGGTATAACAGACTAACTGCCTTGTCGGATACCATAGGATGTGTCTAGCGAGATATAAGTTATCGAACAAATTTATTACACAAAAACAGAATTTTGTTGGAACTGCAGATACTATTGAACTTTTCTAAACTACTAATGAATATAATGAAAGGCCTCAAAGGGTTCCATTTCGGTAAGATTGGCCTAAACTATAAGATAAGCCTGACTGACCAAGACTAAATCCTACATATTCATTTCAAGCAATTATTTCGCGGATTTCCCGATCAATTTTCGTGCCCCGAGGCTCTTGTGACCGGTTTTCAAGCAACGAGGCTGCAGATGATTGCAGAGATTGTTGGAATTAGAAAGTCACCCACGGACAAGATGTTGTTTAGCCCGCAAACCATTTGACCTTAAACTGTTGCGAAATGAAGGCCTACCTGCTTATTAGTATTACGGAACCGTCATCCACTTTTCGTTCTTCCATCGATTTGATCGCTTCCCGACTACATATCATTAAACCGATTACATTAATCTGAAATCGTAAATAATATAAATGATTCGACATCTTATCCTATATATTCACTCGAACGAACTGTTTCAATTAAAGACGAACGGGTTAAATAGTCAAGTATATTTAAGACATTTTAAACCTTCAATACTTTTTTAAATTATACTGAATCCTACTTCTATCGCAATATCCTTTTCAGCGATTTCTAAACGAGTTTATTGAAAGGCAAGATCTTGAGTTCTCCCAAAAGTATAAGCGATATTTCAAGGAACACTGGCACGAGAGTTGAAAACTCAACTCAGTCCTGTACATCAGGATCTTAAGCGCTATTTCACAGCCTATAGAGTGCTTTAAAGTTGCAAAAGTCTGTCACATATAGTGATTTTAATGACAAGCAAATATTACTAGTTTGAATATCAGAACCCGACGCGGACACCAAAAGGAAAGCTTTTGGAATGAGACAATTGATTTAATTTCGGACTTTGTTCCAGAGATTATGACAGTAGATCATCTATTCGAAATTGATGAATAAAGTCTTGATTAACCAGTGTCCACACAATCCCCTTTTTTAAAAAACTTTGGAAAACATTGTGGAAAGTGAAGAAATTGCTTGAGACAAGCAATTTTGAGACAAGCAATTTCTTCTTTATCCACAATGTTTTCTACCACGAGAGATTACGAATTTTTAAATCAAACCATTCTGAAATTGTGGTTCGTTGCATTTGGACCAGTCTAAAAATTTGTCGAGTGAGGATGTATTAACCAAACCAATCTCTTTTAATCAAAGGTTCACCCAATCATATTTTCTTTTCTTTCCCGTTGTAACGCAAATTAACCCATTCCTGTTTTGATAAATTTTAGACCTGTTCAAATTCAAAGGTTTTGCAGATGAAATTTTTAAAGTAGATTTAATTTTAAGAACAACAATTCAGTAGGGAAGAAATTATTGTGATAAAAGAAGAAATTGCTTGATACAAGCAATTTCTTCTTTTTCTACAATATTTTCTCAAACATAAAATCATAGGGACGTGAAAACCAGGGATTGAACAGGAAAAGGGTTAAGGGATAGTATTCCAATTAGGCATTTCGAAAAGTTGAAGATTCAGTACAAGAAGGTCTAAACAGGTTATCCCCGAAACTGATAACTACCAGTGACATGACATGCAACAAACACAACCCGGTATTAGTGGCCGCGTAAAATCTTTAGAAAAGAGATAACGATATCTCATCGTCCTTACGCTATATTTGTAGCCATTTCAGTCCCATTTGCGATGGTATCGTACCTTCAAAACCTAAAGTTGCTAAGAGACATATTCCCTTTGTACTTCCATAGCCTTCGTTACTACTCAGACTGTTAAAACAAGAGGGTCATAATGGTCCCAAATCGCTCACCTGATTGATTGATTGATGGAATGGGGCTTAACGCTGCTTTTTAACAGAATTTCAGTCATAACGCGGCGGCTGGAACACTTAACAATGGATTTCAGGTATTTCTTAATCCAGTACTACCACTATATCCTTTCCTAGCCCCCAGCTGCTATCCCACTTAGGTTTACGATTATCCACAAATTGGTGAGAGACAAATCTCGGAAAGGATTTGTGCCACCGCCGGGGATCGAACCCATGACATCCCATGATTGAAGATTAGGAGTCAGATGCGCTACCGACTGCGCTATGACGGCGGCAAATCGTTCACCTGAGTTGACTCTCGAGACAAACAATCTGACCTACAATGTCGACGATATTTTTGTTGTTGTTTTCTAAGAATTTACTTTTTTTCCTGGATTTCGACCCATTTTGAATCCGTCAAACACTTTTTCAAGAGAAACTATCTGGCCAATTCCCAGGCTAACTAAGCCATAAACAAAACCTCTAAATAGTTTTCATGCATTTATATGTGACCTAGTGACCTAGATTTTTGTTATTGTTGTTGTTGTACTCAAATTTACCCATTTTCGAAATTGTCTGAGATATCACCAATTTACAAGTTGATAGAGCTTAAGATAATGTACAAGATTTTTCCTAGAACTGACCTCGTGGCATAGTTTTCGACACGATGTGACCGAGTTTACAAACTGTCCAAGTTTTATCAAGACAACTATTCTGACCAACGTTCAGGCTGAAATAAGGTCTGTAGGAACTAACCAAGTGACCTAGTTCTTGGGCCGAAGTGACCCTATTACAACTTGTTTTAGATTTAATTAAGACCAACATCCTGACTAATTTTAATGTTAATTGGGCCAATAAAACATCAAGAGTGTTTAGAATATTTTCCTAAAAATTGACCAAAGTATCTTGTTTTAGACCCCAAGCGACCAAATTTTAAACTTCCCCGAGATTTCACCAAGACAAATATTCTCGCCAATTTATAGATCAATATGGCTAAAAATAGGGCCTCTAGAGTGACTACAAGGGTTTTCTAAGAAATGACCCCGTTTACCCTAAATGACCTAATTTCAAACATATCCAAGGTTTTATCAAGATTAACGTTGAACAGGGGTGCCTTTCTAGTATTTTTGTCGTAGCGTATTCGTCGACCCGATAGTATAAAAATCTAAAGGTCACTCTTTTCGAAATATCTCTTCCCTATACACTTTTGATAAGCGAGAAGACCTTGGTCCTTAGTTTCTGAAGATTACGTCATTCAGATTTTTATATGTGAGGGCGAGGTAATAAATGATCTTCGTTTTAATCAAATTTTGAGCAAATTAATTAATAGTGAATGCGATTAAAAATCTCAATCAAGTTTTGCGTTTAGTATATCAAAATTTCGAGGGGCTTTCTATCAAATTTCGGGCATTCTAAATGGATGAACATTATTTCGTGCGCCCATGAAAAATTAGAACAGAACTATTTTGCGTGCTTTCGAACTAAGTATTGCCTTTAAAGTCTATCTCGAATTTTAAGGTATACCTGGATAAATTATAAGAAATGATAATAGCTAATCTCACAGAACAGCCACGTTCATCCCCCCTCCAAAAAAAATAATACCGTTCACAAAGGGGAAGATACGATTTATAGGTTAAACAAAAACACACAAAGAAGTGAGACAGCAATGGTACTATTTGAGATCAATTTAAATCAATTCTATCCACTTACGTCATACATTTGTTTCCACATCTCCGTACTTCCGGTAAGGAGAGGGGCATTATGGGCCAGTCCAGCATTGTTTACACAAACATCAACACCGCCATATTGTTTTTTGATCATGTCAAACATTGACAGAATTTCGTCCTCCTTAGACACGTCACACTTAATGGCTGTAAGGGAGCCTTTACTTCCTTTCAACGATTCCGCTAGTGCCTGAAATAAACATTGATTGACTGACATAGCTTAACGCCACTTTCAGTAGTATTTCAGATATATAGCGGCGGCTGGTGTATCTACGCATTACTTTCTGTCATTTCTCATGCTAGAATAACCTCAACTTTCTTTCCCAGCCACACATAAACGTACTACATGAAATTTGACAATTTTTCGAGAGACAAATGGCGCATTTCGCGGTGACGTTTTAGTGTCGGCTGAACAAGGGTTCGAACTCACAACCACATGATTAAGAACACCGCAGATTTTCCACTTACTCGCGACGGCTGGATTGATTGAATGGGTTAAACGCCACTTTTAACGTTATTCCAGTTATATTGCGGCGGCTGGAGCACCAAACAATGGATTCCTGGTACTTCTCACAACGGTACTACCACTACATCCTTTCCTAGCCCCAGCTGCTATCCCACTTAGTTTTACGGTTATCCACAAATTGGTGAGAGACAAACGTCGGAATGAATATGTACCACCACCGGGGATCGAAATCATGACACCCAATTATTGAAGATTAGGAGTCTGATGCGCTACCGACTGCGCTACGACGGCGGCTCGCGACGGCTGGAGCACCTAACCATATATTAATGAAACTGATACCAAATAATGAAATTGTTTTCCATTGGTCAATTCAGGATGTAATGACTTGATTCTTAAATGTCGCGTTTTCTCTATTTACTGCTTAAAATCCGTCTATCCACTCTTACACGGTCTTACTCCCTAGTGTTGCATTTTCTGCTCTCCGATAAGGCTTGCCTTTCACAGGGACAAGCCGGTGGGGGGTGTTGTTTTTTTTAAACCCTTTGCAATTCTAAAACTTTCTACCCTTTCCTTTCCGGTCCTTGGTTTTACGTCCCTGTGATTTTATAATTGTGAAAACATTCCATAAAAAGAAGGAATTGCTTGTAACAAGCAATGTCTTCTTTTTCAACATTTTTTCTGTCCTACTGAATGGTTATTTTCAATTTAAATCCACTTTCAATTACCGTCACAAAAGCTTTGCATTTTGACAGGTCTATAATTTTGAAAAACAGGAAAGGGTTAAGAGATTTCACTAGTATCAGTACTTTAAACCTAGAGACAGCCATCTTCTAATTGTTTGGGCACTTGTATGCCATTTCATAGTCTACTTATAGTCCGCTTCCGATCAAGGCAGGACCAGTTGTCTACCAACTGGGACTGGCCGCGATTTACACCGAGCACATCAAGGTAACGTTCTACTGTTCTTGTCTAAATTCAAAAAGGTAGCAGCCGATATTATAAAGTAGGTACAATTCGATATCGCACCTACGATTACTTCTTTTTCCACAATGTTTTCTCGCGTATGATATCACTTTGACGTTAAATCAGGGATTGTATGGGAAAGGGTTAAAGAGCTAGTCAGAGGTTTGTTACAAGAATTAGGGCTTGTACTTAGAAGAACTAGAGACGGATGGACATGGATATCCTTTTCCACATTATTAGTAATCCAAGCCATTTAATAATGCCTTGATCGTGGAGGGACCTTTATCATATACCGAGAGAGAGACAGATAGGTTGAGAGACAGAGAGACATTAGTGGAGGAAGAGAGATACACAGACCGCTCTGAGAGAAAGAGAGACAGACAGAGAGGGGGGAGAGGCGGAGAGAGAGAGAGAGGGGGGGGGGGGGCTAAAAGACTGAGACTCAAAATGACCCATACAATCAATAAAGCTTTGAAAATATCAGCGTATCTATTTGTCTATATCCAAAAAGTTAACTGCCATAAGTGGTCCTCTTCAAGCTCCAACACATTATGAATCAGAAAGAGGGCTACGTTATCGCAGCTACCCGCTAGTATCAATAGAAAAAAGGGGGTCATTTTAAGCATTCAATGAGTGGGTTTGTATGGGTTCGCATACATACATGTACAATATACTGTTACAAAACCGCAATGTCTCGGTCTACCTGTACAGTGAATATAAATTGCTGCATACATACCTCGATTTTCTGCACGTTTCTAGCACACCCGACAACTTTCATGCCATGTTCCACCAATGTTTTAGCAATGGCTGCGCCTATACCGACAGAGGCTCCCGTCACCAGAGCTACTCGTCCGACCCATTTATCCATTTTCACTAATTGTATGCTGATAATCTAATGACTGACGATAACGCGTTATATAAACTACAGTACGCCGACTATAATAACACATGTATGGTCGAGAGGTTTCTTTTTGTTTGTTTGTTTGTTTTTTTCTGTTGTTAGTTTTGTTTTTCTTAATAAAAACCTTGTATTTGGGACATCTGCAAAGGTGTAAAATGAAGACTTTTTTTATAGACATGACATATTGAGCAGCATTATTTTTGGCTGAAAAAATATATGGTATCAACCCTTTCCTAGCAATCTCGTTATTTGGAAGCCACCAAATAAAACATGGAGCTTCATAACAATGTTTTACCATCTTAAATTCAGAAAGACGCCTGAAATTCTTTGAATTCGGACCAGTCTGTTTTTGTGTGTAAGGTGTGTTTTTTTTTTTTTTTTTGTTTGTTTTGTTGTGTTTTGTTTTGTTTTTGTTTGTTTTTGAAATAACGACATAAAAGTCTAAATTAGCATAGGTGAATCTCAAACTGTTACGTGAGAGCAAATAATCGTTTCTTAATCCTTGGTGACTATTGAGAAATTCATAGAAAGCAAAGACTTCGTGCTCAAAGATCCAATGACCAACCTTGACATGAAGTAAACTAAATTTACATCATCTATATATCACTTGCACACACCTATAACAATTATATGTCATCCATCCTTGGAGGGTACTTAAGGAGACCCCGGGGTATCCGAGGATGTGTCTCAAAGTTGCAGACGACAATTTTCAGATGATGAAATCTTGAAAATCTTTGACTTTTGGACCGAAAACATTGGCAGAAAACATTGTGAAAAATGAAGAAATCGCTTGTAACAAGCAATTTCTTCATTTTCCATAGTGTTTCCCAAAGCTTTCATATTGAGGGGTGTTTAAAGGCGTCACTTTGTGGGAATGAGTTAATTCTTTCCTGTTCAACCCCTGGTTTTAACGTCCCTTTGAATTTATAATTGAGAAAAAAATGTAGAAAAAGTTGAAATTGCTTGTAACAACCAATTTCCTCTTTTTCAACAATATTTTCTACCGAACTGAATGGTTATTTTTCCAGTTAAATCCACCTTCAATATTCGTCTGCAAAACCTTTGAATTTGGACAGGTATATTTTTTTCTTCAAAACAGGAAAGAGCTAAGCACGCATTAAAGATGTATGAATTAGTAAAGCAACGTCTAGCGAAACTCTTATGATAGTTTTAGTCGCGCTACCCTCAATACGACAGTACCTGCTTCACAGACTCTGTGACCGCGAAGCCAACAGAAAAATCGTTATGATGTCCTTTTGAAAATATACCTGCACCGTTCAAATTACTGCATATTACTTTTTAGCACTTCTTTGGTGTATATGGTATGTTTTGAAGACATTTCTAGATCTCATATATTCATCGATAAAGATTCTGCCAGTAATTGGAAAATGATTAAATTAGCTGTATAGAACATTTACCATTCCCCAGTTGTCGAATGTCGATATCGATTTCTAAGGTTTACGTTATTTCTATTTATTCATTTATTGAGTTGCTAGAGGTTGTTGTCTGTCTGTCTTTCCTTTCATCACCCGTCTCTGTATGTCCGGCAATGCAAGTTGTAAAAACTGAGACAACGCATTGCAATGGTCAATGACCTGAAATAATCTGTTAAAACGAGGTGTAATTTGAGTGTTCAAAACATAAACTTCATTACCACACGATTGAATTCTAGACTAGTCTAAATTACAAGGTGATGCAGACGACAATTTTAAGAGTTTGTCTTGCTGGTTAGAAAACACAGGAGGAAATGAAGAAATTGCTTGTAACAAGCACTTTCTTCATTTTCTATCATGTTTTCTAAAAGAATTTCTTGATGGGCGTAAAATGTAGGGATTGTGAAGTAATGGATTAAGCTTTCGTCAGTCATCGACAATAAGTAATGTATGTATTTCAAAAATTATAAAATGACACCTTCTCAATCCCTCTAGGCTTTTAGTCACAAATCAATTATCGTAAACATATCACGCCTTTTAACGAGTTTACTTTTCAGCATGCGGAAATGATTCGTGCAAAATTCTACATGCAGGTGGCTTTTTTATGATGGGGTGGGGCGATTTCTTACGCTCCTCCCACTAAACTTTAGTAAGAAAATCCAAAGAAACATATCAGATTGAACAAAATCTCAAGTAAGTTAATAGTGATAAAAGGAAATAAAACGAAAATGGAAATTTCTCCCGTAAAGATTTTGTGCTGTTTATTTTGCTTGTTTATATTCACAAGAGGTCAGGTTATACCAGTGCGCTCGCCTGTAAGGAGATTTGGGCCAGGTAAGCCGTCATTTAAATCTAGGTGTTGTTCGGGCTTGAATAAAACTTTTTTTCTCAAACTAATTTCAAAGACCAGTGAAGATTAGAGACGGATAATGAGGTTTTTTAATCCATTCCCACACAATCCCGCTTTTTGACGCTCCTTCAGAATAAGGCTTATGAAAACATTGTAGAAACTGAAGAAATTTCTTGTTACCAGTAATTTCTTCAGTTTCCTCAGTGTTTTCTACCCAACCAGACAAAATTATTTAAACTTCACCATTTCAAATTGTTGGCTGAAACTTAAAGTCTTAAATTTTGTCGTCTGGTAGTGCGCTCTTAGACTTTTTTATGCCGAAGAAACATAAGAAATAACGCGTTGAGTTGTATTTCCCTGAAACAAATTATTCTCCGTTAGTTGATCGTCGCCGAATCTCGGGTTATTCTTGTAGTATTATACTTGTCAACTTTTAAACAGTAAAACTTTTTTATGAACGCAGGTGAATTACGTTTGCCCTCCTTTTTGACAAAAATAGTACTGTATGGAGGGATCTCACTCTTCTCGAAGTAACAAACTGGCCAACATAACCCATTTCCACACAATTACGCCTTTTGACTCCCCAAGAAAACCAATTGGGAAAACATTGTGCAAAATGAAGAAATTGCTTGTAACAAGCATTTTCTTCATATTCCAATATGTTTTCTACCCAGAGTGTTGCAAAAATCTGAAAATTCAACAAACTTTAAATTGTCGTCTGCAACTCCTTTGAATTTGGATCAGTCTAAAATTCTGTTTTCTGGTAATGAGTAAACGGAAGTTTAGGCCGAGACCTTAACAGTTTCATAGTCACGTTACAGTAGGATGAGTGGTTGGCACGTCTACTTAGAAACTTTAAAGAGTAATCTTGAACAGATTTTCATGGAAATTTGATATAAGGAAATTTTCTTCTTTTCTAATAGTTATTAATGTAATTTTGAAACATCGCAAATTATCGGATCAGTTCGTTAGTCTTCGGGTAATGTCTGAATTACTAACGGAAGCAAGAGACGTCATTGAAAACCACAAATAATTTCGGTTCAATAGATAACGTGTTTATCCGATGAATTCCTGTTCCATTCGGGTTGTACGTCGATGACTTATTTGGCTCTTGTAACGTGAAATGTTTTTGCATGTTTTCTTTCTTTTTAGTTAGGGTACGAACAGTCATTTTCATTTCAAAATCACCTTAATCGCATTCTCTCAAATATTTGAAAGCATTAGTTAGATATTTGAAAATTGAGAGCCATTTTTTTTATTTCATAATCTGTGCAAGAGCCGGTTTTAAAAATCGTCATCATCAAAGTTCAACTTGAATATAGTAAAATATAAATCTTTCATCGGTTAATAAAACTAATGTTTTGTATTAATAAGTATTGGATTGGTGAATTCTCGGGTTGTACCATTCCCACCAAACCCCGTATTACAGAGAGGGTAGTTGTGAAAAATGGGAGGGGGAGGGTAACCGAAACAGATTTTGTAACTATCACTGGAGACCAAAGTTCGACTTTATCGAAATTTTAGGATTTTCCCATCATACTTCAAAACATATATTTGTCTTTAACTCATTACCAGACGATAAAATTTTAGACTTGTCCACATTGAAACAGTTGCAGACGACAATCTATGATTATTATTGTTACAAGCAATTTTTCATTATCCACAATGATTTTCGATCCAAAATACAAAGATTTCTAAAATTTTCATCACTCAAAAATTGTTGTCTATAAATTCTTTGAATTTGGGAAAAATTTGGAAGATGAAGAAATACCTTGTTATAGGTAATTTCTTAATTATCCACAATATTATTTGGAAACGATTGTGGAAAATGAAGAAATTGTTTGTAACGAGCAATTTCTTCATTATCTACACTGTTTTCCAACCTAAAATAAAGATTTCTTAAATTTCATTACTTAAAAACTGTTGCCTGCAAAGTCTTTGCATTTGGACTAGTCTAAAATTGTGTCTCTGGATAATCGTTTTATACCATTGACTACAGGATGTAACATTTATTAGGTCAGAGTAAGATCGATCACAGTAAACAAAGTCTCAACGTTAGCCAGTCGCCAGGTTCAGTGCAGTCTGATGTATGTCGTTATGATTCCTAATTCAATAAGACCCATTATGATCCTATTTTCAGGTCGTCAAACCCCATTTCTGACCGGAAGTGTTGTACACGGCTCCTGTTATTTCAATGACACTTTCTCTCCTATAAAGGGCCGCGTGGACCTGAGACAAGACCTGGCTGTAGTAAGTTGTTTTTGTCTGTGGACACGCCGAAGTGTTATCAAACATGTATCAAGGGCGGTAAACGCTCTATATATCTTACGTTTACCTCATGATTTCGTCCATGAAGCTTAAATTTATCATAAAATCAAGATTTTAAATTTTCAGCATCTTGAAAAGGTAATCTTTAATTCCTTTGAAATGGACAAGTCTAATTTTTTTTGCTTCTGGTTACGAGTTAATCAGGCGTTTTTAGATAAACACCGGTACAAGGGCGGCGTTTTGGAAAGTCCTGCCTAAAGGACATTCAAACGTGACAAACGATCGATTGATTAAATGGGGTTTAACACCACGTTTAACAGTATTTCAGTCAAGTCGCGGTGGCTGGAGTACCTAACCATGGATTCCCGGTATTTCTCACAACAGTACTACCACTACATCCTTTCCGAGCGCCAGCTGCTCATCCCACTTTGGTTTACGATTACCCATCCATTGGTTGTAGACCAAGGTCAGAAAGGATTTTTCCCGCGACCGGCGATCAAACTCGGGACCCCTTGATTAGGAGTCCGACGCGCTATCAACTGAGCCTATGCGTGACATTTCCAACCATTTCGCATGTGCCTAACTCGCACACATTGAGCGCCCTGGACAGCCTTTCGGGGCAATAAGAATATTCGCTGATTGTTTAAAGAAGCCTTGGGTCAGTATCTATCTAAGGAGCGCTGAGTTAAGACTCTGATCAGACTGTGCGGATGCACAGGCTGATCCGAGTCTTTACTGGCGCACATGTGTAATGGTTGGAAATGTCACGCATGGGCTCAACTGCGCTATGGCCCTTTTATTCCCCAGACATGAAAACTAAAGTACAAGCTACAATTTCTTGTTAACTCCGAATTGGGGATTACGTCATAACTTCCTATATTGGTGGCCCATCGATCAGAAGTAATCAATATACTCGTGTGTAAAGTGCAGTTTTGAACACATTTCAAATAATCGATGGCCGAATGCATTCTTTACCCTTTCCTGTTTTATGAAATTTTCGACTGGACCAAATTCAAAAGTTTTGCAGACGACAATTTAAGAACATATTTAAAAAATAATCATTCGGTAGGGTAGAAAATATTGTGGAAAAGAAGAAATTGCTTGTTACAAGCAATTTCTTCTTTTTCAAACAATGTTTTCTCAAGTATAAATCACAGGGACGTAAAAACCAGGGATTAAACAGGAAAGGGTTAAAGATAGTCACTTTGCTACAAGGCTTTTTCAAAAACCAACAAGAGAGATTGAACATGTCCTTGTTGTTTGTTTGTTTGAATGGGGTTTTTCGCCGCTTTCAACAATCTTTTAGTTATATCGCGGCGGCTGGAGCACGTAACAATGGAATCCTGGTATTTCTAACACCAGTATTACCACTAAATCCTTTCATAGCCTCCAGCTGCTATCCCACATAGGTCTACGATTATCGACCCATTGGTGAGAGACAAATAGTCGGAAAGAATGAGTGCCGCCGTCGGACATGTCCTTATTGAAAAACAATGTTGATGCATCAAGTAAGTTAACCCATCTCTTTATGGCAAAATTTAAGACTGGCCAATATTGAAAGAGGGTGCAGACGACAATGTTAAATCTATATCTTTTTTATTTTTTCAACTTTCATCTTTTCTTTATTTTTCACGGTGTTTTTCGTGTTCTTTGGGGCGTCAAAATCACCATTGTGAGGAAATGGGTTAAGGGAAGGTTTGCGCATTTCCGTGCGTATCGAATGCATTTCATCTAAAAAGATTAGTGGATCAAATAAACTGTTAAAAGTGAGCACTAATTCAGTAAAGAGAAAATCAGATTTTCTTCCTTTACCACTACGTCTTGTGGTGTGTACAAGAAATAACAACGTAAAATTCAATGGTAGGATCGATTGACCAATCAAATCATGCATTTAGACCTGAAGTTAACCTTGAACACCAACATTTATGGTATTTTGTTTTGTTGGTTTGGCAATGTACACGTCATAACTACAGCTTGCTTATTCTAGCTATAGTTTCGACGTTTAATTTGCGATTTTTCTGTTACATTTGAATGACCATAAAATTTTGCATACTACAGTACATTTATCCAGGTTGAACTTCCTATCGGAGGTCAGTTGGGGTGTCGATTGATCCGTCAATTACAATTAAGGCATGTGGCCCGTTTTATCAAAGGAATTTCTAATAGACGAAAGTCGCAAGACCTTTGATAAAAATAGCCCCTGCTCCTTTTATCAATTTACAAAGTAAAAATCGAACACGTGCGCGACATTTCCAATCATTTTACATGGGCTCCAAGTAAAGACCTAGGTCAGCCTGTGCGTCCGGTCTGACCAGAGCCGTCACTATGCACCCTGTAGATAGCTTCTAGCTCTAAAGCTTCTAAACTAGTTCTTACATAATCCCTCCTTTCTACGCCTCTCAACAACAACAACAACAAAATGAAAACGTTGTAGAAAATCAAGAAATCGCCTTTTTCCAAGTAATTTCTTCATTGAACACAAAAGTTATCTCCTCCAACAGAATAAACTTTCAAAAACTAAATATTTTGGGCTGCAGCTTCTTTTAATTTGGACTTGTCAAAAAGTTTGTCATGTAGTAATGGGTTAGGACAACCGGTAAATCTTCTAAATATACTATGTGGCGATCTATGATGTTTGATGTGAACGTCTCACGCCCGTGTAATTGTTTGAAATATCCCGTTACATAATATAACGAGAAGACAGTATAATAAGGACATGGTTTCACCGTTTAAATGTTCATTTTTGGACCCATCGAACGTAAAGGTAACAGGAATATTGACTCTGTTCGGGCTGAACAAGGCAACATTACAAGCTTTAGACTTTTCCTGAAACAAGAAAATAAGTCATTCTACCTTAAGTCACCCATTCTCTATTACAGGCCCCTCCATCTATGCAAGTCCGTGTGCAGGTGATCGGTCTACCACAGAGTACAATGAGCGACCAGGAACACGCTATGCACGTGCACCAGTGGGGAGATACTGGCAGGAACTGTTATAACGCTGGACCTCATTTTGATTCTGATCCATTCTCAGTCCACGGTGGTCCAAACTCCATGGATAGGTAAGGCTAGAAAAATAAATCCTCTGACTTCGCCAACCTTTCTAATAATTCTTCTCGGATCAATTTAAACAAATTGTTTATTGGTTAATTTTGACATAAGTTGTTTCAAAACAAACAAGCCATGGTGAAAAATTCGCGGCAAGACACGGCGGGGATTTCAACAACTACCTCTAGAGATTGCCTTGTTATAATCCATAGCAAACTTTTTGTGAAATTTTGATACTATTTCATAGAGAATTGTTCGAGAAATTATGCTGATATGATTTTTTCTATTAACCGATTCCAACACGATCTCGCTTTTGACGCTCCACAGATAAAATTTTAGACAATATTGCGTTAGATGATGAAATTGCTTGTTGCAATTTTTCTACCCTCAACACACACAAAAAAGTTTTCATCAAGTTGAAAATAAATTGTCCTTGAATATCAAGCAATCATAAATTGTGTTGTCTTATAATGGATTAGTTATTCTGCCTTAATTTTTCTTTGTAATTTGATTCATTTACCGTTTTCCAACAGGTCAACACGCCATGACGGAGATTTTGGTAACTTACGTCAGACCAATGACGGGGCCATAGACACAACATTTAATGTACAAAATATGATGTTGGCCGGAGACTCGGGGATATTGGGGCGGTCTATTGTGGTACGTATGGGCGTGGTATATGTCGAGGCATCCTTAGGCATATCTTAACCCTTTCCCGTTCAATCCCTTGTTTATGTACCCGTGCTTTTATAATTTGAGAAACATTGTAGAAAAAGAAGAAATTGCTTGTGACAAGCAGTTTCTTCATTTTTCACAATATTTCCCGCCCTCCTGAATGATTTTTTTTTCAAATTCAATCCACTTTAGATTATTTTCTGCAAAACCTTTGAATTTAGACGGGTCTAAAATTTTGCAAAGCAGGAATCGCTGTACTTTGTAAACCGATTTATTTTAGGATTGACGTCATGCTTCTTAACCCTTTCCCGTTTTGCGAAAGTTTCGACTGGCAAATTTGAAAGGCGTTGGAGACGACAATGAAAATTGGATGCAATGAATTGAAACTATCCTTAGTGGTAGAAACTAGTGCGAGAAAAGAAGAAATTGTTTGTTACAAGCAATTTCTTCTATTTTCACACTATTTTCTTATGTGTAAAACCACATAGACGTAAAAACCAAGTACTGTACGGGAAAGGGTTAATCTTATAGCTTTCGTTAACACTTCCATCGTATAAGTAAATGTGAAAAAACATTCCCACATTATAAAACCCTTAAGGGAAAAAAAACTTTCAAAAACATGGGAAATGAAGAAATTACGGATGACAAGCAGGTTCTTTACTGTCTAGCGTTATTCTCTCTAAAAGACAGAACTTTTCTTTATAAATCTTACCAACTGTAGAGTGTTGTCCTGGACTTCTTTGAATTTGGATTAGTCTGTAATTTTGTCGTCTAATAATGGGTTAAGTTACAACTCTACCCAATTGAACTTTCCAATCACGTTGTTCGTGGTTCATTAGAGAGGGGCAACAAAATGTTCAAGAATAAATTGTCGAGTACTGTACTAGTCCGCAAAGACCAAAGCTCCGTGATTTTTCAACCCATTCCCGCACAACGAAGTTTTAGATTGGTACAAATTGAAATAAGTTGCAGACAACTTAAAGTTGGGGGATTTTATTTTTTCGTCTTTTATAGATAGAAAACATTATGGATAATGCAGAAATTGCTTGATACAAGCAATTTATTCGATTTCCACAAAGTTTTACAAAGATTTTTTCTTGAGGGGTGTAAAAAGGAGGGACGTTGTTGGTGGGAATGGGTTAAGTTTAAGATTTCTTCAAATTGATCACATATCAATATATACGACAGCATCATTTAGGGTGATATACCATGTTTTGCAGTTACACGAGAGCAGAGACGACTTTGGACTCGGAACCAGTCGGAACAGTCTCCGGAACGGGAATGCCGGTCCACCCATCGCCTGCTGTGTTATTGGACTCGCCGACAACACTAACTGGAATAATCCATTATTTGTGAACGGTCAATTTCCAAACCCAGGACTTAATCCGTTAAATAATGTTATTGGTTAACACATAAAATGACATTGAATTGCTGAGTGCATAATCATCCTATTCCAACAAAGTTACGCTTTTGGACATCCTTCGAGAAAAAACAATTCGGAAAACTTTATTTGAAATAAAGAAATTGCTTGTGACAAGCAATTTCTTCATTTTACACAATGTTTTCTATTCAGAAAGTTGAAAAAAATCTAAAATTTCCTAATTTCTGAATTATTGTCTGCAACTTCTTTCAATTTGGACCAGTCTAAAATTTTGTCGTCTGGGAGTGAAATAAAGACTAAGCTGTTACGTAACAAACAGTCTACAATAACTTATCAACAAGCAATTAAAGGATCGCCGCTGTAAAAACATAAAAATCCGATTGACAAATCAAATCATTCATTTATACAGAGAAAAGAATTTCGAACTTCGACATTTCAGCAAAGCATTTTGGTTGGCTTGGCGACTTAAACGTCGTTACTACAGCTTATTAAAGCTGTAGCCATGACATGGTTCGCCATCCAACCATTTTTACTCCTTTGTTAAATGTAACTGACCATAGATTGTGCAAAAAATCTTGCTGTTTTATGTCCTAGTCGAACTTACTGTCGAAGTTAAGCAAGGGTGGTCAATTATTCGAAATTTGAATCAATCAAATCATCTTTGATTTAACACTCAATGTGTTACCTCTTGACAGTGTAAAAGTGTGAATATACAATAATTGCGTGTAAGACAAATCCAAATGTGAATTCTACATGCTATCAGAAATTATGCCAAGCTCAACTTTTGCACAAGAATATAATGTACTTGGTTGCTTTTATCAAATTTATCCCTTATTTCGATAAGGGCGTCAATATTAACCCTTGTACTGCTGAATATTTATCCCTTCTTAATATTAACCCTTTATCCTTTCTTCACATTTTTTGTTAAATTTAGATCTACTTTATGTTCAAATATTTCCTACTAAAAGAACACTAAAAGAATAAAAAGCAGGTAGAGTACACCAAGATCAGACTGCACATCTGTGCAGGCTGATCTTAGTCTATACACCTGCCACAGCTATAGTCAAAACAGCAATATTTCAGAATCAGCATGACAAGAGTTAGCAAAATTGTGATGTAATATATGTATATTAACAAAGAGTGAATAATAAATTGTGCTTTGATAAACGGACTGTATGAGTTGTAAAATCATTCTGAATATCCTATACGAATAAGTCTTGTTTAGAAAATACCAGTTACCAATGAAAAATTTTGCAGTATGATGAATTCAACTACCATTTCAATTTAAGGTCAAAGGACTGAAGATACAGAATGCCGCATTATCATGAATGAATTATCATTCAATTCATCCTTTTCCTTCGTTTCGGGGAGGGAATCCAAACCACCTGATTAACAATTTACGGGATTTTTACCCTCGACATGCTGAACCTAAAGTACACAAACTTTGAAATGGAAGTATAGACTAAGATCAGCCTGCACATATGTGGATTCTGTTATCTAAGTCTACACAAAATGTTTCATGCTTTAACCAATTCCCCTGCTTTTTATGCTCCTCTGCAAATTCAGATAGATTTAAGTAAAACAGGCATGGCAATATGGTAAAGGGTATAATTGTCTGAAACTCGTAAATTTTTTTTAATAATCACTTCTCATCTTCTTCTTTTTAGTATATCTGCTAACTTAAATCCATTACCGCACAATCCTGCTTTTGGACACCCCGTGATAAAAATGTCATCTGCAACTTCTTTGGAGTTGGAACAGTCTAATATTTTGCTGTCTGGTAATGGGTTAGTCAACTGCAGCCTCTTTGAATTTGGCCTGATAATACAATAACTTCCTGGTTATTTAACCCATTCCAACACACAGCAAAATTTTAAACTGGTCCAAATTGAAAGAAGCTGCAGACGATAATTTCAAGTTGATGGAATTTTGAAATTTTTCGTCTTTTTTGGATAGAAAACATTGTTGATAATGAAGAAATTGCTTGATACAAGCAATTTCTTCATTTTCCACAATGTTTTCAAAAGCTTTTTTTCTCGAGGGGCGTAGAAAGGAGTGATTGATTTGGAATGGGTTAATGTAAATTGCATATTACTTCAAAATCATCATTATCTAAACTCATCAAATTTTGAAAGTATGCTTTCTCATAACCTGTCAAAATATTTATAAATAAAGTTTGATAATCGTACACTCATTTACCTTCAGGCACTCCAAATAACTTGTCAATCAAACAACCATCAATCAATATATCATACACATTATTAAGTATTTGGTCATCGTATCATCAAATTATTTATCCCATTACCAGACAACAAAATTTTAGACTGGTCCAAATTGAAAAGAAACAGCAACAATTTTAAAGTGATGTATCTGGGTTAGACAACATTGTGGATAATAAAGGAATTATCTTTAACAAACTATTTCTAAATAATCTGCAATATTTTCCATATCATTTTTTTAAGGGGGCATCAAAAAGCTATATTGCATGGCAAAGGGATAAACATTTGAAACTCTTCAAATATGTTGAAAAGAATCTAAGCAATTTTTAACCCCAATACAAGATGAATTCCTTTTGGACTGGTTTTACTTGAACTTAGTCGCAGACAACATTACAAATTGGATGTTTTGATTGATTGAATTGGGTTTGAAGTCACCTTTAACAGTATATCATAGCGCTGTGGCCGTAGCACCTAACAATGGATTCCTAGCACTTCTTACACCAGTACTACCACAAAATCCTTTCCTAGCCTCCAGCTGCTCAGTCCACTTAGGTTTACCATTATCCACCCATTAGTGAAAGACATATGTCGGAAAGGATATTCACCATGGCAGGGAATTGAAGCCGTTACCCCATGATAAAGAGTCCTATGCACTACCATGTGCTAGTGGGTGTAAATTGAAAAATAATTAGGATAGAAAATGTTGTTGGAAATGGACAACGTGCTTGTAACAAGGAATAACGCCTTTTTCAAAATGTTTTTCAAACATTATGTCCTGGACGGTGTCAAAATGAGGGATTGTGTTAACCCATTCAGTGACGCTTTTAGACCCTCCCCCAAGGAAAAAAGCTTTGAAACATTGTGGGAAATGAAGAAATTGCTTGTAACAAGCAATTTTTTCATTTTCTACAGTGTTTTATACCCAGAAAGTTGCAAAAAATCCAAAATTCGACAAACTTAAAATTGTCATCTGCAGCTTCTTTCATTTTGCTGTCTGATAATGGGTAAATGGATTAAACCAAGATCAAATGCAGCCTTGACCATTGCCCTAATTGACCTCAAATCAATTGACCATCTAGCTTTTGTTTAAAGTTTAATTGTCTCCGATCGAAATACTTTTTAACAGAAGCATTGGAAGCTTTTAAAGACAAAGTGAAATTGGCATAAAAGGCTCTTTTGTTGCTTTTAAAATTTTTTAGACTTGAAATAGCCATTAACAACCTTAAATACAAATTTTCTTTTGTATTGATGGGTTAAATTTATTTCTCCTCCATTTCTTCTAAAGACCAAATTTCCATTAATCTTTTGTATCAACCAACTGTGCATGACATATGAACAATAAGTCTTACATCTCACTTGGATCTAAGATATAAGGGATTTAATTCATTTGTATGAAAATTTGTACAAAAGAACAATGAAATAGATGAACAATCCTGTAATACTAGGTTGAGATATGACCAGTAGTTTCTGAGAAGGTTTTTTCAGGGGAATCGGTTAACCCATTCCCACTCAGTGACACTTTTGAACACCCCCCCCCCCCAGGAAAAAAATTTGGAAAAAAATGTGTAAAATGAAGAAATTGCTTGTTACAAGCAATTTCTTCATTTTACACATTGTTTTCTATCCAGAAAATTGAAAAAATCCAAAATTTCATAATCTTTAAATTGTTGTCTGCAACTCCTTTCAATTTGGACCAGTCTCAAATTTTGCTGTGTGGGAATTGGTTAACAAAGTATCCGAAAAACAATATTTTCAGGGATCAGAAAAATAAGATATGGAGCAATAATAGGTTCATCAAATACTCAACAACAAATACCACAATAAGGCAGCCATTTATCAGCCCTAAAAATCACTTTTAATCCATTTCTGGATGGCAGTAATTTAGACTGGTCAAAATTCATAGAAGTTGTAGCAAAAGACATTTTCTAGATGATGGAATTATAAAATCTTTGTCTTTTGACACAGTTATCATTGGGGATAATACAGCTTTTGCTTCATGATTTTCCACAATGTTTTTAGAAGCTTTGCTTAATCAACAAAAAAGAATGGCATTCAACGGGACTGGGTTATACATTATAATTAAAATATATCATTTAAAATTATTCAAATGTTTAATCCATAACAACCAACCCCAATTTTAAGACAAAGTAAATTGTTCCTTTTAAAATTGTGGCCTTGCAACAATGTAATTCCTCCTGTTCTCAAAATGTTTAGTGGTATACATATATGGTGCTTTATTTTTCAAAATTTACACCAATATCGAAATATTTAAATACATGTATGAACAAGCCAAGAAAGTTTGTTATCCATTAACCCATTCCCACACAGGACAATTTTAGACTGGTCTATATTAGTTGAAAACAATGTGGAAAATGCAGAAGTTGCTTGTAACATTTTCCAAATTGTTTCCCAGAACTGTTTTCTTGAGGTATGTAAAAAGGAGGGATTGTGTGGGAATGGGTGAATGGGTAAAAAATTAACAATTTTGTGTGATGAACCAAAACAAATCAAGCATTCTGGAGCTGTAACTCTAACATAATAGTGTTCATAGCTACTGTTTTATAAAACTATAAATACAATTTTATTTGTTCTCTAGAGCTATATGAGTCTGGGATAATTTTGATTAGCTTCAATGAATGAAACAAAATCATTTATTCCTTGGACTCTCGAAAATCTTTTCCAAACATTCACAGATTTTGATGACAGGAAAAGACAAATTTTCTTGCAACAATCAATTTTCTATCAATAAAGCTTTTTTATTAAACTCATTTATCACAAAATGCCCCTCAATATTAAAGCTTTGGAAAACATTGAGGAGAATGAAGAAATTGCTTAACCCATTCCAACTCAAGCCCTCCTTTTTACGCCCCTCAAGAAAAAAAACTTTGGAAAACATTGTGGATAATGAAGAAATTGCTTGTATCAAGCAATTTCTTCATTATCCACAATGTTTTCTATCCAAAAAGACAAAGAAAATTTAAATTCCACCAACTTGAAAATATCGTCTGCAGCGTCTTTCAATTTGGACCAGTCTAAAATTTTGTTGAGTTGGAATGGGTTAAGACAAAGAATTTCTTCATTACCCACAATGTTTTCTAGCCTAAAAAACAAAGACTTTGAAGATTTCATCAACCTTAATTTGTCGTCTGCTACTTCTTTGAATTTAGACTGGTAAAAACTTTTATCACGTTGGAATGGGTTAAAACACTAGTAACATGTGTCCTCTGCATATCCTTTTAGATCTGACAAGTCAGATGTTTTTGTTTGTTGATAAAGGATCAAAGTTCCTCAAATGACTTCAAATTCTGGAGAGCTAGGACCAGAGTCTTGTGTGTTATCCATAGATGACATTGAAGTCATTGATGTCACAGATTGTACAGAAGGAACCATTGGGCTCGATACAGCAAAACTGTCTGACCGTACTAGACTCCTGTCTGGTTTGTCTTTACTCCGATCTTTATCGTGTTTGTCTGTTTTATGTTTATGTTTGTGTTTATGTTTATTCTTCTTTTTCTTCTTCTTCAATCTATGATGTTTGTCCTGATCCTCGCTGGTAGGTACTGGTGCAATGGTCGCTGAGGTTGACACAGTTTCTGTTACTGGGTCTGTTTTCGCACTTGGAAATATACCATGAAAGGAAGTCAGGCCTTCAGATTTTACTGAAATGATAAGTTCATACAACTAAAGTCTACAAAAGTATAATCACAATATATAAGCATAGCATGCCAGTTTCATGGGTTATGATTTTTATCAAACAAGGCACACCATTTTAAAGAGTATTTCAGTTATATCAAACAAGGCACACCATTTTAAAGAGTATTTCCGTTATATCAAACAAGACACACCATTTTAAACAGTATTTCAGTTATATCAAAAAATACACTGGTAAATGAGCTAACAGGGTTAATCAATTCCCACACAACAAAATTTTAGACTGGTCCAAATTGAAAGAACAAAAATTCTCTATTTGATGAAATTTTAAAATTCTTTATCTTTATGGGTATAAAATATTGTGGATAATGAAAAAATTGCTTGTTACTAGAAGGTCATAGCTGACTAATACGGTTTACCTAATACTACGCTTATATATTTATTTCAAAAACATGTCCACAGCTGAAAAGAACAATCAGTGACTCCTAAATCTTAGATAAGGAACCTTATGCCAAGGACTTTCAGGTCCTTTGGACCCACTTTGTTGATGCCAGACCAAAACTCTGTTTCCACATAGTCATGTGGTGTCTGTGGTTGAGAGGTAGAGTGTCAAGATGTCCCAAGTTTGATTCCTGAGAGTGGCAATCAGTCTTGGTTCTGTCATTGGCCTCGTAATCACAATGAGTACTGGTGTATTCTCCAGGAAGCAGAATCAAGAGAAATGAATCTAAGTTGATAGAACTAGGATCCAAATTGATGTAAAATAAATAGGTTTAACCTTCTTCTGAACAAGCACTTGTTTTTATGTCCCTGTACTATAACACTCGAGAAACCATTGCGGGAAAAGAAGAAATTGCTTATTTCAAGCAATTTCTTCTTTTCCCTCAATATTTTCTAACCTTTATGCAGGTTACTTTTCAAATTGCACCTACTTTTAATAGTTGTGTGCCATCTCTTTGAAATTGGAATAGTATAAAATTTTGAAAAACAGGAAAGGGTTATTTCAAAAAACTACTAATGCAAATAACATGATTATGTTACAAGACTTCTGTAATATCAAATTAGTACCTGACACAGATGGAGGTCCATGTTTAGACAAAGATGAATCCCCCATGGAGGAGTTAGAATCTTCACTCAGTCGACTTTGACTGTTCTCTGCGGACCGTCTTGATGTTGTGTCCATCTTCACAGACTGGGCTCGAACCAAGGACTGTGATTGTGCTGATAGTTCTTCCACTGGTGTAGTCTAAAATAAAATATATGAGACCTTAACTTGTTTCCACATGATTCCACTTTCTCGTTTTCTCCTCTCAGGAAAAAGATTTGGGAAAACATTGTGAAAAATGAAGAAATGGCTTGTGGCTATTTTCCCACCATAAATAGAATAGAAAATAAATTTCCATAAACCTGAAATTGTTGTCTGCAACTTCTTTCAATATAACCCATTCCCACACAGAGAATCTTTTGAATGCCCCTTAAGATAAAGAGTTAAGAAAAGATTGTGTTAAATGAAGAAATTGCTTGTAACAAGCAATTTCTATATTTTACACTATGTTTTCTACCAAGAAAGATGACAAAGATCAAATGTTCTAAGAACTTTTAATTATCGGCTGCAACTCCTTAGAATTTGGACCAGTCTAAAATTTTGCCGTCTGGTAATGGGTTAAATCAGTCTAAAAGTTTGTCATTAGGGATAGGTAAACTCAAACTGACTCGTTTACATCCTCACAATCACATTTCATTTTCTTCCAAAAATAATTTACTATTCTAGAAATCAAAAACAAAAAAACTTAATTTGGTACATATAAAAATTGCAAAACAGTCACCCTGAAATATGCCAGAATTCAATTTTGTGACTGAATAGTTCCTTTCTAAATTATGATATTTAATATTCTATAACCTGTAAAGCTCATCATATTTTACTGATCTAAAAATCTGTCCAGAATTTACCAATATCTTTGCATTTACTACAGTTTCATGATATCATAAACTGAAATTATTGAACAAACTTTTCTCATTAAGCTAGTACTTGCAAGGAGGAACAATTGTGCTTTTTTATCTAAAACCCATGCATTTATATCAAAATTATGCTCCAGATAAAGAATGGCAATGTTTAACCCATTACCATTCGACACAAATCTTAGACTGGTTCAGTTTGAAAGACATTGCAGATGAAATTTTAATTTTTCAACTTTTTGGATAAAAATATTATGGAAAATAAAGAAATTGCTTGGTTCAAGCAATTTCTTCATTTTACACAATTTTTTTGCAATAGTTTTTTTTTAGGGGTGTCAAAAAGTATAAATGGAATAAAACTAATTTATCAGGGGTTACACAGCTTAAGAATAGCTTAGTCAACTAGTACACAATATATATAAGGAACAAGTGCAAGTTGTATTGCAATGCAATACAGGAGTCCCCCACCAGTTTAAATGTCTTTTTTATAGTAAACCTTTAATTTTGGAGAAGTGTAAAAGTGAAAGGTTTAAAAAGAGGATAATTGTTTGTTTCAGTGTAAGATCCATTTATCTTTCATTGAATAAACAACATAAGCTATATTTTGAAGAGGCAGAGTGAAAATATAGCTTTTGTTGTTCATGAAATGAAAGTTGTACTGATATTGCACGAAAAACAAACAACTGTTCTTTTTCTTTAACGCAAAAAGACACAAGTAGTGATCAAATGAAGTTGTCAAACTAAATGATGTTCCAGACACAACCCCTTATCATGTTTGTTAAATATTGTGAATTTAAGATTTAAAATAATCAAAGGACAAAAAACAAAAAATAACTAAAAATTAGTCATAGCAGAGTAAGGGTTCTTGTAATACAAGGTTAAAAACAACAAAGGGTAATAACTCAAACAATGGGCATGGCAGGGTAATGGTTCTTGTACATGACACTTCTCCACATTGTGATCTATCATATTAAGTTTCAAGTTCCTAGAACTTATAGTTTAGGAGATATGCTCCTGACAAAAATCTAAAGTTAAAACAACAAAGGGCAATAACTAAAAAAATAAGCAGGCTAGCGTTACCATTCTTGAACATGACACTTCTGAACATTGTCATCTATGACTGAATAAAGTTTCAAGTTCCTAGCACTTATGGTAAATGAGATATGCTCAAGACAAAAACGTAAAGGTAAAATAAACAAAGGGCAATAACTAAAAAAATAGGCAAGCTAGAGTTATGCTTCTTGAGCATGATACTCCTCCACATTGTGATCTATAAGTGTATAAAGTTTCAAGTTCCTAGCACTTATAGTTTAGGAGATATGCTCCTGACAAATATCTAAAGTTAAAAACAACAAAGGGCAATAACTCAAACAAGAGCATCGCCCATGATGCAACGCTTGGGTGCAGGTGCTGGATAATACAAAAATTCTAAGTTGAAAAAGGGGCATAAGTTTTACAAAAAAGATTTAATAGTTATCCCCCTTGATAGTCTAGATAGCTCTTGTGATGGTCAATACACATGCCAAGTTTCATGACAATATCTTCAAAAACAACAGAGATATGACTAGGGTTAAAGTTTGTCACGCCAACACACACAACACCAAAGTGATGACAATACCTATGGTTTTCTCCGAGCTAAAAATAGGCAGGCTAGAGTTCTTGAACATGACAGTTCTACACATTGTCATCTATAAGTGTGTAAAGTTTCAAGTTCCTAGCACTTATGGTTTGGGAGATATGCTCCGAACAAAACATATGATGGATGGGCAGGCAGACTGACAGACAGACAGACAGACAGAATCAAGGAAACCTATAGTTCCCTAGCCGGTAACAGTTGGGGGATTTATAAGAGTAAGTTTATAAAGATGAATCTATGTAAAAGACGGACTACGTTTATAAATCTGAAATTTGTAGAATCTGAGGGAAATAAGAAATATTGTAGCTTTCCTTGAGCTGAATGGCAAAACTGAAGTTCTTTAATATAGAAAAGAGTAAAACATACAATGCAGTTAACCCATTAACACACAATCCCACTTATTAAATGTTGAAGATATATAGCTATGGAAACCATTGCAAGAAAAGAAGCAATTTCTTCTTTTCTTACAATTTTTTCGACCTGACATGGTCCTTATTTTTCATTTTAAACCAACTGATATTTTTTTTTGCAGGCTTTTTCAATTTGGACCAGTCTAAAATTTTGTCGTTTTGGAAGGGGATAAAGAACCTTTTAAGATAACTAAATGGTAAATTGAAAATCAAAACAAAAATCATAGTTTACAACAAATACAACCTTTTATTATAATTACCACATGATTATTTGAACCTATTCCTGCCAACACTGTAACCTTGTTCTTGTTTCTAATCTGTGTAAAAACAGGCCATTACCAAACAACAAAATTTTAACCCATTCCAAAATAACAAAAGTTTAGACCAGTCCAAATGCAAAGAAGTTGGCAAACGACAATTTAAAGGTGATGAAATTTTTTAAATCTACGTCTTTTAGGGTAGAAAACATTGTGGACAATAAAGAAATTACTTGCTACAAGCAATTTCTTCATTGTCCACAATGTTTTCCATAGCTTTCATATTGAGAGGCCTTTAAAAGCGTCATTGTGTGGGGTTAAACTGGTAAAAAAAGAAAAATGACAATTCCCAATACCCTTTCCCAAATGTTCTTGCTTTATTTTTGCCACTCACGCATAAAAGCTTGAGAAAACATAGTGGAAAATAAGTCATATGTTAGTCACAAACAATTTCTCCTTTATCAACAATGTTTTCAACTGAAAAGAAAAATATAAATAAAAAAAAAATCCCTTATTGCCGTCAGCTGCTTCTGTGAAGGTGGGCCAGTCTGAAACTGGGCTAAAAAAAGGAAATTATAAAGTGCATCTCAGTGGGATCTGAAGTTCTTGGCTCATGAATAAACATGTAGTTGTACTTGAGGAAGAAACACCAGAAATATTACTTAACCCATTTCCCACACAGCAAAATTCTAGACTGGTCTTGATTGAAAGAAGCTGCAGATAACAATTCCAAGTGGATAGATTTTCAAATTTTCACGTTTTGGGATAGAAAACGTTATGGATAATGAAGAAATTGCTTGACACAAGCAATTTCTTCATTTTCCAAAGTGTTTTCAAAAGTTTTTTTCTTGAGAGGCGTAAAAAGAAGGGATTGTGTGGGAATGGGTTAACTGCACCAGCTTCAGCAATGTTACTGTTCCAGATGGCATCATTACGCTACTAACCCAATAACAGACAACAAATTTTAGACTGGTCCATTTTGAAGGAAGTTGCAGATGACATTTCAAATTGTGCTTAGACTTGAAAAAAAAGTGCCTAATAAGGCATAAATCATTGTTAGAAAAACAGAAATTACTTGTAAACAGCTTGTTTCCTTTCCCCACATAGTTTTCCATTATCATATTTCTTCAGGGCATCAAAAAGTGGGCTTGTCTGGTAATTTGTTAAAGAATCATTATGACCTGTCTGACTACATTCAAGTGTTAGTTTACACTAATTTATTTTAGTCGATTTGCAACGAAAGCTTAAGCTTATAGAGTCCCTCTTTAACACACAAACCAGATGGTCCCTGAAAAAGAGGCAGTGGCTTAACCCCACTACTACCTACTTTTACACCTGGGTAGCCTGAGGCTGGCTTTTAAGTGTCTTTCCCATGAACACACCCTGTTGATGGTAGGGCTCAAACCCATGGCCTTCAGATCACTAGTCAAGCACCTATACCACTCGGCCATTGAGGCATTCAAGGGTTCATAAGGGGCTACAGCTGTAGAAAAGTTGGATATGCATTAGACTCAATCATGAGATCCAGGGTTCAATCCCCAGTCTTGGCAAATATCCTTCCTGATATTTGTCTTCCATCAATGGGTGGATAATCTTTAATGTATATTGGTTGAGGAGAAAGATGCAGTGGTGGGACCAGTGAGAGAAATACTAGGAATCCATGATTAGGTACTCCAGCTGACTAAAATAATGTCATTTGACAATTTCTTCTTTTTCCACAATGTTTTCTTGAGTATAAAATCACAGGAACGTAAAATCCCGTATTTGAACAGGAAAGGGTTAAGTTGTATTTTCTTAAAATTGACAGGACTGTGAGTTTCATTGCAAAGGTATAGCCTTAAGATTTTATATTCAATATATTGAAACTAATTGTGAATACACAGCTATGGTCAATGTATAATTTACATTCTAACACAATCAATTTCAAGTTTTTGACACAAAGGACAATCATTTTCACATTAACATTGATTTACAGTGACTGCAGAGGTGGCTCTTATATTCTATAAAAAATAGCAATAAGAAATATGAAAAGAAATTTTTTACCTATCACATAATGTACTCATTGACTTTTACAGTTAACCTATTTCCCCCCCCCCAATGACGCTTTTGACGCCCTCTAGAAAAAAAGCTTTGGAAAATATTGTGGAAAATGAAGAAATAATCTTCAATATTTTCTACCCAAAAAGACAAAGATTTTTCAAATTCCTTAACCCTTTCCCGTTTTAGAAGTTTTAGACTAGTCCAAATTGAAAGAGTTTGCAAACGACAATGAAAACTGGATGCCATTTAAAATGAAACCATCCTATGTGGTAGAAATATTGTGGAAAAAGGAGAAATTGCTTGTTACAAGCAATTTCTTCTTTTTCCACAATGTTTTCTCCAGTATGAAATCACAGGAACGTAAAATCCCGTATTTGAATGGGAAAGGGTTAAACAAAAAATTGTTGCCTACAACTTCTTCAATTTGAACCAGTCTAACATTTTGTTATCTGGTAATGGGTTGAATACAAACAATGAGGACAATATATATCAGCCAGTTATCAGAACAAGAAGCATATGGCCACAAGGAAAGCATAAGAGCACCCAATATATTATTTGAAATTATACATATCCTGCAATTTGCTCTTGTTGTTTATTTATATGATATCATAATTCATGTTAGAATGGTAAATATCAAGTTTATGCATTCCATGTACATTTTAAGAACATTTCTTTTGAAATAGTTTCAGTAAAAGTTAACATCAAATACCAATGAAATTGTAAGGGCTTGTTTTAATTTTTGTCTCCTATATGCTAAACCAAGTATATATAACTAGATGGTTGTCCCAGGACAACTGCTGTCGAGCCCATAAAGTTTTGTAGGCATCATGCTCCTAGAAGCTATCCAAAAAATTCTTCAAATGGCACATCTACTCATGATTGGAAATAATTGTGCCAAGTTATTTTGAAATCAATCCATAATTGTAGGAGAAATGCTCTTGACAATCACAATTTTAGTGTTTGACCTTGAGCTGTGACCTTGACATTAGAGCTAACCCAAAAATTCTTTCAAATGGCACATCTACTCATGATGGGGATAATTGTGCAAAGTTATTTCGAAATCCATCCATAAATGTAGGAGTAATTGTCCAGACAAATTTGGACAGACAGACTAACGCACTAACGCACATACACCGACTTGTCATAGTGATAGCTAAATCTCGCTCGCCGCAAGGGGGCGCAACAAAAATGGCCACTAGCCCTGATTAACCCATTTCCACAAAATAAAAATTCAAACCAGTCAAAATTCAAAGAAGGTGCAGACGACAACTTAAATTTGTTGAAATTTCCAAAATCTTGTGTCTTTTAGGATAGAAAACATTTTGGATAATGAAGAAATTGCTTGTAACAAGCAATTTCTTCATTGTCCACAATGTTTTTCAGAACTTTTATATTTAGGGGCGTTTAAAAGCATCAATGTGTGGGAATGGGTTAAGACTAAAACCTCTGACCTTTAAAATCTTGTAAGTAATGGCTCAACACATTACTAGATGATAACATTTTAGACAAGTCCACATTGAAATAAGCTGCAGACCATAATTATAATTTGATGGAATTTTGACAATCTTTGTCTTTTTCAGTAGAAAGCATTGTCGATAGTGAAGATATTACTAGTAACAAGCACCTCCTTCATTTTCCACATTGTTCTCAAAAGTTTTTTTCCTGATGGGCATAAAGAGGTGGGAATGTGTTAAAATGAGTTAACTATTTACAGGTTAACAGAATTCTAGGCCATTCTTGATGAGAAGAAATTTCAGATAAATACAAAAGATAGTGATTCAAGACAGGAAATGTTGTGGGAAATGAATATATAGTAACTTTTTCTTTTCTCATAATGTTATGTAATTTTCTTATATTTCTTATTTTAGGGTAATGAAAATCAAGCAAACAGTACAGGGAAGGATTAAATTTAAGCATGCAAACAGTAGATATACAGATACCCTTTTGTATACAACAAAATTATCACACACTGGAATATAAAGCAAGCAGCAATGATACGAAAAAGGAAATCTTTGAATGAATAAACCCATTACCAGATGGCAAAATTTTGGACTGGTCCAAATTGAAAGGAGTTGCAGACGCCAATTATAAGCTTATTTAATTTTGGATTTTTTTACTTTTGGGATAGAAAACATTGTCGAAAATGAAGAAATTGTTTGTGTCAAGCAATTTCTTCATTTTCCACATTGTTTTCCAAAGTATTATTTCTTGGGGGCATCTAAAAGCATCATTGAGAGGGAATGGGTTAATTCATATAAAAAAAATGCTTTATAATTAAGAAGAGAAAAATGGAAGTTTATCACCCCTTCTGCTTTTTTCTCATTCCCAAGAAAAAATCTCTAAACACATTGTGGACTATTCTATATTTTCCACAATGTTTTCTTCATTGAAAGACATGGAAACTTTAATTTTCAATTTACTTCTTTCACTTTCGACCAATAGAATTTCATCTTGTAATGGGTTAAAGATTATCATAACTCTGTACTCTACACAATATTTTGGGCACATATTAGATTCATCTAGTCAAGACCATTTATAAATGTATGCCAAATTTTAATGGATAAATACTGACTATAGAATGTGATGAACCCGTAGTATTTCTTGAGTTTTGCAAGAATATTACCATAGACACCAAAAATTTCCACCTTCATTACGTGAATATGATTTTGATTAATTACATACATGCTTCTTCAGAGCTATTGACAATAGGAGTGATTTCAATTTCAATTTCAGACAAGTGTCATCCACACAAATGCCCCCCGCATAATTGACCTTCAGTTTTGACCTTGAACTTGGGAGTCTCCGACGAAAGTTCACACATGACAATGGTACTTATCAAAGGAAATGACTGTGCTAAGCTTTTTGAAATAAATCTATTAACCCATTCCCAAACAGTGAGGTTTTAAAATGCCTCCACAATATCGAACTTTGGAAATCATTGTGTAAAATGAAGAAATTGCTTGTCACAAGCAATTTCTTCATTTTACATGATGTTTTCTACCCAGAAAATTTGGTAAACCTTAAATTGCCTTTTGATTTGGACAAGTGAAATTTTATCGTCTGGTAATGGGTTAATGTAGAAGACATGCTCCAAACAAGAATTGGACACAAACACCAACATCCCCCCTCCCCCTCCCCCCACAAAAACACTCATGCATATACCCACACATGGACAGAGATAGCTCTATAAACCCACTGCCATTACACAGACAGACATAAAAATTAATATTTTTTTGATATGTACATAAAATCCTATTTTTTGAAACTCATTTGAATAATCATTGACAATGCCACAGAGTAAACACAACATAGGGTTTGTAAGAAACTTAAGAGATGTTTGTCATCACTCCTCTTTTCCAGAGCTCTACATCTGATAATATAAGTCATACCAACCTGGTCCTGTTAAGTAAAGAAAAGGTAAAATATTCTTATTTGGTCTTATAAAGAAATAAACTCATAGACAAATTTTGACTGGTTTTACTTGACATCATCAGCAGATCACAAGAATCATATTGATGCTTTTACATATTCAAGAAATAAATCAGTATCTCAAAGTTTATATGCCTATACATTCTGTATGTATTTCTAGACTTTATCACTGTGATTTATATACAATAACCCATTCCCAATCAGGCCTGCTTTTTGATAACCCTCAAGTAAAAACAAGAGGACCATGATGGTTCTATATTGTTCTCCTGAGTATGATGACTCAAGGCTTTATGATATATACAAAATATCAAGGGTATTTAGAAGATCCCATATAGTGCTAATTTCTAGAGTAAGGAAATTCTTTGGGGTATTTTGGTAGAGGGTCAATAGGTTTTGATACAAAGCAAATATTAAAGCCCTAGGCCTTATGGTTTGGGAGAAGATTTTCAAATATTTCCTTCTTTATTCGCATGTAAAGTCACGGATCACATAGAAAAGGGCTAATTTTCAGATTATGGTAATTCTTTGAAGTATTTTGGTAGACGGTCAAAAGATGAATAGTTTAATTGAAATTACATGGTTAGTTTAGAAGGAGAAGAATTTTTTGTAAATTGTGAACTGACGGACTGATGGACAGATGAATGGATGGACAAATGGATGGACGCCAGACAATTACTGATCACAAAGGCTCGTCAAGAGCACTTCTTCATTTCCCACAATGTTTTCTACATAGAAAGACAAAGATTCATTATAGGGTACCCCAAACACTTTCCAATTGAAATCAAGATGAAAGATCAAAGTACTGAAAGTACTGTAAGCTAGCAATGCATAGTTTTGTTAAGAAATCATCTTTGTCAAAGGTTATCACGATAAATAAACGAAGTTAAAGTAACCCAGGAGTTAATCCATTTAAGAGATGACAAAATCTTAGACTGGTTGAATGGAAGAAAGTTGCAGGCGATACTTTCAAGATAGCAGAATTTGGTAGAAAACATTGTGGACATAAAAGAAATTGCTTGTACAAGCAATTTCTTCATTGGCCACAATGTTTTCCCATTTTTTTTAATTATATCAATTCTCTTATATACAAGTTCTAATTTCTTTCAATATTTGATACACTTGATAGGATTTGGTTTTAAAATATATTTCACCCTAGATTACATTTACTTGTGACATCACACCTAATGAAATTTTGGCTAAACTATGGCTGGATTATAGAATTTCATGAGAAATAATACAGCTCTAGGCTAGTTGAATTTTTGGTAGCTAGTTTACTTTAAATGTAATAGAATTTTACTTTATTTTACACATTATACTTTGCATTCCAAATTGTTAACCTATTCCAACACAGTGACACTTTCTGACACCCCCCCCCCCCCTAAAAACATCGTGAAAATTAAGAAATCGCTTCTTACAAGCAATTTCTTTATTATCCACAATGTGTTCTACTCCAAAAGACAAAGATTTTTACAATTTCATTATCAAAAATTTGTCACCTGTAACTTCTTTGAATTCTAAAATTTTGTTGTCCAGTAACACAGGTTTAATCATTTCATTTACTTAAATAAGTTAAGTAACACAATACCTTTATTTTGAGTTTGAATGGATTACTGTCCTCCCCTGCAGTACTCTACTGTCTGAAGGAAGTTTCTAAAATTTTGTTGTCCAGTAACACAGGTTTAATCATTTCATTTACTTAAATAAGTTAAGTAACACAATACCTTTATTTTGAGTTTGAATGGATTACTGTCCTCCCCTGCAGTACTCTCCTGTCTGAAGGAAGTTTCTGTTAGGGCAGCCATTTTGGGTGGGGGCCCCTGGAGGGGAGATTCTGCTGGTCTCTTGTTGGATCCAGCTACAGGGCTTTCATTCTCTGAGGGGTTACCTTCTATATCAACGATAGGCTCCTCAATTATCCTGCAATAGATACTCAAATAAAAACATCTGTGCAAGTTGTATAATTTCTTTTATTGCCACATATTATGTTACAAGTAGATACACATTCCTATCTTGTAGTCAGTTTGTTTGCCTGTATGGTTTTAATACTACTTTGAATGATCCATGATTTATATCAAAATGAAAATCATGTGAACACTTGCTATTTATACTGTCAGAATGGGATTCTGAAATATTTTGACAAAAGACATAGATAGGTGACCTGTGGTGCAGCAGAAAATTGAACATGTGATTTTTAATTCCTGTAAGACTACAGGCTTCCTGGCCTTACCACTGAATTGTAGGGATTGTTAGCTGTGATTTCTAGAAGAGATTGAACAGCTATATAATTTTAGAAGGGTGACTGATATAAGCTTAGAATCATGAAAGTGTTTGCTATACAGAATAGGTACAACTGTCTGTTTCATCATTTTTTCTGCCTTTGTTTGGTACAGAATGGTTGTCATTTAGATGATGGCATTTTATCCATTACCACAACAAATTTGTTGACTGGTTGGAACTGAAAGAGGTTGTAGACAACATTACAAATAGCTCAATTATTAAAACTATGGGTCATATCAGGTAGGAAATATTATAAGCTAAATTAGAAATTTCTTAATAAAGACAATTTCTCCTTTTCTCACGTTTTCTTTGATATTATTCTTCAGGCTTGCTAAAGAGTGATTGTGTGGGATATAACTGGTCTATAGTTTTTCTGTTCAATCAATAACAGATGACTTACATAGATTGTTCTACAGGTATCAGCTGGGTGGGTGGGGGAACCTCGACTGACTGTACCTGTTCCTCCTCATCATCATCTTCAAACATGTCCGTCATCTCCTCCGACACAACAGCTGGATTTATCATCGGCTTCTCTTTAGCATTGAAAACCATAAAATTCTGTCAATAATATTAAAATATACACCCAACTCTTACAAATAGAAATCCATTCAGCTTTAGTGAAGCAGAATGATTTCCAATGAGGGAAAATCTTGATCAGCAAGAGCGATTTAATGTTGACATTAGGCATAATTACACAACATGAATGTCAAAATAATGAGTAATTTTCAAATCATGACTCTGAACACATGTCTAAAAGCTTCAAATTACAACCCTAAGTTTTAATAGAGATAAAAATCTCATACTTAAATTTCTAAGTTGAAAAAGGTTAGGCCTCTAATTAAATTAATCAGAGTAAAGAAATTTTACTTCTAGGTTATTATCCTGATTACTTAGTCATATGTCTTTTTCACAGTAGTTGCAGTAGCAGGAACAGAGATTAGATAGTTGCACATAAAACTTAATCCATTACCACACAAGAGAATTTTAGACTGGTCCAAATTGAAAGGGGTTGCAGAGGACATCTTAAAAATTATGAAATGTTAGATTTGTTCAACTTTCTCGGTAGAAAACATCTTGTAAAATGAAGAAATTGCTTGTGACAAACAATTCTTCATTTTACTCAATGTTTTCTCATTTGTTTTTCTTGAGGGGTGTCCAAAAGCATAACTGTGTGGGGATGGGTTTAAAGAATTTTTAAGTCAAAAAAGGGTCAAATTTCAACAAAATTAATGTCAGAAGAATGACTTGTTAGCCTCGATAGGTAACCTTGACCTTCAATGAGGACCTTGACCTTACAACCAAACAACCAAATAATGCCTCTTTGAATTAGAGCCAGTATAAATCGTTTTCATCTTGTAATGGGTTAGAAGAAGGTCAAAGCAAACGTCAAGGCTAAAGAATCATCATTTATGGTGCCATTAGTAGGCATTTACTTTTATGACCTTAATAGCTCTAAAATATTTGAAAGAAATGTTCAACACTTTGTGAAAATTCTAATGATTTAAAGTTTAAATTGTGTTATTATTACTTATACGAAACTAAACTGTTTGGAAAGCTTATATTTACACTAAGGGAATTACAATAGCTAATCCCTGCTGACAAGAAATCATAAAAGGCAAGCTGTGTTGAACTATGATTTTCATTCAAGACTTTTTTAAAACCATTCCCACGCAATCCTGCTTTTTAATACCACTAAAGAAAAAAGCATTGAAAAATATTGTGGTTGTTTTTGTAAAAAATGCTTATTACAAGCAACTTTTACTATCCACAATGTTTTCTACGAAGAAAGACAAAGATTTTTACAATTTTTCTTTGATTCTGAACCAGTCTAAATTTTGTAGTCTGGTAATAGGTACATAAAAAAGCCTACAATATGTGGCAAAGTCTATAACATCACAAAGAAGACACCAATACATTGATATTTTGTTTCACTTAAAGCTTTATTTGCTGCTCTTAAAATATTTGTTATAAAAATGATGCTTGCCACAAAAATGAATCCAATATCTAATTGTTAACCACCCTCAGTTCTAGGTCTTTTTTACATTAACTGATGATTTCATTCAAACAATTATACATTAGTTCTGCTTAGTCATAAAGATTAATAAATTGGTCTGTAAAATGATATTATAAGCCTTTTTATGAATAACAACCCATATGGAAGATTGCCATACACCTACAGTGAAGATTCAAAGATATTCTACTCGATATCAAAATGTAAAACAAGAGCAAGGCCTGCAGATGCCAACGCTAGGCCGTTGAAGTGCTCGATAGGGGGTAAAACTTCTTAGATTACTCTTTTGAAAGAGAACAAATTTTCTAAATTTCTAAAAAATATGTTCTACAATACCAGAGATATTACAAGATATCACAGTTTTTGAACAATGACACGGACGCTACACTGGCTATAGCAACATATAGGGTTTCTCCAGAAACAGCTGAGATAAAAGCAGAAATTGATACCAATCACAAACTTCATAAATACTCTATCTGAAGAACTCTGACTCTGAATAAAAATGTTTAGGAAAACATTGTAGGCATTGAAGAAATTGCTTTTAACAAGCAATTTCTTCAATGTCCACAATGTTTTCTAACCTAAAAGGCAATGATTTTCTAAATTCCTCTAACATGAAATTGTTGTCTGCAACTTCTCTGAATTTGGACCAGTCTAAAAAATTGTTGCATGGTAATGGATTAAACAAGGCAATATAGATGTATTTATGAAACACCAATTCTCAAATATATTTTAATCCTTTCATGTTTAAAAAAAATTAGACCTCTCCAAATTCATAGGCTTTGCAGATGAAAATTTAAAGTGGCTTAATTTGAAATTAAACATTCAGTTAATGTATAAAATATTGAGGAAAATGAAGAAATTGCTTGTAACCAATATCTTCTTTTTCCACAATGTTTTCTCAAGTATAAAATCACAGGGACGTAAAAACCAGGGATTGTACAGGAAAGGGTTAAGTTCTTTGACCTTGACATATGACTACTACTTACATCAGGAAAGTGTAGACATGAGGGTCTATATTGTCCAAACAGCACAAAGTAAAAATCAGCTACAGAACATCTTATCTTACTGTCCTGAGATAGGCTCACACTGAAAAACAAATCAACTTTACACATTACCAGACAACAAAACTTTTGACTCATCCAAATTGAAAGACATTACAGATGAAAATTTCAAGTCTAAGAAATTAAGAAAATCCTAGTCTTTCTGGGTTGGAAAAATATTGAAAATTTCTTCCTTTTCCACAATGTTTTCTCAAGCTGTTTTCTTCATAAAAAGGTGGGACTGTATGGGAAAGTGGTTAAAGCTATCAGCAGCCTTACAACAGAAATAAGCACAACACACCTGCTCATTCACATAACTTTCCCATACAATGACACTTTTTGACGCCCCTCAAGAAAAACAATTGGGAAACATTGTGAAAAATGAAGAAGTTGCTTGCAACAAGCTATTTCTGCATTTTCCATGATGTTTCTACACACCAAAATGGAAACAAGAGGACCATGATAGATCACTCACCTGAATCGTCTGCTGTTAAATAAAATGCAACAAGAGACAAATAACTATAACCAGTTTCATGAAGATTGAGCCCAAACTGTGACTTCTATATTGTAAACAAAGAAATTGGCATTATGGCCCCTTTGCCCGTGTTTACGATAAAACCTTCCCATAACCTATAAGGTTCATCTTTATGACCTAACAATTATCCTGACTAAGTTTCATGACCATTGAGCAAAAATTATGGCCTCTAGAGTGTTAACAAAGAAATCTTCATTAAGGCCCCTTTTCATGTGTTTGGGAAAGAACCTTCCTATAATCAATAAGGTTCATTCTTGTAACCTAACAATAATTCTGACCAATTTTCATGAATATTGAGACAAAATTGTGGCCTCTAGAAAGTAAAATAAGAAATTGTCATTAAGGCCCCTTTTCCTGTTTTCCAAAGGAACCCTACCAGAAGCAGTAGGGTTCATTCTTATGCCTAATAATTATTCTATCTTTAAGGCTCCTTTCCTTGTGTTTTTAATAGAATCCTCCCATAATCAATAGGGTTCATCCTCATGACCAAACAATCATTCTGACCAAGTTTTATGAGGATTAAGCCAATATTCTGACCTCTAGAGTGTCAACAAAGAAATTGTGATTTAGGCCCCTTTTCCCATGTTTCAGAAAGATCCTTCCAATAATCAATAGGGTTCGATCGCATGACCTAACAATTAGTCTGTTCAAGTTTCATGAAGATTGGGTCAAAACAATATTGTGACCTCTAGAGTGTAAACAAAGAAATTGTGATTTAGGCCCCTTTTCCCATGTTTTGGAAAGATACTTCCAATAATCAATAGGGTTCGATCGCATGACCTAACAATTATTCTGACCAAGTTTCATGATAATTAAGCCAAAGTTGTGGCCTCTAAAATGTAAACAAAGAAATTATCTTTAAGGCTCCTTTCCTTGTGTTTTTAATAGAATCCTCCCATAATCAATAGGTTTTTCCTCATGACCAAACAATCATTCTGACCAAGTTAATGAAGATTAAGCCAAAATTGTGACCTCTAGAGTGTAAACAAAGAAATTGTGATTTAGGCCCCTTTTCCTGTGTTTTGGAAAGATCCTTCCAATAATCAATAGGGTTCCTCTTTATGACCTTATAATTTTCGGGCAAAGTTTCATGAAGATTGAGCCAAAATTGTATCCTCTAGACTGTAAACAAAGAAATTGTCATTAAGGCCCTTTTCCTGTGTTTTCCAATAGAACTCTCCCATAATCAATAGGGTTCATTCTCATGACCTAACAATTATTCTGAGCAAGTTTCATGAAGATTGGGTCAAACATGTGGCCTCTAGAGTGTAAACACTTCAATTGTTGATGCCACACGACACACAGCGGACAACAGAGATTCAATGATCACAAAAGCTCACCATAAGCACTTTGTGCTCAGGTGAGCTAAAAACTTAAAAGTTTGTAAACTTTTCATTGTATGCTGCAATTCCCTTCAATTGGAACCAGTCTAAAATTTCATTTGGTAATGGGTTGAATACCAGAAAAAACATATTAAAATGTGCATGTACCGTAATTCAGCCATTTATTTAGACAAGGCTAGTAACTGAAGGATACTTAGGTGCGAGCCTATTCTTGGTCACTGTATAAATAATACACACATGTAGACACTTAGCCCAGACAGTTTGGAGATGCTGATCGCCATATTTCAGAATAACAGATAATGGATGTGGTATTTATTAGTCAATGTCCTAAATCAGCGATAAATTCCAGACACCATTTGTCCAAAATTAGAGACAGAAAATAAATTATTTCATGAAATAATTAATGCTGTATGAATTCTTTGCATGTCCAAATATATGGACTGATTATGGTATTTCAAATGACATCAAACAAAGAAGAGGAACGTGTGATTGAAATGAAACCTAAACAATTTCTAAACTAAAAACAAATTGCTTTATCATAAATACAAAAGCTCTACGCAATATTAAGGTGGTGCATTCAGATCTGTTGAATTCAAATGCCCGACTTATCTGACATGGGCTTTTTTAGTTGCAGACAAGTAGGTTTTTCTTGTCCCGGGACAATCAAATTCTAGGCTAAATCTTGGAATAGTACAAAATAGATCTCAAAGGTTTATCGTTGTAATATTTATATTGAAAAGTAGAACATATTACTGTTAATGAAGAAAATGCTGGTTTCAAGTATTTTTTCTATTAACAAAAATATTTTCTCAAAATCTATCCAATCATCTTTATTTAGACAAGTTCATCTTGATTCCTGACAAGTAGAGAATCACCTCTTACTTGATTGGGAAGATGTGGAGGAAATCCCTATTTTTCTATAGCCCTGGCATTTACTTCCCTTAGCCATAACAGAGTTCTGCACACAGTTTCAATTACAAATTAGATTTCATAAAGCCTTTGGACAAATAATATTTGACAAGCAGTGCTCCAAAACAATCTTGTATCCCAAAGCTAGCCAATGGGTGGCGGTATATCATTAGAAAGTAACTGTTCTCATTAAAAGATTTTTATCCCTTGTCAAAACCATTGATCATATTTTTTCACAGTTATGTGAAGAATACCAAAATCCATCCAACTGGAATCAAAGATTACTTTATTTCATCACTAGACATGATTTATCAACTGTAAAGATGACCCATACACCTTTATACGGTGTTAATAATCTAAAAAAATATCTTGTCCTTTACATAAAAGAGGCATCCAAATCAATGACACAATGCAAATGCATATAAGGCCAAAATGCATTCAGCCATCACTGTTTTATGACGGTTTTTACAAAGTATCTAAAACTTTCATAATTTCTATATTTGTGATGGTTAACCATTACCAATTTTTCTAACAAGAGCCATGTCGGACATGGCCATCCCCCGCAAATGGCGAAGACCATTACTATGTCCCCTTCGCCCAAACAATTGGGGATAATAATAAACAGATTGCCATCATTCTTTCTCTGGCATTTTTTAGATTTTGGCCTCAATATTAGCCAGTGACGGTCAAGTATAGCTTTGAAAATGAAACTTGTGAACAAATAACCATCACATTGAATGGTGACGGTAAGCCATCAGATACAAAACTACAAAAAAAGACATCTTGTGATTATAAACTTTATAAACTCATTCCCTTACAACCCCAACATTTTACTCACCTCAAGAAAAAAGATTGGGAAAACATTGTGGAAAATGAAGAAATTGCTTGTTACAAGCAATTTCTTCATTATCCACAATATTTTCCACCCAAAAAGACAAAGAATTTGTAAATTTCACAAACTTAAATATGTTGTCTGCAACCTCTATCATTTTTAACCAGTCTCAACTTTGCTGTTTGGGAATGGGTTAGCCCATTCCAACTCAATCCCTCCTTTTTACTCCCCTCGAGAAAAAAGCTTTGGAAAACATTGTGGGAAATGAAGAAATTGCTTGTATCAAGCAATTTCTTCATTATCCACAATGTTTTCTATCCAAAAAGACGAAAAAATTCAAAATTCCATCAACTTGAAATTGTCGTCTGCAGCTTCTTTCAATTTGGACCAGTCTAGAATTTTGCTGTGTTGGAATGGGTTAATGTATGTGTATAAGTGCAGTCATACTTCATCAGCTTCCACAATCTGTTGACCAAAGCTTCTGTATTTAACAGACTTTCTTCTCCTCTCTTAAAGGGTGGATTTGTTGCCAACATTCGAGCTGTTTCATACCTGAAATCAACAGTAGCAATGTTTCAGTTGTGTCAACAAATTTTGAATTTCTTATAGAAGTTAATTTGCAGCCCTTAGCCCATTCCCACACAATGACGCTTTTTGACACCGCTAAAAAAACAATATGGAAAACATTGTGTAATATAAAGAAATTGCTTGTTACAAGCAATTTCTTCATTTTCTACAATGTTTTATACCTAGTAATATGAAAAAATCTAAAATTTCATTGAGTTTAAATTACCATCTGCAACTTCTTTTAATTTGGACCACTGTAAAATTTTCTTGTGTTGGAATGGGTTACGGAAGTCAATACAGCAACATTTTACATTTGATCAACAAAATGTAAGCCAATTTTCACAAAATTCCCATTTTCATGCTCTCCAAGACAATGGCTTTAAAAAATTTTGTGAACAATGAACGAATCGCTGTAACAAGCATTTTCTTCATTGTCATCAATAATTATACCCTTATAGACAAAGAATTCTTGAAATTCATCAACCTGAAATTATCCTGAGCACCTTTTTTCAATTTAGACTGGTCTAAAATTTTGTCATGTAGTAATGGGTAAAGTAAGTTTGAAAACTAGACCTATCACTGAAAGTGATGAATACTCCCCCCCCCCCTCTCAAACGTCCCATGTTGCAGGAAAGAAAGTTTGTAATTTGAATAATACTCTGCTTATGAAAAGTAAATGGACTGTTAACAAAATAAAAATAAGCACATCTTTGTTCGATACCTTTTCCATAAGCTAGTTTTGAATCAAATCTCTTTTGTAGTTGAAAAGAAAATGAGAGGAAAAGATTTTTCAACAAAGGCCTACAGCTCCAAAGAAGATGAAGTGAAGGTAAAGAAGAAATAGAATGTTCAAATCTTCGCTTGATACAGAGTGTGTAATGAAATTTGAATCAAATTTATCTAAAAGTGTTATAGATAATGGGCAGACAATAAAAAGCAACAGACTAACTGACAGACTGACCAGCCAATTGACCAACAAGCTGACTCCTAAAGTACCCCTCAAATAAAGTGTGTGTGTGTATGTGTGTGTGTTTGGGGCGGGGGGGCTATACTAAAGTAAAAAAGACACCTTTAAAAAAATGCCACTTATATAAAGGCTTTGTTATCAAGCCCAGTTAAAAAAAAAACATTTTGATACTTTTCCCTCACCATATATTAAACCTTAATTTATAACTTTCATTTTCATTTACAATTTTCTCTATGGTCATGTGACATGTAACATAAGACAAGTACCTTAAATAGAAAGAAATCAAAGTACTGAAAAGTATTGTAAGCTAGCAAAGCATTGTTTTGTTCAGTAATCTTCTTTGCCAAACCTTATCATGATAAAGAAACAAGGTTAAAGTAACCAAGGAGTTGATCCATTCCCACATAATCCCTCCCTTTTACGCCCCTCAAGAAAATAGTTGTGTTACAAGCAATCTCTTCATTTTCCACATTGTTTTATACCAAAAGACATTTCAAATTTGAAATCGTCTTCTACAATTTCTTTGAAGACTCTGATCAGAGTCATTTTGAACACAATGTGCTCGAGTGAGCTAAAAACCCCTAGGAGATGAATTTGCATGCAGAGTTTGTAATACTCCTGGAATACGTAAGAACTGCTTTCTATGGCGTAAGCATAAAGTGGTCAAGCCTCCAGTGGTGGTTTGCACTTGTTGAACTTTGAGACGACTTAAAAATTTGTCTGTTAACTTAAGCTATCAAAGCTGATGCTTTGCTAGATAAAAGATTGAATATGACCTGAATAAATTCCCACTTGTAATTATGCAAAGGAAGTAAACTAGAACAAGATTATGGCAGGGGATGGTTGATGATTGATTGGTTCTGGAAAAAGTAAAATACAAAAATGGGATATAACTTTTGCAAAAATACATTTACTGTTACCCTCCTTGAAGGTGCTTCAAGTAATTTTCTTTTGAAAATTTTAGATATCAAAAAGTATAGGTATTGAATAACAACAATAACAATCCAGACACTCATAAGGCTAAACAAATACATGTACCTAAGTTTTCCTTTATCACAAGTTGCACTGAAGTCAAATAGAATTATCCAAAAAGCCTCTCATTTTATAAAATTTTTCTTTGAAGATATACCTAACTAATCTGTCAGAGTCCCTCTCTATCAACTCTATCAACCAATATAACTCTGAAACATTCACATCAGCTGAAAATAGACATAAAATCATTGACCTAGTTTTGCTTGATAATATGACAAGTTGGCAACATGGTATATGCAGTCTGATCTTCATATATACTCACTGCAAATTAATGAATCATTGATATGAAGCAAAATTTGGATTGACCATTTAATTCACTTATTTAGACCAGAAGTGCAATATCGGTCTCTGAAATTTATGCTACAGATGTGTGAAAAACAGATTATCTAAATTTGTCCATGAACAAGTAAGACATGATTTTCTACTTATCCAAAATTAAATTGAATTTGTTTGCAAAAGAGTGAAGAGTTAGAATTTGAGAATTTTTTCTTAATGAAGAAAATGCTAGAACCCAGAATTTTCTTCATAAACCCAAGATTTTCCATCATTTAATATAAACTTTATGATAATTTTTATACAATAATGAGATACGACCGATTTTTTGTTTATGAACCAGGCCATAGAATTTACTAACAAGTTGGCTGGTCCAAAGCCAGTAAATGTGGCTGGTGATTTATCAATTCAGAGATACTCTGGACAAAATAGAAGAAGCAATAATAGAGGATTAAAAGTATTTTCTTCTCTTTTGATCTACAAAGCAATTCAACTCCATGTCCCATGAGTCCTATCAACTTTTTTCATATCTTTAATGTAATAAAAACAAACTTCTTACATGTATGATCCGGCATTTCCGGCAAATCTCACTGAGATATTAATCTAAGAATGGCACCCATTGCCGATGACAAAATTCTGCTGCTGGCCCCTTAAAACTTGAGCAGAGATATACGAAAAGTCAATTCTTGGACAAGATGCCCTTGGAATACAACCTGGTCCTTAACCAATGACCTTGAGCTTTATAACAGCAGAAAGGTCTTGACACAAATGATAGACATGTGAAATATGAGGTCCCTAATTACAGTGATAGTAGAAATATGGGAAAATATCAAACTTTTTGGATGACAATGACCCTGACATAGACGACAGAGCTATAGGAATACTTAGGTTTTCTCCAGAAACAGCTAAGCTTAACCCATTACCAGACGACAAAATTTTATACTGGCCCAAACTGAAAGGAGTTGCAGACGACAATTTAAAGTGTTTGAAATCTAAGATAAATCCAACTTTTTTCGTACAAAATATTGTGGAAAATGAAGACATTTCCACAATGTTTTTCCAATTGTATTTCTTGAGGGGCATCCTAAAGTGTCACTGTGTGGGAACGGTTTAAAAAGTAAAAGTTGAACATACTTTTGATAAAGTCCACTAAGGCCTCTATAGCAACAAGTCTGACATCTCTAAAAATTCCTTCTTGGGCATAACTCCTAAAGATGGCAGAATCACTTGGTAAGTGACCAAATTTCTGTAATGTTCTTATGGCCCTCAAACAGCTAAAAATGTAGAAGAAAAAATCAATAATATAGTTTTGGCAGCAACCATATACCTAAACAATTTTTACAGATAGATATGTATTATAGCGCAAAACAAAACGAGGTTGTTTTAAAGAATTATATAGTCTAAGTAACTCTAGGAAAATTTTACATAAAAAATACATGTAATCCTAAAATACTGATTTATTTGACAGATGTGTTTCTTTTGGTTTAAAATTCAGTTTCATGAACCTTTCAATTAAGTTTTCAGCTCCCAAACTGAAAACATCTGTTTGTTATTTGGATATAGATCAGGTGATTTTTTTTATTTCTTAAACCTATTTCCTAACATATTTTCAACTTCATGTTTATAGGATCCCAAAGAGTGATATTCCTGTGTGTGATTGGATTAGGTACATGTTAAATTGGCAGTATCACCTGACTGTGACAGTATTTCTATAACATGGTAGGAGTTTCTCAAGGTTTAAACATCTAGTGATTTCTTCTAGAATCATCTTGGTGTCAGAGGCCAAATCTGCATTCACACTTTGTCTGTAACAAATATAAAGCATCAATTAACAAAGTTCTTTCATTTACTTATAATTTAATCTTTAGTTTCGTCTATCAAAAACGGGCGTTCTGATTGGTCGAAAAAAAATATTCATAACTCCATGAACAAAATTTTGAGCACGCAGCAATTTTGTACGCTTCCGCACAAAATAGTCCCGAACAAAAATATAACAAAATTTATAAAGCTTTGTTTTTTTTCGCTCGATGCTATTAAATTATAAGAAATGAAGAGATTATTTTTTGTTATCATGGAGGTATGAACCTAATAACCTAATCACACAATGTATGAATCCGCTTCGTGTATTCATACAGTGTGATTAGGTTTTTCGGTTCATACCTCCATGAAAACAAAAAATATTCTCTTCATCTCTTAAATAAATATGTTGTAGGAAAAGAAGGAAGAAGAACATGAAGTGAAACAAGAGCACCGCCTACGGGTGTCTACGCTAGGCTATTGGGTGCTGGATAGTGGATAAAATGCATCTAGAGTTATCCCCCTTGATAGTATATGTTGCAGTTTTGATAGTGAATAAGTGTGCCAAGTTTCTAGCGAATATCTTTAGTAGAACCAGAGATATCACAAAATGTCCAAGTTTTTGCACAAAGACGACTACGACACCAAGGCTAAAGCAATACCTCAGGTTTTCTCTGAAAAACAGAGCTAAATATGAGATATTTTGTTGCCACTTCATTGTTACATCAAATTATGTAAGTTAGAAATCTTAGACAATGATTATCTAATTCAAAAGCAATTATATTTATCACAAATTATATTTTACAGGCCAGTAACATTAACTGATGACAATTATAGTACAGAAAAGGATTACAAGAATTATCATCATCATAATGAACCAAATATTTACCCAATTTGTAATTACAGCAAGGGTCTCTGTACTACTGGACATTAAAATAGGCTGTAATTTAACATGTGTATGACGGTTAGATGGGATGGCTTACCCAGTTATAGTTACTGTAGTTACAGCAGGTGTTACTGTGGCTGCTAGGGCATCAACCAGGGCTGCTCTATAATAGTTGTCTGAATACTGAAAATAGACATGAGACCAATTAAAAGCGCAATGGTGTTTTCTTTTTAAATACATGTTTTTTAGCTGAGTAATGACAGAGATTGTATGAGAGTTTAAACATGAAACAACCTAAATTGTTGTCATAATTTTGTAAAGAGATTACAAAGATGAATTTGTCCTTATTAACCCTTCCCCTCGCTCTTATGACTTTTTATGCACTAAATAGAACTTCACTGAGAAAAACATTTGGTAAAAAGGAGAAACTGCTTTTACAAGCAAGTATATCCTTTTGATAGATATTGGCTGCCCTATTTCCAAAGTTAAGACATATTTTGAATTTTTATCTGCAACCTCTTTCAATTTGGACCAGTCTTAACTTGAGTAGTCTTGTACTAGTTTAAACACTACTTTGACTTTTTACACTTAAAAAGTATTGCTTCATGCCAACATATTTTCTTATTTCACGAAAAAGGACAGATTTATGTCTCTTTTGCACTGTAGAAATATTTTGATTTGAAACTTGAACTTACTGTTCCAATGATTAACAAAACTAGAAATGTATGTCCATGAAACAGTAGCCCACATACATTTTGTCATGCTCCTTCAGTTGACAGATCATTGGAAATTCCCACTAACCGCCAACATAGCAATTTGACTGAGGCCTCAAATAATATAACAATAGGAAACATAAAAACGAAAAGCAGCTTTTGGTTTGCTATCTCAATATCATATCATAAATATAAGCTGTAGTTAAAGTATTGATTTTTTTAGGTCCCCCTCCCCAAAAGAACAAGGGTTTTGGAAACATTGTGGAAAACAAGAGCTTCGCAGAGCAGTGCATATACCCCCAAAGGGGCTTGTCAGTGGAATATTTTTCTTAATTGTTAAGGGGTGTTGAATAAAACTCAAAACATCTCTAGTACCTTATAAAATCTTTAAAGTTGACCAATTGCTGATGTCAATCAAGGAATCAACCAACCAATCAAATCATTTATTCAGCCTGGACCTGAGCTTATAACTCTGACATCTGCCACCGTTTTTGTTAACCTTTTTTGTTGGTTTGGCAACATTAACATCGTAACTACAGCTTATTCAAGGTCACTTACCATCTATTCTACTTATTTGTACATGGTGCTGGCCATGAATTTTGCAAAATAACGCCATTAAAAATCAATTCATAATCATAATTTTTCATAAAATCATAATTCTAGAACCAATGGTCCTAAAACTAAAATCTAAGACATAATAAGATTTTAATATTCACAATTCACTATTCTTGTGACAAGCAATTTCTTCATTATCCACAATATTTTCTTCCCAAATGGACAAAGATTTTCAAAATTTCAACAACTTTGTTGTTTGCAACTTCTTTCAGTTTGGACCAGTCTAAAATTTTGTTGTGTGGGAATGGGTTAATGCCCAATCGAAAAATACTTTTATATTAAGCTATTTGCTCAGTCAAGGGCAGATAATTTCAAAGCTGCTTGAGGGATCCAAATAATAATGGCCACATGCACAACTAGACACCATAGAGATTCGAAATATAGAAAGTTCCGGTTCATTACAATGAAATTCCATACTCAAAAAGGATTTTTAGATAATTTGCTAAGCCAGGGCAGATAATACCAAAACCACTTGAGGGAACCAAATAATGATGGTCTCATACACAAGACATTATAGAGATTCATTGAAAACAAAGCTCTGTGCCTAATTATTTTAGAGAAGAAGATTTTTAAAGATTTTCTCCTTTAATCCTAGGTATATCGAAGATCCCACGGTCTAGCGCTAATTTTCAGAGTATGGTAATTCTTTGAAGTATTTTGGTAGAGGGTCAATAGGTACTGATACACACAATATATTTAAGCTCTAGGCCTTACGGTTTGGGAGAAGAGAATTTTCGAAGATTTCCTTCTTAATTCATTTGATAAATCAGGGATCACACAGAAAAGGGCTAATTTTCAGACTACTGCAATTATGTTTTTTGGCAACCAAAGTTCTCCACTGATTTCAATTTTTTGAAGTATTTTGAAAGAGCATGACCATAGTTTCATTTCTCTTAAGTTTGGTTAAAATTCAATGGTTAGTTAAGAAGGTGAAGATTTTTTTGTAATTGTGAATGAACAGACAGAGGGACAGATAGACGGCTGCACACTTGACGATGACTGATCGCAATAGCTCACCCAGAGTACTTCATGCTCAGGTGTGCTAAAAAGTGCTTTTTGTGCTATTAAGCTAAGTCAAGGGCAGATAATTTCAAAATCACCTGATTAATCCAATAAAAACAATATCATGCACAATTAAACATAATAGAGATTTATTGTAAAAAGTTTCAGTTCATTTCAAGTGAAAATGTAGAAGAGTTGCACACACAACAACATGCTTATTAAGATATTTTGCTAATTCAAGGGAAGGTAAACATGCATTATCAAAAATGTTTCTTGGCGCAATAGAAAAATATATTTCTAAATTTCCTCAACTGAATTTTTTTTTCTGCAACAACAATCTAAAGTGCTTTACATAACCCTTTCCCGTTTTTTGAAACTTTAAACTGGTCCAAATTCAAAAAGGTTGCAGAAGATAATCAAAATTGGATCCAATTTGAAATGAAACCATCCTATGTGGTAGAAAATATTGTGGGAAAAGGAAAAATTGCTTTTTACAATTTCTTCTTCTTCCACATTGTTTTCTCGACAATAAAATCATACTAACGTAAAATCGTGGTTTTGTTCAGGAAAGGGTTAAATGTCTCTGAGATCACATTCAATTCCGGTCTATTGATCAATCCATTTTTTTTTAATGATAGCTACAATCTGCCAATAGTGAACTTGGAGTAATCAAACTTTTGGCAGGTTGTTATTACTGATCATGAAAAACATTCTATGTTGTATTATCTTGAAATCCAACAATATTTGAGTTATGATCTGGGCAAAAATGAGTATATGCACATCCACACACAGACATAGATGACTATATCCTTCTGTCAAATTAGTCATAACAGTCAAAATATGTAAGTTCATAGGAAAGAGTATAACTCATGACAAGCATCTATTATTGTTTGCTTCATGAATTATATATCCGTATTTCAAAAAGGCCAACAATTATAATCATTGATGAAAACATATGCTGAAGCTACGCCCATACCTTATTTTTACTATTATCATTGTACTTAAAGAGATCTAGAAGAAACCGGACAACTTCTGGAGGACAAATGTTGTGAAAGTTTCTGAGTAGAGCCATGGAAAGTGGAATAGCCTAGAAAAGAAAAACTTGTATATTAACCCATTACCAGACAGCAAAATTTTAGACTAACCCAAATTGAAAGAAGTTGCAGACAACAATTTAAAGTAATTGAAATTTTGGATCTTTTCAACCTTCTGAGTAGAAAACATTGTGAAAAATAAAGAAATTGCTTGTAACAAGTAATTTCTTCATTTTTCACAATGTTTTCCAAAGCTTTTTTCCTTGGGGGCGTCTAATGGCGTCATCACAGAGTTCTGCCAAGGGTGTACCATTGCGGGATCGGCGCAGAAAAATTAAAGATGGCCCCTAAATTCCATTTTTGGTCATATCAGCCAATGAATAGCGTTATAATAAAAATAACACATTTAAGTTTGACGTAACGAAATATTCCTTCTGCATCATAAACTCGCTGTTTTGTGTCGCCACAATGCCGAAAAAAAAAGAAAACAAAAACAGTCTTAACTTCTTTAGCCAAAGAGAGCACGAACTGGCGCCGATGATTAGCCATAAGAACCTGGGACTTCAAATCGGCCAAATCATTATCAGAATCTGGGTGCAAAACAGCTTAATTGAGCTACGAAAAACAGTTCAAAAATTAATGGCTCTTGGACTTTTCGTGGCTATCTTATGATTCAAGTAAAAACTCAATGGATTGTTCTCTTTGTATTAAGCACAAGAAAAATAATTCATCAACAGCTCAAAACAGTATCTTTAATTCAATATATTGTTTACTTTCACATCATATATCAGACCTCATAATATAGTGGCCCCATGTTTAGGAAAAGTGGCCCTATATTCTTGGTTTTGATGGGCCATTGGCCCCCTAAGGTCAAAAGCTTGGCAGAACTCTGAATTGAATGGGAATGGGTTAACCCATTACAACACTATCAAACATTTTACTACTACAAGAAATTTGCTCAGGACTAAATAACTCAAACATTGATTGTTTTTGTTCACTTTTTTGTTGGTTTGGTGACTTAAACATGGTAAAAACAACTTATTCAAGCTGTATTTACAACATTTAGGTCACCAACCAACTATACTATTTTTTTGTTATATACTACTGGCTATAAATTTTTCAAAATAAAGCGGTTTTAAGTGGAAGTAGAACATTTTGTTGGAGTCAATTGGCAGATCAAACAGAGTGAGTGGGGAGGACCAGCAATTGGTCAATTGATCTTTGGAATGACAGCGGCAAGCTGTTAACCCATTCCCACACGATAAAATTTTAGACTGGTCCAAATTGAGAGGGGTTGCAGACGACAATTCAAAGTTGATGAAATTTTAGATTTTTTTTGTCTTTTTTGGATAGAAAACATTGTGGATAATGAGGAAATTGCTAGTAACAAGCAATTTCCTCATTTTCCACAATGTTTTCCAAAGCTCTTTTTCTCAGGGGCATCTAAAAGTGTCACTGAGTGGGAATGAGTTATTCCTCTACTGTATTGCAAAATAATTTTAGACCTATCCAAATTCAAACATTTTGCAGACAATGATTCAAAGCCGATTTTATTGGGAAAATAATCATTCAGTAGGGTAGAAAATATTGTGGAAGAAAAAGAAGAAATTAAGTATAAAAACATAGGGAAGTAAAAACAAGGAATTTGGTATAAAAGGGTTGATTCTTTGAAATTAGGGAATTCTGCATCAAAAATTAGTTGCTATTTTTTCTCATCTGAAATGTTATCTGCAATTTCTTTTGATTTGAAGTCTAAAATTTTATTTTTGACCAGTCCAAATTCAAAGGTTTTGCAGACGAAAATTGAAAGTGGATTTAATTTGAAAAAAAAAACATTCATGAAGGTAGAACATATTATAGAAAAAGGACAAATTGCTTGTTATAAGCAATTTCTTCTTTTTCTCCAATGTTTTCTCAATTATTAAATCATAGGGACATAAAAACCAGGGATTAAACAGGAAAGGGCTAAGAAATAGGTAAGTGAAATTATATCTTATTTTCCTCACCTTTAACAAGAAGTAATGTTGAAAGTTACTGAAGTTGTTTTGTCTCACTATACTTGGACATGAATGGGAACCAAACAACTTTTTAAAGATAGTAAGCATGGCAGGGGGACCAGCCCATGTTGAAACCATCGCATTGGCAACCTGCCAGAGAAAGAAGAGTACAGAAAGAGAAACAGCGTATTGATGCCTAAAGCTCACCAGTTGAGTGCCAAGTTAACAAAGTCTCAGTAAAAGAAATGGCAATAATTTGTACAAGAATGTGTCAAAAGTTCTTCATCTTGCTCAAATGAAAAACACATTTCAAGCTTTTGATCAATGCCTTTAGTATAGGCATATCACAAAATGAAAGTTTTTGCATGCAGATGAGAGATGTGTTTGCCTGGGGATTGATAATTCTGTGTTTGGATTTTTCTCACCTTTTCTCTAATAACATGAGCCATTGAAAGCTGTAATACAGTAAAACCTCGGTAGTTCGTAGCGCAAGGGACCGGGGAAATTTATACGAATTAAGCGTAGTACGAACAAAACGGAGGTCGGCTGATTGAGATACACGGAATCTGACATGGTCTTGTTCTGTCTCCCATTTAGGAATTGATTCTAAATTGGTTATTTTTTCTACACAAGACCTGCAGGTATTAATTGAGGAATACATAAAAAAACATTAAAAAATACTCGTCTTGTATTTTTTATGTTTTTATTTCTTTGTTAATTTTTGGCATTTTTTAAACACAGTGTTTGTATCAAATGGTAGACTCCATCTGAGTGATTTCCCTTTACAATGCATTGGATAAAATCACTCTGAGTATTCTATCATCAGATCATAAAAAGGAGGACTGACGATTGTGAAGAAAGCAATCGCAGAATAAAATTGAGTGCTAGAAATTCTAAGAGAGCAATAACACCGATACTAAAGGGGGTGCGTCAATTTAAAGTAAATTTTCGGCGATAATTACGGGAATCTTTATTCGATGAATTACCCAACTTACAAACCAAACAGCCCCTTTTAACTAAAGGTACATGATAATACATAATTGTCATTTAGATCAGTAGGTGTGAAAATCGAGGTAAGTGGTGATTGGACACAATTAGTTTATCACACCTACGAATTAAACATAGGAGTTTGTGCTATAATCATACTTTCGGGACTTGTAATGGCATACGAACTACGAACCACTGACGTTCGAATTAGACAGAACTTTCTAACAAAGATAAAGAAGGAAAAAGATCGGGACCGCGTAAAGTATACGAACGAACACATACCTACGAACTAGTGACGTTCGAATTAACGAGGTTCTACTGTATCTTGCTTGTTTTAATTTCAACCATTTTATCCAGCATTTTTAAGCACTGAAGAGATAAAGCTAAGAAAGATATTATGGACAAAGAAGAAATCACTTTTAATCAGCAATATCTTCATTATCCACATTTTTATTCTATCGTAAAAGACAAAGTTTTTTAGATTTCCTTCAACTTTAAACTTTGACCATTGTTTTTCTTACTAGCCTTCTTTCACAAGAAACAGATTAAATGAATCCCTTTATATAACACTTTCCTGGACAAATCCGGGATTTCATGTCAGTGATTTTATACATTAGAAAACATTGTGGTAAAAGGAGAAAATGCTCGTTACAAGCAATTTCTCCTTTTCCCACAATATTTTCTACCACATAGGATGGTCAGATTTCAAAATGCATGCATTATTCATTGTCGTCTGCAACCTCTTTCAAATTGGACCAGTCTGAAATTTCATAAAACAGGAAAGGGTTAAATGAATTTTCCAAATAATTAAATTATATGGATTTCATGACACACTAACTGAAAACTAAACTTACTTACAAACATAACTGTATGGCCCTACCTTTGCTAGACACATGCTACATTCTATTCTAACTTTATAATAACACTGATCATTCTCTAAAACGTCTGTTAGTGCTTTCCTTGTGGCTGGGGTCGGGTAGTTTCTAAGAGCACTTATAGCCTGAAATGTAAATGCATAGTGTTAACCAATTCCCACACAATGACATGCTTTGACGACCCTCAAGAAACTCATTTAGGAAAATCATTGTGTAAAATGAAGAAATTGCTTCAAACAAGCGTTTTCTTCATTTTCCACAATTTTTTCTACCAAGAAAGTTCAGAAATTTCATAACACTTAAATTATTGTCTGCAACTCCTTTGACCAGTCTTAAATATAACAATCTGGTAATGGAATAAGATAATATCTGGAGTCATCTTCATAAACAATGGAAACTGTACGATATGCCTAATTTACTGTACACTGACTAGGTATTATACTGTTGTCACCCTTTTTCTATTTACTATAAAAAATCAATCTACTGATTATTTTTAGAAAAAAAATTGTAGATTTCATATTATCTTAACCCTTTCCTGTTTTAAATTTTTTTAGACCTGTCCAAATTCAAAGGTTTTGCAGATGAAAATTTAAAGTGGATATAATCTGAGAAATAACCATCCAGTAGGGTAGAAAATATTGCGGAAAAAGAAGAAATTGCTTGTTACAAGCAATTTCTTCTTTTCCCACAATGTTTTCTCAAGTATAAAATCACGAGGATGTAAAAACCAGTGATTGTACAGGAAAGGGTTAAAAAATACAATATTTTCTTGTAGGGAGATGGATCTATCAGCCATTTCACTTTGTCATGTAAATATACTTTCCCATGGTGTCTAAAACTAGAAATTGACACAAATTACCACTGATTTCACCATGTTAGAATCTAAATAATAAGTAGTGCATTTGTTTGTTTCTATGCAGTCTTGAGAAGATCTTCAGTCAAAATCTTAGAATTTACAAAAATTATATCAATCTCCCAATCATGTTCTAATTGATAAGGCCAAGAAAAATAAATGGACAGAAACCAAAATAAAATATGACTATCTTAGGTTGAACAAGATGTGTTTGTAAACACAATGCCCCGCTGTACATGAGTGGGTTTTTTTGGCATTTGACCTTGGTATGTGACCTTGACTTATCACATGACCTTGACATGAGGAGATGCATATTATGAAGATGTATCATCATGCCAAATATGAGCATTGTATCTTGAATAGGCTGATAGTAATTGGCAATGCTAAGTTTTTTGGTTAAGTTTTGCAGACAGACATACAGACCGATAGACAGATGATGGACAGACAGACAATGGTAAAACAATATGCTCCCTATCTTTCGATTCAAGGCATAAAAGGGTGAAAATGTGAATATAAATCAAATATATACAGAAACTGAAGAGAAAGTTAGCAAGCTCAAGGACCATTACTCTATGCAAAATAATGGCTTCATCAAAATCGGTTAAGAATTGTAGGAATACTTGTGCACACAACAATTCCAACATTAAGTCCCTTTTTGCATTGCGCACCAGTGAATGAAAAAAGCATATGATATGTCCTAAGTTACATTTAGACAAACATTTGGTGAAAGTTCAATAAAAATCCATTGAGAATAATAGGAGAAGTTGTGTATACAAGGATTTTGAAAATAACTTTTCTTTTCTCATGAAGCAGCATTGAATCACAAAAAGCTGATAATATGCTCCATGTCACTAGAAGAAAAACATTTGGCGAAAATTTCATCAAAATCTGTCAAGAGTTCTAGAGATAGTTGCTCACATAAGGTAAATTTGAATACCAAACAGCAGACCACCACTGACAAATCTATTAATAAGATTTTCCTCAGAAGACATAGTGTTATTGACACTAAATCATTACTGCAACATTTTTCTTTACTGTCATACGTATTCTGGCTGTTTCTTTGAAAATATGTGCAGATGATTAATACCTTGCTCTAGTCAAACAAAGACCTTACCTCACTCTGAGCTACAACATCTCTCTCATATTTCAGCTGATACTGCCACATGTAATCAGGCTGCTCCCAGGATATGGTGCGGAGAAGACTCATTCCAGGGTCTAGGCGTAACCATAACACAGGAGAGTCAGCACTGAAAAGAAATACAATATGATATTAAAGACACTGGGTTATAATCAGTTCAAGGACACAATGGCTTTGCTTCATACTAAAAGCATTGGAAATTTATATATCTACCATTAAATGTTTTATGCTTCAAAAACATTCACGCCTTCATCATATTAAAAATTTCAAAGAGTATTCCTGTTGAACAAGAATTGTAACAAATCAGAGTTATACAGAGAACAGTTATCTCTTGACCGAAGTTACCCCAAAACAATAGAGCACATCCTTGGGTAGGGGAAGACATTTGTAAAGTTTCAAAGGTCCCAGAACAAATGACTTATGTGTTAGAGCATGGAAACTTTTTCAAAGTTTAGTTGTGACCTTGACCATTGACCTAAGTGACCTCAAAAAAATAGAGCATTTCCTTGGATCTTTGGCAACATTTCAAGTTTCATGGCTGTAAGTCAATTGGTTTTTGATTTAGACTACATAAACAGCTTTCAAACAAAGTTCAGTTATGACCTTGAACTATGATCCACATGGCCAAAGAATTATTGGTCACTTTCTTCAATCATATTCAACAATGGTATGAAGTTTCATGGTTGTAGTTCAATTATACCCCCCCCCCTCTACTTTGTAGGTTGGGTTAATGTCAATTTAATGTTATAGATAAGCAGATATCATTCTATTTTGAGGAACAGTCAGTTGATCAATTACTGGCCTCACCAATTTATTCCTTTGGCTTACTCAAGCTTACTTGAATAAGCTGTACATACAATATCTAAATAGTCAAACAAATAAAAATGTTTCACAAAATTGCAGCCAATGTTGGAGTTCAAAGCTAAATTCCAGGCTGAATGATTGGTATTTTTTATCAAATTTATGCCTGGTAACAAGTATAAATGTAAAATGATATGTATTGATAAATGTCAAAACCACAGTGTGAGTTAGCTATAGTTATGGTATTTAAGTCGCTAAACCAAAAACTTAACAAAAATGTTGACCAATGTCAAAGTCCAAAGTTCACTTTTGGTCTAAATAAATGATTTGATTTGTCTTTTGATTTTTCTTTGGCATCAATTGAAATGAAAACTCAAACAAACAGACAATGAATTACTTACTCCATTGCAGAAAGGTCCATATCCACTTCTTCCCCTGTCATCAATGGTATCTTTTTCTTCTTATTTCTGAAATTATAAATCAAAAATTTCTTCTGCCAAAATAACAAACATTTTTTGACAAGGAGTCAACAATTAGAAATGTAACCATACAAAGTAATGTTCTCGTTTAAAGAAAATTTCAAGTCTTTCTGAAACAATTTCATTTTCATGTGATGTATTTCTGAGATCATTTGCAATCATATGTAAATTTCATTATCTAAATTATGTTACATTCAGTTAATGGTGATCCTGAAAAAAGCTCAATGACACAATATTTTTAATAAATAAAGAAAAATTGGTTTGAAAAAACAGATGACAAAATTTAAGACCAGTCAAATTTAAACAAGTTACAGATAACAATTTTCAGAATGTGAAATTTTGAAATTCCTTGTCTTTCAAGGTAGAAATCTTTGTAGATAATGAAGAAATAGCTTGTAACAAGCAAGTTCTTAGCTTTCCACAATATTTCATAAGCTTTTTCTTTGAATGCATAAATAATTTGGGACTGGGTGGTTAATTGGTTAAGATAAAATATAAATTACCTTCTACTTTTTGAATGACATGTGATCTCAAACTTTGTTCTGTTCTCTTCAATGTTAAATGTATGATTAAATGATCCATCCAACTCTTGTATGGTAACTTCTAGAGGACCCTGAAGTGAACATCATACAAATTAAAAAACAAATGATAAGGACTCATGAGATGTTTTTAATTCCTTATTTTTGCTAGAATGTAAGCTATAAAACAATTATTGCATTTATGGACAATTATTGACTCATTCTCTCTCAATCTTGCTTTTTAACCCATTCCCACTCAAAATTTTAGACTGTTTCAAATTCATAGATGTTGCAGACAATATATTTTAGTTGATCTAATTTTGGATAATTTTTTACTTTTTGAATGGAAAAAAATTGTGGATTGTGGGTAATGAAGAAATTGCATACAACAACATTTTCTACCTAACTCGACTATTTTTTCCAATTTTAGCATACTGAAATATGGTCTGTAACTCCTTCATTCCTGTTATAAGCAATGTCTTCTTTTCTCACTATGTTTTCCCCAATCTTATTCTTCAGGAAGTATAAAAATGAGAGATTGTGTGAGAATGGTTTAGTAACAAAGAAGTTAATCAAGAGTTTAGTATAGACTAGAATGGCATTTAAAGATTTGGGTTAAGCATGCAAACATTAGATCTTGACCCTGAATATGATCAAATATTTCAAAACGTACTTTCATTCATGGCGGAGAACAAATCTATTTTTCTATTATTTTCATTAGAATGTAGGAGATAAGGTACAGACAAAAATTTCATTGAAATAATTCTAAAATACATTAACAATTAACAAACACTGAATATTCTCTTCAAAATTTATGGTTAACGTCATCCACAATGTTAGTTCAATGTTATTCAATGACCCAAAAGTATTGTTTTTTTTGTTGATAATGATTTTAACAACTTTCATTTTAGTCTTACGTAAGATAAATTGCTTACCGCATATTTAACAGCACCTTTAGCAGCAAAATCTTGTTTTATTTCCAATTCCACCACATTTCTTTTTCTATTAAACACAAAATTACCTACAAATTTAGCACAACCTCCTTGATATCTACAAATAATGTTAAGGTTGTAAAATTCACTTACATAAAAAATACGAAACAAAATGAACAGAACTCAGTAAGAAAAACTGGCTGCCATGATAGAAATCAATGAATATTTAATGGATACTATATAGGAAAAAATTTCATTTAAGAGATGAAGAGAATATTTTTTGTTTTCATGGAGGTATGAACCGAAAAACCTAATCACACTGTATGAATACGCAAAGCGGATTCATACATTGTGTGATTAGGTTTTTCGGTTCATACCTCCATGAAAACAAAAAACATTCTCTTCATTTCTTATAATTTAATAGCATCGAGCGAAAAAACCAAAAGCTGTACAAATTCTGATACCTTTTTGTATGGAACTATTTTATGCGGAAGCATACAAAAAGGCTGCGTGCTCAAAATTTTGTTCATGGAGGTATGAATTAAATTTTTTATCAGAACGCTTGTTTTTGATAGACGAAAGTAACAATTAAATTATTAACACATGAAATGTGTCAAAGACATAAATATCCCTACTTAAGTTCTCGAGACACGACCTTCAGTTGTGACCTTGAACTGGGAAGCATCCAACAGAACATTAGACATTACACTAGTAATCATCAAGGGGAATCACTGTACCCAGTTATTTTGAAATCCCTCCTTCAATGTAGAAGATATTCTCTGAACAAATATTGGACACCCACACACTCACATGCAGGCAGAGGTATCTCTATATGCCTATCACGATTACATTGCAGGGGCATAAAAAGAGAACCATGCTTGTTCTATATCACTCACCTGAATTTGATAGCCATTGCTATACGGTATGGGGAAAAGGTTATTTAAGATTGCACACCAAAATTTTAGACTGGTCCAAATCAAAAGGAGCTGCGGATGATAAAGCTTATGAAATTTTGGATTTTTTTTACTTTTGGGAGAGAAAAAACGTGGATAATGAAGAAATTGCCTTGTAACAAGAAATTTCTTCATTTTCCACAATGTTTTCCAAAGCCTTTGGGGGGGCATCTAAAAGTGTCACAGAGAAGGAATGTCTATTGTCTATTGGGACAGTAATCATTGTGGATTATGAAGAAATTGCCTTGTAACAAGCAATCTCTCTACATTACCACTCTTTGATACCCTCCAAGAAAAAGCTTTGGAATACATTGTGGGAAATGAAGAAATTGATTGTAAAAAAACTTTTAACATGATTTCTTCATTTTTCAATATGTTTCTGGAGCTGTGTCTTTTGGGGTGGCAAAAACAGGATTGTGTGTGACAAGGTTACTAGTGAATACTTGAATTAATTTGCTGTACAACTATAAAGAATGACTACATCCAACATTTGAAAGCCTTATGCCTTAGAGGGGTAGAGATTTCCTTCTTCTCTTCAATATAAATGTTCTATGTAATTCAAGAGTTATATTACAAAGAATGTTGGTATAGAATCACAAGACAAAGCTTTATGCAAACTTTGATAGTTATAGGCCAAAGGATTTGTGAAAAGAAGATTGTTGAAACTTTCAATTTTCATTTCTTTGTTAAGTTCCTTTCTCATTTCATGTCAACTAACCACAAAACTGGGCTAATTTGATAATTTCAATAATTTAAAATATTTTGATGAAGGGACATAAGGCTACACTACATTGGCCAAATAATTTTACACTAAATGCTTTCAGAGACAATTAATAAAATATTTTCTACTTTATTCTCTTACAAAATCTGGAATCCCCCTTCACTAATTTTTATCATAGCACAATAATTTGAGGTATTTTGGTATGATTACTTAGTCCATGCTACAAGCAAATTTTGGAAGCTCTAAACCTTATTCGTTGGTAAAAGAAGGTATTTTAGAGATGCCGTTTTCAACTTGGTTGCCATGGGAACCTCTGCACAGCCTTCCTCATAAGTGGAGGTAAAAATGCAAGAAAAAGGATACATCCACTGCTCCAAGAATGGTACAATATCTTTACCTGTCACAGTAAATATGATCTTTAGAAACTGTAAATAAATAATTGTCATTTGTTCAAAGTTTAAAGACAAAAAGGCATATCTGCAAATAATGCTGTGAAATTCACTTTGACCAATTTCAAGATAACAAAATTTCAGACTGGTTGAAGAATTTGCAGATAAAATATTTCAAATTTAACCCTTGTCATGATGAACCTGCAATATTCTGGTTTTGGCAGGAGATGTAGATCAAGATCAGCTTGCACATCATTTGTTGTAATTTGTAATAAGCTTAGTAATATTTTGTAGCATAAAGCCACCGTCATAGAACATTTGGTAGCATGTTAGACTCCTAATCTTCAATAATGGGATGTCATGGGTTTGATCCCAGGCGGCAGCACATATTCTTTCCAACATTTGTCTCTCTTAAACCTAAGTGGGATAGCAGCTGTAGGCTGGATGTTGTGGTAGTACTGGTGTGAGAAATACCAGGAATCCATTGTTAGGTGCTCCAGCTGCCTCGTTATAACTGAAATACTGTTAAAAGTGGCGTTAAACCCCATTCAATCAATCATTTGTAGCATAAAATAAATTTACATTAAATAATGATGAGACATTATGATAACAGTTATCCCTTAATCCATTACCACACAACAAAATTTTAGACTAGTCTTTATTAAAAGAGGTTGAAGGCAACAATTTCAATATGTTAAATTTTTAACAATCTTTGTCTTTCTGTGTAGAAAACATTTGGGGAAACAGAAAATTTTCTTGACAAGCAACTTATTCATTTTCCACAGTGTTTTCTTACACATTTTTCTTAAGAGGTGTAAAAATTGGATTTTGTGGGAATGGGTAAAAAAAGGAGTAAATCTGTTAATTTCCCATGTGATTTGGGAGTTGATGATAGATATTTCATAAAATGAGTATTATGAATAAGTTTGCTGTCCCAGTGATACTGTAATGCTTACAGAGTTAGTAGAGAGTAGCATATTAGCCCACACTGTAGATTAACATGTAATATTGTAATACTTACAGAGTTAGTAGAGAGTAGCATATTAGCCCACACTGTAGATTAACATGTAATATTGTAATACTTACAGAGTTAGTAGAGAGTAGCATATTAGCCCACGCTGTAGTTGAACATTTCTGTTGAGAGGCTGTGTAGGCCAGCGCTTGCAATTTGTTTAAGACCTGGTAAAAAGACATATACCCATAAGGATAAAACTACACATAACATTGCTTGGGCTAAAATGTTAGCATGTAGGACTATTGTAAACATCAGCTTATTTTGTATTAAGACATAACTTGATAAGAAGCATAAAAACCTCAGTGACATTTTCATAATGTGCTGTATAAAAAGGATTGATTCAACGGAAAAAATGTGCATTGCTCACTTAGTCTTATACTGACTTGTTAATAATCATTTTAATCTATGCTGAAAAGACTAGAAGTAAGGGACATTTAATGCTAGTTGCTTTATGAAATTGGCTACTTGATATAGGATTCCATTCAAGCCATTCCCAATCAATCCTGCTTTTTGAATCCCCTCAAGAAACAAGAGGGCCAGTGGCCCTGGCACTCACCTGAGATATGGCTCTTTTTCTTCAAGACCCAATTCTAGCGAGGTTGGGAGAAGACCTCCCTTGAAATTTAACTAAAATCAACTTATGTTCCTAAGCCAACCAATGCTAAAAGGGGGCAAATCTAAGGCAAATTTCTGCAAAATAAGGCAAAAATTGGCCATATAGTTTTGAAAGAAATGCCTTTTTCACCTCTATTTAAGCCAAATCATTTTTAGTTCAATGCACTGAAGCTTTATGCAAAATTCAAGATTCTTCAACATCTCGATCAGGAGGAGATTATTTTCTTGAACTTTATCTTGTTGTCATCGTAACCAAAGTTTTCAACCGATTTAAATTCTTTGGTTGAAATTTGCCAAGTGGTTTAGGTGGAGATGTTGCTTTAAAAATCCTTCTTTATTTCTACATGAGACCGACCCCCAAGGGGCTCAGCCCCTGGGGACCCAAGGTTGATGATTTCAGCAAATCTGAAAGAGGTCAATCTACTGATGCTTCATGCAGAATTTCAAGACACTATACCTTCTGGGTCAGGAGGAGATCATTTTTAAATATTTAATAAAAATTTCAGTTTTGATACCATGGTTATCAGAGTTTTCAACAGATTTCAATTCTTTTTGGCAGTTTTTAAAGGGCACCACCTAAGAACACTTATGTCAAATTTGGTACAAATTGGCTAAGTGGTTTGGGAGGAGATGTTGTTTTAAAAATCCTTCTGTATTTCTATGAAAGCCCAACCCTGCTTGGGCTCCGCCCCTGGGAACCATGGGTGATGATTTTAGCAATTCTGAAAAAGGTCAATATATTGATACTTCATGCAAAATATCAGGACTCTATGCCTTCTGGGTCAGATGGAAAAAAAATCAAGTTTTTTTTAAAATTCCAGTTTTGTTACCATGGCAACCAGAGTTCCCAACAGAAATCAGCCCAATGGTTTGGGAGCAGATGTTGTTTCAAAAATTCTTCTTAATTTCATTATAAGCCCCACCCCCCTGGGACCCCCATCCCCTTTAGACGCAAAGATGATGATTTTGGCAATTCTGAAAGAAGTCAATGGACTAATGCTTCATGCAAAATATCAAGGCTCTACACCTTCTGGATCAGAAGGAGATTTGGTTGAAATTGGCCTAGCAGTTTGGGAGAATGCGTTTTAAATTGTTGACACACTACAGAGGCCGGACAGAGAACGACTAAAATACCTCACCATGAGCAATTTGTGCTCAGGTGAGCTAAAAAGGCTTTGGAAATATTTTGGAAAACAAAGAAATTGTTTGTTACAGGCAATTTCTTTCATTATCCTGAATGCTTTCTACCCCCCAAGTAAATATTTTAAAATTCGAAAAACCTGAATTTGGACCGGTCTAAAATTCGTTATCTAATAAGTTAAAGATCTTCTGTTGTATATCTATTCTGTCACCAGCTACAACTACAGCCAAATAAGAGGGTGTGTAATATAATTGTTGAAATAGGGTCACATGATAAATTCATTACAAGTCAGCTTTCATACATACTGTAAAACCTTCAAACTATATGCTAATTTTACAAAACATTACTGTAACACTTTTTTATACAAATTGACAGGGTAGCCAATGATTTTCAGTGGTATCACCTTTTCAAGTTTGTCTTTGACCTTTTCAAGTTTGTCTTTGACCTTTAGGGTCATTTTGTTTTATATTAATTAGGTATCACAAAAAATATTACTGTTGTAGTCCTTATACATTCAATAGTTCCATTACTCAAATGTAATGTATTGAACATCACAGTTAACCCATTACCAGAAGACAAAATTTTAGACTGGTCCAAATTGAAAGACTTTGTAGACAGAATTTCAAATTTGCACTAAAATTGCAAACTTAGTGCCAAATAGGGTAGAAAACATTATGAGAGAAGGAGAAATTGCTTGTAACAAGCAATTTCTACTTTCCCCACAAAGTTTTTCAGTTATTCAGGGTGTCGGAAGCATTGTAAACCCATTCCCACACAATCACGCTTTTTACCCTTCAAGAAAGAAAAAATCTTAAGAAATGTGTAAATTGAAGAAATTGATTGTAACAACAATTTCTTCATTTTCAAAAATGTTTTCTTCTTCAAAAGACAAAAAAAAAAATCAATATATCATCAACTCAATATTTGTCATCTGGAGCATCTATGATTTGTTTGTTTGAATGGGGTTTTACGCTGCTTTCAACAATCCTTTCCTAGCCTCCAGCTGCTATCCCACATAGGTCTAAGATAATCGACCCATTGGTGAGAGATAAATAGTCAGAAAGGATGAGTGCCGCAGTCGGGGATTGAACCCGGGACCTCTAGATTGACAGTTCGACGCACTACCAACTGCCCTATGACGGCGGCTCAGAGCATCTTTGAATTTGGACCAGTCTAAAATTTTGCTGTCTAGTAAAGAGCTAAACAAAATAGCCCAAATCATTTAATGCTGAGGTAAGAAAAAGTAATAACTTACTTGCAAGAGTAAAGTAGGCCCTATTCTCATCTCTAACATACGGGTAACCAATAAAGCTTTCAGATTATACATTTCTAGATATTTGGGTGAGATGGAATGTGGTTGTTGTTTGGCAGACTCTTTAACTGATGGATCCAACATGATACCTCCATAGGTCATCTCATACTCCTGCACCTCCTTAATGTACTAAAATAGAATACTTTAGTTTTCTATCAGTCTGTTTACAAAGTCAAAACTTTGACAACTAACTATTTAATTGTTATTCTATACCTAAGAGTAAGCTTTACCTTTTCATCTGAGGATTTTTCTTGGTACATTTCATAAAAGAAATATACCACAGCAAAAGATACAAAGCAGCCAAGCAGTGTCTTATTTTCCCGAAATGTTTTCTAAACCACGAGATTCTTATTCCTTAGTTCCAAATTATATTGATTTATCTTTACTAAACACAAACTGAACTAACCTTGTTATCTGATAAGTGACTTTACCAATCAATACACAATCCCACTTTTCATGTGAGGTAGTAAAATTAGCTATGGAAAAAAATGTAGCAACAAACAATTTCTCGTTTTACCACATATTTTAGACCTTAAATAACATTTACTGTCCAATTCTATCCAACTTTTTTTCTCGTCTGAAACTTTTTTTCATTTAGACTATTCTTAACTTTTGTCATCTTGTAAAAGGCTAAACCCTTTTCTGTTCAAATCATGGTTTTTACATCCCCCTTGATTTTATAATTGAGAAATCATTGAAGAAAAGGAAGAAATTGCATGTAACAAGCAATTGTTTCCTTTTTCCACAATATTTACTACCCTACTGAATGGTAATTTTTCAAATTAAATCCACGTTACATTTTTGTCTGCAAAACCTTTGAATTTGGGCAGGTCTAAAATTTTGCAAAACAGGAAAGGATTAATGAAGACTGCCTCAAACTTACACTAGCTATATCATGTCTATACACATTATTTCCAAAAGTTTTTTTCACAAATATCTGTGTGAGATATCCTGAAATACCCTTGACCAACCATGCGTCACACCATGTCTGCATCGCAATAAAACTACCAAAAAACTGCTGGGCAACAGCATTGGCCATATACTTCCTGGTAATGATGGTTTGGTCGATGATTTTGTTAGAGTGAAGTAATGATACGCTGAAAACAAAAATAAATCATATTTTTCTAAAATTCAAAAATTCTTGATAAACAAGTGTTCACAGAGAAACGCTTTCAAATCAGCAACTCAAAAAATTAACCCATCATCAGAAGACATAATTTTAGACTGGTCCAAATTGAAAGAAGTTGCAGACGACAATTCGAAGCTGCTGGAATTTAGAAAAATTTCATCATTTTGGCTAGAAAACATTGTGGATATTGAAAAAATTGCTTGGGAAAAGCAATTTCTTTATTGTCCACAATGTTTTTAAAAAACATTTTTCTTTGGGGCGTCAAAAAGCGTCATTGTGTGGGAATGGGTTAAATATCAAATTTAGCAGAAATAAATATAGTTTCCTTTTACCTGGGGGCAACGTTTTAGACTGGTCTAAATTTTCAGGAGTTGTGGATGACAAAATTAAAGTTAATGAGAATTTAGGTTTTTCAACTTTCTTGGTAGAAAACATTTGGCGTAAAACTGCATGGGAATGTATCAACACTTTTGATCTAGAACCTGAATGAATCACTATTTTCAAACATCTGCCGTTTTTGGGCGACTTAAATGTCATAATTCATTCAAGCTGTAGTTACAACATTTAGATCACACACTAACAATTTAACTTTTGTATTTTTTCCCTGATCATATATTTTATAAAGTATTGTCATTTGATAGCACGGTTGAACTGCCATATTGGAGGTCAGTGGGTTTGGCTAGCAATCCATCCATTTCCTCTTGTCATGCTGCATAAATAACCTTACTGAATTGCTGTAAAATCAAAGGGCTGAAAGTGCTGATAGAACTTGTTGTTCAATAATCAATATTTGTTTTAGAAATCAATTTCATAAACAACTCTGGCAGGAAAAGTATTAGCAGGAGGTGTAGACTAATATCAGACTGCACTTATGTGCAGGCTGATCTTTGTCAACACCTCCTGCCATAACTGGAATAATCCGGGTTCAGCATGACAAGGGTTAATACAAGTACATACCTGAATATTGACATGGTAGCAAATGATTGGACATCTTCATAGGACTCATCTACAAACACTTGTTTATAACAGGAATAGGGATAACGACTAGACATGAGCTCTTCAAAAAATTCAAACGACTGAAATAGGAACAAAGTTTTAGATTAGGCAAGAAGTCATAAAGAGTAATCATAAAATGATACAATTACACTATGCAAATCAAATATGCAATATTCATTTCACAATGTCTTCAAAAGCTTAATTCTTGGAAGCATCATTGTGTGGGGATTGGGTTAATTAGATTAAGAGCAGTGGGTTTTTTTGTTTAATTCTTTAATCTTTATGAAAGTAACTATTAAAGTAACTTTGTGTACACTTTGGGAATGCCATAAACCGTCTAATTTATTTTGAAATTTGCTAAACAATTTTCTTCTACATAAAAGTTTGGATTCATATCAAAGTTTCTAAGCAAAACAACAACTTCTTTTAAACTTACCTCATGAAGATAGTGTGTTGTATGTTTGAGAATACCTTTCAAATGGGGCAGACAGAAATGTGTAACTTCATGCATGTGTGGGTCTACAAGGGTTTCAAAAGGGCTGAAATAGAAAGGCTGACTCTATTAATCTATGTAACTGTAGATCGGCTCTTAAACAGATTTTCATGGAAATTTAATGTAGGAAAATTATCTACTTTTCCAAAAGTTATCAATGTAGGATGAGGTTGTTGGTAATGTTGATAACCACTAAATTGCTTGTGGAAGCCAAAGATGTAATTGATATATCATGGAACCACAAATAAGGCAATTTTTGGTGCAATTGATAGATATCATATTTACCTGAAGAATTCTGGCTCCAATAAGGTTATCTTTGTTGACTTATTTAGCCTCTCATAACATGCAATATCACATACACAGATTTAAGTTCTTGTCACATTACCTTAAGTTGTATATCTAACAGAACTTTACGCATGACGCTGGTAATCATCAAGGAGAACAACTGTTCATAGTCTTTTTACATCTATCAATTAATGTACGGACAAGAAATGGAACACATGGAACTCAAAATGAAGAAATTGCTTGTAAAAGCTGGTTTTCAATGTTGTTTTCCAAACCTCTTAATCCTGAGGAGCCTTAACTCATTACAATACAATCCATTCAATATGTCAATAAAACAGAGCTATAGAAAAAATTGTGAGAAAACAAGATATTGCCTGGTACAATTTCTCACAATGTTTTCTTTTCTTACCATGCCTTTTTTTTAAATTTAAACCAACAACTGCAATCTCCTTAAATTTGGACCAGTAGAGAATTTTGTAGTTTGAAAATGGGTTTAAACAATGTAATTGTGTGGGAATATGTAGTAGTGGTGTAATGATAGATCGATAGGTTGATGTATTGTGATAGTGACAGTCACGATATCGATGTATCAATTGCAATTCCCTGACATTGATAACTATTGCAATTGTTTGTTCAAATATCGATAGTTTTGATAGTAAATATTCAAAGCATACTTAGACAGAAATTCAATGTTTTCTTGGTCCCTTGGGTTAAAAGAGAGAGAGAGAGAGAAAGAGAGAGATAGAGGGAGAACAACTTATCCTACTTTCAATTTCTATGATCACGTGATAGGCACGTTTGATTTTTTGTTTTTGTTTCTTCTGTACTCCTTCTGTGTTTAGGAATTGATTTTTAACTTTTGATTTACAAAATTAAAAGGTTCTCAAAAATCCAAAAGCATGTTCAGTTAAGACTTGTTATCAATGTTTTATTAATTCTCAGTGATTGAATCGTCGAAAAAATAAAAATAAGACAATCATAAATGATATTCGATAATGAATTACTCATTTCAAGCACACTAATTGAGTTATTCTGTTTTACTTATTTGTGTCTTCTGACATAGCTGCAAATTTAGAGATTGGAAAAACAAAGGCGGAAAGGCCCATGTTTTGGTCCATTTTGGGACTATTTTGGCTTCGTAAAGGAAGGCGAAATCATTGATAAAAAGAGAGTCGCCTGTAGACTATGCTATCTATACAGATCAACACAGAAAATAAACAAAATAACCTACACTGATAGATCTAGTATTGTGATATATCGCGATTGATTTCTGACGATAATGATAGTATCACAATATCAATACTGTGATAGTAAAACTATCGCGATAGTGATTTTCTTAGCCGATAGTCAGCCCTAATATGTAGATACCTACCCTACAGCAAGAGCTATATTTGGTGCTGCAGTTGGAGTACTGATAAAGTAATGATACGTTTTCTGACGTTTATCACCAGTGTATGTAACCTCCAGTAGATCCCCGGATGATACAGCCACCATATCAAGATCAACCGTAAATTCTAACTTCCATGTACAAGGATCTGCATATGTATCTATACATGGAAACCATAACCTGCAATATATGACAAATACTTTAGGCACTTGGATGATAAAAGAATGAACACAAAGCAAGAAATGCCTGTGAATCTTAAATGCATCCTAATCCAATGACCAAACAACAAATTTTTAGACTGGTCCAAATCAAAAGAAATTGTAGACATTTCAAAGTGCAATTAACTCTTTCCTGTTCAAATCCGGGATTTTACTTTGCTGTGATAATTTACTTGAGAAAACATTGTGGGAAAAGGCAAAATTGCTTGTGACAAGCAATTTCTCCTTTTCCCACAATATTTTCAATCACATAAGGTGATTTAATTTCAAATTGCAACTAATTTTGATTGTTGTCTGCAGCCTTTTTCAATTTGGACCAGTCTAAAATTGTTGTGTGGTAATGGGTTAGTATAATTATTGGGTAATATTGACTGGTCAATGATTGCTTAACCTTTTCCCATTTGTCAATAATTTGGACGTGTCCAAATGCAAAGGTTTTGCAGACAACAATATAAAATAGATTTTTTTTGAAAAATAATCATTCAGGAGGGTAGAAAATATTACGGAATAAGAAGAAATTGCTTGTTACAAGCAATTCCTGTTCTTCCCACAATATTTTCTCAAGTATAAAAACACAGGGACATAAAAAACCAGGGCTTGAACAGGAGAGGGTTAACAGAATAATCAGATAGGGCAAGAAGCCAATTCAAAGTGACCGTTGGTCATATTTGACAGATAAGTGCTATTAAGAGCACTTTAGCCCATTATCAGATGACAAAATTTTAACTGGTCCAAATCCAAAGAAGTTGCAGACAACAATTTTAGTTGGTGGAATTTAGAAAATCTTTATCATTTAAAGTAGAAAACATTGTGGATCATGAATTTCCAAAAGCGTTTTCAGTTGGAGGGCGTCAATAAGTGTTATTGTGTGGGAGTGGTTTATAGAGTGAAATTGCAAAGGAAGACCTGAAATGGCTCTTATACACAGATAGGTTGCTATGCTCAGTTGACAGTTAACTCAAATTTGACTGTATTGGAACTGTATCTTCAAATATCTCGATACAGCAGAAAAATAATATTCCTCAAATCTGTCAAAAACAGGGCAAAAATATATCTTAATTCACTTTAAACCCATTTCCACACAATCCCTCCTTTTACGCCCCTCAAGAAATTTCAAAAATGTTTCCTATTCAAAAAGTAAAAAAAAAAATCAAAATTCCATCATTTTAAAATTGTCTTCTGCAGCTTCTTTCAATTTGGACCAGTTTAAAGTTTTGTTGTTTGGGAATGGGTTAACATGAAGCTTCTGAATGCAATTCTGGGTGAATTTATTTAATAATTAAATTTTATCCACATTCATTCAGCCAAACTTTAATGAACTAAGATCTCTGATAAAATTCATGTGAGTATTGTGCCCCCTGGTCCAACATTTGTTTCAAATGGCTCATGTACTCAAGATGGAGAAGAAACACACAAACATTATTTTGAAATCCTTTCATAAATGAATAAATAATGCTCATAATCATTTGACCTTCATCTGCTTGTAGCTATCCCTAAATCTATTTCAAATGGCACAATTCACTCTTGACTGAAAACAAGTGCAAAATCCATCTGTTAAAGGTATTCTCTGGACAACCTTGGACAGATACAGGAGAGAGAGAGACAGACAACGTCAAAATATTTCTATCTGCCACAATAATATGCAAAACAGCTCAAGTCTCATTAAATCTTTAAACAGTCCTCTAAACCATTCTTTCTCTTGAATTTCCTTTTTAGTATTCACTTAGATTATATCAATTTATTTTAGTTTGAATTTGATATAAATTTTAAGCTTTTTTGTCCCTTGTAAACACTCCCTTCATATGTTTTCACACCCCTGGAAGAGGGACAGAGGTTGTAAACACACAGCCAGGTAGACTGGGACTGTCTATTCATTAACAGACCCCAGTGACAGTTAGGCTTTAACTAGTGACCTCAAAATTACTAGTCAAGTACCTTCACCTATTCAAGACAATATTTGTTATCAGTTGAGTTTTGTTTATAAATTCACCCCATAACAAACAAGAGGTCTGCAAGTGGGTACCATTACACTGACCCTGACAATAGAAATACAAGAACAAATATTTCAAAAGGACACATCTACTTATGATGGAGAATACTTAGGCCTGGTTATTATAAAATCCATGTTTAGGAGAAAACTTTGCCCCCAAGCAGTTACCCAGACCTCATACCAACCTGAACAAATATTTCAAATGGCACATCTACTCCTGATGGAAATTTGTTACTATAAAAACCATCCACAAATATATGAATATTACTTCAGAAATTTTGAATGAAATGACTGAAAGACAGATGGGCTACTATGACCTTGACATTTGCATTAGGTGCCTAATTCATGAACAATGCAATTAATCTCATATCAAAATGAATATCTATTTGTATGAAACATTATGAAAATCTTACCCTAGTTTCCAGATGTATAATCATGGTAAAAATTTCACCCATTATTCTCTGCTGTGACCTTGACTTTTGAGGACAGAATCTGATCTTTCATTGGTGAAGAGCATGTGCTCTCAACAAAATGTGCAAGTGTATGAAACATTATGAAATTTGACGAGTTCAAAAGAAAAATGTTTGATGTTAGAAATTAACCTTTCAGTTTGAACCTGACTAATGCCTGGCACATTTGCTTTTATGTATAAGTGTGTGAAATATTATGAAAATCTAACAAGAGTTCAAGAATTAGGCTAGGCTTAAGTTTGTCATGCAATTTACAACTACATCTCATCTATACTGACAACCACAGGTTGATGACAACAGCCTGTTATCTTTACATCCCAAACAGCCAAGCTTATACTAATACAAGACCATGAAATTTTAGACTGGAACAAATTAAAGAAGTTACAAATGACATATCAAATTGTGCAAAATTGGATAGTAAGTGCCAAATGGGTAAAAACATTGTGAGAAAAGGAGAAATTGCATGTTACTATCAATTTCTCCTTACTCAACAAAGTTTCAAAAGATTGTATTTCTTCATGGCATCATTGTGTGGAAATGCTTTAAAATGAAGGTAGAGCTGACTGACAGTTTACTGGATATATCATCATTCAGAATATCAGCATACCTTGAAGAGTTTTCATGTTTGTAAGAGAATAGATGAGCGCTGATCTCAGCTAGAGTTCCCTCCATATTAGGTATAACAAAGTGTAGACCCCCATCTGGCTGCTCTAGGGAGAATTCAATGTTGATTCTGATTGGTTGGAGCTCTGAAACAATTAACAAATTGCTGCTTTGAACAAACAAGAGGGTTCTGATGGTCCTAAATCACTCACAAAGGTCACCTTGTGAATATTAACCCTTTCCCAAAAAATCCTATTTTTGATGCTTTAGAAAACATTGTGGAAATGAAAAAAAAAGATATTTAATTTCAGCAAATAAGAACTAACGTCTGCAACTGCTTTCAATTCAAACCATTTTAAAAATGTGTTGTCTGGTAATGGGTAAAAGCTTTTTTTCCCAAAAGGAAAAGATACAGAAGAGAAACAAAAAAGTGTTGCAAAAGATTTTTTCACATTGTTTCAATGTAGCTAGTTATGCTAATCTTTCCATATTCTTTTATTGTAAAATATTTTGTAACTGGTGGAGCTGAAATAGGACTCTAGGGTTTTAACCCATTAACCAATTACAAAATGTTAGATTGGTCCATATTCAAATGCTGATTATAATTCATTATTGATAGAATTTTAGTTATGTCTTTCTTTTGGAATAGGAAACAATGATGAAAATGAAGAAACTGCTTGTTACAAGCAATTTCTTCTGTAAAAAGGTGGTGTTGAGTGGGAAAAGGTTAAGAACTCTTGTACATAATCAACAAGCAAATTATAAAACATGTAGACTTGACATTTTCAGCTAAGAAGCACCATACAATCTCTAAAATCGATACTAGAAACATAATCCAATGAATTTTAAAACAGGTCACCAGTTTTAACCATACAATAATTGAATAATATATCAAGGTAACAGAAGATTCTATTTCAGATTGACAACTGTGCTATCCTTATTGGCTTTGTGTTACCTAAATTAATAAAGATTTGAAATGGATTGTTGAGAACAATGGAGGGAATTTTAAAACAGTTTATAAAACTTACCTGCCAGTACAGGCTGACAGTCAGGAGGTATTTTTATAGTCACCTCTCCATTACCTCGATCTGGGTTAACTGAATTTAGGGCAGCAGTCTGGGCCTTCTCAAACACATCTAAGCTTCTCCTATAGTATATGATATCAAAGTATGACAGCTTAATAATACAACTTCATTACCTCAAAACAAAAGGTATTTAACCCATTACCAGATGACACAATTTTGGACTGGTCCAAATAGAAAATTTAAGTAGATGGTTTTATTTTGTTATCATTTTCTTTTCTTTTTTTTTCTGTGTAGAAAACATTGTGGATAATAAAGAAATTGCCTGGATCAAGCAATTGTTCATTATCCACAATGTTTTCAAAAAAATTCCTAAGGGGTGTTAAAAAGTTTCATTGTATGGGAATAGTAAAGTACAAAGAAGACAGAAAAAAAATTAATTGTTGAATTCAATGTACTTCGTACTTATACCCATTTTAACCCATTTCCACACAGTGAAGATTTTGGACACCCCTAAAGAAAAGCATTTTGGGAAACCTTGTGTAAAATGAAAAAATTGCTTGTAACAAGCTATTTCTCCATTTAACACAATTTTTTCTAACCAGAAAGTTGAAAAAATCTAAAATTTCATAAACTTTAAAATGTTGTCTGCAACTCCTTTCAATTTGGACCAGTCTAAAATTTTCCCATCTGGTAATGGGCTAACTGTATGTCCTATCCAAATGACACAAAATGTTTTAATGAATATTTTTTTTCATTTTTTTCTATGAGGCATATGAAGTTCTAAAGTAGATAGTAACCTAAACCTTTAGTACTCAATTCAGCATATTCCTATCTTTATCATCAAATAACCCTACATTTTGACACAGGGATGAGAAAAGGCTATAGAAAAATACTACGAAGAAAGAAAAAAAATACTTGTAACCATCAACTACTCTTTTTCAAACAATATTTTCACCATACAATACATATTTGCAATTTAAAAATGATTCAGTTGTCTACAGCTAAACTTCAGTCTGCAAAAATATTTTAACATGATTTGAGTCCATTTGCTAATGTGGGCTTGTTTTACATGTAATGTCTTACATTTTAAACTTTTACAGGGACTTACTGATACTGAAGACAAAAGTTCATACTTACAGTTTAGCTTGAGATTCATCTTGACATATTTCTAATGTTGGATCATTGTAGGAGAAATTAGCTTCCCATGTATCATTTATCAGGACCCTGTAAATCCCTAGTCTATGTTAAGGAAAGAAATGACATAGCATAGTCATTAACCCATTATCAGACAGCAAAATTTTAAACAAGTCCAAATTCAAGAAGATGTAGATGACAATTTAAAGCTTATGAAACTTTGAATTAATTCTACTTTTGGGGTAGAAAACATTGTGAATAATGCAGAAATTGCTTGTAATAATCAATTTATTCATTTTCCACAATGTTTTCCAAGGCCTTTTTTCTTTGAGGCATCTAAAAGCGTCATTGAGTGGGAATGGTCTAAAAAATATTCTACATGTATATGAAATAAAACACAGTCCTTTTTTTTTGGGGGGGGGGGTCCAACCAAAAGGAAAATGCCTTGATTAAAAGAGAAAATTTTGACACCAAATTTTGTTGGATCTCATTTAACCCCTTCCCACACAATGAAATTTTAGTCTAGCCCAAACTGAAGAAGCTGCAGATAACAATTTCAAGTTGATGTATTTTTAACTTTCTTAATCTTTTGGGGTAGAAAACATCATGCATAATGAAGAAATTGTTTGTTATAAGCTAATGAAGAAATTTGCTTGTTGTAAGTAATATCTTCATTTCCACAATGTTTTCACAAGCTTTTGTGTTGAGCTGCATACAAAAGCAGGATTGTGTGGGAATGGGTTAAATCTTTCAACCTGATCTGAAAATTCTAGTCATTACAGTATAAGGTTCAGGACAATAAAAACATAAACAAATCACCAAATGAGAAAAACTCAGACTGGTCCAGATTAAAAGCAGTTGCAGACAACAATTTAAAGTTGATAAAATTTTTAAAATCTTTTATTTTGTGGCAGAAAAAATTATGGATAATGAATAAATTGCTTGCTACAAGCAATTCCTCATTTTCAACAACGTTTTTCAATGAAAGATTTCTCAAGGGCAACAAATAGCAAGATTATATGGGAATGGGTTAAATGAAAATTCTATTTATTCCCTTTTTATGTCTATGTACCTCTACAATATGTAATTTAAAAGCTGCTTAGTATTCAAATCATTTTTCAGTGTTCTATGCGTAATATAAAATCTGCTTTGTACTCAATCATTTCTGAAAGTTGTACAAAATCAAAATCTATTTGAAACTATACCAGTTTTTATTGGAATTACATTTCCCGTTTACCATAAGCAGCAACTCTGATGTCATGCGGTAAATTAACCCTTTCCCACACACTGACACTTTTAATGCCCCTCAATATGAAAGCTTTGAAAAACTTTGTGGAAAATGAAGAAATTGCTTGTTACAAGCAATTTCTTCATTATCCACAATGTTTTTACCCAAAAAGACAAAGATTTTAAAAAATTATCAACTTAAAATTGTCGTCTGCAACTTCTTTGAATTTGGACTGTCCTAAAATTTTATTGTATGGTAATGGGTTAAGGCATTTGACAAGCAAAACAGAACAAAAGTCACCCAAGGGGCTCATCAAAGATGACTATAAGTACAAACAGAAAGGATACTATTTTGTTTACTGTTTATCTTGATCCTCTTTAAGTCTGGTCTCAATGGATAGAAAGTCAACTCTGTGTAACCCTGTAATATTTGTTATTGTAAAACAACTCAACTATAGCTGATCAAGGATAATTGTAGGTTTATAAACAAACTTTTGGAAAGTTCAATTGATGGTTTATGGCTTTCAATGAAAATATCTATAGACTGACAACAATCAAATCATACATTTAGACTGGAATTGAATTTGAACTCTGATATTGGCCGAGATTTTGTTAAGAATTTTGTTGGTTTAGTGACTTAAAGATCATAACTACAGTTTATTCAAGCTTTATGTTTAGGTCACCATCCAACCATTTGATTTCTTATTAAATATTACTGATAATAAATAATGCAAAATAATATTGATTTACCCACTCCCACACAGTGACGCTTTTTTGATGCCCCTCTACAAAAATGGAAAGCATTGCGTAAAACGAAGAAATTGCTTGCAATAAGCAATTTCTTCCTTCAACCCATTTCCACACAGTGATGCCTTTAGACACCCCTTAAGGAAAATCATTTGGGAAAACATTGTATAAAATGAAGAAATTGCTTGTAACAAGCAATTTCTTCATTTAACAAAATGTTTTCTATCCAGATAGTTGACAAAGTCTAGAATTTCATAAACTTTAAATTGATGAGTCCTTTTGAATTGGACCTGTCTAAAATTGTGTGATCAGGTACAGGTTGATATAATGTTTTCTGTCCAGAAAGTTGAAAAATATAAATTTTCATAAACTTTAAATTGTCATGTACAATTCCTTTCAATTTAGACCAGACTAAAATCAGTCTAAAATCTTGCTGTCTGGTAATGGGTTAATATCCAAGTCAAACTTCCTGTTGGAGGAAGCTGGATGGGGCCAGAGATCTGTCAATTGTTATTTGTTGAGATTGGTAAATATCAGGTTTGGACATTATCTGACTATTAATCTTTATAAAACTAGGACTGTTTTAGGATTTTGTAATTTTTTTGGTACACCTTTGCCTTTCGCTATACCACTTTTTCCAATATAAAATAATCTGTGTCAACTATAATTTGAAGTGTTCGAGAACTCTGCCTCTGTATTGAATATGAAATTCAAACAGTTATATACACTTGTACAATAATCTTGAAAAATGGGTATATTTTCCACAAATATCTTCAAATATTGTCAATCTAATTACGGGACAGGATTTCACTAAATGTCTGAACTTTCTATAAAGCCACATTAACATTAACCTTAAAAAATCTGGTAGCAAGGCTAGTGAATTTATGATATTACAGCATACTCACTATCAAAGATTTTCTTCTAAAGTTGAAGGCAGTAATACAGAGAGCCTGATGGGCTGAAAAAGAATTAATTGTAAAAATGAAAGACATAATTATATACTTTTTCTAATGCCATTCCCGGTGGTACTGCAATTAATTACAGCCATTATTATTTTCCAAACTAAAATAAAACAGACAAATTTAACTTTATAAGGCTTCTGAGAAACAATATAAACCAGCTCCAAATAGACATTATATGCCATTGCGGCCACATTTCAAACACACCTTCAGAACTATAAAAGTGGCTACTTATATTCATGGTCTGTTTGAAAACAAAGCTGTATAAGCATGCTAGGATAATCATGTGGGGGATTAGATTGTACATCTGTTAACCCATTCCAACACAGCAAAATTTTAGACTAGTCCAAATTGAAAGGAGCTGCAGACGACAATTTCAAGTTGATGTAATTTTGAATTTTTTCGTCTTTTGGGATAGAAAACTTTGTGGATAATGAAGAAATTGCTTGATCCAAGCAATTTCTTCATTTTCCACAATGTTTTCCAAAGTTTTTTTGTTGAGGACGTAAAAAGGAGGGATTAAGTTGGAATGGGTTAAAATGGTTTTAAATCTCTAAAGCCAATGAGAAATACCCATGGGCATGCACTGGTAAATCATGAAAATCAAAGTATATGTACAGTACTGGTATATCTTAATGTACAGCCATCTTAACCACGAACAGAATCTTGTTTGGTGAAGACAAATTAAGAAACTTAAAATCACCTGCATTTTGTCTATGATAAATGCTAAGTAATCAAATTCAACCTATTACCAACAGCAAAACTTTAAATTGGTCCAAAATGAAAGGAGTTGCCTACAACAATTTGAAGGCAATAAGATTTAAGGTTTAGATTCTTCAATTTGCTGGGAAGAAAGCATTGTGAAAAATAATGATATTACTTGTTGCAAGCAATTTCTTTATTTTACACAATGTTTTCCAAATTGTTTTTCTTGGGGAGGTGGCAAAAGTGTCATTGTGTGGGAAAGGGTCCAGGAACTCAGTCAGTCCTCAAATGGAAGAGTTGACAAGTCTGGTAAAATCTCTCCGAATTCTGCTGGTACTACTTGTCCTACAAATCCTAGGCAGCTTCCAGTCATATGCATTCAGGGGAGAATTTTACAGAATTAAATTTCCAAACTTTCTCTAAACTTTTTAACAAATATTTACAATTTTAAGATGTCCCCAGGCAATTTATTCTACATTTTTTTGTGAAACTATGTTGTCATACATTGGTGTTGCACATGCACTTTAGAAATCCTATAACCATGTTGTAGATTATTGTAGATATCTTATCATTTAACTTATGTCGGGTTTTCTATGTTATATACAATTTTTTTTAAATCTCTTTTGAATTTGTATTTTGAAGTCCATACCTCAACAGATTATATAAAATTTACTTATGCATTTTACATGCCATGTAAATTGAATTTGAAAGGGCACTATATGAATTATATATATTGATAAAATATCGAGCCTATATCTAGCCTGTGTACATTTTTCATTATTTTGAAAGTTTGTATCATCAGCATGCCCACAGGGTTTTCATTTTGGGGGTACATGTGCCCCCTAGGTTTTGAAAATGAGGTAAAAAGAAAAAGTTAGAGGTACAGTAGTGTTCCCATTACAAAAAAAACTCTCACACAGTCATACTCACACAAACAAACACAATTTTTCATTTCAGTGCCGCAGCCTACCAGTAAATCAATTTTAAAACTTTAAAAAGTGAATTATAGTTGGAACTACTTGCACCTAAATTACTCATCCAAACTTCTGTTTTAAAGATCAGTATTTTTATACTTTAACAAATATCGCAGTCATTGCAGCTTTCTTAAAACATGTGTCCCTTAACCCATTACCAGACAGCAAAATTTTAGACTGGTCCAAATTGAAAGGAGTTGCAAATGACAATTCAAAGTTTATGAAATTTTAGACTTTTCCAAGTTTCTTGTAACCATCAATTTCTTCATTTTACACAATGTTTTCCCAATTGTTTTTCTTGAGGGGTGTCCAAAAGCATCATTGTGTGGGAATGGGTTAAAATTCCTGATGGAAAAAAAATGACATCATGTAAATGTCAGGTCTGTCCATTCCACCATAATGGAGTGTAGGGTCTTGACAACATCAAAGAAACTGGCCAGACAGGCTCCAGAGGGTCGCCCATGTTTTGTACTTTTTCTGGAACAGATTTGTGCACAAAACTCTGTCATTCGTTAACTTTAGCCAATTTGTGATTTATCAATCAGACCTATGTCCTGAATTCATTTTCCATCCCTAAAATAAGATTTTCTGATTCCTTGTTTCTTTGTTGGAACTGTCTATATCATTTAAGCATTTTTTTTTTCATTTATTTGCTAGGGACTTGTAGCAATTGAAATTCTTTATGCTAGGTACATCAATATTTTTGCATCCAGTTTTGAAAAAAATCAATTGTTATAAGTCCGTACTTTTTACCATAGATCAAATTCCACTGATAGTTTGTACCTATTGCATATGACACCATTTTTTTTTTTTATTTAAGGCAAATTTATAAAAATATATGCACATATTCTTATTTCATACATGAATAATTTTGAATGTTTGTACTCGTAATGACCATTTTCTCTCTTTGTTCAGTCATTTTTCAGTACAAACTTGCATGTGCAGCAGTGCTGGCCTAAAAATTTGTATTGTGAACCGATGCATTTGTGAAATATGTACTGCAGTACGTGAATGGTAGGATCCAAAGAATCTACTTGTCCGCTAGTATTTATGAGTAGGAAATCCCAGGGGGACTAGTGAAAATTCGAAAGCAGTCGTCCACTTGGACGAGTGAAAAATAACATAATGAATAATTTATTTTAGGATTGATACATATATTAATACCTCAAAAACTGAATTTGTGTAAACTCAGAGATAAAAGTTCCAACAGTATCTAAACAACCATATACTTTGATTTTGACTGTTTCCGATTTTTGCATGATATGATCAGGTACAGGGTTTTTTGTTCTTTAACAAGCAATTTATTCATTTTCCACAATGTTTTCCGAAGCTTTTTTTCAAGTTGGGCCTAGAAGGGCAGGAATGAGTAAATGTAAAAGTCTTGTGATCTTTTGCTTCATCTTAACCCTTGTCATGCTGAACCCAGAATATTCAGGTTTTGGCAGGAGGAGTAGACTAAGATCAGACTGCACATCAGTGCAGTCTGATCTTGGTCTACACCTCCTGCATGTACTTTGCCTGCCAGAATTGCGTATGTAATTTATTTCTAAAGAAATATTGATTTTTTTAACAACAATTTCTGTCAGTGCTTTCAGCCCTTTGATTTTACAGCAATTCAATAAGGTAATTTTTTCAGCATGAAAAGGGTTAATATTTTCAATTAAATGATTATAGTGCTTGTATGTAGTCTGTCATTTCTAAACAGGTTTTATGTTTGTTTGAATGGGGGTTTACGACAATTTCAACAATCTTTCAGTTATATCGCAGCAGCTGGAGCACCTAACAATGGATTCCTGGTATTTCTCACAACAGTACCGCCATCACATCCTTTCCTAGCCTCCAGCTGCTATCCACCATAGGTCTATGAATATAAATAGGTTTTAAACACCAACCAAAATGTTAATGCCGCAGATAACAGTGTGCCAACCAAAAAGGAAAATACACAGAAAGTAGAAATCTCAACATAATTCAAAATATACACAATATTGAATGAGAAAACCGACATATGGTGTAAAGAAATTCCGAATATTTAGTACGAAATAACAGGTACGAAAAAGTTATGGAACGAAACGTTCGTAATTCTATTAACTTACCAAGTTTGTAAGGACGCTGCATCTTAAATCTTTCAATATACAAATTTTACGGATCTAAATAGCAATTTCTCTTGTAGAATTTATTTCTCATTTTCGATGACAAGGCGCTCTAGAGTATATAATCGTTCAGAAAATTTTAGAAAAAAAGTGGGGACGCCATTTTGCATCTATACTTAGTTTCGTATGATTTCTTGTAAAATTTTATTCTTAAACACTTTTTGTTAGTTAAATAAATATTTTTTACAATTTCCTTAGTATGAAAAAATATTTCATATAGCTGAAAAACATTTCATTTTCCTGAAATTAAAACTAGTCAATGGTTCGAAAAGTCGGTCCTTGGAGTTTGACAGTTGACACCTCGGCAATTTTGTCACAATATACAAAATATTGAACAGAAAATACCAACTAGAAAGATTTTAACTGAAAGAAAGATGGCAAGCCCTAGAACAAGACGTGTTCTTAAAGATCTGAAGATTAAAGATGATAACAATGTGAGTATAGCACCTTGTCCTTTGGTTTCTGTGGAACTTAACCCATAATTTCATGTCATCCCCTTCTTCTAACAAAAGTCTTTTTCTCAAGTACTGGTTGAGCTAGTATACACTTGAAAAATCTCATGTTTGAAATGATTCCTGTTTTGGAATTGGACATCATCTTCTAAGATGATAATTAATAATGAAATCAGATTGATGATTTTTTTTTTTTTTTTTTTTCTTTCTTTAACCCATTCCAACACAGCAAAATTTTGGACTGGTCCAAATTAAAAGAAGCTGCAGACGACAATTTCAAGTTGATGGAATTTTTTCGTCTTTTTGGATAGAAAACATTGTGGAAAATGAAGAAATTGCTTGATACGAGCAATTTCTTCATTTTCCACAATGTTTTCCAATGCTTTTTAGTCAGGGGCGTTAAAAGGAGGAATTGTGTGGGAATGGGTTAAATAACATGGTTTGTTCAACTTCAACCAATTCCCTCTGAGAATTAGGGACATTTTGCACAATTACCATTTTGTCCTGTTCATAGTAATTGATACTTTGTATCATAGGTTGTTGTTGTTTTTTATTATTTTTTTTTTACAAAAGACTGGTCATTAAGTACTATGTAAAGATTATGAAAATAATAAATTTGAGCATTAACGCAAACATGCCATTTGTCCTGGATTATGGGGGACAGTACCGGATTTTCAAAGTCTTTCCCAGCGCCCTGCGTTCTTTCAAAATGTTCCAAAGTTTGATAAAAGAAATCCATAAATTTGGGGCAGCGAAATTGCCGTTAAGAGTGTTGATTTGGTGAGTTATAGTACAAGTGCCAAAAATGGCGCAATTATTGATTGTTAGTTGCATCTAACACCTACCAATCACCAGTTTCAGGGTTAGCTCTGGCTTGTAAAAAGTTGTCGCCATCACTTTCGCCAAATTAAAAAAGTTGGGGCCAAATGGAAAATGTTGGGGCCAAATTGAGGAGTTGGGGCCAAGCTCGAGCATTTCTTAAATGCAGTTATTTTCTTAACTTATATGCTGTTAAATAGATAATATGCATATTAAACAGGTTTTTAATATGGCCATTCGTCTGCTGTTTTGTCTTTAATGAATGTAGCTAAGTCATACATCTACATTGATTTTTACTCATCTTTAATCAGTGACTTTGGTGAGAAAAAAAAGAGAGAAAGAAATAGTAATAAACCTAGACAATATGCTTGATTTAATAATAAAATAATGTAGACTTATGTAATTTAAAAAAATCAGTTTAAGGTTGAACATTCTTGGGTACGAATGAACAAAAAAGAAATGGTTTGTCTGCTTTTGGGACAGTATAACTTTTGAAATTTCTGTCAAATTTTGACAAAATACCACTGTTTCTATCAACAGTTCATCAGAATATCCTTCTAATGACCCATAATTGATGATTCAGTGTTTGAGCAAGGAATCGCGGTAGCGGTGCCGAGATTAGAAACTGAATGAAACTGTCAGCAGAAATATATACGAAAATATGCCCGAATTCGGCAATTGTAATCATCAGGAAAAGGCAAATGGCGGCCAGTTTAATTACACTTTTCTTGTAGAAAGCCTATTTATGTGTGATAATTTAGGTGATAGTCGTCAACTAAGAAGTTTCATCGGCTCATCAATACTAAGTCACGCCCTCAACACAAAATCAATACGACTCGCCGACCAATGAGCGCATTTTATTCATCTGATTGGCTGTCAATCAGAAATGTAATTAAATTTGGTGATGTGTTAGTCTTGTGTCAGACTCGGTGACATAATTGACCCGATATAGAAGCCCTTGAGCAATTATACACACTTGGCCCTCGGACTTGATTTCCGGAGATTAGTCAAAGAAAAAGTATGTATAAAAAAACTTTTCTTTTTTTTTTTGGCGCCACGAACTTTCGCCAAATGAATAAAAATTGCGCCAGAATTTTATTTTTGTCGCATTTGGCGACAATGGCGATCGGCAGCGCAAACCCTGAGTTTGACGACGACCATCACACCTTTACTGATATTAGACAATCAACCATGACCCACGCAGGGTCCTTATACAGCTTATAACTGACTCATGTGGTAAATCAGGGTTCGTGCTGTCGGTCGCCATTGTCGCCAAATGCGACAAAAATAAAATTCTGGCCCAAGTTTTTTTTCATTTGGCAAAAGTTCGTGGCACCAAAAAGAAAGGAGAGAAGTTTTGTTAATACATACATTTTGACTAATCTCCAGAAATCAAGTCTGAGGGCCAAGTGTGTATAATTGCTTGAGGGCTTGTATATTGGGTCAATTATGTCATCAAGTCTGACACAAGACCAACACGTTACCAAATTTAATTACAGTTCTAGTAGACCTTTTGAAATTTACAGATTATTCAATCCTGATAGACAGGGAAGGTAAGGTTAGAATTAAATTCTCCGCACGCTGAATTTCGTCGGTTTCTGCTTAAATCTCGTAACTACAGTTGTTGTTTTTCATTTCTCGACTAGTTACAAGAATTTTATCACGAATTATCAGGTGTTTAGTTCTGATTCCATCGGTTGAAAATTTCAGTTAAGGCGGGAGGGGGGGGGGCAGTGTTATAGCATAATAAGTCCACTTCTTCAGCTGTTTCATTTCTTGGACCCCCCACCTGCAGCGTTATAGTGGAGCTGCAGTGTACTAAGTTTAAATTAAGAACTTTACAAAGTGCTCAAGGTGAGCCATAGTGATTGCCGAATGTTCGGTGCCCAGTGTTGTTGTGCGTCATTGTCGTTGTGCATCTGTCAACAATTTCTGTAAACATCTACTTCTCCTGAACCAGAAATCCAATTTTGATGAAACTTGGCAGGGAGGTTCCTTGGGTGAAGCTCTTTCAAAATTGTTTTCAAAAATAATTGACATCCAAACTTTACCCTGGAATTAAGAAATTTTTGAAATCTTTATCTCTGAAACCATGAGACTGAGAGCTTTGATATTTGTTATGTAGGACCTCCTAGGAGACATCTCTCATGTTTGTTTAAATAGTACCCCTATGGTCATATTAAGACTCCGTCTGGCCGCACCCCTTATTGTATAGAAACAAAGATGGAAAACTTTAAAATCTTCTCTGAAGCCAGAAGACCATTGGCTTTGATATTTGGTATGGATCACCTCCTAGGGAACATGTATCAAGTCTGTTCAAATTATGCCCCTTTGGTTGTATTTGGGCTCTGCTCAGGCGCACCCAATTTTACATTGAAACAACCAAGGAAGAATTCAAAAATCTTCTTCTCTGAAATCAAAAGACTGAGAGCTATGATGTTTTGTTTGCAGCACTTTTATTTCGGACAGCTATCAGGTTTGTTCAAATGATTCCCCTTGGGTCATATTTAGACTCTACCCAGGCACACCCCATTTTACATTAAAACATAGAAGTTGGTTTCTACCCTAGGCTATGGACTTTCATTTGCCTCTTATACTGTAATTTTATTTTATATAATTAAGTAGTAGTTGTCCATCCACTTAAAGATATTCCGTATCTCTTTTCTCACTCACAGGACTTAAATTCAAAGCTTGCATGGCATGATCTCAAAAGAAAATTCCCACTAGGCTAGGATCAGCTTCAGACATATCCTGTTCCTTGTCCATGAATTAATGCATTGATGGCAAAGTAAAGCAAATCATGGGTACAATTATGCTATTTTAGATAAGTTTTGGTAAGACTAAAGGGTACACTTTATGGACAACCAGTTTGACAAAGTAATTTACTTAATGAAGTTTTTCATGATTGAATTTACTCCCAATTCTTTATTAAAACATTTGCATTCGATTACTCTTTTCCCTAATCCAGAATAAATCTCCTATGAAAAAGCAGAATTTTCAAACCTTTAGATTTTCATCATTATTTAAGCAATGAAAAATAACTAAAGCTACAGTATGGTACTCGGTGGAAGCTAAAGAAAAAAACTTGATGGAAAATGAAGAAATTGATGGTATCAAGCAATTTCTTCATTACCCTCTATTTTTTCTATAGCGAAAGACAAAAAAGAAAGAGAAAAAATCTATAAACTTGAAATTATTATCTGCCACTTATTTCAAGTTGGACCAGTCTAAAAAAAATTTATCTGGCAATGGGTAAATTCGATCATTTTGAAACAATAATAAAACTAACTTATATTGATACAAGAAAAAAATGGTTGCATAAGAAATATTCCAACTTGTAATTATTCCCCTTTTGAAAAGAGGGACCACCATTCTCCTGAAATTGTATGTACTCCAATCACAACGAGTACTCCACAAGTAATTGACGTGTTGATGGTCCCGTCCAATTCGCTCCTCCCGGAAGTTCTATACTAAGATATTCAAAGGTGTTATTTTGCAAATTTTATGGCAAGAAACATATAACTAAAAAGTAAAATGGTAGGTTGGTGACCTAAATGCTGTAATTACAGCTTGAGTAATATGTAATTATAATGTTTAAGCAGTAAAACCAAAATGCTTGACATAAATGTTGGCCAATGTTGGAGTTCAAAGTTCATTCCCAGTCTAAATGAATAACTTGATTGGTCTATAATATTTTATTTTTTTTTACTGTTATGATCTGTCACTGAGTGAGCCAAATGGGCTGTCAGCAATGGAACCACTGGTTGTGGGTAAATATTTCTTTTGAAAATTGATTTAATAAACAACTCTGAAAGGGACAAACAGATCAGGTTGATTTTTATCAGACTGCAAAGAAATACGTGCACTCAAAGTTAAGAACGACAGGATATGGTCAAGATACTTTATATTTTCAGTGTTGTTTTGAATGTGGTACACACAATCCACAATGGGTCAGTGTTTCATATGGTATATGGATCTGTCTAGAGTGTTCTGGAAAACATCGAGGTCTAGGTGTACACCTCAGGTTAGTAAACTTTTGTTATTGTATGCTAGAATGCTCTAGAAAACATAGGGTTTTAACACTTTCCTATTTCCGAGTACTTTACACCTGTCCAAATTCAAAGGTTTTGCAGACAAAAATTTAAGTGGGATTTAATTTGATAAAAATAACCATTCAGTTGAGTAGAAATTATTGTGGAAAAAGAAGAAATTGCTTGTCACAAGCAATTTCTTCTTTTTCCATAATGTTTTCTCAATTATAAAATCATAGGGACTTAAAACCAGGGATTGAACAGGAAAAGGTTAAGCTAACATTTGTTACATAAGGTGTATGGATCTTTCTTGAGTATTCTGAGAACATTGAGCTAGTCGTACACCACATGTAAGTGTTAAATGCAGACCTCACAGACAAAGCTAATCCATTCAGAGATAAGGATTCTCAACCCCAAATAGTTCGACATGTCTTATGTAGACAACCAATAGTCATAAACATGTCATAAACATGTATCACTTTGGAGGATTCCTAATTTGCATATCATTTCAAATTATCTCCCCTGAAACCATCACATTTACTCTTGCCTCCAAGAAGACTCATCCCAAGTCTTGACCTGGGAGAACAATTGGTAAGGCAACTGCGGTCTTGCAGTTGACATCATCCCATCACTGCCATAAAATGTAACAAGCAGAGCTGGTAGACAAAGCCTATCCATTCAGATATAAGGATCCTCAATCCTAAATGGGTCGACAAATAGTTACATGTCTCTTTGGAGGTTTCCTAATTTGCATATCACGGCAAATGTCCTCACCTGAAACAGTCACATTTCTGTCCCTCCAAGAAGACTCGTCCTGAGTCTTGGCCTGGAAGAACTGTAGGTAAGGCAACTGTGGTCTGGCAGTTGTCATCACTCCACCACTACTATCCAATTTTTAACTTGCAGAGCTGGTAAACAAAGCTAATCCAAAGAGAAAAAGATCCTCAACTTTAAATTGATGACTTTGTCTATATGTAACTACAAATAGTTACACATGCAACTGGCTGTTTCCTTATTTGCATACTGTCACAAATTACCTCCCCTTGAATTGTGACATTAGTTAACATTTGTTACATGTGGTGTAAGGATCTGTCTTAAGTATTCTGGAAACATTGAAGTCTAGTTGTACACCTCATGTAATTCTTTAGCTTGCTGGGAGGAATGGCTCAGAAGGGCTATTGTTTTACCCTTTGGGACAGCTTTGGCATTCCCCTTATCACACAGTGATGCTTTTTGATGCTCCTCAAGAAAAACAGATGGACAGCATTGTGTGAAATGAAGAAATTGCTTGCAACAAGTAATTTCTTCATTTTGCACAATGTTTTCTACCCAGAAAACTGGAAAATCTAAAATTTCATCAATGTTATATTGTTGTCTGCAGCTCATTTCAATTTGATGAACTCCTTACTTTGAATGATGAACTTCTAATTCAATTGAAATATTGCTGCATCAACAGAAATGTCTTTGATCTATCACTTATGAGAAAAAATACTTTCTTTCTTCTGAGAACATTGATACATCAAAGTGATCTTATTTATGTATTCTCTATGGTTAGTTGCTCCAGTTGTTACGATATGACTGAAATACTCTTAAATCAATCAACCTTCAAAAAGACTGTAAATATTGTTAAACGGTCATCAAATTAGCAGACAGCAAAATTTTAGATGAGTCCAAATACCAAGAATACCAAGAAATAATAGAAATGATATTCTGTGATGTTTTTCGAAGCTATTTTCTTAATGGCTTAAAGAATGTGAAATGATGTTGGAATGGGTCAATAGATAAGATTCATACAAAGGTATTCAAGAACTATGTATTGCAACCTTTAACCCTTTATCCAGTTTGTGATTAAAAGTACATGTACCATTACTTTCCAGCAGACTGACTAGGATTAAGTATTTTTTCCTTCTCCAGTCTATAGCCTTATCTAGTTGTTGCATAACCCATTGCAGGGGGAAAAATTTTAGATTTTTGGTCCAAATTGAAAAGACTTGCAGTTGACAATTCAAAGCTTTTGAAATTTTAAGATTTTTTCAATTTTCTAGATAAAAAACATTGTGTAAAATGAAGAAATTGCTTTGCTAAAAGCAATTTCTTCATTTAAACAATGTTTTCCAAATACTTTTTTTTAAGGGGCGTCAAAAAGCATCATTGTGTGGGAATGGGTTAAGATTCCAATTGTTCTTTTCAGTTTTGTTCGATCTGTAAGTATGGATAAATGGAAAGATCTAGAACTAGAGAAAATGAAAGCTGGAGGGAATAGAAAGGCAAAGGAATTCTTCTCGTCACAGCCAGATTATAAACCAGGGATGTCTCTACAAGAGAAATATAATACCAGAGCTGCTGCTCTCTATAGAGATAAGGTATTCATGGAGATACAATGTTTAGGGGTTGAGGATGCCCACCAACAATCAATGGATTGTAGGCCCTGCCTACTGACTCAGCTGAATGCAACTGAAATATAAAACAGTGCTATTATACAAAATTAATGGCCAGTAAGATGTAACAAAATAGTATAAGATAAAAATAGAAAATAGTATAAGATAATTGTTGGTTTGCAACAGAAATTATCTATTTGATTGGTCCATTCATTCTTTTATTGACAGTCACAATCGATTAATTTGTTGCTTTTATTCACAAATGATAAATTATTTTCATGCCCCCGCATCGATTAGATCGGGGGCATATTGTTTTACCGGTGTCCGTCTGTCTGTCTGTCTGTCCGTGCTAATATTTGGTATGTAGATAGGTCTCAACAAGGCGCAACTGGGGAAGGTCATTTCATCAAGGTCAAGGTCAAATTTTTAACCCTATACCCGTTTCTAAAGAATTCCTGTTTCGGGGGCATAGTGTTTCACAAACACATCTTGTTCATCATATATATATATGAAAGTAATTTTTCAGTATCAAAATTATGTGGCAGCGGTACATCACTCATGAATAGTTTCAATGAACATGGAATGCTTTTCCATATCTTTAGAAGTGATTGACTTGTAGGTTGGTTTGTTTGTCTTTACCATGTGCAGAATAGGGATGGTACTGATGATCATTTGGACCTTTAAAACTTGGAAAAGCGGTTCAACTTGAATAATTTTAGGATTTGGAAATGGTCAGTAAATTCTTGGCATCACATACTTTTTACAAATCTGGGTTCATTCAAATTCATTTCCTCTAAAATGAATCCAGAGATATTATCTTACTTAATGCTGAAATTGAACTTGACTGTGTGACGATATGCCATTACACTTTATGAAAAATTAAAACAAAAACTTGAACTTAATATATACTCATGCATTCATTAGGGGATGACCTTGACTCTATGACTATGTGCCCTTAACCTTTAACCCTGTTTTAAAAAGCATCTAAAGGTTGTCAAAAAGTGGGATCGTGTGGAAATGTGTTAAATGTGCATCTAAACTGTAGTTTTAAATAATTCTTCAATGATCCTGCAAAAATCAAAAAAGCTTTTATGGTGTAAAAGCTCAATATGTTTGTTATTATTTGTCATGTCAGATTTCTACCCTTGCCGGAGGTAAACCTTGGAGTGAAGAAACTTCCTCAGCTAGACATCACAAACCCATGAAAACAATGAGTCCAGGCTTGTCTACATCTGCTAGCTGTCCCAGTATGAGCTCTGGATCATCTAGTTTCAGTAATGGCGGGGGATATCAAGGTGGTGGAGGAACATATCAGGATCAGTTCTCTAGGTAGAAGGGACTTGATTTAACTCACTACATCACAATCGACTGATATTTGCTCTTCAAATAAGCCATTTAGACCAAAAGTGAACTTTAACCCTTTCCTGTTTTGAAAATTTTTCGACCTGTCCAAATTCAAAGGTTATGCAGACGAAAATTTAAAGTGAGTTTAATTTGAAATATAACCATTCAGTAGGGGAGAAATATTGTGGAAAAAAAAGAAATTGCTTGTTACAAGCAATTTCTTCTTTTTCTGCAATGTTTTCTCAAGTATAAAATCACAGTGACGTAAAATCCTGTGTTTGTACAGGAAAGGGTTAAACACTGACATTGGCCAACATTAATATGATGTATTTTTGTTGGTTTGGTGACATATACGTCATAACTACAGCTTATTTGAGCTATAGTGATGGTGTTTGTATTACCAAATAACAATTTTTCAGTTTTGTTATATATTACTGACCATAAAATTTACAAAACGCATCACTGTTAAATGTCAAAGACATTTTCTTTTGAAGTGAGTGGATGTGGTCAGGGGAGTCAGCCATCAACCTGTCAATTAGAAATGAAATCATTGCAAAGATACTGACATTTTTTGCACCAACATTAATCTAATTTATCTTTAAGTTTATAAATCAGTAGTCAGACTATAACCTCTACAATGGAGGATGGATTTCAATAAAATTTGAATAATTCTTCTCAATTATGAGATTATGTGCCATTTGAAATATTTGTTCAGGTAGATTCAAGGTCAAGGTCACAGTTGAAGGTCAAATTCTTCTCTGGATCATACTTACTATATTATTGATAGGTTCCCATAAGTGTGCTCCATAAAGATCATATTTCATTTGGAAATTTGAACAGGTAATTCCAAGGTTACATTCAGATTTGAATGCTAACAATTCACCTTTTATTATATGCCTCTGACTAGATGATTACAAAATATAAGCATTTATTATATACCTTACTGTGAAATCATGGGATTTCTCAGTGTAATCAATTTTGATATCGTCACTGGAGTGATGATATCACTTTTCAGTTTCACTCTCTGTAATAAACCTTTAATCATGTATTCATCCGCACTTTTTTCAATAGACGTTTTCTCTATCAAAAAGAATGGTTTCGATATTTTAATAAAAAAATAAAATAATAATAAGATATATTATAAATAGGTGATAATCAACTGGTTATTCCAGATATGAAAAAATATTTCACTCAGATGCGTTGTTAGGCGTTAAAAAAACTCATGCTGCGCACTTGTTTTTTCAACGCCTAACAATGCATCCTCATGAATTTTTTTTTTCATATCTGAAATAATCAGTTGGTTTTCCTCTATTTATTATATAGGTTGCACTGCCATGTTTGAGGTTAGTGGACAGGATCAATGATCTGTTAATTATCAAGGTCAAGTTGAAGATATTTGGCCTTAATGAGAGAATTAGTGTTTTAGGAAGCAAAGTCATTTCAACTTCAACTTTTTCAGCTCTGATTTCAAAAGACAAAAGGAAGAATTTTTCAACAGAAAACAAAATGAAAACATGGCTAGACCAGCGTAAGTTATTCTTTATTATATTCCTAGCTAAGAAATCTTTGGATTTTCCAGTGTAATAAATTTTGATATCATACTAGTGATGATATCAACTTTCAATCCTAAAATCAGGAACTTCTTTTTTCCAAAGACTGGGTCACTCCTGGTTAATGTTCATAGCTAAAATTGCCAATTGTATATCTAAAATAAAGAAAGATTTTGACTAAAGCCTCCATGCAAAAAATCAACTGTAATAAGATTTTAAAACATAGGCTACAAATCTTACAACTTTTATGTTGAAATAATGGCGAACAAGGTATTGGATGAGTGAGAAATGCACGGTGACCTTACATTCCATTTCTTAGGCAAAAAAAAAAAATCATTTCAAAAACAGCAAAATAAGAGGAAATTAAGGTTCATAACTACAACAGCAAAATAACTGTTTGGTTCCCTATGTCGTATCAATTGCAAAATCACATCAATATTGTATTGGTCGTACATGGAAAATATCAGACTATCTGCTCGTTGAACTATCTATACATACTATCTGTTTTCTCGTAAGTCCCCTGAACTTCGAGGTATAGGTATTTGACTGTAAAGCTTGAAATTATTGACATGATTTGACCTTTATGCAATGAATAAATTAGCTATGAATAAATTTGATCTCGATGAAAGTCGGGCGATCAGAGCCATTTCGTCCATTCCCAGAGAAAATCAATATACAATTTAAAAATCTAATGTTTGTATTGCAACCTTATCCCTCAACAGTTAAATGGTCAAGTGGTATAGTACGCAAAGGCCTGAAGCAATCAACACGGGTTTGAAACTGCCAAGAAACCATAATTGGTTGATGTTTTTTTTTTTTTGTTTTTTTTTTCAAATAATTTTAATCATTATTATTAAATGTGTATTAGAGGAGGTGCATCTGCACAATTCCACATTACAGTGATAAAATCTGTCAGCGGATGAACAGTTACAATAATATCATTCAGTGACCATTGTCATATATAACAGTTCAAATGTATTTTGCAAACAACGATACAATATCAAGAATATGTGAAGAAACGAAAGAACAACGAAGCTGTTTTAGGTACAGTGCCAAGTAACAATGAGCCTGTTTTTCTTTGACCCTTGAAGTAAATAATAAAATCTAACATGAAAAGAAACAAACGCTCTCGCCTCAAACTCCCGACTTTAAATGCAGTGGGACTTCGCTCTATCACATTCATAGACATTTCGGTGTATGACGGTGAATTTAACAAATATTTAAATGTTATTTTTGACTACCAGAATAAAACGAGAAATGCCAAAGACAATAAGTCAAGTGCGTAATTATTTGAAAAGAGGTCACAGTCAGTCAGGTCAATAAAATCTTACTATACATGGTGAAACCTTAAAAAATCTCCTCAAAAACCAGTTGAAGGATTTCAACCATATTTCACAGCAATGATCCTAGGGTGACCCTTTATCAGATTCCTTCTAAGAATTTTGATAGTATGGAAAACATGGCTTAAATGGGTGGGGCTATTCCCATATATGGTGAAACCTTTGAAAAAAAAATTTCTCAGAAACCAGTGGACAGATTTCAACCTAATCTTACAGGAATGATCATTGTCTGACCCTATATCAGTTTCCTTCAAAGAATTCTGATTGGATGAAAAACATGGCTTTAATGGGTGGTACTTATTTCCATATATGGTGAAACCTTTAAAAAACTTCTTTTTAGAAACCAGTGGACTGATTTAAACCTAATCTTACAGGAATGATCATTGGCTGACCCTATATCAGTTCCTTCAAAAAATTTTGACCAAATGGAAAATATAGCTTAAATGTGTGGGGATAATTTCAATATATAGTGAAACCTTAAAAATTCTTTTTCTAAGAAACCAGTTGAAATATTTCAACCAAATTCCACAGAAATGATGCTTAGATGACCCTTAAATAGATTCCTTCAAAGAATTTTGATTGGATGAAAATTATGGCTTTAATGGCTAGGGCAAATTTCCATATATGGTGAAAATTTTGAAAATCTTTTAGATACTAATAGATGGATTTCAACCAAATTTCACTGAAATGATCCTCTAGTGACTTTTTTCAGATTCCAACAATTAATTTTGATTTATTGAAAGTATGCCTTTTATGATGGTGCAGATTTGCATCCAGGCCACGCGATCGCGGGATTCCCCCATGTTTTTTAGTCACTCCCGCAACCTCACTAATTTGATGGGGGAGTAATTGCGCAACAATGTTCTGACTCCCACAGAATCGATTAACCAAAGGGGGCAGTATAAAAAACGTGAAAAAAGACTAAGGACGATTAACTGTTGACAGTATTGTACTGATAAAATTAGCTCCGATCATTGCTATTTATAACCATTACCACACATCGTAATTTAACTTGTCCCCGATTTCGAATCCACGTGTATAAAATAGGCAGGGAACCCAACAGTGGAGCATGCGCAGTAGATTCTTTCCGTTTCCAGCTAAAGACAATCATGTCAAACTTGACAAAAAGAATTGATTTAAATCAATCTGCATACCACCATAAGGCGCCACCGACTTTTTTATGGGCCTCGATATTGGTGCTATATCAACGTAATCAACAGACAAGAAGAAAGACCACAAAAGTCAATCTTGTCAGCTCTTGGGGCAAAAAATAAACAGACTCTGTTTCATCCAAATGCAAAATTGCAGAAATCGTGGTTGAAAAATTATAAGAGTTCGAAACACGAGGAGAAAATGAAATTTGGGATGACTTGTCTTGTGATAAACCTGGGGTAAGAATTATCCATTTACTGCCAGATACACAAAATTCCATTCTTGCACACATTTTAACATTTTAGAGTCATTATACCACATTCAATCTACTAAGGACAGTGTGCATCAAAGTGAGTTTGTCAGAGCTACCTCCAATATACATAATAAACTTCAGTTAAAGAACAACTTGTGCTATGAGAACTGCTTATTATATTACTAAGAAAGATAAAGCCTTTTGAAATGTTGGCTCTACAAGAATTGAGTGGTTAGACTTGAAGGAATTAAAAGTAGGTGAAAATGTTTCAACATATTCATCAAGAGCTTAATTTTTGCCTCAATTTTTCTGTGATATATCTTGATTTGTGGTGAAAACTTATTAGATTCGTTGTTTACTTCAAATCTTTATGAGAGATTTATCAATGAATCAACTTATTACTTAGGGGTTTTGATCCTCCCCCCCTTTAGCATTTGTCACTCCCCCTATTTCAGTAATTCAGTGGGGGAGCTCCCCCTCTTGGAAGTATCCTGGATGTAACACTGTTGTTGCTTGTGCCCATATATTGTATGCGGTGAATTTTTTAAAGAAAATTGTAAATACCTTTTTCATCTGATTTAGTAAATGAATTGACATTTGTAAAACAATGAAAAGGTTCAAATATTAAAAGATTGTATTGACAAGATTTATTGGCCATACATGGTGAATATGATTCCTGAAAACACCATTTGCTTAATTAGTACAATCAGGCCTGTGGTGCGATACAGGCGTAATTTTTTTGTTTTCTTGAAAGGTGTGGAAAAGCAAGATTGAGTGGAAATGGGTTAAGGTTAATAAATGATTTATTCTTATTTTTCTTTCTTCCTGAGACTTTACCCTAGTAGGATGACTTTCTTTTTATGCAAACAAATTTCTCAGTATTATCAGTGAATTAAGTTTGATGGAGCAGTGCATGACCTAAAGCATCTCAAGTTTACCACATAATAGCGAAAAGTTTAGATTGCTCATATTTAGGACTTGTATTCTTAGAATTTCAATGTCATATTAATGAGTAACAGGTAGATATAGGACTTGTATTCTGAGAATTTCACTATCAAATCAATGACATACAGGTAGATATAGGACTTGTATCTGATCTTTTCACCATCATATCAATGGGTTACAGTAGGATATAGGACTTGTATTCTGATAATTTCATTATAGAATGAATGAGTTACATATAGACATTATGATACTGTGTTCAGATAATTTTCACATTCTAATAAGTTACAGTTAAATTTAGGACTTATATTCTGATAATTTCACTTTTAAATCAACATGTCACAGATTGATAACAACCTGTGGCTGTTACATGCTGAAAATTAACTCAGGTGGAAAAAAAAAATCTTTCTTATCCAACAATGTTTTCCTTACTATTCCCCATGGGTCTTTAAGTAAGTTTGTGTTGATAGGTAAAACATTTGCATGATTGGCCAAAGTTTATGTTCAGTGTATAAAATAATGCAAGTACTTAAATTATGTTTCAGAGATTTACCACCGAGTCAAGGGGGCAGATATTCAGGGTTTGGAAACACTGTAGAAAAGAAAAATGATGACTTTCTGGAAAATACTATGGCTTCATTTTCTAGTGTAAGTTACTTTATTAAGAAAATAAAATTGTTATGTTGAGTTGCTCTTGCTTGAGATTTTACTCTGAATGTCTCACCTTTTGTCCCCATCCGTAAACTTTTACTTTAAAAATCTTCTCTTCAGAAAGTACTGAACTGAATTCATTCAAATTTCACAGAATGATCCTTGTGTGACCCTTTATCAGATTCCTTCGAAGAATTTTAATCGGACAAAAAATGTGGCTGTTATGGACACGACTCATTTCCATATACAGTGAAACCTTTAAAAATCTTCTTCTCCGAAACCAATGGATGAATTTTGACCAAATTTTACAGGAATGATCATTGGGTAACCCTTTATCAGATTCCTTCAAAGTATTTTAATCGGATGAAAAACATGGCTTGAATTTGGGTGGCTAGTTTCAATATATGTTAAAAGCTTTGAAAATCTTTTTCTTAGAAACCAGTTGATGGATTTCAACCAAATTTCACTGGAAAAATCCTGGTGACTCTTTTTTCAGATTCCATCAATTTTAATTTTGATTTGTTGAAAATATGGCTTTTATGGTTGTGACTTATGTCCATAATTATATCCAATGAATATTTTAAAACACCATTCTTGAATGGCAGATTTTTACAATCATCTTAGTATGGTAAAAGTTAAAAGTTCACGTTGAGTTTCTGAGACTTCAAGGTTTTAGTGTATGTATACATGGATTGACTAATTAACACCAAATTTTCAACGAAACTGTTTGAACTCAGATTACACCAGTTAGTTATTTACAGTAAACTGGATTGCACACACACTTAGATAAGGTATTCCTCTTTGCAGTCAAGGAGATGCAAGGTTGTTAGAAAGAGGTAGAAAGTGGTATAAAGTAGGGGTTTGTCTTATTGGTTACTGCTCTTGGATATGGATTATTATCAAGGGAAATGTGGATTATATATTTAACCCATTACCAGACAACATAATTTTAGACTGGTTCAGATTGAAAGCAGTTGCAGGTAACAATCTCAAATTGTTTGAATGGAGAATATCTTTGTCTTTTAGGACAAATAACATTGTTGACAATGAAGAAATTGCTTGTTTCAAGTTAAAATTGACCCTTTAACCCATTACATCACAACAAAATCTTAGACTGGTTCAAATTGCAAGAAGTTGCATATCACAATTTCAAGTTGCTGGAATTTAAAAAATCTTTAACTTGTTGGGTAGTTTTCATTGTCCACATTTTTTTCCAAATATTTTTTTCTCAAGATGCTTAAAAAGCAGGATTGAGTGGGAATGGGTTAAATGCAAATGCAGATACTTGTACTTAATTTGACATGCTTACTTTCGAGTTCTTTAACTTTTCAATCAAACCTGACATTGTAACAAATGTTTTTATAGCTTAGCCCATTCCCACACAGTGACACTTTTTGATGCCCCTTCAGAAAAACAATATGGAAAACAAATGTCTTAAATGAAGCAATGTCCTCATTTTACACAATGGTTTTTACCCAGAAAGTTGCAAAAATAATCTTTAAATTATCATCTGTGACTCCGTTGAATTTGGACCAGTCTAAAATTTGGCCATCTGGTAATAGGTTGAAAACTCTAAAATTAAGGATGGTGACTGTAAAATCATTTTTGTTTGAATTTTGTGCCTTTTTCATCTGAGGTTTATTACTAACCTCCATCCTTTAAAACATTACAGCGCAGGTTCAGGTATCTGGAGACAAAGTAAGTTTTTAGAAAACTAAAAGATAGTTTTTGCAATAGTACTCTCATATTTACATTTCAAAATAACTGAATTAACTCAACACTTAACATTAAAGCAATTCCCACACAACAAAATTTTAGACCAGTCAAAATTTGAAAATTATATTTCACATTCCCGAAAACATTAGTACAATCAGGCCTGTGGAGCGATACAGGCGCTCAAGCGCTTCTAGTGAAAATTTAGATTTTTTAACTTTCTGGGTAGAAAACATTGTATTAAATGAGGTGTTTGTCACTGTTTTTATTTTTCAGTTATTTTTCTTTAGGAGCAACCAAAAGCGTCATTGTTAGGGAATGGGTTAAATACACAATGTTTTATGAGAATGATTTTGGTATATTACAGGGTTGGTCTGCATTTGCCTCCTCAGCGTCAAAGTTTGCCAGTGTTGCATCTGAAAAGGTAGGTAACTGCCAATCTAGTATTAGTTTCTGGTATTAGTTTCTTCCCTTTACATTGTCCAATGGCTTTTAAAATCCAACTGCTGGAGTTGCAATATACCTACTTATATTGCATTTTATTTGACTTTGACTCATATTATTAGCAATCATCTTTTAGTGTGTTACCAGGGCTCTGCAGACTCCCAGAATTTGGGGAGAAGTCACTTCTCACTTGTCTGAGAATTGGGAGAAGTTTTTCAAAATGGGGAGAAGTGGTGAGACTTTCAGGAGAAGTGGATCGTGTTAAAAATTAAGTTATTGCGTGTATTCCTCATTTCTATCAGAAAATAAAATAGCTTTACAACCAAGTAGTTTCATTTTATATTATGTATTATGCAATGAACATAGAATATACTGCTTCTCCTTTCAGTACTCAATAAAGATCTTATTCCTGTGAACAAATACATTTGTATTTTTCATTTTTTAGGTTTGAGAATTCAAGAGTTTTATTCTGAATTCATTTTTTAATGTTTCATAATAGATTCATATATAATAAAAAAAAAGTCAACTAATAAAAAAAATACAAATAGTGTATTGTCATTAATTGGTCAAAAAAGGTCCTCTGTGATTAAGTCAGTGATAGTGTGTAAAGGGTAAGGGTTAGTGCTAAGTACACAAAACCAGACTGTGTACATGCAGAGGTTTAAAGTTAACACAGGATAATTTGCTCCATTTAATAGGATTACATGTTATTTAAAGGAATTATTACCAATTCAAGTAAGTGAAATTTAGTTTTTGGAAAGAATGTATTATAACAAGAAACTCGGGAAAAGATCGTAGCAGCCTTTAATTGTTTGCCATAATTTTCATCACTTGTTACAATTAAAGCAGATAATTCAAATTGAAGGATTCTTATGAAAAATAAATTTACTCTACGTAGATTTTCGGCAGAATTATTTTTCATCAAGATTTCAAATTTTTTACAAAATGTTGACTTCTGGTAAATGACACGACGTCCGTAAATGTTGGCCATTATTCTCATTATGTGAAAGTAAGCAACAAATCTCGTAGACTGTTGATAACTTAATTTACAGAAGTATTTAAAACTTTCAAAAGGGAAAGGATTTTAGATAAAGATTTCTGGTGCCAATAGTATACAAAGCATTGCCGAAACCAATCAGCGTAGGTGTGAATGAAGCAAGCACGTTGACTATTAGCTGCCAGAACATACCCCTCTTTCTGATAATCTGCTGGCCTCGCGACTATCGATACAAGCTTGAATTACGATCAAAGGGCTTCCGACCGGCAGTTGTATAATTGCACACTGTCCCATACTTTTATAGCCACTGGGCCAGATTTGGTTATCACCTATCGTATCCAGGCGACTTGCCGAAAATTCCAGGCGACTTCGACTTCGCTTTGATCAGCAAACCAGGCGAAGTTTTATGAAACCAGGCGACTTTTTCGCCTGAGTCGCCCACTCTGCAGAGCCCTGTGTTACACTTTGAAGTCGGTGAACTATGAAATCGACGCAAAAAAATCATCTTTTACTGCCTTTAAGACTCAGTGGCAAAAGCAATTTGATTTTAAAGGTCACAAAATTTAAGCCCCACCATAACTGGGTGTGTTCATGGGAAGGACACCTAAAAGCCAGCCATAACCTACTCAAAAGAGAAGCAGTAGACGTAAAACCATATCTCCTGTCTCTCAGAGTCGTTAGGATTATGATGGCAATAAAACTAGAATGAATTGATTCAAACTAAGATATGATTTATTGATTGATTTCTTCATTTCCATCTGATGCAAAGTCAAGATCACCCCAACATTCTTTTAGAAAAAACTCTCTTACCAGCAATCCTATTAGATCTATAACCATTTAGAACAAAAAAAAAACCTTCTTTATTTTGGTTGACCCATTCCAACACAATTCCTCATTTTAACACATCTAAAGAAAAAAAGCTTTAGAAAACATTGTGGCTAATAAACAAATTGCTTTATTACAAGCAATTTCTTCATTATCTACAATGTTTTCTTTCCAAAAAGCTGAAAAATTTTAAAATTCCATCAACTTGAAATTGTCATCTGCAGCTTTTTTTCAATTTGAACTTGTCTAAAAAATATTTTTGAGGGAATGGATTAATCTCTCGATAACCAATTATCAGAAGACAAAATTTTAGATTGATCTAAAATGAAAGAAAAATAAATGAAATTTCAAAATTTTTCAACTTTTTGGGTAGAAAATTTTGTGTCAAATGAAGAAATTGCTTGCTGCAAGCAATTTCTTCATTTTGCACAATGTTTTCCAAATTGTTTTTATGAGAGGAGGTTAAAAAAGCATCATTGTGTGGGTATTGGTCAATAACTCCTTGTAAGTGCATCAAATTGCTGTATCTTATTGGTCACTCTGTCTCTAAAAAAAGGGATTTAGAATTTAAAATTGTCATTAATGTGAGAAAAAGAAACTGTGTCTCATTTTTCTTAGAAAAAAAACCTGATCTCAACAAAGTCTAAGATAGAAAAGTTAGGAAGCGCAGGAAAACTTACCTATTTTGCAAAATTTAGAACTTTTCAATTTCTAAGGTTATGCAGACTAGTATTAAAAGCAGATTTTATTAGAGGAAATTTCTTGTTTCAATTTCTGAATTTTGAATTCAGAGGGACGTAAAAACCAGGAAAGGGTTAAGAAAAGCACATCTCAGAGAAAATCTCACAATAGATACTATATTTTTCCTCTGAATCTTAAGTTGTTGGTACTCAATACAAGTTTTTTTTTCAAGATGATTCAGTCAAATACAACTCATTAGGGAGTAATTTTGATTTAAAACAAGACCTTGTTTTGACATCTCTAAACCGAAGGGCAATAACTCAAACAATGGATGTGGTAGAGTGATGGTTTTTTACATGACTACCAACAACATAAGGTAAAAATAATGAAACTTTACTGTTTGAATTTGATCTCTCCCCTTTTATCTGAAGCTTTTACAGGTTTAAATTTAGGACTTGTTTGATGATAGTGCTTTTCCCTACTGAAAAATATTTTGGGGTATGAGACAAGGAAAACCAATTTGAGAACTCAGAAATTACAATTCACAGTTTCTTTTTTTCAAGCCAAACACGCTTTTTCTCAAACTTTAAAAAAAGACTAAGAAAACCATTGTGGGCTGTAAACAAATTGCTTGTAACCAGCAAATTCCCCATTGTCTACAATGTTTTCTACCCTAATTCAAATATTTTTAAAATTCTTTAATCAGATATTTTTGTTTTCAATTTCTTTTTATTTGGGTTAGTCTAAAATTTTATTATTTACTAGCTCTCCATCATGTCAAAAAGGCAGTGGCACATATTCTATCTGACATTGGTCTCTCACCAACTGGTCAGTATACTATAAAACTAAGTGGGATAGCAGCTGGAGGCTAGGAAAGGATGTAGTGGTAGTTCTGGTGTGAGATGTACCAGGAACCCATTGTTAGGTGCTGCAGCCGCTGTAATATGACTGAAATACTGTTAAAAGTGGTGTTAAACCCCATTCAATCAATCAGTCATGTCAAAAAATATATTTTCCATATTTATGAAGGCTCTTTGGAACCATGCAAAATAAAGTTGAAGCTTGTATGTTGTACATGACCTTCTATCCCAAATTCTTTTGAGTAGTAATTTCTTGAACCATTACCAAAAATTTTTTAGACTGGTCCAAATTCTAAGAAGTTGCAGACAACAATTTCAAGGTGGTGAACTTTTGAAAATCTTTGTCTTTCTGGGTTGAAAACTTGTTACAAGCAATTTCATCATTTTTCCTAATGTTTTTCAAAGTTTTTAGCTCACTTGAGCACAAAGTGAGAGGCAAGCCATTGTAATTGGTCATTATCCGTCTGTCCACAATTTCTGTAAAAATCTTCACCTATAATACCAGTAGGCCAATAAAGCTCAACTTTGAAGGGATGTTCCTTGGCTGAAGCTGTACAAAAGTTGTCAAAAGAATTTCATTCTGTGAAAAACTCTGATTGCCTTGGCATTTGGAAATGTGAAATTTTAGTAAATCTTTAAAAATCTTCTCCTCCAAAACCAGTAGGCCAAACAGTCTGAAACTTTGCAGTGCTGTTCCTTGACTGAAGCTCTTCAAAAGTTGTTGAAAGAATTTCATTCAATGAAAATTTCTAGTTGCCACAACATTTGAAAATGGGAAATTTTAGTAATCTATTAATTGTTTCTCAGAAACTACATGGCCAAAGGCATACATATTTCCTATGTATCTTAATCACATGGTTCTCTGCCAATTTTTCAAGAATTTAATCCCTGGGATCAAAAATGGCCTGCCCCTGAGGTCCAAAGTTTAGAAAAAAGCTGAATAAGAGCAACTTCAAAAGATGTTTCCTTGTAAACTATAAGGCCTAGAACATTCATATTTGGTATGTAGCATTACTAGATTGTTTGTACTATTTTGTGTAATATTGTCCTTCTAGAGTCAAAATCAGCCCTTCAAAAGGTGACCAAAATAGGGAAAAGTGCAAAATTTGAATAAGTTAAAAAAATTCTTCACTTTAAGGAAGAGGGCATTTATATTTGGAATGTAGCATAGCTTGGCTGCTATCTATCAATTTTGGTTGAACTATGCGAGTTGGGTAAAAAATGCCCCTTCCCTGGGTGTCCAAAGTTTGTAAAAATGCTCAATTAGACCATGTTCAACAGTCTTCTACTCCAAATCTACAAACTCTAAGGCATTCATATTGGCATATAGCATAATCAGATAGTTCTCTACCATGTTGGATAAAATCTTTGCCCTGGGATAAACCAAGGCCCTGTCCCAGAGGTCAAAAATTTGGGAAAACACCCAATTAGAGCAACTTTAAAAGTCTTCTCCTTCTGAAATATAAGATGAAGGATATTCATATTTGGTATGTAGCATTACTTAATAATTTTTCACTATGTTACAGGAAAATATGCCCTTAGGATCAAAAACATATTTTCTCCAGGGGTTGAAAATAGCGTAAATCGCTCAATTTGAAAACATTCTTCTTTTTAAATATAGGGCCTAGAGCATTTATATTAAAAACATAGCATAATATCATAATTGTTATCTACCATTTTCTTGAAGTTTTACTCCTTTGGACAAAAATGGCCCTTCCTAAGGCATCCAAAGTTATGAAAAACACTCAATAAGAGCATGTTCAAATGTCTTCCTCCCCTATTGTATAAGATGTAAGGCATTCATATTTGGTTTATGATATTTCCAGATTGTTCTCTACCAAGGTTGCCAAAATAATACCCATTGGGTCAATATGGCCCTGCCTCAGAGGCCCAAAGTTTGGTAAAATGCTCAGTTAGAGCAATTTCTTCTCCTCTTAACACTGGTACAGCTTAAAAGAATTTGCAGAATATAATTAAAGTTTGATTGAAATTTGATAAAAGGATTTGTTATGGTAGAAAACATCATGAAAATGGACAAATTGCTTGTAACTACTAAGTTCTCCCTTTCTTACAATGCTTTTTTAAACCTTTTTTCCTTCAGGGAGTTAAAATGCCAGATTGTTTGCTAATGGATTAAATTATAAAGCCTTAAGCATTCACATTTATTGTATAGCATTACTCAACAGTTATTTATTTGCCACAAGCTGTGTCCTTTTCATACAAAAAAGTACTGTAATTTGCAGATGCCTCAAATGAGCGATTTAGGACCATCATGGTTCACTTGTTAGGAGTATAAAAGAGCAGAATGGGGTGGGAATGGGTTAATTACTTTGTTTTGTGTATCTAAAAATGTTTCTAAAGACATTCCCGCACAATGATGCATTTTGAAGCCCCCGTGAAAAAAAAGCCTTGAAAAACATTGTGGAAAATTTAGAAATTGCTTGTAACAAGCAATTTCTTCAATATCCACAATATTTTCAACCTCAAATGAGAAAGAAATTAAGACTTCATCAACTTAATATTGTCAACTAAATTTTTTTTGATTTGGAGGAGTCTAAAACTTTATTGTTTTGGAATGGTCTTAAGTATATATTCAATAGATTAGTGAAAGAGTGAACAGAAGGCTAACAAGACTTGGGGGGTTGCTGTGTTGATAGTTAAGGGGAAGAAACCAAGTATCTGAACCGAGGCTAGAAGACATAAGCTGTTTAGCCAGCATTTATCTCATCTGAGCATAACATGCTCAAGGTGAGCTTTTGTGGTACTTGACTGTCTGTTGTGCGTGGTCAACAAGAATTCTCTTTAGTTCAGTGGCTAGTATGATTGATTCTTAATCTTTCATTTGATGTCCATGTGAGTTTAAGACTGGCCCATTCGGGTTGTTTTTCATCTACGCATTTACATTTGAAATTGGGACACGGCCATAGAGCAGTTAGTAGCATGTCAGACTCTCATCAATCATGAGGTCCAGTCACGGAAAATAACCTTTCCAACAATTGCCTCCCATCAATTGGTTGATAATCGTAAACCTAAGCTTGAGACTCAGTAAGGCTATAGTGGTAGTACTAGTATGAGAAATATCAGGAATCCATGTTCATAAGAACATAATTGAAAATTAAACATAGTTTAGCCAAGTTAACCCATTCTCACACTATCCTTAAATTGTTGACTTTACCTTCTTTGAATTTGGACCAGTCTAAATATCTTTTCTGAAAAAAGGGTTAACCCATTCCCACTGAGTGAAGCTTTTAGACGCCCCAAGAAAAAAACTTTGTTACAAGCAATTTCTTCACTATCCACAATGTTTTCTACCAAGAAATTTGAAAAATTCCCAAATTTGTTAAATTTTAAGTTGTTGTCTGCAACTTTTTTTTATTTAGACCAGTCTAAAATATGCCATCTGATTATGGGTTAAGTTATATTGTCTCTCAGCTGTTGTTAGAAAATTTCCTATTGGTATTCATCGCCAATGACAGTAATAAAGTAAGACAAAATTGCCTCCCTGCTAAGTAAATTAGAAAATGCCCCAGTATTAGTTTTATCTCCATATTACTGTCACAAATAAATCCATTACCAGACAACAGAATTTAAAACAGGTCCATATTTGAAATGGGTTGAAGAAAACAATTCAAAATGGCTTGAAAAAGGAAAATAAGTGTCATTTAGAAAATATTGGAGAATAGGAAAAATTACTTCTGATGAGCAATTTCCTTTCCTCTGATAATCCATGAAGGTCAAGGTCACTTATCAAGGTCATGAGTTTTATCAACTTAACATAAAAATTCAATATTTTGCTCATATTCAAACACTGTTGAAGATACATGGCTCATATTCAGGATAAAGGTTACCTGCAATGATTATGCCTCAGTTGGTTGTAAGGTCGTTGATGTCCATCAAGGTCAAGGCTTCCTACCAAGTTCACATGTTGAAAAAAAGTCTGTTACACATGCATGGTGTTGCAAAAACATGTCTTGTTTTTTTTGGGGGGTGGTGGTTGGGCGCTAGTGTAGAAAACATTATTGATAATGAAGAAATTACTTGTTACAATGAGGGGTGTCAAAAAACATGTTTCTTTAAATGCAATTTCTATTGACAGATTGTTCATAGTCAACTGACCTTGGGCAAATTACCGGGGTTTCACCGTTTTAGGCTGCATCACAAAAAAAAAGGGGGGCTTGAAGGAAAATTACTTGTTGATACATCTCCTCCAACATTTATGGACGAAATTGAATGAATTTTTTTACAGATTATTCTTTGTGCCCTAACCTTGTGCACGTTGTCTTGGTTTGGCCATTTAAGGCTGTGTCACAGAAAAAGGTATAACCCATTCACACTTAACAAAAAATAGACTGGTCCAAATTGAAAAAAGATGCTGTCCACAATTTTTAGTTGAATTCTCTATCTATTGGGATGTGGATAATGAAGAAATTGCTTGCAACAAGCAATTTTTCCATTTTCCTCGATGTTTTCCAGAGTATTTTCTTTCAACTCTTTCCCACACGAAAGAATTTTAGACTGGTCCAAATTGAAGGAAGTTGCAGACGAACGATTGAAACTTTATGGTATTTTAGAATTTTTCAACTTTCTGAGTAGAAAACATTGTGTTAAATAAAAATTGCTTGTCAGAAGTAATTTCTTCAATTTAAACAATGTTTTCTCAATGGTTTTGTTTGAGGGGTGTCAAAAAGGTCACTGGGTTGGAATAGTTTGATAGGCGTCAAAATGTGTGATTGTATGGAATAGTTTATTTAGAGGTAAAGAACAGTTTACAACATAACCAGGGTATACCTAGTACCTGTTGGGTTGGAAGATTGGTATAATTTAAAGTGAAAAATATGTAAGATGAGGAATATTTTTAGCTCAACTAGGGGAGGCTATTCAAGTCACCTGTGTGCTAGGTTCATGTGCAAGATTCATTTCTGTTTCGTCTAATGCTACTGCTTTGAAACTTTGCACATGCTCCTGTGACCATCATATCATCTCATAGGAAAGGATCATTACTATGACATTCATTTTAGTGGAATTTTGACCCTTTTTCGACCTAGACATTCTTGCTTAAAGTATTACACACAACTGTCTAATTTCTCTTAAATCTCTATTCCTGCTTGTGCTATTGCTCTGAAGCTTTTTACCATTAAAAAAGATTCATTACTCTGAAATTCATTTTAGTTGAAATTTGACCCTTTTTCAATTTGGAAATTTTGGTTAAGTTTCTCATGCAGCTGTCTAATCTCTGTTTCTACTCTTAAATTTCTGTAAAACAATACAAATGGCTCTGTGATCATAATATCACTCCTTTACCAAATATTTATAACTCTGATGTTGATTTGGTAAAGTTTTAATCCTTTTTCGACTTAAAATTTTAATTGCAATATTTTTTATCTCCATTACTACTTAGGGATTACCGGTATGGTTTGAAACTTGTAGATCTGCGTTACAAGTCACGATTTCAAAAATACTTATTCTGACATTCATGTTGTGGGATTATTTCTTATGTTGATGTTCCTGAATTGCTTCAACTATCCAGCACCATGAATAGTCGAGAGTTGCTCGCAACTGAAAGCTCTAATGTTATGCTATATGGATCTCTTTAAAAACACCTTGAACATTCAAATGTGTGATTAGTGGTCAAATTTTTTATGATCCTGCCAGTTTATTGTTAAAGTTTGTTGGTATTAAATTACTTATTGGACTTACAAACAAAATAATGACTATGTTCTGTTTGCTTTGAACCTTTAGCACAAAAGAATAAATAAAATCAACTTGATAATAAAATATTAAAGTAAGCCAATTTTTCTCTCTGCAGTTTGAAAATTATCAGTCTACAGTATTTTTATCTTAAATGATCTTCCAAAAAATGTACCTGCAATCAGACAATAAAAAGTTTAACCTGGTGGAAATTCATAGAAATTGAAGATCACAATTCATAGGTGATGAAACTTTAAAAATCTTAGTCTTTGGGTAGAAAACATTGTGAATGATAAATCAGATAAAGAAATTGCTCCACAATGTTTCTACCCCAATAGAATTTTTTTTAAAGATTTCATCAACTTTAATTGTTGTCTGCAACTTCTTTTAATTTGGACTGGTCTAAAATTTTGTTGTGTGGCTTCTTTTGTTGATTTCTTGCTGATATATTTTGTTCAAACATCTATTATTTACCTGATAATTTGATTGTACAGTCGTACATCTTATCATCTTGTCATCTTATTTCACACCAATATGATTATGCTTTTTGATGCCCCCTTCCCCTCTTTTCCCCTTCTCCCCCCCCCCCAAAAAATACAAGTAATTTCTTCATTATCCACAATTCTTTCTATCTTAAGAGACAAGAAAAAATTGAAATGTTATCAACTAGATGATTGTCGTCTGAAACATCTTTGAATTTAGACATGTCTAAAATTTTGTTGTATGGTAATGGGTTAAATTATGATCTAACAGACTTTGTCAAGATAGCATGAAACTTGTATAATGTACACGGTTTTGATATTCTTGATACAATCTTTGCAACATACTCACACTATGCACTTTAATTTTTTTTAGCTCCACTGGCTGAAAGCCAGAGAGCTACTGTCATGGCATTGTGTTCGTAGTGTGTCCGTCCATCCAGGCGGCTGGCCGTAAACTTTTACTTTGAAAATCTTCTCCTCAGAAAGTACCCAACAGATTTCAACCAAATTCACAAAAATGATCCTTGGGTGACCCTCTATCAGATTCCTTCAAAGAATTTTGATCAGATGAAAACATGGCTTTAATGGGCAGGGCTGATTTCCATATATGGTGAAAGCTTTGAAAATCTTCTTCTCAGAAACCGGTGGATGGATTTCAACAAAATTAACAGAAATGATCCTTTGGGGACCCTTTATCAGATTCTTTGAAAAAATCTCGATGCGATGAAAAACATGACTTTTGTAAAAACAATGAAAGTTTGAAATGTTCCTCTAGAACTATTTTAAAGATTTCAATGATTTAGATTTAATTTCATTTTATTCAGTTTATTTTAGAATTAATGAAAAATTTGTGTAATCAGTACATTCATGCCTGGGGAGCAATACAGAGGCTCAAGTGCCTCGAGATCTAGTTTAAACTCCCATTTGTAATTTAAATATAAACACACAACCATATTTGATTTATTGACCCATTATCACACAAGAAGAATTTAAACTGGTCCAAATGGAAGGGAATTGCAGATGACATTTTAAAGTTTATGAATTTTTAGAATTTTTCAATTTTCTGGGTAGAAAACATCATGTAAAATGAAGAAATTGCTTGTGACAGGCAATGGCTTCATTTTACAAAATGTTTTCGCAGTTGTTTTTCTTGAGGGGCGTCCAAAGGTAATGGGTTTATTTGTAAAAACTGCAGGGCTGAAGAGCAGTTTTACCTCTCACGTTCACCTATGACCAGATGACAAAGCTTTGAACATCATGAAATTCAAAGAAGTTGCAGAAAACAATGTCAGTTTTATAGAATATCAAATTTGTCTGCCTTTTTGGAAAGAAGTATTGCAGAAAATAAAGAAATAGCTTGTTACAAGCAATTTCCTCATTTCCCACATTGTTTTTCAGAACTATCTTGTATAGGTTCATAAAAAAAACAGAATTATGATGGAATGAGTTTTTCAATGAGGGAGTGTTTATATTCATAGAAATATTCCATAAACACTGTATATCTAATAAATCCTTTATCTTTTGATAACTTGCAACACTAGGTGTACGGATGGAGTCAGGTATTACTTGTTGTCGTTGTTGTTGTTGTAATTTATCATCAGATCACTTTTTGTATGCCATATCAGAGTACAGTTATCCCTTGTCATGCTGAACCTGGAATACTCCTGCTGTGGCAGGAGGTATAGACTATGATCAGCCTGCACATATGTGCAGTCTGATCTTAGTCTAAACCACCTGTTTTGTATTTTAATGTCAGAGTTGTAAATATAATTAATTAACAAAAAATAATAACCTACATTATTTGGCATTCCAGTGTTCTCAGCCCTTTGATTTTTATGCAATTCTGAAAAAGGATTTTATTCTGCCTGACAAGGGTTAACATTCGAACCAAATTTGTTAAACTATATCCACTCAAATTCCTGTTTTTAATGGCCCTCAAGAAAACCATTGTAGGTAATGAAGATATTGCTTGAAACAAGCAATTTCTTCATTGTCCACAATTTTTTCTAGACTTTCTAAATTTTACAAACTTCAAAATGTCATTCTGCATCTTCTAAATTTAGACTGGCCTACAATTTTATCAACTGCTAATGGGCTCAAGAACTGAAATGAATATTACAGTTTCAGTACTGGTTAACAAACTTTAAAACTTCAGCTCAATGAAAATACATAAAACAGACTTTAAACAATTCTGATATTTTATGCATTGTTTGATTATAAAGCAGAAAATGTTGTTGGAAATGAAGAAAATGTTTGCTAGTGAATTCCGCTGTTCAACTATTTTTCTGTCCATTAATTTACTTTAAATTTTCAAATTAATTTGTAACTGTAACCTATTTAAATATAAACCAGTCTAAAAATTTGACCCTTACTACACATTTCTGCATTTTGAGGCAACAAGGAAAATACCTTTAAGAAATCATTTAGTGAAAGGGGAAATAGCTCCTAAGAATTGTTTTCTACCCAAAATGGCATTTATCTTTCAATTTAAATGCAAGCTCAAAATCTCCAATTTGGACCAGTCTGAATTTTTGTTGTCTTGTAAAGGGTTAAAATTGTTAAGATATATCAAAAACTGAATGACTATATATAGAAATTACCCTAATTGGTTACATGAGATTCAGTCTAAGCCTCATTATTTGAACATTTATATGTAATTGGTTTCTAACATCGTAATTGCATGTCACACTAATGATGTTTATATTAGCAGTTCCGATTCTAAATAGATTCTCAGTAATAGAATTTAGACTCCAAACTATTGTCATTGGCACCATGGTATTTTTGATGCAGACCCCTTTTGTGAAACTGAAAAATTATATTTATAAATGGTTGGGTTTCTACAATTATTTATTTGCACTTATTTTGCACAGTGATTCAGATACTTCTTCCTATTTTGATGTCAAAAAAAATCCCAGTAAAGGTTAATTAAGCCACCCCACACAATCCCTCCTTTTAACACCCCTCAAGAAAATAGCTTTGGAAAATTGTAATTTTGGAAGATGTAACAAGCAATTCCTTCATTATCCACAATTTTTTTATTTCTAAAAAGACAAAGATTTTAAAATTTTGTCAATTTGAAATTGATGTCTGCAACTTTGTTCAATTTGGAGTAGTCTAAAATTTTCTCATTAGGGATTGGGTTCAATCCAACATTTTCATTCAATTTTTAGCTAAAGGTGAGTTTTTGTTCTAGCTTGATGTCCACTGTCTGTTGTTAACATTTACCTTGTGGGTACTCTTGAGTGAGAGGTCACATTTGATGCTTAAACAACCAGAAGATTGGTCAAAATGTTTGTCTTGGTGAAATCTCAGGCAAGTTTGAAATAGGGTCTATTGGGGAAAAAAAAAACTAGGTCATAACTTAGAATACTTGTTAATGCTCTGTAGGTCAAATTTATGCTTCATCAACCTAAAAATAGGTAGGAAACTGAGTGTTTGTCTTGATGAAATCGGAGACAATTCTGAAATTGGGTCACTTTGAAAATAAATTAGGTCACTGGGTCAAACCTAACAAAAACTTTGAGGGCTCTCACAAGCCAAATTTGATTTTTAACCAACAATGAAATTGGTCAGAATATTGTCTCAAATAAATATGGATAAAGAAAATATAGGTCATTTTTGTATCTTGAAATTGTTCAGATTATTGGACTTGAAGAAATCTAATTCCAGTCCAAAATTAGGTCACATATGGCCAAAACTAGATCTCAAGGTCAGATCTAAGAAAAACCTTTTCGCATTCTTGAGGCTTGATAGATGTAATTTGTCAGAATGTGTCTGAATACAATTTTTCCAATTTTAGAACTATAGGGCAGTTCAGTAAGTCAAAACTGTTTGACAAAGTCATTTCTTAAAAAAATTTGTTTAAACTGTAGCAGCCACTTTTTCTGATAAATAAATATAAAATGGGTCAGACTGTTTGTCTTGACAGTTTACTGAGGTGAGCAAATTAAGGTCCATTATATGGCCCTCTTTTTTACTATAAAGTTTGTTCTTGATAGTGCATGCTTGATTATTTTAGATAAATTGTTGTTATAGTCTAGGTCATTCATAGAATTTATCAAACATAATAAGAAATAATAGTTACTGAATTCTTAGTTAGTAAATATGGCTTTTTCTATGAAGTGGTGTATGCTAATGTGAGTCAGTCTTCAGTCTATCCTTTTATTAATAGACCAATCCTTGTCTGTGGGTTAACAAAGAATTGAGCTAGATGTGCCAAAGTCGGCACAGACATTAATTTTAGGATGCAGATGATCCCTATTGATTTACAGATCAATCAATGGATGGTCAGGGTCACAGGCTGACTTTAAGCTTTGAAATATATAGGTAAAACCAAGCCTTAATTTGTCCCAACAATTACTTAACACAGAACTCAACTAGAAATTGCTAGATTTTGCAGAATTTTATCTTTTATTGTGGAAGGTCCCAATTGGTTCTCATATTGATCTAATAAGGGTGAGGGTCACAGACTGCACATGAACTCAAACTATCTGATATAAAATAGGTAAAACATACCAAACCTTGTCCAGATAAAAACTTTAAAACACTCATTGCTCCCTTTGACAAAGTGGCGGTATGTTTCTTTCTCAATCCAGTCAAGTTCCCTGTGAGGATTTTAGAGAAAAATAAATTTATGAAAATGAATAAATTAGCTGCTTAGAAATTTGAAACCAAGGTCTCAGTTTTTAGAAGGCAAGGGCAATATCCATTATGCTACACATTATGCTACACAACTGTCTGAAAATAGTTCTGGTACCTGGTACTTTGATCCAAGCTTTGATTATATATCCTTTTGACCCCCCCCAAAAATAAAAAGATTTTTACATGTTTAAAATTATGTATTTTGGTAATGGTTTAAGAGACTATTAAAAGATGAGTAACATTATTCAAATGATTGAAGTTAAACCCCTGTCACACTAGGGCGGCGATCCAACGCCGCTCCCACGGCGATCCAAAAATTTCCAGAGCGCTGTGAGGACGTCGTGACATCGCCATGATCGCTGCAGGAGCGCAGTGAGAGCGCCGTGCAGTCGCGTAGAGCGGCAAGGGACGGCGCGCACTTTGAACATTCACAAAACAATCGCCGTGGGAGCGCGGTGTGGTAAGTGCGCAGTAGGATCGTAGTGCGATCGCCTTAGCCGCGCCACGAGGTCTCCTACAACGCCATAAGAGCGCCGCGACACCGCAATGTGAGCGCAGTCAGAGCGCCATGGCAGGCAATGGCTCTTGCAGGGCGACTATACCACGCTCTTCGCGCATCCCCTGCGCCTCTACTGCGCTCCTACAGTGTCTCAAGCGCACCGGCAGCGCAGTGCAATCGTCGTGAGAGCCTAGTTCACGCGCCGTGGCGTCTCCATGAGCGCGGTAGAATCCCTTTAGAAGTGCAGTCAACCGCCGAAGGAACGCGATACATGGCCGTAGAATCGTGGAAGGAACGCCGTAGGAGAGCCGTAGCATCGCCGTGTATCTCTATTTTCCCGAAAATTATTGATGTTTTCCGGCGATCCCACGGCGCTCTGAAAAATGCTAGAGCACCGTGCAATCGCGGTGCAATCGCCGTGAAGTGTGACAGGGCTCTTACCCAATAACTGTCTAATGAAGACAGGGCTAGAAAATACTACAATGTTGAATTTTGTTCAGCCCACCAACACATTTTAACACTTGTCATGCTTTCCCGGAATATTTCTGTTTTGACAATACTTGTGGCAGGCGTATAGACTAAGATCAGTCTGCACAGACATGCAGTCTAATCTTAGTCTACACTACCTGCTTGTTCTTTATAAGTGTTGAGGAAATATATGTACACAAGATAGAACTAAATTTGACAAAAAATTTTTAAAAATGTGAAGAAAGGATAAATATTCAGCATGACAAGGGTAAACATAGCTGATCTCACTCTCTTCAACAATGTGATCAGAGATTTTGGTTCAAAGTAGAAGTTTTGCACATGAACACAATATGGATCTTAAATTTCACCCATCATTTTCACCTACAGATATTTAGAAGCGTTCTGCAGTAGAGTTGCATTTTGTTTAAAAAAGTCTTAATTTTGGTACTGGTTTATTGAGAGAAAAATCTAATCACGCAATGAAGTAGTGAAGTGGATTCATACATTAGTGTACCGTAATAAGGTTTTTCATTTCATTCCTCACAGAAAAAACAAAATTCTGTCTTCATTTCTTATGTTTTAGTATTTAAAACATCAAAATAGCAAATAAATTACCAGTTTTCAGATTGTAATTTTATGGAACTATGTGCACTAATATACAAAGTACTGGTAGTCACACATTCAAATTTGCATGTAGGTTAAAAGACATTACTTTTTCAGCAAATCAAAAGAACATAATAATTTGAAAGACTGAAGTAAAATTGAATTATGCGCGTATGAAAAAAGCTGTGTTTTGCATAAACTGTTTGAATCATACCAAGAATTCTACATGTATATGTTGCATCTGTAAAAAAGAAAAGATGGCGACAAATATAGCTAAAGAGAAAGATAGCTTATTACAGGATTCATTGCTCATGAGATATGCTCCTTGGAAATTCAAGTTGTGTAGACATTATAAAATTCAGAATTGGTACTCTAAATCTCTACCAGAGGTCGAAATTCATACTCTGTCAAAGTCTTGTACAATTTGTTTTGGGCTTGTCAAAAATGCTTAATGATTAGCCTGACTTGCTTGTAAAATTCTTGACTTCTGATTTTATTATTTTGGTTATCTCTGTTAATTTTGCAGTTCAATAAACTTAACATATCTAAGGCGTATTACGCACTTTTAATTTTCCAAGTACAGTCAAACTTCAGTGGCTCGAACATGTCGGGCACTGCTTAATTTGTTCGAGATTTCGGAAGTTCGACTGATCCGAAAATCAGATAAGGCAATATCATTTGTCCGAGGTAGGTAGTGTCCGAAAATACTGTCACTTACTTGCTAGACCTGTTTTGAGTTTCATAGAATCCACCATGTGTAAACTTAATATGAGAAATTTACCAACGTTTTTTGTAATAAATCATATAATTTGACAAAATTAATTGCACTTAACAAGCATATTAGGTTTGCAACGTTTTCAATGACTGCGGTTACGTACGCGGCTTCATTTGCAAATTTCAATTCTTTTACTTAAACATTGAAAATACTACACCTATTTTGTCAACAAGTTATTTTATTTGTAGCTGAATAAGGGCAGAATGCATTTCAAGCGCGACAAGTGCCATAAAATTTCTTTTCAAAGTATCGGCAGCCATTGATAGTTGCGGTCCTCGGGGTAAAATAACTTCATCACCAGATTCCGAAGATGTTTGGGAATTGGTACGATAAATTCTCCATTGAATTAACCTTCTTAGATTTTTTTGTTGATGAATATGCAAACAGTCAAATACCAGGTATAATTATTCCTAAATGATAGGAAAAATGTAACCGGTTATTATTACATACGTAGCATCATTTGACAGTAAGGTGTCATAAATGGATTAACATGTCGAATGTGTGAAAATTCATTAAACATAGCAGCTTATGATTGTCAATCGACCCTTTGTTCGACTGTTCCAGATGAAATATACAGTGATTTGTAGTTCGGGACTTTGAAAAGAGTTTGAAAGTTCCACATTCGAGGCGTACGAGTTTTCCGAGGTCGAACACTATGAATAATGAATACTTTTTGCGGGGACCAAGTTTTTTGCTCGAAATTTCCATTGTGTTCGAGAATTCCCGTGTTCGAGTAAATGAAGTTTGACTGTTCAGTTAATTTATAATGAATAATGAATGTTTGTTCAATTTTTATCAGTCCCCTAATTCAGGTACGATTCCATCCAAACAAAAAAACTATGACAGAAAAGCTGACTGAAAATTTATAAGTTGAAAAAATGGGCAAAATACCTCCTGAGGTTGCTAGACGAGAAGTACAAATCATAAATATGAAGAATGTAGTCGGAATCAACAATTTCTTCATTATGGACTAACTATCCCAATTTGCTTGTTATTCTCAATCTGAATTCCTATGACTGCTGTTCTTGTGAATAGATCATTTCCTCATCAAATTTCAAATTTTACAAGTCAGAGCATCTTCACCGCTTGGTTGATTGCTTATGTGTAATGTTTGTTTGCTTGTTAACCCTAAAGTCATGCTGAGCCCGGAATAGTCCTGTTTTGACAGGAGGTATAGACAAAGATCAGACTGCACAGAAGTGCAGTCGGATCTTTGCCTACACCACTTGTTTGTGTCTTTCAAGCCAGATTTGTTTTGGGAATTGATTATAAAAAGAAATGTTGACCCACAAATAGTGTAACCAGTGTTTTCAGGCCTTTGATATTGATAATTGTTTTAGGGTATGATATTTATTCAGCATGACAGGGTTAGAATATTGTAAATAATTCTTCATGTTAATTCATCCATTCCCACACAATCCCACTTTTTTTTATCCCTCAAGCATAACCTTTTCCATAGCATTGCATAAAAATGAAGAAATTGCTTGCTAAAACAAATTTCTTCATTATCCTCAATTTTTTATACCCTAATGGACAAAGAATATTAAAATTCTGTCAACTAAATATCCTTGTCTGCAAATGCTTTTAATTTGCACCAGTTTCAAATGTTATTGTCTGGTAATGGGTTAATTTTCAATTAAAACTAAGAAACAAAGAATCTGTATAGCTTGACCTAGGTAGATAATGACATTGCCAGCAACATTTGGAAATGACAGAAAATTCTCCTAAATGTTAATACATTCCCTAGCAGGATAATTTGTTACTATGGCAACTGTTACAGGCTCAACATAGATTGAGTGGATCTGTGCATGACAGACAAAACATCAGTTTTCCCTTATTTGGATAAGCTGAAACATTAAGATTTTTATTCTGCTGGCTTTCAATATAGATGGTTATGTATATGAGTCCAATTGTCTCATAAGATTTTAAACAGATGAATCAGTAAAACAGAGAAAAATAATTAAAATCTTAAACCCATTACCAGATGGCAAAATTTTAGAATGGTCCGAATTGAAAAGAGTAGCAGATGACAATTTAAAGTTTATGAAAATTTAGAATTTTTAAGCTTTCTGGGTAGAAAATATTATGTAAAATGAAGGAATTGATTGTAGAAATTACTTCATTTTACACAATTTTTTTCTTAAATGTTTTCTTGAGGAGCGTCAAGAAGTTCATTGTGTGGGAATGGGTTAATGCTCTGTATTAACACGATCAGATACACAACTCTACTTCTTAGCTCATTAGGCTGACCCTTTGTCTGATTCCTTCGAAGAATTTTGATTTGATGAAAAATATGGCTTTTACCCATTCCCACACAGTGACTCTTTTGGACGCCCCTCAAGAAAACAATTGGGAAAACATTGTGTTAAATAAAGAAACTGCTTGTAACAAGCTATTTTTTCATTTTACACAATGTTTTTTACTCAGAAAGGTGAAAAAATCTTAAATTTCATAAACTTTAAACTGTCATCTGAAACTTCTTTGAATATGGAGCAGTCTAAAATTTTGGCATGTGGGAATGGGTTAATGGGCAGGGCTAATTTCCATATGTGGTGAAAACTTTGAAAATCTTCTCAAAACCAATGGATGGATTTAAACCAAATTTGACTTGAATAATCCTTGGGTGACCCTCTATCAGATTCCTTAAAAAGGAACACCTCAAGGAAAATATTGTTTAAAATGAAGAAATTGATAATTTCTTAATTATCCAAAATGTTTTCTACCCAAAATACCAAGATTTTCAAAATTCCATCAACTTTAAATGTTGTCTTTAATTTGGACCAGCCTAAAGTTTTTTTGTGTTGGAATAGCTTAAATAGTATGCATTTCTTTAATTCTAGAACCAAAGTTCAAGAACTGCAAACCAACAAAAGTTCTAGAACCTTAAATAAAAGTTCTTGAAGTTCTAGAACAGTTCTAAAACTGGAAAACTAGTTATTAAACTTTGCAGGGGTGCTTTCATTATCAAACTGATTATATGAAAAGAACAGGTACATTTTCAAATTAACTGAGATTCAGTAAAACTGCTTGGCTCGTATCAGTAATGCACCGAAAAAATTGGCATGATTATAGTTTAGGGATCTTATACAATCATTTTACATAAGCTTGATTACATTATTATATGATATCAGAAGTAAAAGCTTGCATGCTTAGTTACAAGATTTTTTCTTTTTCCTTGTCTCAAAATAGCTGTTAATGATGATAGAAAATTATGTTTTTACGTAATGGAAAGGTGAACACGGAAACATCAGTTTTATCAATAAAAAGAGTTCTTTAACCCATTCCAACACAGTGGAATTTTAGACCTGTCCAAATTGAAAGGAGCTGCAGATGACAATTTCAAGTTGATGGAATTTTGAATTTTTTCGACTTTTCCGATAGAAAACATTTTGGATAATGAAGAAGCAATTTCTTCATTTTCCACAGTGTTTTCCTAAGCTTTTTCATAGAGGGGCGTAAAAAGGAGGGATTGAGTGGGAATGGGTTAAGAGAGTAAATAGCTTTTAATGATGATAGAAAATTATGGTTTTACATAACGGAAAGATGAACAGGGAAACATCAGTTTTATCAATAAAAAGAGTTCTTTAAGAGAGTAACAGTCTGCCCATCCTTTTATGTTACATAACAAAGTTATCAATAACCTTCAAGATCCCAGACTGAAGGATCTTCAATATTGTCCCACAGAGATCTTTTGCATCTTTATCCAATTCCCTTACATTTTTATGACCCAAAATAACATCTTTGGAACTCATGGTGGGGAAAAATTGCTTTTGTAAACAATACTCTCAATGTCCAAAATGTTTTGTAACCAGAAAGATGAAAATCTAGAATTTCATAACTTTAAAATTGTCATCTGAAACCCCTTTCAATTTGGATCAGTCGGTAATTTTGCAGTGTGGTATTTAGTTAATAGTCAAATTATCTAACCTATTCCCACACAATGTCCCCTTTTGATTCCAATCAAGAAATTTAGCAAGTGGAAAAACATTTCGTAAAGTGAAGAAATTGTTTGAACCATTTCTTCATTTTCCCCAATGTTTTCTACCCAGAAAGTTGAAAGAGTCTAATATTTCATAAACTTTAAATTGTTGTCTGCAACTCCTTTGAATTAGGACCAGTCTGCCATGCTCTAATTCAAAAGCCATTTGACCTAGGACCTTGAAACTTTATACACATGGAGATGCCCCATTGATTTGGGGGTCACGTAGATTGAAGGTCAATGTCACAATTGAACTTTTTTGGCTAATGAAGGTCATAGGTCAACTGTGGTACATGAGTGACAAGGCACTTGTGGGGTGTATAAGTCTGCTTTGCAACAATTCTAGTTTGTTGTTAAAAACATTGCTAACAACGAAGAAATTGCTTGTCACAAGCATTTTCGTCATTGTCAACAATGTTTTCCTAAGCATTGTTGCTCGGCTGTTTTCGGAGAAAACCCAAGCCTTGGTCTTGTTGTCGTCGTTGTCGCTGTCTGCCGCCTGCAAAAACTTTGACGTTTTGTGATATCTCTGGTTCTACTAAAGGCATTCACTTGAAATGTGGCAGACTTGTTCACTATCAAAAGAGCAACCTATACTATCAAGGGGGATAACTCTAGATGCATTTTGTCCACTATCCAGCACCCAACAGCCAAGTGCGGTGCTCTTGTTTTCTTGGGGGGGGGGGCAAAAAGCGTTATTGTATGGGAATAGGTTAAGCTCTCAAAAGAACCCTATTAACCCATTCCCACTCAAAGACGCATTTAGACGCCCTAAAGAAAAAAAGCTTTGGAAAACATTGTGGAAAATGAAGAAATTGCTTGTTACAAGCAATTTCTTCATTATCCACGATGTTTTCTACCCCAAAATTTCATAAGTTTTAAATTGTCTTCTGCAACTCCTTTCGATTTGGACCAGTCTAAAATTTGGCCTTCTGGTAATGGGTTAGGTTGTGCCGGCCATGAATAGGGATTTAGTCCAGGGAGCCTTTTTTACGAAGCATCATGGGAATTGTAATTGTGGTAAAGTAAAATTATGGCAAATTGTAGGACATAAGTATGCATGTTATCAGATTGGTGCACAAATTTATCTCTTGCAATGGTCACACAAGGCAATCTTGGTCATATAATGCCAGGCTCAGGCCTGAAGAATGGGGACGAATCAATTCAGACAATTATCTAACTAAACAATTCAGACAATTATTGAACTAATCAACTTAGACAGTTATTTAACTAATCAATTTAGACAATTTTTATGCCCCCGCATCAATAAGATCGGGGGCATATTGTTTTACCGGTGTCTGTCTGTCTGTCTGTCTGTCTGTCTGTCTGCAAAACTTAACCTCCAACTAAACATTGTCCTATAACTTCAACCCTAATTAAGTTACAATGCTAATATTTGGTATGTTTATAGGTCTCAACAAGGCGCAACTGGGGAAGGTCATTTCATCAAGGTCAAGGTCAAAATTTTAACCCTTTACCCGTTTCTAAAGAATTCCCGTTTCAGGGGCATAGTGTTTCACAGGCATAGTGTTTCACAAACACATCTTGTTTAACTAATCAATTTAGACAGTTATTTAAAGACTTACAAAAGCTGAAGAAAGATGCCGATAATTAATTAAAGGATCAAATTAAATGTAAAATAAATAAGATGAATAATGCATGGAATACATGGTGAGAAAAAAATACTTTTTGTTTTACAATCATGTTTTCCAATAAGACATGCATTTTTGTCAGTGGGTAAATTTGTGTTAAATTCTGATTCTTTAACCCATTCCCACATGATAGTGCTTTTTGATGTCTAGCAAGAAAAAAGCTTGGAAAACATTGTGGTAAAGGAAAGAAATTGCTTACAACAAGCTATCCCTTCTTTTTTTCCACAACATCAGATATTAACTGTGCTCAACATCTCAATAACTTAAAAAATTGTAGTCTGCATCGTCTTTCAAATTTGACCAGTCTATTATTAGGTTATGGGATAAATACCTTTTTTCAGAATGGAGATGGGGGTGTGTTTATGGCTTAGTTTCAGAGACAAGCCATATTTTGTCACCGAAGTATTATAGAGATCTGAAATGATATTGACATTGGTTTATTGGTTTGCGAAGTTTTGTTAGCCTCTATAGCAGTCATATTTCTTGTGCCACAGTGACTGCGTTATCTGAGTGTTTGCTATTTAATATGCATGTACAAAATGGTTGATAAACTGTTTTCTTGTAATCACTTTGTGACTGTGAATAAACAGATTTGTAGAAATCTTACAACTAGATGAGGTTTTCAACATAAGGTAACTTTTCTTATTAAATTTGATGGGTTTACAGGAAACACAAATGAAAAGTTTCTCATTAAAACAGTTTGAAATTATTATCAGATTTTAATATGAAGTATGGTTCAACCAATTACATGACAACAACATTCCAGACAATATTTTAATTCATTCCAAAACAATGAAATTTTAGACTAGTCCAAATTCAAAGAAGTGGCAGACAAAAATTTTAAGTTGATGAAATCTTCAAAATCCTTTTTTTGGGGGTAAAAACATTGTGGATAATGAAGAAATTGCTTGTAACAAGCAATTTCTTCATTTTCCTCAATGTTTTCTAAAGCTTTCATATTGAGAGGTATTTAAAAGCATTATACTAGGTGTAAATTGAAAATAAGTGCCAATTCATAAACAATGTAATGAATATTGTGAGAGAATGAGATATTGCTAGTCACAAGCGATTTCTCCTTTCCTTCTCTGTCTCCAGCAGCTATTTTTCATGAGTGTGCGAAATTTATAAGCAGAAATGTTTGGTATGGGTTAAGATAAATCCTGTCTTAAAACAAGGGAATGGGAATCTGTGAGAAATATTTAAATTCTTTATTTTCTGATGAAAAGGATTTGAACAAATTCAAAATATGAATTGTAATTTATTGTAATAGAGGTATAGTAATTTAAACATATATTCTTTTTCCTAGCCTATTCAAGATACAATGCTCATATTTGGTATGATGATACATCTCCATAATACGCATCTCCTTATGTCAATGTCAAGGTCATGTTATAAGGTCAATGTCACATACCAAGGTCAAACGTTTATTCTTGTTGCGGGAGCATTGTGTTTCACAAACATATCTTGTTTTTATTTTTGATTGAAGCCTTGTCATTGAAAAACTGTACTTCTGATAAATTCATTTTTTTCCGAATATCCCTTTCATCAGTTTTCAAAATTTTGTAAAAGTCGTTATTGATATTTTTCATTTAAATCCCTATACACAATACTATTTTCCTATTTTGAATAGATGAAGCTATGATAATCAGAACTTTTGTGTATCTCCAGTCTGAAGTTCAAAATTTTCAGGACTGTTAACTCATTTCCACACATTGACACTTTTAGATGCCCCTCGAGAAAAACTATTTGAAAACCACTGTGGAAACTAAAGAAATTGCTTGTAAGAAGCAATTTCTTCATTTTCCACTATGCAATCCACCCAGAAAGTTAAAAAATCTAAAATTTCATCAACTTTTAATTATCATCTGCAACTCCTTGAAATTGAAAAACTCTAAATTTTTGCCGTCTAATAATGGGTTAATACAAGTTATGTTTCTTTGCTAGCTGTTAATTTGCAGCTATAACTGTGCATAGAGCTCAGTGAGGAGAAAACTGTCCAAATGAACTCAACCTGTTTCAGCCTAATTTCCTACATCAATTTAATTTTTCTTTTTTTGACAAGCACTTGTCAGGGAGCATAATCACTCTCTGATGGCTCAGAGATGGTTCCTTGTCATGCTGAATTAAATCCTTGTTCAGAATAGCATTGAAATCATAGGGCTGAAAACACTGGAAACACTAATTGTTGGTCAGCATTGCTTTTATACAGGTTCATAAACACTTCTGGCTTGGACTGGACAAATAGGGGGTGTAGACTAAGATAAGACTGAACCTATGTGCAGGCTGATCTTTGTCTATACCTCCTGCCAAAACAGAAATATTCAGGGTTCAGCATGACAAGGGTTAAAATTGTTCCCATTTACAACTTACATATTAATCTTTACTATCTAAATGCTTTCTATCTGGTTGTCCATCCCGTGAAGTTTTTGAACTTGATAATAATTTGCCTATTTCTGAGCTTTCTTTTGTTTACATTTGAATTGTACCGTTTTGTTATTCGCTCAATACTGTTTAACCTATTACCAAACAATGAAATTTTAGACCAGTCCAAATTTAAAGAAGACGTCAATTTTAAATTGATGAAATCTTTAAAATCTGTCCCCAGCACATAAACTCCTTTCTAACATTTGTCTCTCACCAAAGGGTTGATTATTGTAAACCTAAGTGGGATGGCAGCTGGGGGCAAGGAAAGGATGTAGTGATAGTACTGGTGCGAGAAATACCAGGAATCCATTGTTAGGTGCTCCAGCCACGGCAATATGACTGAAGAACTGTTAAAAGCAGCATTAAACCCAATCAATCCATCAATCATTTAATATCTTTATCTATTCTAGTAGAAAACATTAAAGGTTATGATGAAAATGCTTGTGACAAGTAATTTGTTCATTTTCCACAATGTTTCCAAAGCTTTATATTGGGGGGCAGTTAAAATTGTTATTTGGAAGGAATGGGATAAATCCAATGGGGGCCAGCTGGCTACTGTAATAGCATTGTTTAATATCACTGGCTAAAGACTGGCTGGCTATTGTAATGGCATTGTGTTTGTTGTGTGAGTTTCTCCATTGGCAAAAGGCTGAATGGCTATTGTAATGGCATTGTGTTTGTTGTGTGAGCTTCACTACTGGCAAAGAACAGGATGGCTATTTTAATGGCATTGTGTTTGTTGTGTGAGCTTCTCTACTGGCAAAGGTCAGGATGGCTATTTTAATGGCATTGTGTTTGTTGTGTGAGCTTCTCTACTGGCAAAGGTCAGGTTGGCTATTGTAATGGCATTGTGTTTGTTGTGTGAGCTTCACTACTGGCAAAGGTCAGGATGGCTATTTTAATGGCATTGTGTTTGTTGTGTGAGCTTCTCTACTGGCAAAGGTCAGGTTGGCTATTGTAATGGCATTGTGTTTGTTGTGTGAGCTTCTCTACTGGCAAAGGTCAGGATGGCTATTTTAATGGCATTGTGTTTGTTGTGTGAGCTTCTCTACTGGCAAAGGTCAGGTTGGCTATTGTAATGGCATTGTGTTTGTTGTGTGAGCTTCTCTACTGGCAAAGGGCAGGCTGGCTATTGTAATGGCATTGTATTTGTTGTGTGAGTTACTTTACGGGCTAAAGGCTGGATGGCTATTGTAATGTCTCTGTTTGTTGTGTGAGTTACTTCACTGGCCAAACCTGACTGGCTACTGTAATAGCATTGTGTTGGTTGTGTGAATTATTTCATAGGGTAAAGGCTGGATGGCTAGTGTAACCCATGATTCCCACTCAATCCCTCCTTTTTACGCCCCGCAATAAATCAGCTTAAGAAAATTTAAACTTAAGCAATTTCTTCATTATCCACAATGTTTTCTATCCCAAAAGACAGAGATTTTTAAAATTTCAACAACTTTAAGTTTTTGTCTGCAGCTTCTTTCAATTTGGACCAGTCTAAAACTTTGTTGTGTCGGAATTGGTTAATGGCATTGTGTATGTTGTGTGAGTTATTTCACGGGCTAAAGGCTTACTGGCTATTGTAATGGCATTGTGTTTGTTGTGTGCATTACTTTATGGGCTAAAGACTTGCTGCCTATTGAATTTTTTTCTAGAAATGATACCCCTTTTTCAACTTAGAAGCTTTACCCACTCAATCACTTGAATAGCCAAGGGTTGGCATCTGCAAGCCATGCTCTTGTTTACCATTATCACACAATGTCCTGCTCTTGTATGCCCCTCAAGAATTTTTTTTAGAAAATATTGTTACAAGCAAATTCTTCATTTTCCACTATGATTTCCGTCCACAAAATAAGAAAAATCTAAATATTCACAAACTTTCATTTTTTGTCTGCAACTCCTTTCAATCTGGACCAGTCTACAATTTTGGCAATGATTTTATACATTCCCACACTACCACGCCTCTTTACATACCCAAAAAAACACTTTGGACAATATTGTGGAAAATAAAGAAAATGCTTGTAATGAGCATTTTGTCAAGCCCGCTTGCGGTGAGCGAGACATAGTTGTCACTATGACAAGTCGGTGTATGTGCGTTAGTGCATTAGTCTGTCCGTCCGGACGTCCATCCGGACGCCCAAATTTGTCTGGACAATTACTCCTACATTTATGGATGGATTTCAAAATAACTTGGCACAAATATTCTCCATCATGAGTAGATGTGCCATTTGAAAGATTTTTTTGGATAGCTTCAAGTTCAAGGTCACAGCTCAAGGTCAAACTCTAAAATTATGCTTGTCTGGAGCATTTCTCCTACAATTATGGATGGATTTCAAAATAAATTGGTACAATTGTTCTTCATCGTGAGTAGATGTGCCATTTGAAAGAACTTTTTTGATAGCTTCAAGTTAAAGATCAAAGCTTAAGGTCAAACACTAAATTTGTGCTTATCTTGAGCATGATACCTACAAAACTTTGGGGGCTGGACAGCAGTTGTCCTGGGACGACCATCTAGTTTTTCATTGTCCACGCTGTTTTCTATCACAAGAGACAAAGATTTTTTTAATTTTATCATTTTAAAAATTGTTGCCTTCAAATTCTTTCAATTTGGACCAGTTTAAATTTTTTTCATGTGGGAATGGGTTAAATAATTTCTCTATTCACTAATCATCTATGATATGGCTGCCTCATTGAATTGATCTGCATACAGTGCCCTTATTATTTGCTTTCATATTTCTGTTATTTTCACATAACTCTCAAACTAACTACTACAGCAATTATTATTTATACACATCAAATAGTGAAGTAGTTACTAAATGATCATATTTGCATCTGACATTTGAGAAAATATACTCTAGGATTCTGAATTGATATAAATTCCTCTAATTTTACCTTTCCTGCTTTGCGACATATTTGCTGTCCTGTAATGTAGAAGAAATAAACATTACCAAACAACAGAAGTTTAGGCTTGTCTAAATTGGGAGGTTGTAGATTAGAATTAAAAGTTTGTTTCATTGGAAAAAATAAGTACCAAGTAGGGAATAGATATTGTGAGAAAAGAAGAGATTGCTTGTTGTACTTCTTCAGTGTGTTCAAATGTGGAATTGAAGGATAATTTGTTAAAATAAATTATATAACAAAAGAAAAGGGGCATATGTAATCAATTTGTCCATAAAAAGTTCATTTTTTGTTTAAAAGGGAGGCAGCTGAATAGAACAGAACAGAGCATATCTTTTATTTTATCCAGTAACAACAAGGAAGGTACAATAAGGACAATATTCTCTATAATAATTATGATTCAAAATAGATTTAATACTTACTGTAAATAAATAGTTGAAACTAGGTAACTATGGTAATATTTTAGATCTAAGGAGGGATAGATATCTTCTTAGCATCGTGCAAAAGAGGATAGAGTTTTTTTTAAAGACAAATCCGATCATTAATGAAGGTATCAATGCTGACGGCAGATTTGGCAAAAACGGAGTTACGTCTGCAATATGATGATTAGATTTATTTATGTAAATCAAGTCATATTATAGCACAATCTTTAACCATTTCCCACAGAGTCATGCTTTTCCATGCCTCCAAGTAAAAATAGCTTCTGAGCCCATTTTTGAAAATGCAGAAATTGCTTGTTTCAAGCAATTTCTTCATTATCAACACTGTTTCCTACCCAAAAAGGCAATGATTTTGAAAAATTCATCTACTCTAATTTGTTGTCTGCAACATCTCAGAATTTGGACCAATCCTAATTCTGTTGTCTGTTAATGGGTTAACGTTAATGAAAAGTTTATTTGTGACTGACTCTAGATAATGATGATGACATCCAGGGCTAAATATTTTATTCCTGAAATTGAATTCCTTTCCTGTTGCCGTCTCCAGTCATCATCTGCATGTAATCATTTTGGTCCCAAGAGAAAGACAAAAAATGATACCTCACTCACGGAATAATCAATAGCGCCATGAAATTACCCTAACAACTGACTTGTGTATGCAAATTAGTTTTGCCTACCGATGTCTCCTATATTGGGTTATGAAGTCATTGGGACACAGTGCATTTTCGACATCTATTTATTGTATAAAGTGAAGTAGTAATCATTACCAAGATAATTATTGACAGTTTATTGCAGAATTCTAAAGATTTCCTTGATTATGGTATTCTTTACACCTGAATGAACTTTAGGCCAAAGTTTAGACTGGATCAAATTGCTAGAATTTTTTGTGTAGGATTTTAAGTTGTTGAAATTTGAAATACCTGTTTCTTACGGTAAGAAATATTGTGGATAATGGAAAAATTGCTTGTCTCTATATCTTAGAAAGCATGAATAATGTACCTTTGTAACTTCCATTTGGACAAAACTTTTTTTGCAGGCTTGTTCAAAACAGCATAACAGCTTACAGTAAGCAGGCCATATTTATATATAGATGTTCAAGTTATAATGAGTGATCAAAGGTTAATATTTTAGATCTTAGGAGGGATAGATATCTTCTTAGCATCGTGCGAAAGAGGATAGAGTTTTTTTAAGACAAATCCGATCAATAATGCAGGTATCAATGATGACGGTAGATTTGGCAAAAACGGAGTTACGTCTGCAATATGATGATTAGATTTATTTATGTAAATCAAGTCACATTATAGCACAATCTTTAACCATTTCCCACAGAGTCATGCTTTTCCATGCCTCCAAGTAAAAATAGCTTCTGAGCCCATTTTTGAAAATGCAGAAATTGCTTGTTTCAAGCAATTTCTTCATTATCAACACTGTTTCCTACCCAAAAAGGCAATGATTTTGAAAAATTCATCTACTCTAATTTGTTGTCTGCAACATCTCAGAATTTGGACCAATCCATAATTCTGTTGTCTGTTAATGGGTTAACGTTAATGAAAAGTTTATTTGTGACTGACTCTAGATAATGATGATGACATCCAGGGCTAAATATTTTATTCCTGAAATTGAATTCCTTTCCTGTTGCCGTCTCCAGTCATCGTCTGCATGTAATCATTTTGGTCCCAAGAGAAAGACAAAAAAAAATACCTCACTCACGGAATAATCAATAGCGCCATGAAATTACCCTAACAACTGACTTGTGTATGCAAATTAGTTTTGCCTACCGATGTCTCCTATATTGGGTTATGAAGTCATTGGGACACAGTGCATTTTCGACATCTATTTATTGTATAAAGTGAAGTAGTAATCATTACCAAGATAATTATTGACAGTTTATTGCAGAATTCTAAAGATTGCCTTGATTATGGTTTTCTTTACACCTGAATGACCTTTAGGCCAAAGTTTAGACTGGTTCAAATTGCTAGAAGTTTTTGTGTAGGATTTTAAGTTGTTGAAATTTGAAATATCTGTTTCTTACGGTAAGAAATATTGTGGATAATGGAAAAATTGCTTGTCTCTATATCTTATAAAGCATGAATAATGTACCTTTGTAACTTCCATTTGGACAAAACTTTTTTTGCAGGCTTGTTCAAAACAGCATTAAACTCAGTTGTGGCAGCTTACAGTAAGCAGGCCATATTTATATATAGATGTGCAAGTTATAATGAGTGATCAAAGGTTAATTTTGTCTGTACCTGTATAGAAGAAATTGATCTTTGATTACCCAGTAAAACATGTACATCTATGACATGTACACGTAACCTAAGATTAACCTAGGTATAGGTGTTCAGGGATTTACAGCTCATGGACAGGGCCTTATGAAGTGTTATAGTGCGGTCATAGCGCAGTTGGTAGCGCATCAGACTCTTAATCTTTAATCATGGGATGTCATGGGTTCTATCCCCGGTGGCTGCAAATATCCTTTCCGACATGTGCCTCCCACCAATGGGTGGATAATCGTAAACCTAAGTGGGATAGCAGCTGGGGGCTAGGAAAGGATGTAGTGGTAGTACTGGTGTGAGAAATAACAGGAATCTATTGTTAAGTGCTCCAGCCTATATGACTGAAATACTGTTAAAAGTGGTGTTAAACCCAATTCAGTCAATCAATCCTAATTGTTTCAGAAATGCAATAGCAGTAGAATGTAGATATCTAGTCTATCTCTAGGTGCAACTTCAGTAGATAGCTGTTGGGCCATTAGGTAATTAGACCACTTGCCAAGCCCCAGGGACAGTATTCTATCTCATCAAAATTAATAAGGTTGGTTCTGTAAAATACCAGTTAAATGTCACTCAAGTAGCGAGGGAAATGAATTCTACAAGTCATGAATGCCATTACATGCACTAGATCTGTCCTAAGCTGAGTACAGCTGTATGAATCAGGAAATACTTTTGATCCATTACCACTTGACAATTTTTAATTTCGATCCAAATACAAAATGTTGCAGGCAACATTTTTAGCTGATGAAATTTTAAAAGAAATTGTCTTTTTTGTGAAGTTAGACAGATTTTATTCAAACTTCACTGATATAATCAATATCAAGTAGAGATGTGCATTTTTTATTTTGGTTATGGTCCATTGATTTTTTGATGGCCCTTTGGTGAAAAATCAAGATAAATGATGCAAATGTCACAGAAAGACTCGGTATAAGTCAGAAATATGCATAATTATACTATTTTGGTTATGGTCCATTATTTTTGACTGATTTATGGCCTCTAATTAAAAAGTCTGTTTTTTGTTACAGCCCTTTGGCAGGATAGCACTTACATATGGTCAAGCCCTGCTGGAGGGAACTAGTCGGCTTTGCTACAATTTCTAGTTTGATTGGGGAAAAAAGCATGGCATTTTGGTAGGGGTACTATATCCATATATGGAATATATTCTGAGAACTTTGAAAATCTTCCCAGAATCCTATTGGTGTATTACAACCCAATTTCAAAGGGATAATCCTCAGAGGACTCTTTGCAGATTTCTTCACATGATTTTGATATTACATCTTTTTATTACCAAGATAGGGCTAACGATTGGTCCATCATGCAGTACAGCCACAAAATCATTTCAAGTCATGATGTTCTCGTGATGTGCTCACCAGGCTCAGCCCTTGTCAAAATTAACCAATAATATTCCTGTTGTGGTGGGAGGTATAGACCAAGATAAGCCTGAATATGTTTACAGTCTGATCTTAGTCTACACCACCTGCCTTTTAAAGCCAAAGATGTTAATGAAATTTAATTTTGAAAGAAATATAAACATGTATTCACAAGTAGGGCTTTAAGAGCTTTCAATGCAATATGAATAGTGGCAGCTACTTCCTAGTTTATCATTCGTCAGATTGATGAGAGGCTTGTAACACTGACTGTATCCCATGACCCCTGAGGATTGAATCCTTTCCCACACAATCACGCTTTTTACATCTTTAAAGAAAAAGCCTATGGAAAACATTATGGAAAATGAAGAAATTGCAAATTCTTCTAATTTAGATCAGTCTAAAGCTTTGATGAGTGGGAATGAGTTCAGCCTAGTGTGCTAAAAGGCTGAACCCTTAACCCATTTCCACACAAAAAATTGTTAGACTGGTCCAAATTCATAGAAGTTACAGACGACAATTTCAAGTTAATGCAATTCTGGATTTTTTCAACTTTCTGGGTAGAAAACATTGTGTAAAATGTAGAAATTGCTGTTACAAGCAATTTCTTCATTTTCCACAATGATTTCCCAATTATTTTCCTTAAGGGGCGTCAAAAAGCCTAACTGAGTGAAAATGGGTTTACTGTTTTCCAAAATTCTAGACAAATTCAAAGGGATAGCAGACAACACTATAAATCAAGTACAGTTAAAAAAGTAGCCATCCTATATGATAGCAAATGTTTTTGGAGAAGAAAAAATTTCTTCTTTTTCAATAATGTTTTGCCTAGTATAATATCCCAGAATCATAAAAATCAGGGATTGTATGGGTAAGGGTGCAAATGGCTGACTTTTCCTCAACACTTGAACTAATAAAATTACAACGATATGTTATTCTGAAACAATTTGGAAATGCACAACAGATCTCCAATGCTGCTGCTGAAATAAATCTAGTATTGCCCGCAGACAATAATAAGGTTTTCAATAAAACTCAATAAAGGATAAAGGAGGATATTCAAGCTGTTTTTACTTATTGAGTTTCAGAAATTGTTGGTTCTGTCTGGTATGCTAATTTCTCCTCAATTTCTGTTAATGAGTTGTCATCACATCCAGTATAAATCCATTCCCACATGGCAGAATTTTAGATAGGTCCCAATTGAAAGAAATTGCAGACAACAATTCAAGCTGGAAAAAATTGAAAAATATTTGCTCTTTAGGGAGAAAACATTGTGGACAATAAAGAAATTGCTTGTCACAAGCAATTTCTTTGTTGTCCACACTGTTTTTTATAGCTGTTTTCTTGAGGTGCGTAAATATGCAGGATTGTGTTAATCCTTTTACCCATTCCCTAACAATTATGGCGCTTTTTGATACCCTCTAAAAAGAAAGCTTTCAAAAACATTGTGAAAAATTAAGAAATTGCTTGTTACTAGCAATTTCTTCATTGTTCTCAATTTTCCTACCCCAAAAGAAAAAAGATCCAAAATTTCATCAATTAAAATTTGTCATCTGTAACATTTTTAACTTGGACCAGTCTAAAATGTTTTGTCTGGTGAAGTTTTAGACGAGCTCAGATTGAAGCTTTAGCAATAATTGTAAATTGAGAATGTATTGAAAAACAAGTAAATTTTTCTAATGTATACTCTAGAATTACCAGTATCTACAGATTTGTTTATCTCCTACCTATAACAGTGATTGTTTAAAAGATTTGTTACTAAGATTAGAAATGCACGCCTTGCTTCCAAAAAGGTAGTACAGTGGAATCCTCTTAATTTAAAACCTGATAATAGCAAATCAGTACATAATTGCAATTCACATCTTGCAAAATTATTAGATTTAAGAACAAATAACTTCTTTTAATAGCAAATTCTTGTAAATTGCAACAAAATGTTTAATTTTTATCATCTGGTAACAGGTTCAATATTGATTGTAAACAACATGCATACTGGTGAAATATCGATGCATGGTCAGTTTATATGAAGGGTGTTTTTTAAGTATTGCGCAATACCTGTCAAGACTTGAGTGCATCATTGTATAACAAAGGCCAGTAACGGGCTGAGGCCAGGTATTGCACTTCCCCATTAAGTGTACTTTATGATAATGTGGATACTTTTGATGTTGACACTCTAGTGTTTTTGTGTGTACCTGACTATATGGACTATGTTTATTGTTAGGAAAAAACGGTATTGTGAACTCAATGGCGAGGTATTAAAACATGTTTTTTTGTGTTTTCAAAGTATTTGTATTCTCCTCATAGGTTTGAAGTAAACTGTGATCAGGTCATTTTTTCAGGATAGTTTCAGTTAGCTATAACTATATTAACCAATTAACAGACAACAAAAAAATAGACTGGTCCAAATTTAAAGATATTTCAGTTGAAAATATTTATATGATGAAATTTTATTTCATTTCAATGTTGATAATCGTGAAATTGCTTGTAACAAGCAATTTCTTCATTTTCCACAATGATTTCTGTTACTTTTCTTCTTGAGGGTGTCATAAAGTGTCATTGTGTTGGAATAGGTTAGAATAAGTCTAATAGCATTTTTTTTCTCTCTTGAGTATAGAACTTCCCAGCAATATTATTAAACCCATTACTAGATGGCAACTTTTTAGAATAGTCCAAATTGAAAGGAGTTGCAGACAACAAATTAAAGCCTATGAAAATTAAGATTTTTTTACCTTTGGGGTGGTAAACATTGTGGATAATAATGAAGAAATGGCTTGTAACAAGCAATTTCTTCATTTTCCACAATTTTTTCCAAATTTTTTTTTTTCTTTGGGGCCCTTATAAGCGTTAAGTTTGATTGTTTTCTGAGAAAATCCGAAAAATTTTAATAGCATAAAATCATTATAGTTACCTGAGTTGACTTGCAACAAGTTTGGCATTTTTGTAATATCAAAATTATGACAGAAGAAATAAAAAAATTGTTTGCTAACCAAACAGCAGCTGATCTGATTCAGTCTTCAAGAACCATAGTACAGTCTCTGTCATGTTACAACAAGGAAGGGTTTCTGCATGATTGTATAGTCAGTCCCTTACAATGATGTTACAAAACCTGGTACTGTTCTTTCATTAGAGTTTTAATTTCAAAGCTGTAGCTGGTTACTGTTTGCAGAAAAATTCTCTTGCTGTAACTGATTGATTGGGGTTTAACACCACTCTTAACAGTATTTCAGTCATATTGTGGTGGCTGGAGCAACTTACAATCGATTCCTGGTATATCTCACACCAGTACTACCACTACATCCTTTCCTAGCCTCTATCTGCTCATTCCACTGAGGTATACGATTATCCAACCATTGGTGAGAGACAAATATCAGAAAGAATATGTGCTGCCGCCAGGGATCGAACCAATGACATCTCATGATTGAAGATTCGGAGTCTGGTGTGCTACCGACTGCTCTCTTGCTGTAACACACTGTCCAGCAGAAACACTATCTAGCTGTAGCATGGTGGAAGCTGTAGCTTCATCCTTAACCCTTTCCTGTTCAATCCCTGTTTTTTACCTCCCGGTGATTTTATAATTGAGAAAACATTGTAGAAAAAGAAGAAATTTCTTGTAACAAGCAATTTTGTTCTTTTACTACAATATTTTCTACCCTACTAAATGGTTATTTTTCAAATTAAATACACTTTCAATTTTTCGTCTGCAAACCCTTTGAATTTGGACAGGTCTAAAATTTTGCAAAACAGGAAAAGGTTAAGGAGTGATGTTGCATTACAGATGCAGAGTATTTCTTGTATAGTTTCTAAACCCATTACTAGACAACAGAAAGTTAGTCTGGTCCATATCAAAAGAAGTTGCAGATGATGATTTGATTTGAACTAAAAAAGATAAAACAAGAGCCAAATAAGATAGAAAATATTGTGAGAAATGGAGAAATTCAAAGCTTTTTTCTTTTTCAAAAGTCAAAAAGGAGGATTTTGTAGGAATAGGTTAATTAGATACAGCTTTGGAATGAATATTTTAAGTAGAGGAGCAATTGACCAACTACGGCTGTCAATCAAGGAATATATCTACCAATCAAATAAATCATTCAACCCATAATTGAGATTTGATCTCTGACATTGGCCACCATTTGTTTAAAACATTTTGTTGGTTTTTCAACTTAAACGTCGTAACTTGTAACTACAGCTTATTCAAACTGTAGTTAGGACGTTTAGGTCACCAGTCAACCATTCTACTGTTTGTTATATGCTACTGGCCACAAATTTTGCAAAATAATGTTGTTTAATATCAAAGCAGGATTGGTCAATTCTGTCATTGTAAAGTTACTACTGCATAGGTTCTCTGAGAGTGGTAGAGCTCAAAGCATTTTTGTCTTTCTTTATGTCCGAGTTTTGATTTAGCCAATCCCATAGAGTGACGCTTCTTCATACCCCTCAAGAAAAACAATTAAGAAAAGTTTGTGGAAAATTAAGAAATTGCTTGTAAAAAGAAATTGCTTGTAACAAGCAATTTCTTCATTTTCCACAAAGATTTCTACCCAGAAAGCTGAAAAAATCTATGCATGTAATTTCAATGACTTTAAATTGTCGTCTGCAACTACTTTGAATTTGGACCAGTCTCAAATTTTCTCGTGAGGTAATGGGTTAATAAGTTCCACTGATATTCAAGATTCAGCTCCATTGCTTTATCAATAACCAGACAACAACAGTTTAGAGTGTTCCGAATTGAAGAAGTTGTAGACAAAATTTGAAATTGCATTTAAATTGAAAATGACTGAAATGTGGGGGGAAATGTTATGAGAAAAGGAGAAATTGCTTTTCTGAAGCAATTTCTCCTTGTCCATACAAAGTTCTCTACAACTATATACTCTTCAGGGCTTGAGCATTTGGGTTTTTGTTGTAATGTGCTATGAGGAAGGAGAAAGATGAAAACCTTAAAAGACAATATATGTATCAGTCAAAACTGTATAACATCATATACTGCTGGTATGCAATCATAAACCTCGTAACTCTGGTTTATTCAAGCTGTAATTACAAGGTTTGGGTTGCTCTTTGGAGATGAAATGAATGACCAGAAATCATATTAGTCATATAAGTGTCCTTGGACATAATTAATTTTACCTTACAGTGTAGTTATGTTTGTTAAGCCCTTTCCCACACAATACCCCCTTTTTTTTACTCCCCTCCAGAAAAAAACTCTTGAAAACATTGAGGAAAATATTAAAAAAAAAAGGCTTCTTACAAGCAATATCGTCATTATCCATAATGTTTTCTTCCTAAAAAAGACAAAGATTTTTAAGCCATTCTCACATGAAAAATTTTTAGACTAGTCCAAATTGAACAAAGTTTTAATATTGTGGGAAATGAAGAAATTGATTGTTACGAACAATTTCTACATTTACTATAATGCTCTACCAAGCTTTTCTCTTGAAGGGCGTCAAAAGATGTCATTATGTGGGGGATAGACTAAATTTTATTTGAATTCAGATGATTCTAAAAAAATTTCATCTGGTAATGGGTTAATTCATGGCTTAACCCATTCCCACTTGGCAAAATTTTAGACTGGTCCAAATTGAAAGGAGTTGCATACGACAATTTAAAGTATATGAAACTTTGGGTTTTTTCAACTTTCGAAAACATCGTAGAAAATGAAGAAATTTCTTGTTACAAGCAATTTCTTCGTTTTCCACAATGTTTTCCAAAGCTTTTTTCCTTATAGGCGTCTTAAAGCGTCACTGAGTGGGAATGGGCTAAATGCAGATTTGAAACATAAACCAGCAAAGCATTTCAGGGATAAATTTGTGTCTTGTAGATATAGCCCTTGTCAAGCATAAACTTCTCCATAGAATCAAATCGCTAAAAGCATTAGAAGTAAGATGGTTCAGCATGAAACAGTTGTAACTGCCTATATGTTTATAGGCAGTTACAACTGTTTCGCACTGAACCATCGGACCGTACTTACTTCGGGTTAATATTTATTTTGAAATTCTACATGTATTTTATAACATCTCTGACGGAAAACACAAAGACTTAGATCAGGCTGCACATATAGGCAGGCTAATCTTTGTTATACCCCTGCCAAACGAATGTTTTTGGGGATTATACTGGAATCAGCCTATCTGTGTCATGTGTCTGTCTGTCTGAGAGTCTGTCTGTCTGTGTACAAAATACTATCAATTTTTGTTTTGCAAACTCCTCCTTTAGTTTTGCTTCAATACCATTGAACTTTTTACAAAGATTAACCACTTTTTTTGCAAGACGCAATTTTGAAGTCTTAATTCCACCTCATTCAAGAATTATCTCCCCTTGAACTTAGACATTATTTATGCTTTGTAGACATATACAGCTAATGATACTACCAATTTTGCATCGCAAACTCCTCCAACAGTTTTGCTTCAATATCATTGAAACTTCATACAAAGATTAATCACAAATTGAAGTTTTGCAACACACAATTTTGAATTCTTAATTCCCCCTCATTCAAGAATTATCTCCCCTTGAACTTAGATATTATTTATGCTAATTACAGCTAATGATACTACCATTTGTGTCACAAACTCCTCCTTTCTAGAAAAGCAAAGTCAATAGCTATGTCCTAGTATTGTTAAAGCTCTCATTACATTGAAAGCACTTGCCGGGGTATTAAGTCACATACTGTGGCAAATTCTAGTCTATACCTTCTGTCAAAACAGGAATATTCTGGGTTCAACATGGGAAGGGTTAATAAAATGCATATGGAAAGCAGATTTTTCTCACAGAAGAATTAAAGATTCTATCTTCTCTGTCTGGATTTTGTTCTCAATTTATATGCAATGTCAATGTGAAATCCAATATCAGTGTGCCATGATATAGATGGGTGTCTTTCAAAGATTTTATTTTGAATTCATTTCCAAATAGTTCTAATGTTGTTAACTATTACCAGAAGACAAATTTATAGTCTAGTCCATATTAAAAGATGTTGCAGACAACATTTTTGGTTTGTGAAATTTCAAAAAGCACTGGCTTTTGGGGAAGAAAGTATTGTAGGTAAAACTAATGAAGAAATTGCTTGTAACAAGCAATTTCTTCATTATCCACAATGTTTTCCAAAGTTGTTTTTTTCTCGTGGTTTTATTGACAACCCACCCACCCCCAGCTTGCCGTGAGAGAGTCATGTTTCATTATCACTAAGCAAGTTTTTGTATGTATGATAGTCTATTAAACTTGTCTGGACCTTGACTCCTACATCTATGGGGATCTATGGGTGGATTTCAAAAAAACTTGTCACAATTGTTCTCCATCATGAGTAGATGTGCCATTTGAAACTTTTTTTCAGATAGCTCAAGGTGAAACATTCACATTGAGCTCGTCCTGAGCATATTTTGTTACATGAATTATGTCATTTTTATGACCCCTAATCAAAAGACATATCAGAGGTATATTGTTTTACTGATGTCCATCTGTCTGTCTGTCTGCAATAAACTTAAAACAAAATTTTACATTTTCCTGTTATTCAAACATCATCCAAGATACATAGGCCATATTTGGGACATGGGTTCCTTGAATTGATTGACATCAGCTGGTTGTAAGGTCAAGGTCAAAAGCTGCTACATGCACATGATGTTTCACAAAGACATCTTGCTACTTTTAGGGCATGTTGATTTACTAGTGTTGGAATTCTGACCGATAGTTTGCTGGAAACTTAACCCATTCCTACACAATTATATTTTTATGCCCCTGCTTTTAAAGATCGTGGCATATTGTTTTAACATTGTCTGTCTGTCTGCAAAACTTAACCAAAAAACTCAACATTGCCAATTACTACCAGCCTATTCAAGATACAATGCTCATACTTGGCATGATGATACATCTCCATAATACGGATCTCCTCATGTCAATTAGCAATTATTTCAAAATGTGCGTTAAGTTATTTTTTCAAACTTTACCAATTTGAAACTGGTATCTGAAACATCTATCTATAAAGACTAGTCTAAAATTTTGTCATGTGTTAACGGGCTAAACTGATTGATAAACACTCCATCATGGCATGACTTTTAAAGATACAGGTTCGAACCCTGGCGGTGGCACTTATTCTTTCCGTGTGTCTCTCACCAATGGGTGGTTAATCATAAACCTTATTGGGATAGCAGCTGGAAGCTAGAAAAGGATGTAGTGGTAGTACTGGTGTGAGAAATACCAGGAATCTATTGTTAGGTGCTCCAGCTTCCGCAACATAACTGAAATACTGTTAAAAGTGGTTTTAAACCCAGTTCAATCAATCTTTAAAGATACAGTTTGTGTCTGAATCATCTTACATCAATATCAGCTGACAAGATGATACTTCATTGCATTCAAGGTCACAAAATGCATGGTCATAAAGTAGAGAGTGAAATTAATTTTTTATTCTATTTGTGAGACGATTAAATTTTGTTGCAGGAAACAATACTGCAGTTTCTAAATTAAAGGAAGTCCTTCCTTTGATTGTTTCTATATCTTGGTGGTAGGGGCATCAGGATATCAAAAACACACTTGAAATTTGTTCATTTGCTGATTAGCCAATGATCAAACGTATAAAGCTACACTTAATGAGTCATTCAAAGTCTTTAAAGAGGATTGAATTCCAATTGATAAATATACACTTGAAGCTTTGATGTCCAATTTTGAATTCATGGCGATGATTTTGTTCCATAAATGCTGATATACTGTAAATTGTATTTTCTTGCTTGCAGTTTTAAAACCCAAGTTAAGTTTTTCATTGTGAATTTGAAATGTAACGGTCCTTTTGTAATGGAAAGGGGACTAAGTTACAATCCCTGTCTTGAGTAACCACCAGCAATATTGTACAGATTAGTATCTTTGAGACATCCCATTCAAGTGTGATAGCCTGCAGCTAATGTCTGATCTTTATCTCTATTGTTTTCAGTTACTCATTCTTTTCTATGTTCTAACTCATTACCAGATGTCAAAAGTTTTAGACTAGACCAAATCCAGAGAGAGTTAGACATTGCCATCATGTTAACATTTTTTCTATCTGATATAATTTACAAAACAGCCACATAGTCCAGAATTCAAGCTTAAGAAGTTTATATAGTAAACAAGTTTTTAAACCACTACCAGACAACAGAATTATAACAGGTTCAAATTTATAGAAGTTGCAGACCATAATTTAAATTTTAACTTTTTCAAATTCTGGGCTGAAAGTATTGTGGATAATGAAGAAAATGCTTGTTAACAATATATATAATTATATATATATATATATATTGTTTTGTTTTGTTTGATTAATGGAAAAAGGGAAAAAAAAATAATTTGTGCCAAAAATTAGAATGTCAATCCATCTATATACTTTTTTGTCTCTGTTCTTTATGAATTTTGTTTTAATAGGTTACTGGTAAAATGTTCCCAAGATAGTAAAGGATTTGGTTTAAAGTCTGAATATCTTGAGTACACAGATCAAACACATTCCAGTAGACTTTCCGAGAACTTTTAATTGATTTTTCTCACATTATCCAATCAAATCTCAGACCTGCAGGTTATTAAAGGAATTTAATGTCTTCTTTATTCTTGAAAAATTCCAATTATGTGAACATCTGATGGTTACTACTTGCTTTGTTAACCCTTTCCTGTACAAACCCAGGATTTAATGCTTATACGTCCCTATGATTTTATACTTGACAAAATATTATGGAAAAAGGAGAAATTGCTAGTAAAAACCCTTCCCAATGGTATTTTTTTAAAAATTAAATCCACTTCAATTTTTTGTCTGAAAAACTTTTATATTTGGACAGCCTCTAAAATTTTGCAAAACGGGAAAAGGTTAGTAAATTAGTCTTCATTAACCCATTCCCACACAACAAAATTTTAGACTGGTCCAATTTGATAGAAGCTGCAGACGACAATTTAAAGTTGATGGAATTTCGAATTTCTTTGTCTTTTTGAAAAGAAAACATTGTGGATAATGAAGAAATTGCTTGATACAAGCAATTTCTTCATTTTCCACAATGTTTTCCAAAGTATTTTTCTTGAGGGGCGTAAAAAGGAGGGCTTGAGTTGGAATGGGTTAAACTCTTTACCAGGAATTACTTTTCACAGAAAATATTAACCCATTCCCAGATGACAAAAATTTAAGACGGGTCCAAATTGAAAGGAGTTGAAGATGTCTATAAAAAGTTTATGATATTTTAGATTTTTTCAACTCTCTGGGTAAAAAGAAATTGTGGAAAATCAAGAAATTGTTTATTACAAGCAATTTCTTCAGTTTCCTCTATGTTTTCCAAAGCATTTTCCTTAAGGAGCGTCCAAAAGCAGTTGAAAGAATGAAAATTGATCATGGAAAAAGAAAAGACAGGAAAATTGTTTTTCTTTCTTGCAGTTTTTATGCCCCCACGTGAAATGGCAATGGGCATATATGAGTTACTTCTGTACATTTGTGAGTGGGTAGATGTGTGTGTGTGTCCAATTTTATCTGGAAATTATCTTCCACATTAGCCCATTCCCACACAGTAACGCTTTTTGACACTCTTCAAGGAAAACAATTGAGAAGGCATTGTGCAAAATGAAGAAATTGCTTGTAACAAGCAATTTCTTCATTTTACACAATGTTTCCTGCCAAGAAAATTTTTAAAAAATCTTCAATTTCATACACTTTATAACATCGTCTGCAACTCCTTTCAATTTTGACCAGTCTAAAATCTTGATGTGTGGTAATGGGTTGATTGATGGATTACAAATAACTTGGCACAGTTGTTCCTCCTGGAGAGTACTAGTGTCTTGCGTAAAGTCTGCTTTGATGCTTCTAAGGTCAAGGTCACAACTGAAGGTCAAGCAGTTGTGTCGAGACACTTGTGACAGTGACACAATGTCTAGTTTCTCAATTTTTCCTATGAGGTCAATAGAGGAAAATCTATGATTGTCTGTGAGAAGTTTGATAAAGTCTTCCTCTTGTATATTTTCAGGCCACAAAAGCTGCACATAGTGCCAAAGAAAAAACTTTAGAGTTGAGTCATTCAGTGAATGATTCTGTTATCAAACCTACGAAAGAGAAGGTAAGTTAGTCTTCGGAATTCATTGTATTGCTTAACCCATTACCAAATGACAAAAATTAGACCGGTCCAAATTGTATAGAAGTTGCAGATGACAATTTCAAGTTGTTGAAATTTTAAAAATCTTTGTCTCTCTGGGTAGAAACTTTGTAGGAAATGGAGAAATTGCTTGTTACAAGCAATTTCTTCATTTTCCACATTTTTTCTTGTGTGTTGTAAAAAGCAAAATTAGAAATTTTGAGGCAGTTCTAATGTTCTTTATCTGGAAAGGGCGACTTCCCATATACCTTATATGGTAATTTAATCCATTTCATTTTGCAATGGGAAACATCTTTTGTATCATTAAATGGGCCAAGCTTACTGTCACCAAAATAATAAAATCCTGATATTGTGCTTAAATTTTTAACTTGGCCATTTTGGGAGAAAACAAGAGGTATCGCTTTTATAGTTAGGTTGTCTCTGAGTTGTCATCATCTGAGAAGATTTTGTTTTACCTCTTGTATTACTGAAGACATTCACTTGAAACTTAGAATATATGTTCACTACTATACAAACAAGGGGAGTAACTCCAAATGCATTTCCAACAGAATTATCACCCTTAATGATTAACAAATATTTACCCCTTATCAAAATTATGTAACTCGAAAAAAACATAGTTTGACATCCCCATGCTTTACTTTTTGGTCCTTGAGTCAATATGGTATTAAATTCAGTGAATTTGAATGAAAATCCTGCCAAATGTCTCTGGTGTACAGATAACAGCAGTCTGTAGAGCATTTAGACAATGAATGCAGGATCAACTGCAAAAAGATCAGGTAGTGGAGCTATTTGTTACTGTTAACTATTTCACACAATGACCTTTTTCAAAATGTATCAAAGTGTAATAATGATCACATAAAAATGAATAATAGATAAGATTTCAGAGAGAGAAAACTTTCATGGCCGAATGTGATAAATTCTAACTACTGTGTGTCATAGTGATTGTAGGAAGTTACTCATTGCTTTTTCCCACAATTACACGTGTGACACCCCAGAAGAGACAGCCTTGGAAAACATTGTTGAAAATGAAGAAATTGCTTGTTACAAGCAATTTCTTCATTATCCACAATGCTTTTTAATCCAAAGGGAAAAGAGTTTTAGAATTTTATCTACTAAACATTTCATCTGTGAGGTCTTTGAAATATCGGATTAGTCTAAAATTATGCCATCTGGCAATTGGATAATATGAAGCAGCAGATATGGAAGCAATGTGTTTATGCTTCAAAATATGTACAGTAGAACCTCGTTAATTCGAACGTCACTGGTTCGTAGGTATGTGTTCGTTCGCATACTTTACGCGGTCCCGATCTTTTTCCTTCTTTATCTTTGTTAGAAAACTCTGTCTAATTCGAACGTCAGTGGTTCGTAGTTCGTAGGCCATTTCAAGTCCCGAAATAATGATTATAACACAAACTCCTATGTTTAATTCGTAGGTTTGATAAACAAATTGTCACAAATCCCCACTTACCGTGATTTTAACACCTACTGATCTAATAGACAAATAATGTCATATCATGTACATTTAGTTACAGGGGCTGTTTGGTTTGTAAGGTGGGTAATTAATCGAATAAATGTTCCCGTAATTATTGGCGAAAATTTACTTTAAATTGACGCACCCCTATTAGTATCAGTGTCATTGGTTATTTAGAAATTCTTACCATTTTATTTTAATCTGCGGTTGCTTTCTTCACAATCGTCGGTCGTCAATTTGTGATTTGATGATAGAATACTCAGAGTGATTTGATCCAATGCATTGCAAAGGGAAATCACTCTGATGGAGGTAGAAATTTGATACAAACACTGTGTTTAAAAAAAGCCAAAAATTAAAATGGAGATAAAAGCATTAAAATACAAGATGAGTAATTTTCAATTTATGTTTTCCTCAATTAATATCTGCGGGTCTTGTTTAGAAAAAAAAAAAAAAACAATTTAGAATTAATTCCTAAATGGGGGACAGAACAAGACCGTATCTGAACCCGTGTATCTCAAATAGCCAACCACTTGCCCTCCGTTTTGTTCGTACTATGCTTAATTCGTATAAATTTCCTCGGGCCCTTGCGCTACGAACTACCGAGGTTTTACTGTATTTAGCCTTTTTACCTGACAGCAAAATTTTAGAATGGTCCAAAATGAAAGAAGTAGCAGACAACAATATAAATTTTATGAAATTTTAGATTTTTTTAAACTTTCTGAATTGAAAAAATTCATGTAGAATGAAGAAATTTTTTGTGACAAACAATTTCTTCATTCACCACAATATTTTCCTAATTATTTTCCTTAAGGGGCGTCCAAAAGTGGCATTGTATGGGAATGGGTTAATCCATTATCACTTAATCCAGCATTTTCTCATTCTGAAGAAAAAAGCTGTAGAAAAATATCATATGAAAAAGAGAAATTGCTTTAAAAAGCAATAACTCCTTTTTCACCTGCATTGAAAGGTCAGGTGCATATTGTTTCTTACCTTTGTTCATCTGTGTGTGATCAAGGTTATTTGACAAAGATCAGTCATTTGTCAAGGTCAAACTTCTGCAAAACTTTACCAAAAACTTAACGTTTACAATTTCTTTAACCCTTTCCTGTTCAAATACAGGATTTTATGTCCTGTGATTTTATACTTGAGAAAACATTGTGGCAAAAGAAGAAATTGCTTGTAACTAGCAATTTCTCCTTTTACCACAATATTTTCTACCGCATAGGATGGGTTCATTTCAAATAGCATCCAGTTGTCATCGTCGTCTGCAACCTCTTTCAATTTGGACTAGTCTAAAATTTCCAAAAACGGGAAAGGGTTAAGCCTACTCAAATTACAATACTCATATTTGGCATGATGATAGATCTCCTTGATACGCATCTGCAGATACCAAGGTCAAGGTTATTTGACAAAGATGAGGTCATTTGTCAAGGTCAAACTTCTGCAAAACTTTACCAAAAACTTAACATTTACCATTTCATTATGCCTATTCATATTGTTTTACATTTATTTTTATCATTACATGTATTTTAGCACACTTTGAATTGTCATCTTTCAATTTTCAAATGATAATTTTTGTCACCTGAAAATGGGTTAAACATTTTCTAGAAAAAATGGAGGGATTCAAATTAAAAGAAGATTTAGAGTTATTATAAAATGAGAACTTATATTCATATCTGGTCAAGAATAATATGAGAAAAGGAAAATTTGCATGTGTTTAGAACCTTCTCCTTTTCCTATAGTTACATAAAATTTTGATTTCTTATGAGGATTTGTTTGTTAAAGGGTCAAAATATTTGTATTGATCTTGATTTCAGATGAGCATAATTACAATGTATGGCTTTCATGTTGTTTCTTCAAGGATTTAACCCTTTCCGTTTCTTGAAATTTTAGACTGGTCCGAATTGAAAGAAGTTGCTGACGACAATGCAAATTTGACGCAATTTGAAATTAAACCATCCTTTGTGGTAGAAAAATATTGTGGGAAAAGGAGAAATTGCTTGTCACAAGCAATTTTTTCTATCCACAATGTTTTTTCAAGTATAAAAGCACAGCCATGTAAAATCGGAGGTTTTAAGGGTTGGCGTGAGTCACCATTATTGATGCTGCAAACCTGACATGCGAGTCTGTCACCTCATTAGGCCACTGTCGTTTCATTGGTATCAAATTGTGACAAGTCTTTGTTGTGTTCCAGGATAATTCTTGTGAATTCTGTGAGGTCAAGGAAATTTTTAAGAGTAAATAATGAGGAAAAATGTGTAATCTCATTAAGTGAAAATCATGCTTTTTTTTGTTGCGCCAAAAGAAAAAACTTGCAGAAAAGAGAGATAAATATATTTTGCTTGTAACACAATTGTTTTTCTTACAATGTTTTAGACCTATATGGTTCCACATTGCTCCTCTCCTCCCAGGTGTATGATTGAGTGCCAGCAAATCAATAGCTTAGTGTAAAAACATCATAAGTGTCTATACTTTTTATAGACACTTTTGGTCAATGTTTTTGCAGTAAGCCATCGAAATGTGCTGTAGCTGCCAGGTGTACTGAATGTTAACGGCCAACTTGAAATTCAATGAAAGGGGGTTAAGGTGTGATACAAGCCACAATAATATGACTTAAATATTGTTAAAAGTGGCATTAAACCCCAATCAATCTCTTTCATATTATATATTGGGATGTAAAAACTAAGTTTGTTTTGCAAAAATTTATTTGTTGACAGCTACACAAATTGTCAAACAAATTTATCACTATTCATATATAAAGATGATTAAAGCAGCATTAAAGAGCACAGGGCTAGCCAAAATAAACTTTTATGAAAGACTCGAGTATATAGTAAAACATTTTAGATGGGAAAGAAACAGTGTCTTGTTGGTTAGTCAATTATTTTAGCATTTGATATGAAATGTTGAGGTCCTATTGGTTCTTGAATATCATGGCTAAAATTACAAGGATTAAACCTATCCTTGGTTTTCATCCCATTATGTTTTTATACTTAAAAAAAAAAGCATTGTGGAAAAGAAGAAATTTCTACTTTTTCAACAATATTTTATAACCTTTAGTTTGGTTCCTTTTTAACCCATGTCATTTTGATTTAAAATCCCACATTGCTTTAAAATCAAAGCACTGACAGCACTAGAAGGTCTTCTTGAATATCAATATTTCTTTTGAAAATTGATTGTTTAAACAACTCTGACTTAAAGCGAACGAAAGGGCTGCCTGATCTTGGTCTACATCTCCTTCAAAAACCAGGAATATTCCCGATTCACCATGACAAGGGTTAATTTACACTCACTTTTAAAGTAGTCTGCAACTTGTCTCAAAAAGGAACATTCTAAAATTTTGAAAATGAGAAAGGGTTTAAGCCCTTGCTATTCTGAATCTGGAATATTCCTGTTTTGGCAGGATATAGCCTGCACATATATTTGGTCTGATCATAGTCTCCACCAATTGTTTATCCTTATTCAGTCAAAATTGTATACAAATTAATTATCAAAAGAAATATTTACCAAAAACTGGTGCTACCTGAGTGCTTTTAGTGCAATTTTGGAAAAGGTTTTATCTAATTTGATGAGGGTTAACCCTTGTCATACTGATTCCAGAATATTCCTGTTTTGACAACAGCTGTGACAGATGTATAGACTAAGATCAGCCTGCAAAGATTGGCAGGTGTATAGACTAAGATCAGTCTGCAAAGATGTGCAGACTGATCTTATTCTATACTAACTGTTTGTCCTTTAACGGCTAAGGAAATATTTGAGCACAAAGTAGATCTAAATTTGACAAAACATTTTATTTTTGTGAAGAAAGGATAAAAACTCAGCAGGACAAGGGTTAACATCAGCCTCATTTAGATAATGACATCTTTTCTACCTATAACTCTCTTCAAAGGAGTTTCAAACCTTGGTTTCCATTTGCTCTGAAATAGTATTAAAAAAAAAATTGAAATTTGCAGAAAAATCAAAGTTCATCGATCGGCCACCAAATACCTGAGAACTGCATCAACTTTAATTTGTTGTCCGTAACTTCTATGAATTTTGATCAGTCTAAGAATTTTTCATATGACAATGGTTTATGCAGTTTTATATAAAAAAAATGGATCTGTTCCTCTTGTTATCACTTTTCTAACAGCTATTGATGGTTCATTTCTGACCGTAAAGGGTTGCTAATTCCTTTGATGAGATTAATCAGTGCTATGGCAACAGCTGGAATATCATGGTCATAATGCGCTGCAAGATTTACATATTTTGTTGTTTCTTTTGTATTAGTCATGAAGACAAGCAGGTTTTTCATTTTGCTCATGTGCAAGAATTTCATAGCCATGTGTTCCGGGTATTTTCACATGCTACCATTACATGCTTTCCAAGCCTCCATAGCATCTACTCTTCCCACTTAGGTTTATAATTTTCCAACTATTGGTGGGAGAGAAATGTTGGACAGGATATTTGCTGTGTCAATCAACTGTGCTTTGGCTGTGGCCAATATCAAAGAAGTTGTAGACAGTTTTTAGTTTTATTGTCCATTTGTGTAGAAAACATTGTTGAAAATGAAGAAACTGTTTGTTACAAAGGTAAATCAATCTTACACTGAAATAAACAATAATCTTCTTTCTATTTCTGTTCAGCTCACAAATATTATAGATGTACAAGTTAAAGTGAATAATCAAAGATCAATTTTGTCTAAACAGGAATAGACAAAATTGACCTTTGATCACTCACTATAACATGAACAGCTATATTGAGATTGACATTTAATCTATTCCCACACTTTGAGTGACGCTTTTTGATGCTCCTCAAGAAAAACAATCGGGAAAACATTTCTTCATTTTACACATTGTTTTCTACTCAGAAAGTAATCTAACATTCTATTAACCCTTTCCTGGATAAACATGGGATTTTACGTCACTGTGATTTTATATTTGAGAAAACATTGAGGAAAAAGGAGAAATTGCTTATAATAAGCAATTTCTCCTATTCCCACAGTGTTTTCTACCACATAGGATGGTTTTATTTTGAATTGCATCCAATTTTTATTGTTGTCTGCATCCTCTTTCAATTTCGACCAGTCGAAAATTTCAAAAACCAGGAAAGGGTTAACTTTAAATTGTCGTCTGCTAATCTTTTCAATTTGGACCAGTCTAAAATCTTGTCTTCTGGTAATGGGTTAAAAGGTTATTTTGGCCATGGCAGATCTCTAAACGGATTTAAAGATACAGTTAGATAGCAGTTAACGACAAGACTGTTAAGGATTTTATTGTTAACACAGCCACTGTAGGATCAATACTTGTAGATAATATTATTGGATAATTTTTGGGATGACTAAATCGTATCGCCAATATTCAGCAACAGCAGTGTCGGTTTGTGAGACTTTATGTTGTTTTGCATTGGAAAATATAGGACTGCTCATGTGTTAGTGACAAGCCTTGTAATTGCTGGATTTAGAATACCTACATGATTGTGAAATGAACAGTTTTAGACTGAAGCAGCCAAATGGCTCTGTTAGAGTTGTAAGTAATATATTATCAGGACTCCTGGTTTAAAAAAGGAAATTCATGAGCTTCCATGTCTGAATGAATTCTATTTCTTATTCTAATGTGATGTTGAAATGGAATTTTTATGCCCCTTCATTGATAAGGTCTGGAGCATATTGTTTAACCATTGTCTGTTTGTGTGCAAGTAGTGAACTTATCACAAAAACAAAACATGTTGATGTTGTTTAAACACCCTACAAGATACTTGGCTCATATTTGGGAAAAGTGTTCCTTAAAATGATAGAAATTAGTTGGTTGTAAGATAAAGGTCATCAACCAAGGTCAAGGTCTCTTATCATGATCACGAATTGTGTAAATTTAACACTAAAACTTTACATTTTGCTCTTGCTCAAAGACTGTTCAAGTCTCATATTTGAGATGCAGGTTCCTTGCATTGATAGGCATCAGTTTGTAATAGAGTCAAGGTCATCCATCAAGGTCAAGGTCATTTGAGGCAAAAACATTTTTCTTTTATTCAACCACTGTTCAAGAAACATGGCTCATATTTGGAACATAGGTTCCTTGCCTCAATTGGCATCAAGGATTTTAGCATCGGGTCATCCATCAAGGTCAAGGTGACTTATCAGGGTCTCATTTCTTAAAAAAGGCTGATACAGGGGCATGGTTTTCACACACACACATCTTGTTGTTCCTTACTATGGATAAAGATATTAACAGCTTTTCCTAACCCCTTATCGCACAGTCATGCTGTTATACGTCCTCAAAATAAAAGCTTTGGAAAATATTGTTTAAAATGAAGAAATTGCTTCAAACATGTAGTGTCTTCATTATAAAGCAGTTTCTTAACCCTTTCCCACACAATGACGCCCCTCACGAAAAACAATTTTGAAAAACATTTAGTAAAATGAAGAAATTGCCTGTGACAAGTCTAAAATGGTGTCATCTGGTAATGGGTTAAGACAGTTGTATATTTTTCAACAACTATAGACAAACTTCTTTGAATTTGGACAAGTCTTAAATTTTAGTGTGTGGTAATGAGTTTGAAGCTGTATCATTTCTATAACCTAGTTTGTTGTTGTCATGGTATTAAAACTTAAACATTTTTTAATTATCTATTTTTAATGAGGATTACAATTACTAGCACCAGGGAAAGTAGATGTGCAATTTGAAACTAATCTTCAGATCCAAGGTCAAGGTTCGGCTGAAATTCAAATATTGAAATTAAGCTTGTCTGGACCATTATGGATTTATTTCAAAATGACATTCTCTATTGTTCTCTATCACAAGAAGATGTGCAATTCGAAGCAAATATTCAGAGAACTCCAAGGTCAAGGTCACAGATTAAAGTTGACAGTGAATATTAACTATTTCCAGAGCATAGCTCCTTCAATTATGGATTGATTTTGGAATAAATTTACATAATTATTCAACATTCTCTATCACTCTAGATATGCAATATAAAACAAATCTTCAGATAGCTCTTAGGTCAAGGTCGAAACTCAAGGTCAAAAGTTAAAATTAAGCATATCCAGAGCATAGATCCTTCAATTATGGATGGATCTGCGAGTAACTTTACACAATTAATGTGTATCATGAGTAGAAGTACCATTTGAAAAAATTATTCATATTGTTCCAAGGTGAGGGTAACGGTTCAAGGTCGAAAGTCAAAATGTGGAAAGTTAAAATCAAGCATTCCATAGCATAAATCCTTCAATTATAGATGAATTGGCAAAATTGTTCTCATGCATGAGTATTTGTGCTATTTGAATAAGAAATCAGATAGCGCTAAGGTCAAGGTCACAGCTCAAGGTCAAACATTAAAATTAAGCATGTCTGGAGCAATACAGTTTCTAAAATTATGGATTGATTTTGAAACAACTTTGCAAAATTGCTCTCTATCATGAGTAGATGTGCAATTTGAAACAAAATTTCAGGTAGCTCCAAGGTCAAGGTTAAAGCTCAAAGATGTATATTAGAATTTAGCATGTATGGAATAGGGCAAGCATATACCTGCATCTGTGCCTGTAGGTCCGTCTGAACCCTTTTCCATGTTTATTTTATACTTTTGTGACAGGGCTATATATTGGGAACATAATCTGTCTCTGATGGCTCTTGTCCCCTAAATTACTCCTCTGAATAAAATTTCAAGCACTCGGTATCAAGCAAAAAGATATGCAAAATCTTTTTTGGTTAAATCCTTTCATTTCCATGGGTCAGCGTGAAACAAATGTAACTGCCTATATATTTCAACTCCACAGTTTCTGTAGGGACAAAATTTCTCAAAGAAAGGAATCTTGAAATCTTTGTTAAAATTGTTTATAGGCCCCTCTATCATTGATTCCAGAATAAATCACAAACCTACTATTGAAAGCTTTAATGAGCAGAAAACAAATATAAATTTCCAAATTATTAGATGTTGCTAATTGCTTCAACATTTTTCTATTACTTCAAAATTATGTAAGTTGCAATATTTCAATGCTCATATTTGATTGCGAGGTATCAATATTAGCAATGATTCCCAACTGAGTTGTCATAAGTTAAAGGTCAAGGTTGATATTCATCTGGAAAATTCTTATATGAAAACCAAACTTTAGCATGTATAACTTGAAAAAAAAAGAATTCAAGTAACATGGTTTGAATTTGAAATGAAAGCATTTTTTTTATGTTACCACTGGCAAGCAAATTGATTATTGTTTACTTGTTGATTTTAACCCATTCCCACACAACAACATTTTAGACTGGTCCAAATTGAAAGAAGTTGCAGACGACAATTCTAAGTTGTTGAAATTTTAAAAATCTTCGTCTTTTGGGGAAGAAAAAGTTGTGGAAAATGAAGAAATTGCTTGTAACAAGCAATTTCTTCATTTTCCACAATGTTTTCTAAAGCTGTTTTATTGAGGGGCTTAAAAAGGAGGAATTGAGTTGGAATGGGTAAAAGAGATGACTATTGATATCAAATGTAATTAGCAATATTTTGATGAGTCATAACAATGTATATACGGAAGACTGTTAATGAATTAGATGTTTGTGATGCGATCAAAATATGCTGCAAGGCATTTTTTTTATTATCAAACCCTATCCTTTAGGTTTTCTGTAGACCTAGGAAAAATCTAAGATTTTTTAATTTTAAGCTCCACTGGCTGAAAGTGTTGTGTCCATCATGCATCTGTCTGTCTATCTGTAAACTTTTACTTTAAAAATCGTCTCCTGAGAGAAAGAACAGAACAGATTTCAACCAAATTTCAGAGCAATGATCCTTCGGTGATCCTTTATCAGATTCCTTCAACAAATTTTGATAGGGTGAAAAACATGGCCTTTTTCGGCGGAGCTAATTTCCTTATGATTATGGTGAAACCTTTAAAAATCTTCTTCTCAGAAACCAATGGATGGATATCAACCAAATTTCACAGAAACAATCTTTTGGTGACACTTTATCAGATTCCTTTATGATTTTTGAACGGATGATATACATGGCTTTAATGAGCTGGGCTAAATTCCATATATGGTGAAAAGATTTGAAAATCTTCTCAGAAACTAGTTGATTGATTTCAACCAAATTTTAAAGGAAGGATCCTTGGGTGACTTTATATCAGATACCTTCAAAGAATTTTGATTTGATGAAAAACATGGCTTTATGGGTAGGGCTAATTTCCCTTTATGGTGAAACCTTTAAATACTTTCAAAGAATTTTGATCAGATCAAAAGCATGACTTTAATGGGCGGGGCTAATTCCATTTATGGTTAAACCTTGAAAAATGTTCTTCTCAGACACCAGTGGATGGATTTCAACGAAATTTCGAAGAAATGATCCATAGGTGAACTTTTATCTGATTCCTTCAAAGGAATTTGATCGGATGAAAAACATGGCTTGAATGGGTAGGGAGAATTTCCTTATATGGTGAAAACTTTTAAAAATCTTCTTCTTAGAAACCAGTGGATGGATTTCAACCAAGTTTCACATTAATGAATTTGTATGACCTGTTATCAAATTTCAAAGGAATGATCCTTTGGTGACCTTATATCAGATACCTTCAAAGAATTTTGAATGGATGAAAAAATGGCTTGAATTGTTGGGACTTATTTCTATATATGGAGAAACCTTTAAAAATCTTCAACTCCAAAAGTACTGAACAGAGTTCAACCAAATTTCAACAGAAATGATCCTTAGGTGACACTTTCAGATTCCTTCAAAGAATTTTGATTGGATGATAAACATGGCTTTACTGGGCAGTGCTAATTTCCATATATGTTGAAAACTTTTAAAAAATTAGAAACCAGTGGATGGATTTTAACCAAATTTCACAGGAATGATTCTTGGGTGACTCTTCATCAGATACCTTAGAAGAATTTTGAACAGATGAAAAGCATGTCTTAAATCGGCGGGGCTAATTTCAATAACTTTTGAAAATCTTCTAAGAAACCAGTGGATGGAGTTCATTTAAATTTTACTAGAATGATCCCATGGTGACTCTTTTTTCAAAATCCATTGAATGAATTTTATTGGTTGAAACATGGCTATTAGGGTAGTGACTTATATCCATATATGGTATCCAGTGATTTTTTAAAAAAAATTGTTCATACCTTTTTCATCTGACTCAGTAAATATATTTACTTTTGTAAAACAATGAAATGTTTGAAATACTTTAAAAGATTTCATTGACAAGATTTATTTGCCACATATGGTGAATTTGATTGGTTTATATTGAATTCCTGAAAACAAAATTTGCTTAATCAGTACAATCTGTGCCTGTGGAGCATTATACAGGCTCTCAAGTTATTAACTCATTCCCATGTAATCCTACTAATCCAGCGCCTGATGATATGAAAACATTGTTGACGAATTTTTAACTCACCTGAGCACAAAGTCGTCCGTCGTTTGTCAACAATTTCTTTAAAGGACATCAGTATATTAACCTCTTTCAAAAAAGCTAAAATCATGATCCTCGGGTCCCCAGGGGCAGAAGCCAAGGGGGGTGGGGTTTATATACAAATAAAAAACGATTTTTAAATGACATCTCCTCTGAAACCACTGGGCCAATTTGAACCAAATTTGGCAGAAATGTTCCTAAGGTGGTCCCCTTTAAAAGTTGCTAAAAGAATTGAAATCTGTTAAAAACTCTGGTTGCCAGGGCAATAAAAGTGAACTTTTAAGTTATTCTTTAAAATCTTCTCCTGACCCAGAAGGTGTAGAGCCTTGATATTTTGCATGAAGCATCAGTGCAGACCTCTTACAAAATAGCTTAAATCATGATTTTGGGTCCCTAGGGGCCAAGCCCAAGGGGACCGGGGTTATAGGCATGAAGCTTAAGGTCACAGACTTCTTTCTTATTTCTGAAATTATAACCCATGATTCCAGAGGGCAAAAAAAAGTTAATTTAGTTAATCTAAAAAAAAGATTAATTGAAATCTTTCAAATTTGCCCCAAAGCCTTGGAATTTGTAATTTAGACTTTTGGACTCCCAGGTACATAGTCTATGTATGTAATTATGGCCCACTTGTATCATAATGCTAACCTTAACATGAAATTAGACTGTTGAAAGAAAATGTGCCTTTATCTCAGGTGAGCGCCCCAGGGCCAACGGCCCTCTTGTTTCATTATCCACAATGTTTTCTATCCAAATTACCAAGATTTCTAAAGTTTCATCAACTTCAAGCTGTTTGCAACCTCTCTGATTCTTTGAATTTTGATTAGTATATTTTGTTTTAAAGGTTTTGTCAGTCCAGTATAAAATTTCAACCAATATATTTGATTATATGCACAGTTTACAGTATTCTATTTCCATAATCCCATTGCATCTAATATCATTGCAGTTGCTGTAATGCCCTGAATGTGTTGAATATTGTATTATGGGATATCTTATTTCTGTCACTGCATTACATCATTGGAACACAAACAAATTGAGTTTAATGTGGAGAAGGAAATGTAATACAGTGTAACAAGGATATGCAATATGCAGCATGCTATAGTAAAAATTGTGAGAACTTTCATCCACGACTTTAAGCTTGATACGACGGATAATAACAAAACAGAAAGCCTGACTCAGTCATTTTATAAAGCTTAACCCATTCTCACACAATAGCACTTTTTGATGCCTTCTAGAAATAAAGCTTTGGAAAATGAAGAAATTGATTATCACTAGCAATAACCATTCCCATGCAATGATGCTTTTTGACACCCCCCCCCCCAAAAAAAAAGGGTTTTGAAAACATTGTGGTAAATGAAGAGATTGCTTGTTTTCTTTCCCAAAAAACGATGATTTCTTTAAATTTTATTGAATGAAAATTGTCATCTGCAACTCCTTTCAATTTGGACCTGTCTTAAATTTTGTCATCTGGCACTTTTTTTGAACAAGATGAGTCAGATGGCTGAGTATTGAGTTTATGAGTTTAAGAATTTTTTTCTATTTTCCAGGTTGAGAAGGGGACATTACTAAATGACGTGGGAGAATCAATGAGTGGGTTTGCATCAAAGGTAAGTCATTAGATCAGAGAACACACAGTCTAACTCTTCTTCATTAGAGCTTAATAATTATGTGCCGTTAAGAATTTAATTCCTACATAATTATCTACCCTTGTTTTCCATAGCAAACTTGCATCACTGTAGACTGGTCCAAATTCAATAATATTGAAGAGTAGAGTTCAAATTGCACTAAAATTTGAATATAAATGCCAAACAGGTGCAAAAAATTGTGAGAAAATGGAGATATTGCTTGTAACAAGCAGTTTCTCCATTTTCCACAAAGTTTTTCATGTTTTTATTCTTAAAGGTGTCAGAAAGTGTCATTGTGGGGAAATGGGTTGAATGGTCTGATGATGCACTAGTTTACATCATTGTTTTTTTCTTAGGTTCAAAATAACAGTTTTGAAGGTCCTTGTGAGAAATAGTATTGGGATTCGTTGGAAAATAATGAACTTAAAATGGCATATCCCATTCATAAGCATTTCCAGTTTTTCGAAATTTTAGACTGGTTCAAATTGAAGAATTTCTTCTTTTTCCACAATATTTTCTACCATAGAGGATGGTTTCATTTCAAAATGCATCTGATTTTCATTGTCGTCTACAACTTCTTCAATTTGAACCATTGAGAAAAGAAGGTTTTAGAATGTTGTTACCCCCTCTTATATAGGCCTTAGAGTGTAAGACAGATCAATACTTTTGCATCTTCCCATCTTCCCACATGTTTCGTATTTTTTGTTTTGTAATTTTTTATATCATACATAGAACAACTAGGCTTTAAGATGTGAATGAAAGATGTATGATCATTCTTGCTTTGTTATAGTGGCTCTTGTACAAATTATGGAGGAAATATTTTGCTCTCAATTTCCAAATTTCTAACATTCATAATTTCCAAATTTCTAACATTCGTTTTTTAAGACATTGGCAAAAAGAAATTAGGCTTAACTTGTATTGAAAATTAATTTTTCATTCTTTAAAAAACAGTAAACAAGACAAGAAGCAAAAATATTTTGAGTTACATAATGCCAAACTATGCCAAAGTACTACCAGAAAGGAATGGGAATTCATCAGTAAAACACGTATCTTTCGATTGAATCGAAAATTGCCCTGTGGTTTCCATGATACATCAATTTCGTCACTGGCTTCTGCTAGCAGTTCAGTTGTTATTGACATTACCCAGAGACTGACAATCTCACCCGATATATTCCAGTTTTTTTCAAAGTAGGGCATAAGGACCAAACTACATTGAATTCAATTTATAGCAAATTTAGCAGATTTGATGAAGAAAGAACATTTTTTTGTGAACAGAAGATTAATAACTATTGTAAAAGCTGATACTTTTTCTGTATCAAATTATTATGAAAAGCGGCTTTAACCCATAACCAGATAGCAAAACTTTGGACTGGTCCAAATTGAAAGGAGTTGCAGACTGCAATTTAAATCAAATGAAATTTTTTATTTTTTTTTTACTTTGGGGGTAGAAAACATGGTGGATAATGAAGAAATTGCTTGTAACAAGCAATTTCTTCATTTTCCACAATGTTTTTAAAAACCTTTTTTCTTAAAGGGCATCTGAAAGCGTCACTGAGTGGAAATTTGTTAAGTGACAAGTGTGAATTAAAAAAGTTCAAAGCTTTTTTCCGTTGTACTTGGACTGCTCATGGCTCAATGGGAACTAATGCAGAATTATTAAAATATTAAACCCATTACCATACTGGTAAGTTGTAGATTACTCCAAATTGAAAGCGTATGCAGAAAACAACTAAATATTTATCTGAATTAAAAGAAAAAGTGCCATATAGGGTATAAAACAATGTGAGTAAAGGAGGAAATGCTTGTCACAGGCATTCACACCCTGCCCCACTGCATTCTCTTTGTACCACAATGATAATGTATGTTTTTATACAGTTACAAAACAAAAGCTTTTGGGAATGAATTGGAAGCTGTCTGTTATTAATCTCTGTCCACCCATCTGTCTGTCTGTGTACGAAAATTCATGTAATTTTGTGTCACAAACTCCTCCAATAATGTTGCTTCAAAAGTAATAAACCTTTATACATACATTGATCACTTGTTAAAGTTTTGCAAGATGCTTTTTTAAGTCTCAACTTCCTCTGACAGAAGAATTATATCCCCTAGAACTAAGAAAATTTTTCATTAGCAAGGTGGGGGTATAAATCACCTCTTGCTACAAGTTCAAACAACAGAAATAACCAACTGCAATGACCTTTAATACCTTTCAGCCCTTCGATGTTAATACATTTCTGAGAAAAAAAAAATTCTATGTGATAGGACAAGGATTTACCCATTATCAGACAACAGAATGTTAGACTGGTCCAAATTTAAGGAGTTGCACTGGCCAATTTCAAGTTGATGAAATTTTTAAATCCTTCATCTTTCTGTGTAGAAAACATTGTTGGAACTGAAAAAATTGCTTGTTGCAATAATGTTTTCCAAAAATTTTTCTTAAGGAGTGTAAAAAAGCGTGATTGTGTAGAATGGGTAAAGTAATACATAATCCTATATTCTTATGTTTTAGTTATCCTCAGTTGGGGCCAAAGGTTGGGGCAACCTACAGAGCCTGTGGGGAGAGCCCAAAACTACACTCAATACAGTTGACACAAGCCCGGGTGAGAAATCTTCCCTCTTGGGCGATGGAACACCTGTCCATCAAAGGTAAATACTAGCAGATATATGGTTGGGTTTGTGTCATTAAACTCTTAACCCATTACAAGAAGACAACAGTTTAGACTGGTCCAAATTGAAAGAATGTGCGCTCGTCACTATTGAGTTGATGAAATTCTAAACATCTTTAGCTTTGGGTTGGAAATTGATTCTTTTAGGGTAGAAATCATTGTGGAAAAATGCTTCTATAGAGCATTTTCTTCATTTTCTGTGATGATATCTAAAGCTCGTTTTCTTTGGAGTGTCAAAAAGCAGGATTGTTTGGAAATAGGTTAAGTATAATCTTCATCTTCTTTCTGTGCATGAAATACATGTCTGAAATCAAGATATTGCAGATAGTGACCAAAACCGTATAACAACAGCTTAAAAAGCTGAAATTGTTGTCTGCTATTTCTTTTAGCTCAACTGAGCATGTAATCCATTGAAAACTCTGGTTGCCATGGGAACATAATGAAATTTTAAAATGATCTTTAAAATATTCTCTTTCTGCCAAGAAGTTGTAGAGCCTTGATATTTTGCATGAAGGATCATTATATTGTCCTCTTTCACAATTGCTAAAATAATTACCCCTGGGATCTAAGGGGCAAACCCCTCCCAAGGGGAGAGGGTGTATTGAAATAAAGAGAACTTCCCATACTATTGGACCAATTTGAACAAAATTTGGCAGAAATGTTCTTTATGTGGTGTTGTATGAAAAAAGCTAAAAGAATTGAAATCAATTGGAAACTCTGGTTGTCATGGCAACAAAGTTAAAATTTTGAATAATCTTGGAAAAAGCTTCTCATGACCCAATAGGCAAAGAGCCTTGATATTTTGCAAGAAACATTGGTTCTTTGACCTCTTTCAAAATTGCTAAAATCAGTAACCTCTGTTCCCCTTAAGTGGAGCTCCAAGGGGGTGGGGCCTTTTTTGAAATGAAGATTCATTTTTTAATAACATTTCCTCCGAAACTAATGGACCAATTTGAACCAAATTTTGCAGAAATGTTCCTTAGGTGGTCCTATTTCACAGTAGCTAAAATTATAGAAATCTAATGGAAGAGCTCTGGTTGCCATAGCAATGAGAGTTAAATCTTCGAAAATATTTTCCAGTCATGACCAAGTTGGCCTTCAGTCTTGATATTTAGCATAAAGCACTAATTTATTGACTTCTTTCATATTTCTAAAATTATTACACATGGATCCAGAGGGAAGAAAATGTGTTCTCCTCCTTTCATAATAGTCCTAAAGCCTTTGAATTTATTACTAAGACTTTGGGATCCCAAGGTTCAGAACCTGTATAAATATAAAGTTTGGTCAGGCTACTTGAACATAATCCTAACCTTAATATGAAATTAGACTATTGAAAAAGATTCTTTATCTCAGGTGAGTGCCCCAGGGCCAACGGCCTGCTTGTTTCAAATTAAGTCAGTCTTAAATATTGTTGTCTGTTGACGGTTTTAAATAGTTTCAGCCAACAGCGCACACTTGTTACAAGAGATAGAGTCTTGTTGACAGAATGCTTTATAAGTTCAGTCCCACTCCTTTACACCCTCAAGATAGAAAACTTTGAAAAAATTTTGGAAAACAAATAATTTCTTAATTATCCACAATGCTTCTTATCCCAAAAGACCAAGATTTTTATGATTTCATCAACTTTAAATTGTTGCTTGCAACTTTTGTCAATTTGAACTAGTCTAAATTTTTGTCATCCTGTAACTGACTGAAATCTGAGTGTTTTATGTAACATAAAAGAAGGGTCTGTAGGTATAATTTCTGAGATTATTGCTGTGTCGGATCAATAACCCTGGTTAGGGCTGTAATGTTTTTACTATTTAGAAAATCAATAGTTTTTAGCTCTTTAATGACAAGAATTAATAATCCTGTTAAGAACCCCAGTTTACCATACTAATTGATTGATCTATGTTGTCAATCAAGTATAGATTGGTCAACCAAATTATTTATTTAGACTGGAATTGAATGATGAAATTTAGTGTCAAGCAGATATTTTGGTTTTTATAAGCCCGTCGAAGACAGGACGTATTATGGGATCACCCGTGATGTCCGGGCGTCCGGGCGGTGTCCACTTCTTTGTCCGGAGCATAACTCTGTCACCGTATGTCCGATTGACTTTAAACTTGGCATTTATATTCTTCTCATCGATACGGAGTGCAGTGCGCAATAACCATAACTCTACCTGGCCTATTTTTTGAGTTATTGCCCTTTGTTGTTTTTCATACTTGAATCTTGTCCGGAGTATATCTCTAAAAGTATTATAGCTAGGATCATGAAACTTCATGGGTGTATAGATCTCACCAAGGGGGATGGCAGTGAACAAGAACCATAACTCTACCTGGCCTTTTTTTTGAGTTATTGCCCTTTGTTGTTTTTCATACATGAATCTTGTCCGGAGTATATCTCTAAAAGTATTATAGCTAGGATCATGAAACTTCATGGGTGTATAGATCACACCAAGGGGGAGTGCAGTGCACAAGAACCATAACTCTACCTGGCCTATTTTTTGAGTTATTGCCCTTTGTTGTTTTTCATACTTGAATCTTGTCCGGTGTATATCTCTAAAAGTATTATAGCTAGGATCATGAAACTTCATGGGTGTATAGATCTCACCAAGGGGGAGTGCAGTGAACAAGAACCATAACTCTACCTGGCCTATTTTTTTGAGTTATTGCCCTTTGTTGTTTTTCATACTTGAATCTTGTCCGGAGTATATCTCTAAAAGTATTATAGCTAGGATCATGAAACTTCAAGGGTGTATAGATCTCACCAAGGGGGAATGCAGTGCACAAGAACTATAACTCTACCTGGCCTATTTTTTGAGTTATTGCCCTTTGTTGTTTTTCATACTTGAATCTTGTCCGGAGTATATCTCTAAAAGTATTTAAGCTAGGATCATGAAACTTCATCGGTGTATAGATCTCACCAAGGGGGAGTGCAGTGCACAAGAACTATAACTCTACCTGGCCTATTTTTTGAGTTATTGCCCTTTGTTGTTTTTCATACTTGAATCTTGTCCGGAGTATATCTCTAAAATTATAATAGCTAGAACCATGAAACTTCATGGGTGTATAGATCTCACCAAGGGGGAGTGCAGTGTACAAGAACCAAAACTCTACCTAGCATATATTTTGAGTTATTGCCCTTTGTTGTTTTTCATACTTTGTTTGACAAAAAAAATTCATTCAAAATAACCTCAGTTCTATTCAAACCCCCAGTTAATATTAAGCAGTGTGGCGGGCGTATCTTGTGACAATTTGACACCTTGTTAACCCTTGTCATGCTGAATCGGGAATATTCTGGTTTTGGCAGGAGATGTAGAACAAGATCAGCCTGCACATAAGTGCAGTCTGATCTTGGTCTACACCTCCTGCTTGTACTTTTCCTGCCAGAGTTGTTTATGAAATTGATTTCTAAAGGAAATATTGATTTTTGAACAACAAGATATATAAGTGCTTTCAGCCCTTTGATTTTACAGCAATTCAGTAAGGTAATAAATACAGCATGACAAGGGTTAAGTTTCACAACTCAAATGCAAGATACTCAGATAGAGGGCAAATTTGTTAGATTGAAAACCAGCACTGAAACACCTTAGCCCTATACATTTGGGTATGTTGTAAAAAAAAGTACAAAAGCACAAGAAACTATTATGGAATATAACTCCAGGCTCTGGCAGGTTAATTAGGATTGTTTGTAATTTGACCTGTAACAGACGACTGTCTGGAATGTTTCCTGGATCGTATCAATGTATCTAATGATCACATTGATCCTGTAATGAGGTTCAGTTGTGTTAAACCATTCCCACACATAACAATTTTACACTGGTCCTATTCCAAAGATGTTGCAGATGATGAACATGAGATGGTGAAATTGTGAATTCTTTTGAATTTTGAGGTAGAAAACTTTATGGCAAGCAATTTCTTCATTTTCCACAATGTTTTCAAAAGCTTTTTTTTACTTTTGGGCGTCAGAAAGTGTCATTGTCTGGGAATGGATTAAAAGCAAAGACCATACAGCAGAAAAACAGAAAAAATCTGTCTGATAGTGTCTAATACGTTTCCATATAAGGTAGTTTAAGATGACATTATTTACATTCTGTATGTGATGTCATAGTGCAAATAAATGCAATCATAATGGTAAAGGAGAAGGTAAATACTTGTAGCATTATTATTTTGACAAATTTGTCAGATGAAAAGAAGGTGTGTAATGTATGGAATATTATGTTCTGATAGAGATACAACAACAAGTATTTGCTTCTCTCTGAAAAGGCAAATTTGATTTTCCACGCAACCTTTGGTCTCATGAAATATCAAAATTTTCTCTGCAATCAAGATACAAGATGTTGTATCGCTAACGTAATATAATATTCCCTATATTTCTTACTGAATCATCCATTTTCAGTGACACAAGCAAGAACAAATTACTGCATTAACCCATTTCCACACAATGAGGCTTTTTGAAGCCCCTCTAGAAAAACTATTTGGAAAAAATTGAGTAAAATGAAGAAATTGCTTGTGACAAGCAATTGCTTCATTTACACAATTTTTTCTACCCAGAAAATTGAAAAATCTAAAATTTCATAAATGGTAAATTGTCATCTGTAACTCCTTTCTATTTGGACCAATGCTAAAATTTTGCTGTCTTGCAATGAGTTAGATAATGAAATATATTTCTACTGATTCATCCATTTTCAGGGACACAAGCAAGAACAAATTACTAGGTGATGAAGATGATTGGAGTGGTTGGAATGATGAGAAATCAGGATGGAATGAAGTTGACCCTGTTGACGATGACCAGGCATTAGAGAACTGGTTGAATGACGATACTTCACGGGCTTCCAAAAATAGACTTTCCAAAAATAGTAACAATGACGACAGTTGGGAGAATTGGGATCAGTTGGATGGAATGGACAAAAAATCTCTAAAATCTAGTCAGAACGCAAAAAAGAAGGAAAGTTTGAAAACAAAAACTGTACAAGATGATTGGACCACAGAGGATTGGGGACAAGATTTTGTTTCTTCCAAATCTATAAAAAAGTCAAAAGATCCTCTAGTTGGTAATTTACTTGATTTGGATATAAATGATTCCAGCAATAGTTTCTCTGACCCCGTTAAAAATGATGGATGGGACAATGAAGTATGGGCAGATGTGGAAGATGATGAGTGGCAGAGTTTAGAAATAGATACTTTAAGTAAACGCAAATAATTCATAAATATAGTATTATATATTTGTAACCTGTCACATGACAGGGAACCATAATGGGGTCTTGCTGTACAGACCGATTAACCTGCTACAAGATGGCAGAATTTTAGACAGGACCAAATTGAAAAGAGTTGATGATGACAATTCAGAGTTTATGATATTTTAGATTTTTTCAACTTTCTTGGTAGAAAACATTGCGTAAAATGAAGATATGATTGTCATCTGCAACATGATTGAAGTGTCCAGACCCTCCCTGGAATTTTGGCAAAAATATGGTCAAAAGATTCAGAAAATTTTGGATATCCAAGTATTATATCGTCAGTTGGCAACCAAAATGTCATAACTACAGCTTTGTATGAGCTGGAGTTATAACATTGTGTATTTACTATTGTCAATACTCTTCTAACTTTCGAGATGGTTACCTGTCAATTGACAGGACACAGCTAAAACTATTGTCAGCTCTTTCAACTTTTATCAACAATAGTTTATATTTAGGTTTCCTTATTGAAAATGTTCCAAATATGTAATTTTAAATTGAGAGTTTTATTATACCAACTTGGAAAGTAGCACTAAAAGTTCTCAGAGAATAAAAACATATAAATCTGGTTAACTTGAAATATTGGATATTACAGGCAGACATTTAATAGATCTCCTCATAGAGATGGTAATTTTTCCCTAGATTTGCATCATTTTAACCCATTCCAACGCAGTGACTCTTTTAAACGCCCCTCGATATGAAAGCTTTGGTAAACATTGTGGAAAATGAAGAGGTTGCTCGTTACAAGTAATTCCTTCTTTATCAAGAATGTTTTTTGACCCAAAGGACAATGATTTTAAAGATTTCATCAACTTAAAATTGTTGTCTGCAACTTCCTTGAATTTGGACAGGTCTAAAATTTTGTTGTGTGGGAATGGGATAACCATGTTTTTACCTCAAGTCCAATATTGTGGGTAATCTAAAAAATTTTAGATAACTAATTACCCACAACATGGGATGTTTTTGTGAAGCTAAAGGTCTGGAAAGAGCTGACAAATACATTTTATCAAATATTGTAAGAATATTGAAAAATTACTCACAAATTATTTTCTTTGCCATGTGGTATAATATTTTGAGATTTATTTATAATTAAACGAGCAAAATTAATGTCTATTAGGAAATGCAACCTTCTTCATTGAATGACAGTAGATCATAGTCTGTCTGTTCTTGAACCTTAACTCATTCCCACACAATCCCGTTTGAGGTCCCTCAAGAAAAAAGCATGGTACAGGATTGTGGAAAATGAAAAAATTGCTTTTTACAAGCAATATCTACACTATCCACAATGTTTTCTACAGCAAATGCAAAGATACATACAATTTAATCTACTTAACATTGTTGTCTGCAAGCTCTTTGAAATTGGACCAGTCTAAAGTACTGTAAAAACATTTGTCTTGTAATGGTTTGTACATATGAACTTTTTGTAGCATTTCATTCTTTGGTTCCCATAACTAGGTCAGGTCAAGGTCTAGTATTCAATTCGGAGGAGCTTTCTGTAGAGGGGGAATCTTAAGATTTCTATAGATTTTTTACTCCAATTTGTTGATATAGCTTTTGACTCTGTTTGTCTGTTTATCCACAGAAAATCTTTAACATTTGAATTTACTTCTAAATTGTAAGTTCTAAAAGCTTTCATATTCGCTTACATGGTTCTTGTGGTAAAACCCTTCTGTTGGTACAAAGTTCAAATTTGTCTATCAAAGTCAAATATAAAAAACTGCAGTTGATAGGCGCATTTTGTACTTTAACCGATAACTAGACAGAAAAATTTAGTCTGATCCAAAATGAAAGAAGTTAAAGACAACAATTTAAAAATATTTCTATCTTTCTGGGTAGAGATTGCTTGTAACAAGCAATTCCTGCATTTTCCGCATTGTTTCCCTTAACATTTTTCTTGAGGAGCCTGAAAAGGCAGGATTATATGAAAATGGGTTAAAAGCTCATCTAGTTGTTAGATAAATCTTGTGTGATACTGCAGAACTTTTACAGTGCAGTGTGAAGTATTCCAAATGAAAGTCTTGGCCATTTTTTTATTAGCTCACCTGAGCACGATGTGCTCAAGTGAGCTATTGTGATCACCTTTTGTCTGGCGTGCATCGTGTGTCGTCCGTCAACAATTTCTTTAAAGGACATCTCCTCCCAAACCACTGGGCCAATTTGACCCAAATTTGGCAGAAATGTTCCTTAGGTGGTCCCCTTCAAAAATAGCTAAAAGAATTGAAATTTGTTAAAAACTCTGGTTGCCATGGCAACAAAAGTGAAATTTTAAAATAATCTTTAAAAATCTTCTCCTCCTGACCCAGAAGGCAAAGAGCCTTGATATTTTGCATGAAGTATCAGTATATTGATCTCTTACAAAATAGCTAAAATCATGATCCTTGGGTCTCCAGGGACGGGGGGGGGTATAGGCATAAAGCATCAGTTCACAGACTTCTTTCTTATTTCTGAAATTTTAACCCATCGATCCAGAGGTATGAAAAAGTTTTTCCTTCTTTCAAATCAACACTAAAGCCTTGGAATTTGTAATTTAGACTTTTCGATCATCAGGTTCATAGTCTTTATAAGTAAGTGTGGCCCACTTGTATCATAATCCTAACCTTAACATGAAATTAGAAAAAGAGCCTTTATCTCAGGTGAGCGCCCCAGGGCCAACGGCCCTCTTGTTCTTAATGAGATGTGGTGATATTCAAACATTTTTGTTTTATTCTTATGATTTCATTTTAACAATATGAAACTGAATATTGTCGGTTTGCAAGTAAAATGTGGTAACTACAGTTTTAATAAAGCTGTAGTTACGACATTTTGCTCACACACCCAAAATGTATTAGTATACAGAACAAGCTGGTACTTACAGTTCATACCAAAATGGGTACTCTCATTGATGGGAAACCTTGGATTGATCTACACTTCAGTTTGATTAATGCATCATAGGTGCATCTAACTATGTTTTTCTTCTAGCACATTTCTCACTGAAGTGCAAAAACATTGATTCTGAGTCACCAACTGATTATTACATCCCAGTGAATAAAATTCCTTTTACAAAAGTGTTTTTTAACCTTCAGATGCTCTTGTCATTCAATAAACACTTACTCTAGATTTTCTTATATCTACTTTTCTGTTCTGTGACTTAGTTATCTTATACGCTTAATTTCAAATATCACCGATTTTGCTTTTAATTTCCCATATAAATACATTTTGAAGTGTCATTTGTCCGTTGCGTTTGGCTATAAGGATTTGTTGTATAGTTTAACCCATTCCCACCCAATAACGCTTTTTGACACACCTTAGGAAAAACAGTTGGGAAAACAACAAGCAATTTCGTCATTTTCCACATTTATTTTACCCAGAAATTTGAAATAGCTGAAATATCATAAACTTAAATTATTTGTCTGCAACTCTAAAAATTTGTCGTCGGGTAATTTGTTGAAAAATTTTATCATGATGTTCTTGTATTATTTCCTTTGTACTCTGAAATATGGATAAATCTTTCTGGTGATGCATTTTACTAGAAATGATTTGAAAAAAAAAATGTGTTCATTAAGCTGTTTGTAAATAATTTTGAGATTTTTGAATTGTTGAGAAATAATTATTTGTTACCCTTAACTTGAAAAGGGATTATCTTGGAAGCATAGAAATATTTATTTCTGATAAAATTTTCAGATTTGTGCAAGCTCAGTAAGGTTATGATTCATAACTCTTTAGCTTTATCGTTTTAAAAAATAAAAAGTTCACCTCTTGTCATAGACTTGGTGTCTGAGGCAAAGGTTTTGGTGTGACCATTGTTAACACTTCTCAGTTAGCTCTGAATTAATTTTGTTGAAACACATGTAGACTATTTGAAGAGCTGTCCATACTTAAAAGATGGATAATTGAATTCACTTTTGTATGAATTTCGTCCCCTTTTTTGACTTGGAATTCTTCAGTATCCATCTCCTGCAGCCTATGTCTTTTCTGCATTTGGTGCTTGTGTTGTATAGTTTAAGATGAAAGTTTGGTCATTCTACTTTACCCTGTATTGTTTTTAATACTAATCATTGACTGCTTCAATGACCCAGTGGTATAGGTGCTTGACTCATGATATGAAGGTCACAGGTTCAAGCCCCACCGTCACTGGGGTGTGTTTGTGGATAGGACACTTTATAGCCAGCCCCAGTCTACCCAGCTGTAAAAGTGGGAAGCAGTTGGAGTCAGCCACTGCCTCTTTTTATTGTCATATGTAACCACTTTCAAACTGGACCAGTCTAAAATTTTGTAAAAGAGGAAAGGGTTAATTTATTATAGATAATATATACAAATATGCATTTGTTTTATATTGATCCTATGTGGTCCCTTTTCATGTAACAGGTTACATTTTCCATAAGAGTATTTATATATTGTGTTGGTATGTGTATTAGTCCAAAAGAAACATGGTAAAACATCTATACTCGATGGTTGTGCTCATGTAAGAGTCAAACTCATAGTGTTGGTAGATGCAATAATGATTCAATGGACGCAAATGGATAATAACTTTGTAAATACAACGCATTGCATGTGACATAACTAGAATTTAACCCATTACAAAACGACACAATTTTAGACTGGTTCAAATTCCAAGAAGATCTCTGGTGGTATATAATTTTGAGTATATGAAATTATATAATTCTTTTTTTGCTTTGGAGTAGAAAACATTGGGGATATTAAAGAAATTGCTTGTGACAAGCAATTTCTTTAATCTCCACAATGTTTTCCTAAGTTTTGCTAATTGCCCATTCCCACTCTAACCCGCTGTTTCAATGACCCTCAATACAAAAAATGCTTTTTAAAAAAATTGTGGAAAATAGAGAAGCTGCTTGTTACAAGCAATATTTTTATTTAATGCAATTATTTCTTATCTAAAACACACAAACATTAAATAATTTCATCTTCTTTTGAGCTGTTGTCTTAACCCATTCCAACTCAATCCCTCCTTTTTACGCCCCTCAAGAAAAAAGCTTTGGAAAACATTGTGGAAAATGAAGAAATTGCTTGTATCAAGCAATTTCTTCATTATCCACAATGTTTTCTATCCAAAACGACGAAAAAGTTAAAAATTCCATCAACTTAAAATTTTCGTCTGCAGCTTTTTCAATTTGGACCAGTCTAAAATTTTGCCGAGTGGGAATGGGTTAAACTTCTTTCAATTTGGACCCTTCTAAAATTCTGACTTCTGGTCACTGGTAAAGACAATGATATAGGGATATAAGCGTATACCATAGCTTTAGAACCAATTAGGGTCAGTGAAATTATGGGGCAAGCATAAAGTTACAAATCATTGGACTTATAATAGATGATTATTGAAACATTTACTAGTATTTTTCCTGATTAGAACTTTCACCATTACAGTAATCAGTACGAAATTTGTGAGAATTTCTTCAAAGTTGAGACTGATTTCCCCTCAACAATCTATATCATTGACCATTTACTTGAAATAATTCCCCAATGTGGTTAAACAAAGCATATATTTTATTCTGAACAATGCTTGGATTTTATGTCCCTGTGATTTTATACTTCAGAAAACCTTGTTGGAATACTTCTTTTCTGACAATCCTTTCTACCTTGATATTTTGAATTTCTTTCATTATTTTAATGATATTAGTAAAAAATTTCCATCTTCAAACTTATTTCATCCTTGCAAGTTTATTTCTAAAGTAGTAATGAAATACCGGTAGATGATTTGTCATTAACCCATTTCCAGACAATAACAATTTTGACTTGCCCGGATTGAAAGAGGCCAACAATTATATTATTATAGTTTTTGGCTGAAATTCAAATGGCTGTAATATCTTAAACCACAGAAAATAGAATTAGTTTCAGTTTACCATAGAGAAGCAAAAGAAAATATGAAAATAATTTTTCTTATTTTTTTTCAGAGCATAGATTGTTTTAATAATTTTCCATCAGATTAAAGTATTTACTTCATTTTTTTCTGCAGGTTGTCAAAGAATAAGTTTGCCTATGTAAGAATCATATTCCATTACCCCATTCCCTCATGTTTACACCACTGATGGGAAAAAAACACCTAGGAAATCATTATGAAAAATGAAGAAATTCCTTGTAACAAGCAATTTCTTCATCGTTCATAATGTTTTCAACTCTACATCAACTTAAAATTATCACCTGCAGTGTCTTTCAATAAGGACCTGTCTAAAAAAGCATAGTCTGGTAATGGGTAAAATAATCACCAATATATAAGATAATCACCAATATATAAGATGGGGAAATTTTAACATACATGTATATTCCATTATAGTATATTGAAGTCATCCTAGCATTTGTCACTTATTTCAAACCATGATTCTTTAAGCAATAATCTAAGGGATATAATTCTGTTGGGATATTTCTGTAATATTCAACCTTCATGTGAAAAAAAATTCAATCTATGTTGAAGTATTCTGATTTCGCTTATTAACACCCGCCATAAAGCGGAGGGATGTGTTGTTTTGGTGTAGTTGTACATTCTGCTGGGCTTTCCCAGAGCCTGACTCCTGTATTTATCGATGGATTTCAAAATGATTTACCCATGAATTCTCAATCATAAGTAGATGTACGATTTGAAAAAAATATAAGGAAAGCAGTTCAAGGTCGTGGGTTAAGATCAAATGTTGAAAAAATGCTCCAACAGACAAACAAGTGGGCCCGTCCAAGTTAAAAGAATGTGTAGGGGACAGTTTTCAGTTACTAAAATATAGAGAACAATTGTACTTACAGATAAACTTAACCCATTGCCTCACAACATAGTTATAGATGGTCGAATTTCAAATAAGTTGCAGATGCCAATTTTAAGTTTGTAGAATTTTAAATTTTTTATGCACCCGCATCAGGGTTATATTGTTTTACCATTGTCCATCTGTCTGTATGTCTGTCTGAAAAACTTAACCAAAAAACTTAACATTGCCAATTCAAGATACAATGCTCATATTTGGCATGATGATACATCTCCATAACACGCATCTCCTCATGTCAAGGTTAAGGTCATGTGATAAGGTCAAGGTCTTACCAAGGTAAAACGTTTAGTCCCGTTGCAAACGCATTGTGTTTCACAAACACATCTTGTTTTGTCTTTTATGAAGGCAAAAAATAATGGGTGTAAAAAGGGGGTTGTGTGGGAATGGGTTACAGGTAGGAGATGATGCTTTTGAAAACCAATTTCTTCTTTCCCCACAAATTTACTAAACTCTTTCCCGTTTTTTTTGTCTTTTTTTTGGGGGGTGGTGAATTGAAACCATCCTATGTGGAAAAAATTATTTTGGGAAAAGGAGAAATTGCTTGTTACAAGCAATTTCTTCTTCCACGATGTTTTCTCAAGTAAAAACTTTTATAGGAAAAGCTTATGGTATTTATAAGATGTTATTTGAATTGTTACATTATGTAGTAAATGGGGAAAACTAGAGCGATTCAAATTATTGTTAACTAGACCAGAGTTATTGTCTGTGATGTAATGAAATGTGAAACTATTAATAAAGATATGTACAATCTAATACAGTTGTCTTGATTTGATGATTTCTTCTTATTGTATCCACAACGAGATCTGCTCTCCACAATGAGATCGGCTCTCTACAATGAGATCTGCTCTTGTTAATGTTTGATATCCAATAGCCTTTATTCCATCACTAGATGACAAAAATTTAGACTGGTCGACTTTGAAAGAAATTACTGACAACAATTTCAAGTTGATCAGAGTATTCTTGCTGGGAAGAAAATGTGGTAAATGAAGAAATTGCTTGTTACAAGCAATTTCTTCATTTTTCTCTGTGTTTTCTTAGACTCTTCTACTGAGGGGTGTAAAAATGAGATTGTTTGAGAATGGGTTAAATTTCAAGTGCTTAATGTCCACAACTGTCACTGCGCCAAAGAAAACTAATCTATCAAATCAACCAAATTTAGATCGGTTCGTGAATTTGGTTTCCTATATAGATTGTGTCTTCTCAATATGTGAAATTTATTGTTAGATTTTTTTATTTTTTTTTTTAATTTTTTTTGATGACTTGACAGGACAGTCAACCAACATTTGGCAAATGTTGTATATTGATATCAGAAATGAGAAGCGTGTTTCATCCTTAATGTCCATTTTCGATTAAATTTCATTAAATTGTAAGTTTTAAACCACTCCAACACAATCTATCCTTTGGTCGACTCTAAGAAAAAAAAATGGGATAAAATGAATAAATCGCTTGATACAAGTACTTTCTTCATTATTCACAATGTTTACTACCACATAAGACGAATATTTTTAAAATTGGTTCGTCGTCTACATTTTCTTAGACCAGTACCGCCGTCGACTTTAATAAGGCTTTATTAAAGTTGACAGTGGTACCAGTCTAACAGTTTCTTTGACTTTGGACCAGTCTAAAATAGTCCCAAGAGTCGCTAGACTGGTGAACCTGTCCCATCTACTCTGCATATCCTTTAATTAGGATAGGCTCGCCATTCTACGAAAGTAAGCGATTTTCTTTGTTTTTAGCTCCACTGGCTGAAAGCCAGAGAGCTATTATTATGGCATTGTGTCCGTCGGTCCGGTCGTCCGTCCGTAAACTTTTACTTTTAAAATCTTCTCCTCGGAAAGTACTTAACCCTTTCCTGTACAATCACTTGTTTTCACAACCCATAGGTTTTGTATTGGGGAAAATATTGCAGGGAAAGAAGAAATCGATTGTTACAAGCAATTTCTTCTTTCCCTACAATGTTTTCTACCCTTTGCAGTGGTTATCTTTCAATCTAAACACACTTTGATTTATTGTCTGCAGCCTCTTCCAAATTGGAGCAGTCTAAAATTTTGTTGTACGGGAAAGGGTTAACTGATTTCACAGAAATGATCCTAGGGTGACCCTCTATCAGATTCCTTCAAAGAATTTTGATCGGATGAAATACATGGTTTTAATGGGCGGAGCTAATTTCGATATATGGCGAAAGCTTTGAAAATCATCTTCTCAGAGACTGGTGGATGGATTTCAACCCAATTTCACAGAAATGACCCTTGGGTAACCCTCTATAAGTTTCCTTCAAAGAAATTTGATCGGTTGAAAATATGGCTTTAATGGGCTGGGCTTATTTCCATATATGGTAAAAGCTTTGAAAATCTCCTAAGAACCTAGTTGATGATTTTCAACAAAATTTCACAGAAATGATCCTTTGGTGAACCTTTATCAGATCCCTTCAAATAATTTTGATTGGATGGAAAACATGGTTTTAATGGGCGGGGCTATTTCCATATATGGTAAAAGCTTTGAAATCTTCTTCTTAGAAACCTGTGAATGGGTTTCAACCAAATTTCACAGAAATGATCCTTGGGTGAAACTTTATCAGATTCCTTCAAAAAATTTTGATGGGATGGAAAACATGGCTTTATTTGGTGGGGCTGATTTCCATATATGGTAAAAGCTTTGAAATTCTTCTTCTCAGAAACCAGTTGATTGATTTCAACCAAATTTCACAGAAATGATCCTTAAGTGAACCTTTATCAGATTTCTTCAAAGAATTTTGATCGGATGAAATATATGGCTTTAATGGGCAGGGGTGCTTTCCATATATGGTACATACTGAAAACTTTGTAGATTTCTCAGAAACCTGTTGATGGATTTTAACCAAACTTCGGGAATGAAAACCAGATGAACGTTTGTCAGATACCTTCATATAATTTTGATTGGTTTAAAAACATGGCTATTATGGTGGTTGGTTATGTCCATATATGGTACAGTGAAAATTTTACATTATGAATTTTACATAACTTGACTTGAATTTTTCAAAACAATGAAAAGTTTGAGATGGTTCTCTTGAACTATTTCAAAGATTTCAATGATTTAGATTGTTGTTATTTGTTGTGCCATTTTTCATTTTGTATAAAAAAAAATCAAAATGTGTGACTCCGATCAAGAAACTTGTGCTTACAAACCGTGAAAGGTAAGGGCCATAGAACAAGGTCGAAGCTTGAATTTTGAAATTTCTTCATTTAGCTTACACATTACCAGACGACGAACTCTTAGACTGGTCTAAACTAATTGTGCTAAAATAGGAATATAAGTGTCAAATAGGGTTTAAAATGTGAGGAAAGAAGAAATTACACTAAATAGTTCTCTAATGTTGTATTTCTTCATGATTTTAGAAAGCGTCATTGTGTGGGAAAATGTTTATTCATTTTGGTTGTATTGAAGCTGCAGTCGATCGTTGGCCCCCGCTTGCGGCGGCGTTTACGGCGTTTTCGTAGTGATTCGAGGCACGTGTTCTGGTCACTTTTGGCTCGCACGGATATCTCGACGAGTTTGAAAGGCACTGACGTACGTTTACTACATTTGCCTATACTACAATCGCAGCAGTTAATAAAATAACTAGACGATCAATGAAATCGTTCATTTAGACCAGAGATGGGCTGAGAACTCCAGTATTGGCCGACATCTTTGTCAATATTTTTGTTGGTTTGGCGACTTAAAAGTCGTAATTACAGCTTATTCAAGCTGCAGTTACGACGTTCAGTTCGCCAACCAACTATTTTCATTTTAAGTTGCATGCTACCGGCTCTAAATTTCGCAAAATAACACCTTTAAAGATCGCATTTGGACTTCCTATCGGAGTCAGTGGGCGTGGCAAACGTAGTAAGTGGGCGCGGCCGTCGATTGGTCAATCGTGCGTCTATTCTATCGTTCTCAGTCGGTCTCAAGACATGCATGTTGAGAATCCCTATTCAATAACACCACATTAACCCATTCCCACTCAGAGACGCTTTTAGACACCCTTAAGGAAAAAAGCTTTGGAAAACATTGTGGAAAATGAAGAAATTGCTTGTCATTGCTTCTTCATTATCCACAATGTTTTCTATCAAAAAAGATGATACAAATCAAAATTTCATAAGCTTTGAATTGTCGTCTGCAACTTCTTTCAATTTGGACCAGTCTAAAATTTTGACAATTGGGAATGGGTTAAGAGAAACCAAAACACTATAAAACTTGAACAGTGCGTTTTGGGCCAGACACATAAAATAGAAACCAAGAAATAAAGACACAATCAATGTTGATCTAGTTGAAATTCATCTCACGATTTCATTTACTACGGATATAATGATTGATTAAGGTTCCCAGGCCTGTCTGCTGTTTTATTCACTAACCTTAACCTCGACCGTATTATGATATAAAGAATGCAGAATTCTATTTCATCCCGTTGTAGATGGTCCTTAAAATAGATTATTTCACTTAGAGCTACCCATAATATTCATTCACCCTTTCGTAAATACCCGCTTGATTGAATTATATACCTTTCGAAAAAAATAATAATGTGTGTTGATTTATTTTTTTTTTTAAATTTTTGACTGTACTATTAAAATTTCACATTAACTCATTACCAGACGGCACAGTTTAGACTGGTCGAAATTTAATGAATTTGTAGAGTACATTTTTATCTTATATTTATGGATTTTTCAAAGTCTGTATCTTAGGTACATAACATTGTGGATAATATAGAATTTGCCTGTAAAAGGTATTTTCTTCATTGTCCACAATGTTTTTAGGGTTATTTTCTTGAGGGGTAACAGTTATCAGACAAATTGTGATTTCATCAAAACACAAGAATTGTCCTACGTCATGAGTAATATCAACGAGGTAGGTTTTTTTGATAATGGATCATAAATCATATAAAACTTTAGGTATCAACATGGTCTATTCGTCACCTAGGTGGGAGTGAACAACTTGAACATTTTGTGATACCTTTGGTACCGTGACTTTTAACCCTTTCTCGTTTAGCAAAAAATTTAGACTGGTCCAAATTCAAAGGTTTTGAAGACGAAAGTTAAAAATGGATTTAATTTGAAAAATAGCAATTCAGTAGGTCAGAAAATATTGTGGAAAAAGAAGAAAATGCTTTTTACAAGTAATTTCTTCTTTTTCTACATTGTTTTCTCAAGTATACAATCACAGGGACGTAAAAGCAAGGTATTGTAAGGGAAAGAGTTAAAAGCAGTCAACTAAAAGCCAGAATACATTTTCACCATGAAACGGTCAACATATACTTTCAACTAGGAAGACTCTAAATGCATCATGCTATAATTATGGCCGTTTTGGAATAAGTTGATTTTCACCCACTATCAGACACCCAACAGCCAGCGCCAGCCTCTTGGTGATGAAGCTCACTATTTTTATTTTCGGAATATTATTATTCCATTTACGGATTGCTAATTGACATGTAATCGTTTGCGATCCTTTCGTAAGTCTGTTATTCGCAGAACTAAAAGGAAATGGAATCTCACAATAATACATATCAGCTAGGGTTTTCACTCCTTCTATAAAGTCTATTTCTTTGGTTTACATATTGAAAGTAGATCAATAAATCTTTAACCCTTTCCTGTTCAAATCCTGGTTTTTACGTCCTTGTGATTTTATAATTGAGAAAATATTGTAGAAAAAGAAGAAATTGCTTGAAACAAGCAATTTCTTCTTTTCCACAATATTTTCTACCCTGCGAATGTTCCTTTTACAAATTAAATCCACTTTAATTTTTCGTCTGCAAAACCTTTGACTTTTGAAAGGTCTAAAATTTGTAAAACAGGAATGGGCTAAGAGAGTACATATATATAAGGGAAAGAAAAGAAAGAAAGATCAATACAGACAATACAGAAATATAAACTTCACGATTCTTTCTTACCATTGACTGACGTATGTCGTTGTCCTTTTTCACAAAATCGCCTTTGACTGAAATTCTAAAAAGAATTAGACATAACACTCTTCCAAATACAAAGACAACGATCAAGGAATCCACAGGAGAACTATAAGACATCTGAAAACTACCAAGTTAGGGGCCGGTGGGCGTGACCTACAATCCGTCAATTGTACTACAAGTAATAGAAGAAAAAAGGTCTCGAAAGGGGGAATAGTTTGGAACTGGCTAATTCTTGTTTACGGACTGTTTATCGATAAAATAGAGGTTTCATAGACGTTAAAACCAAGAAAACAGTCCATTATTTTTGAATATTAATTTTGGAGAAGTCAGTTTGATTATAAAACGCCGCCGTCATAGCGCATTTTGTAGCGCGGCAGACTTCTAATCTTCAATCATGGGATGTCATGGGTTCGATCCCCGGCGGCGGCAAATATTCTTTCCGACATTTGTCTCTAACCAATGGGTGGATAATCGTAATCTCGAAAAGGGATAGCAGCAGGAGGCTAGGAAAGGATGTAGCTTAGTACTTGTGTGATAGATACCAGGAATTCATTGTTAGGTGCTCCAGCCGCCGCGATCTGACTGAAATACTGTTAAAAGCGGCGTTAAACCCCATTCAATCAATCAATCAATCAATTGATTATAAGACGCTTTTTTGAAAGATGCGGAAAAGTGCATTTGGAATTGATTAGCAAGATATCAATTGACTAATCGTTGGCCCCGCCCACTCAGTCCTTTGGCCACGCCCATTGACTTCAACGGGAAGTCCCGCTTCGATTTTAAACAGTGTTATTCTGCAAAAACTATGGTCAGTAGCATGTAACTAAAAAGTAGAATCGTTGGTTGGCGACCTAAACGTCGTAATTACAGATTGAATAAGCTGTAGTTACGATGTTTAGGTAGACCTGCAAACAACAAAAAATGTTTCATACAAATTGCGGCCATTATCGGAGTTTAAATCTAAATTCCGGGGTTCAATGAATAATTTGATCGGTCGATACACTTCTTGAGTGACAGGAGCGCTTGCTCAATTTCAACTGAATATATGTGAATTTTATACAAATGTGGTTATATATAGTATGCGTACCGCGCATACAGAGATGAACCGGCGAATCTGTTTCCCTGAAAATGAATCGAGACTTAAGGTTTAGCCTAAGAACTAGTTTCCTGGTTGCCTTAACCTATAACCATACAATTTCGCTTTTTCACGTCACATAAGAAAAAAAAATTGGAAAACGTTTTGCAAAATAATAATAAAAAATGCTTATCCATAATTATTTCTACCACAATTAGAAGACAAAAAGGCAAAATAAATAAAGAAAATTCCTACAAATAAAAATGTCGTCTCCATCATCTTTGAAATTGGACCAGTCTAAAATCTTTCATATAGTATTCAGTTAAATCAGTGTGTAAAAATAAAATAAAATATCTCCCAGGTTAAACGATACATAGAATTAAAGTGCTTTAAATGGACTTGTTTTGCACGACTTATTTTAAACTATCATTGTCAAATAACTCGAAAGCATATTTCAACGAGAACGATGTTTCAACTTCTGTTCGAAGTCGAATTTTATTAGTAATTTTTTTCATAAGACGCTGAATTGGTTCAACTCGTTTAATATTTTGTTGTGAGAAATGTTTTGAAAAGGTGGGCGGAAACTGTATTCTCAAGGTTGATTGAATAGCAATGAACGTCACTTATAACAGTAATTTCAGTCATATCGCGCCAGCTTGAGCACCTAACAATGGATCAGTGGTATTTCTCACACAAGCACGACCACTACATCCTGTCCGAGTATCCAGCTGCTATCCCGCTTAGGTTTACGATTATCCACTCATTGATTGGAGATACGTGTCGGGAAGGATATTCGCCGCGGCAGAGGATCGAACCCGGGACCCCGAGATTAGGCGCCCTATGCAATACCAACTGCTGTGTGATCGCTTAGAACATTTGTGGGTATAGAATTGTTTATTTTTACAAGCTGATGACGCACTGTACCCACTCATCTAAGTATCTTTGATGGGTCTCTTGATTGTGTTGCAAAAGTGCAGGGGAACTTACTCGACTGAAATTATAGTAAGGTTAAAGGAGTTTCCGTTCCTAGATAATATTGACTCATCACAACTCATCAATAGACGAAGAGATTATTTTTGTTTTCGTGGAGGTATTAACTGAAAAAACTAATCATACTGTATGAATACATTAGTGTGATTATATTTTTTTAGTTCATACATTCATGAAAACGAAAGACACACACACAAAAACTCTCTTCTTGTCTTATAACTAAATAGCATCGAGTGTAAAAAGCAAAAACTTTACGAATTTTGATACTTTTTGTATGGTTCTATTTTGTGCGGAAGCATACAAAATGGCTACGTACACAAATAAAATGTTCATGGAGGTATGGATATTTTGTTCGACCAATCAGAGCGCTCGTTTTTGAAAGACGAAACTAAAAATTAAATTATTAACGGATGGATTGCTGGCAGCGCACACTAACTTCCGATAGGAAATTCGACCTAGGTATTAAACTGCGTTATTTAGCAAAATGTATGTTCGGTAACAATTAACGATAAAGTAAAACTGACGGGTTGCGAACAAAACGCCGTAACCATAGACTGAATCACTGATATTTATTAGATTTATGCGATTTTAGCTGAAAAGTTTCTATAGTCTCTAGCTGTTGTCTTTCTGTTATGCTGATCAGTGATCATAGTCAGTTTGTTAGATGTAAGGGAGGTAATTTCGAGGAATGAAATGTATTTACATGATTGACGTACCTAAGTCACCTGGGAGACTGGCTTAAGCTTTAGTTACTTTTTTAGTCGCAAAACCAACATAAATGCAAAACCTGAATTTCTGAATTAAAATTTCACTCCCGGGTAAAAGGAATGCTTCGATTGGTCAATCGATTTTTTTACTGACAGCGGCGATCCGTCGATTGACCAATCACCGCTGTCAATCAAAGATTCAATCAGATCAACCAATTAGATCATTTAGACCGGAATTTTGAACTGCTACATATGTCGCGATTTATGTGAAAGTTTTTTTGATGGTTTGGCGACTTAAACGTCGTAACTAAAACTTATATAAGCTGTAGTTACGAAGTGTAGGTCGCCAACCAACCATTTCATTCTTATGTTACATGTACTGGCAATCCTTTTTTTGTAACTTCCTGTTGGAGACGATCCGTCATGTACTGCAAATATTATAGATCCTATGTATTATCACATGTATTAGAGGAAACGAGCCACTGGGTGGGGCATGGAGGAGATCAGATTTTTTTATCCCCCTCTCTAACTTAGACCTCAGTGATATAAAGCCGCGGCAATAGCGCAGTTAGTACTCCGTTAGACTCAATCATTAGGTCCAGGATTCGATCCTCGGTCACAGGCAAATATCCTTTACGTAATTAATCTTTCAGTAATGGGTGCATAATCGTAAACCTAAGTGGAATGAGCTGATGGAGGCTAGGAAAGGATCTAGTGGTAGTATTGACGGGAGAAATACCAGAAATCCGTGGTTAGGTGCTCTTGCCACCGCGATATGTCTGAAATACTGATAAAAGTAGCGTTTAACCCCATTCAAACAAACAAATCAGCTATATGGTAACTTTTATTGAAACAAAGATGGGATGCTACGTGCATTCTAAAGCTTAGAACTTTTTCGAAACAGCCATGTCGCCATCTTTTCAGACTTTTGAAACCCGAGGAAGAAGTCCAAAGAGCAAACATGTCCATGGCTCTATCGGGGCTATGTATCCACATCATTTAGAAGTATTTATATATTACAGTAAATCTGCTAGATATGATATGTAGATGTTTCAATTCAGTATCAAATTATTGTTTCTGTGTTTTCGATGCTTTAAAACATTCTGAAACAGTCTCGAGGTCGCTATCGGGCCGATATAGGATTTCTTTTACCAATTCCTACATAATCCATCTTTTTACGCTTCCCAAGAAAAAAGCATTGAAAACATTGTAAACGTAGAGGAATTGCTTTTTTCAAGCAATCTCTTCAATGTCCACAGTGTTTTCTACCCCAAAAGACAAAGAATCGTAGAATTTCAATAACCTAACATTGTCATCTGCATTATCCTTTAATTTGGACCAGTCTAAAATTTTGTCATGGGGGAACGGATTAAACAAGCATTTCCTTGAAAATGTTGCCTTGAACAAGGATTGGTTTTCAGATTCAATGTTTCTATGAGATTATTTTGCATTCATGTGGTGTCGATGACCTCGTTCAGTTATTGGTAAATACCATTATCATTTTATCGTCATAGATAGCATAAAACCATTATTATGGGCTTTGTCTTTAATATTTCCTAACAATTAAATAAAATAAAATGCTTTACCTAGCTACAATATGGCTGTCCTGATTTTGTATGTTAACCTCGTGAATAACCGGAATTATTGGTCGCATAATTACAACCAAACATCGGTTCAGAAAATTACACCTAAACGCGGAATAACATTCAAGGTATGATGCTCATTTTTTTTTCTGAAATAAACTACGCTTAGCATTTGTGCTATTTCTTCCACATAAAGAAAGAGACAATTCACGATTCCTAGTAGCAACTTCGATGCATACCAGTGAGATGAGATAGAGAGCATCAAACGTACAAGCAAAATTAAGCGTGAATTATAAATAATTGCCAATACCGTTTTTTATAACTGACCGATGTCGGCCCGATATCGTATGCAGCCATCGGCCCGATATCGTATGTAGGCATCAGCCCTATAAAGTTTGATCACATCAGCCTGATATCACAGTCGACGTTTCGTTGGTCCCGCCTTTTAATTCCACTTGCAACGCCAACTGAATCAGGAATCTTGAATAAGCTGTAGTTTCGACGTTTAAGTAGCCACCCTTCCCCAAACAATGTTCGCCAATGTCGGAGCTCAGAGTTAACTTCCAGTCTAAATGAATTAATTGATTGGTTGGTCGATTTTTGGAATGACACCGCAATCAGTTAAATTATCGAATGGTGTAGAATTGAAAATTTTCAATTCGCAAATATTGTATCATTCGTCAAATTCTGCAAAAAAATAAATAAAAAAAAAAAAAAAAAAAAAAGATACCAACTGTAATGTATTGTTTTCCACATCAATTTTTTTCTTAGCCATTTGGGAAATGGAGGTCGTACATCAATAATTTTCATGGCCATATTGATCATCTTTGATGTAGATCCAGTGAGATCGATTACTCACATTGTCGGGTGAATACCAAAACAGCGTAACTACAGTCTGCACAATCTATAGTTACGAGGTTTCGTAATCTTACAAACGGGAAAACGTATCACTTGTTTACCTGTAGTGTTGACGGTCATTACATACCAGTTAATCATCTGAACGTTATGCAGATTTGCTTTTCACTCCCATTAATTAACCCCTTCCTGTACAACCCCTAGTATTTACGTCCCTGTGGTTTTATACTTGAGACAACATTGTTGTAAAAGAAGAAATTGCTTGTAACAAATATTTTTTCCCTATAATATTTTCTACCCTGTAGATTGGTTACTTTTTCAATTGCACTCAATATTAGTTGTCGTCTGAAACTTCTTTCAAATTGGACAAGACCTAAATTTCGAAAAAGGGTGAAGTATTAAAGACAGCTATTGACCGGAAAGATAAACATCCGAGTCGTAAGATCACCGTCCTTGGTAGGAGAGACAGTTTGTCATATTTCATCGTGAAGCCATAAAACCATAGTAACTACAGTTAAACGATGTGTGTGGTAGTCATTGGACGATTTGATTGATTGAATGGGGTTTAACGTCATTTTTAACAGTATTTCAGTTATATCGCGGCGGCTGGGGTACCTAACAATGGATTCCTGGTATTTCTCACACCGGTACAAGCGAGGTAATTAAAACTGACAGTACATTGGATGAAACAACAACAATAACACCCCCTTTAGGTAAAGTCCATGCAAAAGTACTTTCTGACGGCAGTTGCCTCTAGTGTTTGACAGCAAATAAATCAATAAACGAACATGCAATTGAAGAAACAAAAAACTTAGATATTCAGGTGCTCAAGCGTTTATTAGTGAAGTTTATGGTAGGCGTAAAAGATTAAGATTTTGCCTTAACCTTGGATTTTTGACCCTCACTATAGATGCATGTCATTGATAGATACCTGTTTAAGAAATACCATCCTTTATCTTGAAAGTATAGAAGAAATGAAAAATGTTATTTACTGATGTTTTTGTTGATTTTGATAGGAAATCTAGAGTGAAAGGTTAAGTTTATGACCTCGACCTTGGATACATAACCCTCACAAGATAGGTATCTTTTACGTATCTCAGATGGTATCTACCAATATGAGGACATACAAATAGAATTGATAGCATAAGATCTGATTCTTATTCTGCTTTTAACCCATTCCCACACAATGATGCTTTTTGACACCCCCATAAACACAATTTTTGCAAAACGTTATGAAAAGGGAAGAAATTGCTTGTTACAAGCCACAACGTTTTCTATCTCAAAAAGTAAAAAAAAAAAAAAAAAAAATCTTTGGATTACGACCAGATTAGAAATTTGTTGTCTGGTTATGGGTTTAAACCCCGTCACAGTACGATTCGCATACAGTCAGATGTTGAATGTTGTCTATAACTCCGTTCTAATGTGTTTCTATTTGGTGATAAATCTTTAGTATCATAATTCATAATTCATCCATCGTAACTATCACATTTCAAGACTTCAAATCCAATTGAAAAGAACTTCACAACGATAATTTCAATTTGATAAATTCCTTTTCAACATCTGTCTTTCTGAAAACGTAGTGGGAATTGAAGAAATTGATTGTAAAAAAAAATTGCCACTATGACTTTCCAAGGTTTTTTTCTTGAGGGGCGTAAAAACGTAATTTTGTGGAAATGGATTTTATTAATAGAAATACAAGACTGCTCCGACATTGACTGAGAGCAGGCCACGCCCAGTAGGCTCCACAGGAATTTCGCTTTTGATATCAAACGGCGTTATTTCAAGAAATGTATGACCTTTGCAGCATAAAAGTAAAATGGCTACTGCTTTAATACAGGTATGAAAATTAACTCATCAAGCCAACATATACCTTAAATTAATGTTGGGGTTCAAGGTTCTTTTCTGGTCAAACGAGTGATTGTATTGGTCATTTGATTATTGATTGACAGCGTGAATTCGATGATTATGATACATCATGCCTTCAATAAACAAAAACGTTTCCTACAACCACTCAGCATGGTCCTTTAACTCATGGCAACCAAGCCCCGCTTTTTCACGCCCCTCAAGAAAAAGAGTTGGAAAAAATGTGGAAAATGAAGAAATGGCTTGTTACAAGCAATTTCTTCATCTTCCATGATGTTTTCATCCCAGAAAGACAGAGATTTATTAAATTTCATCAACTTGAAGTTGTATTCTGCAATTTCTTTGGACAAGTCTAATTTTTTCCCGTCTGGCAATGGGTTAAGACAGGAATAACAACAACAACCAACGGCACAAACGTGTGTGTGAACTTCTTATCACTCATAAACAACTGGCACATTGCTAAAGACCCGATGTTCCCTACGATTCACAACGTTCGCCCAGATTTCTCATGGTAAGAAAGATAGGGATTGATTGGGATGAATCGTGGCGATTAGTTAAATATTCAGTGTCACTACGATTCCAGTAAGATTATCCACGATATTAGTACGGTGTTTGTAAGGTATCGTTACGAATCAATGACGATTCATGACGGCAACGCTACTGTAAATGAGGATTGACCACGGTAGTACAACGAATGCTCACGGTGCTTGTACGGTTCGATACGGTACTAGTAGGATTCGCGGCGGTAACGACACGAGCCAATCGTGGAGTTCCGAAGCGAAACCGTGGATGATTCGTAGGACAATTTGTGGTGAATCGTGAGAATTTGTGGTGTCGAAAATTCCACGAATGGCTACAATTTCTCACGAATAGCTGCGAATGAAGCTACGGTGTCAGTACGAATAAGCATGATTCCGCTACAGTTGCGCTACGAATTAAGCCACGCCCAATAACCACCACGATTCACCACGAATGTTTAAAACAGTTTAAAACTTCCGTTGAGTTTCCCCGAGTCATCAAGGTGCTTCAAGATTCACCACGATTCACCACGGTTTTACTACGAACCACCACGATACACGATGAATTAACAAATCGTGGCGAATCGTTGCGGCACCGTGGCCAAATATCGAAAATGTGTAAACAGGCCTTTAACTAAAAAACTCAGCACTGAACATATAGACTAGTACATAAGATTCTTCAGAGTTTCAAACCCCTTGCGTTGCATTATAATGCTGCTTAGTATTCCGAGGCTATTCGGAGAAAATTGCATATGTAATCAATTACCTGTATAGCGGCATTTTAAGATAGACTATCCTGGGAACCTAAAAATGTGCGTGGTATGGGTATTTCCGTTTATTTATCATCGCTGCCGTAGTAGGCCTACATGCCTTTAAGAGCGACACCCCCCTCTCGAAGACGGTTAGTTGTTACAGCAAATACATGACAAAACTGCTGAGAGCTACGCCTGGTTCTTTAATGTGCTCGATGTAAAACAACGTCACACGGGGCATCGGTTTAACACGTGTCATCCGAAAGATAATTAGTTCGTTATTTTGGTCAGCCCAGGGCTCGAACCCGTGATCTTTAGAATGTAGGACGTTTTGGCCAAATAATGATTAAATGGAAATATTAATAAATGTGAACATTAATTCTTTAATTTTTCTTCATAATTAACTTTAATCAGCTCCAGAAGTGAAATTACAAGGTAAAAAAATACTATGGCATGAACAAGATTTTAAGAGAAAAGGGGGCAATTTGTTTTAAAATTTATAAGCTTTTTGCCAAACATTTGATCAATTTCTATGTGTGGATTTCTTTTTCAATTCTCTTCTTTACTAAAAGATTATTCTTTTATCCTGTTTAATATCTCAATTTCGATATTTTGCAATTATTCTTTTTCTTTTTTACAATCAGGATACAGTATAGGGGGACTGGATGATCCTCTTTAGATTATCATGTTGTTTGCTATTATCAATAAAAGAATAAATCATTAATTTTGCAAACTAACTTTGATTTCCATTTACCAATCCTGGAACAAGCTAGTTGAATTGCATTTTGAAGGATTTCTTCATTGTCCACAATGCTTTTTTCCCAAAATGTCAAAGGATTTCAAAATGTCGTCTGCAAGTACTTTGAAATCGGACGCATCTTAAAACTTGTCGTCTGGTTAAGGTGAAAAAATCTCTTTTATTTACAATTTTTAAGACGTGGAAGATTCTATCTTATTTTATGGTAAAAGAGATCATTTATTGCCTTATTCTTTATACATAATTATGGATAAATTTTGTTGGCCAAAAGGAAAGGTCTTTTTTTAAATAAATTGAGTGAACAAAAGGATCAAATAAGATATGATCATAAAAAGAAATTAATTTTATATCCAAAATGATTAAAATTACAACTTTTATTATCGAATTGATTAGTATTACAACTGTGAAATAATTTGAATTGGTTCAATGTCTTTTTTCCTTACAATGTTTTTTTCCCAAAAGGTCCTACCATGTAAATATTGTGGCCAGAACGTCCGTGGCCAAGACGTCCTGGCCAAAACGTCTATGGTCAAAATAACCGTCCACTGATCTTAAGGTTTGAAATCAATCGCCCGACTGTTCAGGCTGGCAATCTGCGTTACATTTTTCACCTTGTATTAAATAGCCATCTTCACAAGGTATATGTTTGTCTACCAGTACTCAAGAAAAGAAGAACAAATATTCTAACATGATTTGTTAACCAGACAATCCCGCCTAAAAAAAACACAAAACAACAACAACAACAACATGTTTTTCTTTTCTTAACTATATTCCTGATCCACAAAAAAATGAAAAAATGGAAATATCTGAAAGACAGCGAAGTTAGATTAAATGAAGTAAATTAATGCATTGATTTTAAAGAAGTATCAGACGACGAATTCTAGTTGGTGTCATTTTTATAATCTATATTTTGGGAAGACAACGTTGTGTTAAATGAAGAAAGAAATTTCTTCATTTTCCACAACGTTTTCGATTTTTTCACTCTAGGGACGTAGCAATAATCAGACAACTCTGACCTCATCAAAACATTAGACATTTTCAACGTCATAAAGTAACCAGGCTGGTATTCCTTGACTACGGATAATACGTTGTTTTTTTTTCATTATCATCATAAGGTATGACCCTAAACTTTGACCCTCAATTCTTATTCATGTATCGGAGAAGGGGCGACCGAAAATCGCATTTTTTTGAGAAATGTTTCAATGACATTTTATTGAAGCATTGATCGATTGAGTCATTAGTTTGTTTTTCCAAACAACTCGATCTAGTAACGTACACTCATTTTACAGGTATCTCATTACAAATCAAGCCCTAACGTCATGACGTACACACTGACAGGTAACGTTGTTTACGCCCCATTTTTTGACATATTCCATAATACCTGTCTAGAATTTTAAATTTTCATTTAAAAGTGACAATATCCAACTAATGAAGAAATTTTGTCAATAATGTGCATTTCTAATTATTAAAACAACATTCAAACAATTTCCGTGTATATTTCAGCCTGACTTCCGTTTTATTTACGTACTAATGACATCTGTCATTTACGTCAGTCAACAATATTAAGCTCCGCCCATTTATTGAGATCGGACATTTATACATAACGCAAGACGTTCAGGTCATTAGACTTGTGAAAGGTGTAGGCACAAACAGAAAAAAACAACGTAACAAACATGAAATTATTTATTATATCAGTGATATGTGTGCTAAGCATAAATGCGCAACAACCAAATATTCCACAAGGAACACAAAATTTACCAACAGGCGGATTCCAAAATGGACTTAACACATTTCCAGGTCAAGGATTAAGGCCGGGGACCAACTTTAACTTACAAGGAGCCCGAAGACCAGGGATGTTGCCGACTTTCGGGAGCACAAGAGGATTCAGTAGTCCATTTAGGCCCGTCGTGCCGGGAAGAATGGCGTTCACATCGAGAGGGTTTGGTAGTCCTTTTGTAAGGACTGGTCCCACCGGGAGAACATTTCGTGAGTTTATCTATTATTCTTGACATAAAAAGGGAATTTATTCATGTGTATCGATTACACCATCAAAAAATGGCAAAATTTTAGATTGGTCCAAATTCAAAGGAGTTGCAGACGACAATTCAGAGTTTATGAAATTTAGATTTTTTCAATTCTTTTTGGGAGAAAACATTATGAAAATGATAAAATTACTTGTTGCAAGCAGTTACTTCATTTTACACAATGTTTTATCAATCTTTTTTTTTTCTAAGGCGCGTCATTGTATTTGAATGGATTAACCCATTATAGACGAAGTAATTTCGGACAGGTCAAAATAAAGATAATATAGCGTTTATTTATGATATTTAGCTCCTATATATTTGCAGAGACTCTAATAAATGGCATTAGACAAAGGTATAATGTTAAGGACATCAAATACGTGAAATAGCCCTATTAATGCATAATAATAAAAAAACTCATTTAGTTAATAAAATAGAAAATAAGAATAACAACAAAATACATATAATGTTAGCTTAAAACTAACTGGACTCCCCGAGGTCAGAAAAAAAAACTGTTACGCATTACTTTTGTTTGCTTGAATGGGGTTTAACGCCGCTGCAACAGTTTTACGCATTACTCAAGCCATGACGTTACTAAGAAAATGCAGTAACAAATATTTTCTTAGGACTAAGGTCGTCGTTTCTTCTATTTTGCAGAATTTTAGACCTATCAAAATTCAAGGGTTTTGCAGAAGAAAATTTAAAAATGGATTTAATTTGAAAAATAACCATTCAGTAGGGTAGAAAACCTTGCGGAGGAAAAAAAAAAAAGAAAAAAAAAAAAAAAAAAAAAAAAGAAGAAAAGAAAGAAAAGAAATTGCTTTTTACAATCAATTTTTACTTTTTCCACAGGGTTTTTTTGAAGCACAAAAGCACAGGGACGTAAAATTTAGGGATTGACCATGAAAGGGTTAATGACAGGAATGAACTATAACTCATCAACGCGTAAACTCTTTTGGTTTATGTTAAGCCGGTTTCAGAACTTTTGGGGACAAACAAATAATAAGGGGGGGAAATCTGTAACTGCTTGTTTTAAAATACATCGTAATTGGCAGAAGTTATTCAATTCAAAAACAGGCAGCCGTTAACGGCACGTGAATTTATTGATTAATGCACGTTTTCTCCCGATAACGAACTTTTTTTTTTTTTGTGTGTGTGTGTGTATTGCCGTTAATTGATCGTCGCCATCGTAGCATATGCCCATATGAGCGACGCCTCCAGAAGAAGATTAGTTGTTTCCGGCGAATAGTGCAAGGATAAAGGAGAAAACTGCTGAGGTCCCCACCTGTGCTCGATACATAGTACTGTCACATGGGGCCTCAGCTAAAAGTCCTATCCGACGTTTATGTCACTAGATCAGCAAAATGCTGAATATGGTGGCCATGTCGGAACTCAAGATTCCCTTCCGGTCAAAATGTGTACTTTCATTAGTTGATCGATTTCTTAAATGACGGCTGCGGTCGGTTTATTATTTGCCATAGTCATTATCAATAATACCTTAATTAACCCTTGTCATGCTGTATAAAATCTCTCGCGGAAGTGCATTAAAATCAAAAGGCTGAGAGCACTGATAGTACTTGTTAAATAATCAATATTTCTTTTGAAAATCAATTTCATAACTTCTCTGGCAGGAAATGTACAAACAGGAGGTGTACACAGAGATCAGACTGCACTTAAGTGCAGGCTGATCTTTGTGTACACCTCCTGCCCAAACCGGAATTTCCGGGATCAGCATGACAATGGTTAAGCTGTTTCTTATTCCAGCCCCAATGAGCCCCATGCAGATGATGTTTATGAGTCTAGCTAGAAACCCAAACAATTACAGATACGCCACCTGTGTATTTAATGATACATCGTCCTCTGTCAGGGGTAGGGTGGACTTTAGACAGTTTGTAAGTATCGTTTGATATAACTTTTAGCGGAATAATTAATCATCTACAAAATACTGGGGGGAATCTGATCATCATGTTCAAATAACTATTTCATAATTAGCCAAACACACCATTGGGATGAATAAAGGTGTAGATAGATTTACGAGGAAAAGAGAGAATACTGTTAACAACAAATTCATTTATTAAAATAATTACAGTATAAATTCACATGCACGAGTAATTCCCGAGAAAGTGTTACAGCCTATCATTCTCCAAATGAAATTGATCTTAAATCACTCACTCGAACTTGTACAATTATAGCCAAGCGCCTTCGTGGGAACGGGAATATTTTAAACGCGGGTGGTATGGCCTTTGGTAGTTGTGTACTGAAGTAAGATCCAAAGAGCATGAAAATGGTTCTAGTAGTACGTGTAAACCTTAAATAGAAAGAAACGCATATAACCTTTTTTATGTAAAAATAATTATTTTTTGTATTTTTAATAATATAATCCTCTGTGTGATACATTCAAGTGTAATTCTTTATTTTTCAAACTGTTATATTTAGGCAGTTATGTGTGACTTTTGACATCGTTGCTTGAAAGGCATGATCCAAATTCATGAACACTACAAATTAAACAATGTTTGGATAGAAGCATGCTAGAAAAAGGCATATGTTTTCATATAGCTTGAAATGTAAAGCCATGGTCACGCAATTTAATTTAAATACCACTGGATATCTTTGAGCCATATACCACCACATGTTGTTAGAATTTATCTTGACTTCTTGATACAAACTAGAAACCGAAGAACTACAGACGCTCCAAGGAATCAGTCTCTAGGTATCTTGATCGCGAAGCCAGCAATAGACCTAAAGATAGCAATGATAAGGTACAGATCTTTGACTAATACAGCATCTATAGAAAACGATTCAAGAAGTAACTAATAGGTGGTTAATCGTAAACCTAAGTGGGATTTGCAGCTGAAGGCTATAGGAAATGATGTAATGGTAGTATTGGTACGCGATATACCAGGTATCCATTGTTAGGTACTCCAGCTGCCGCGATATGACTGAAAAATTATTTAAAGTGGCGTTAAGTCCCATTCAAACAAAACAAACAAATCCACTCAAATTTACCTTGACGAAGGAAATCTACCTTATATACATTTCCCTGTCCTTTCAGAACAGATATGACATTAACTGGTCCGAAATGACCACAATGATAGATTAACAGGTTAGAGTGGGTGATCAAATATCAAACTTACAATGAGAATGATAGGTGATAACGATTTCTCGAGACTCATTAGTTCTTGTGGATCTATATACTCGCCTGAAATTTGCTAACAAACTTTACTAATCCCGGTCCGACAGCAATGCGTTATACTTTTAAATTTTGACAACATTAACACCAACTGATGACTTCTTCCGACCCCGTCCCCGGTTTTTCGTTATCATTGTTAATACCATGTTGCCCTGAAATATGATATTAACAATTGTATTGTAATATACTCCCGAGTTAATTTTTGTAGCAGATATATAATGAGCAACGTCTTTCATTCATTCATTTTCACACAATCCAGCCTTTGGTAGCCCAGTAAAAAATGAAAAACATTGTGGAAAATGAAGAAACTGTTTGTTACAAGCAATTTCTATATTTTCCACATTTTCTTTTTCGCCAAAAGACAAAGACTTTAAGAATTTCATCACCTTGCAAAACGTCGTCTGCAGCGTCTTTGAATTTGAACCAGTCGAAAATTCTGTCGGCAGATAATGAGTGTCGACAGATAACGGGTCCAGACTTGTAAATAACGTTTTCCTTCTCGTCTGGTAATAACAACAAGATGAGTGCTCAATTAGTCTTCTGTGAATCCTTTGAATTGACCTATAGCTTGCCCCGTCAACTTACCCCGTTATCCGCAACCATTGACTTCGACAGGAAGTACCGCTTTGATTCTGAACTGCGTTATTTTGCAAAATTTGTAGCCGGTATCATGTAACGAAAAAGTGGAATGGTTTGTTGGCGACCTGAACATCGTAACTACAGCTTGAATAAGCTGTAGTTACGACGTTTAAGTCGCCAAACCAACAAAAAAGGTAAACAAAAATGGTGACCAATGTCGGAGATCAAAACTCAATTCTGGTCTAAATGAATGATTTCATTGGTCGACTTGTTCTTTGATTTACAGCCGCGATCGGCCGATTCCCAAGGCTCTTTAAACGGATCATGTTAGCATCTCGTTTGATAGAAGCACCGATTATTGTTTATTTAGGCCTTTGCAGTATCAATATTCCTCTTTTTTTGGGGGGGGGGGTCTTTAATATCTTAAGTTTATTTGAGGAAGATTGCTGCAGGCTCTTGTCGTAAATCAAGACCACAAAAATTGAAACCTACGTCTGGCAAGCTAACACCATAAATATAGTGGTTACTAAAGAGGTGATCCCGGTGCAAGTTCTCGTATTTAATATGTTCTAGTAAAAGTTTTTTCTCTAATATTGGTGCAAAAAAAGATATCATTAAGAGAATAGTATGCAGCAAGTCACTATTTTTAAAACCGTCAAAAGGGGGCTAGACATTGGACGGATCTCTGGAACCGCCCACTTACCTCCCTCAGGAAAAGATACTTCAATATTGAATAGAATTGTTTTGTAAACAAAATGCTCAGTAACATGTAACAAAAATATGCAGTGGTTTGATGGCGACCTAAACGTCGTAATTACAGATTGAATAAGCTTCAATTGTCCATTCCAACTCGATCCCTCCTTTTTACGCCCCTCGAGAAAAAAGCTTTGGAAAACATTGTGTAAAATGAAGAAATTGCTTGTATCAAGCAATTTCTTCATTATCCACAATGTTTTCTATCCAAAACGAAGAAAAAATTCCATCAACTTGGAATTGTCGTCTGCAGCTTCTCTCAATTTGGACCAGTCTAAAATTTTGCTGTATTGGAATGGGTTAAGTCGTCAAACCTGTAAGAATCTTCACATAAATGGCGACGAACATTTCAGTTCAAAGTTCACTTCGGGTCTGAATGAATTATTTGATTGGTCAAATGATACTGTAATTGGCAGCTGCGATCTGCCAATTAACGCATCGATGGCCACGCCCACTAATCTCCGTCACGGTAGTTCGACAATCGGAACTCCTCCTTCAATTCTACGAATAAAGCCTCGGGTGTATTTTAAAGCTTCATATGACAAAATTCCATATGGCGCTTTCTGTTATGCAAAGCAAATGTGGTAAAATGCATTTCATAAATGATCTTTAAGAACTAAGCTTGGTCTTCAATGAAACTTGATATCAGAGCTAAATAGGGCAAAACTTCAAACAACAAATGGAAATTTAAAGATTTTCAGCAATTTTGTGACTTCCAAACCATCCGGTTTTCCAGACATTACATACTACGTTTTCCTACACGTTTCTGACTAACAAAATGTACCTTTTTGTTACATATTATACCTCCGAGGTCTGTTCCCGAAAGGTACAGAAATGGCCGAGTATGTTCAGATTAGGTAGTTCGACTGGGATATGAAATTATGTTATTTTTGGTTTATGGTCAGGTATACACACACAAAAAAGGCAAATAATCATCTCAACGGCAGCTCGAATAAGCCGTTTTTATACCGTTAATGTCGCAAAATCAACAAGAATGATTGACATAAATCTCGGCGGTCACCATTCACTTCCTGTCTAAACGAACTATTTAATTTGTGAATCTATAGGGAATATTACAACTATTTGTTGTTATCGTTCTCGAGAATCGTGTGTAGGTATTTTTATTGGATGAGACACACGTTTCGAGAACACGATAACAACAAATATAAAAAACACACTGGTGTAATATTCCTTTTATTATATACCTTTTAGTAATGACATTGAGAAAATTCTTTTAAATGAAAAAGAAATGATAACTTTCCGAAAAAAAAAAAACCGAAAGTCAATACACAAAAATGTAGTCCGTGTTTAACGGTACTCGACATATACGTTTTTTTTTACCCTGTCGGTTGTATTAGATAGCCATATTTTAATTCATATCATTTATTGGTATATAATAATTTTTCTTATCGACAGCGGCGATTCGTTTATTGATTTATCGTGGAGTGACCAAACATGATATCAACACGTATATACAGCTGCAGTTTCAATATTTTAGTCTCCCGCCGAGAGAAATTCGAAAAAGTAAATCCAAGCAGTTTCAAATTTGTCCATTTCCTTATGAACAAATTATTGATCAATAATATAATATCTGTAATCAATAATCAATAACCTATAGCCAAAGGATAGAACAGCTGTGACTAGTTCACACGTGACGCCTGAAATAAGTCGATATCTCTATAAAATGTCACCTTTCTTAAATGATTACATTTTTTACATAAGGGAAAATACGTATTATGACTTTATTTCAAAGAGTTGATAGTCCCGTGAGTTACCTGATAGTTCTAAATATGCGTTAATGAAAATGTTTGGTCCGAGCAGATCTAATACATATATATTGCCCGAGACGAACAGTGGCCACACATTTTAGCCAAAAACTGTAGCCTTTAGAGTGCACACAAGGTTGCCTTAGACTTTGATTTTATTTCAAGTTATCAAATATCAAACTTACCCATATAATCTTACTAAGAGTCAAGTGTTGTGACAAAATTTCAAAATAGATAAATAAAAAATTAAATTTACCCTTGTCATGCTGATCCCGAAATATTCCTGCTTTGACAATGACTTTTGCAGGTGTTTAGACTAAGATCAGCCTGCACAGACGTGCAGTCTGATCTTATCATACACTACCTGCTTGTTCGAGAGAAAAAAGTCTTAGAACTTAATATTGATCTAATTATGTAAAAGTTTAAGATTTTTAAGAGGATAATTATTCATCAGGACAAGGGTTAAAAGATGACTTTTCTCTCCAAATTACTCAAAATTGAACTCTCGTCCGAGACATTACAGTCACGAATAATCTGAGCAAGTTACCAGAAAGGGCCAGTATGTTTCCGCTAATGATTTAATTTTTAGTTTCGTCTATCAAAAACAGGCGTTTTGATTGGACGAAAAAAAATCATACCTACACGAACAAAATTTAGAGCACGCAGATATTTTGTATGCTTCAGCACAAAATAGTCCCATACAAAAAAGTTTGAAATTTGTTTTGAAAGTTTTACATAAGCTGTAGTTACGACGTTTAAGTCGCAAAATCAACACTTTTGCTTCAGATAAATGTCGGTTAATATTCAAATTTCCTTTCCGGTCTGAATGATTTGATTGGTCGATTGATTCTTTGATTGGCAGCTGCGATCCATTAGTTACAAAATGTTAATGTAGTTTTGTTAAATTCATCATTATCTATCGATGTAGAAAACCTTTAAATGATATCAAGACGACAAAATTTTAACTTAGTCCAATTACAAAGACGTTGCAGATCACAACTCAAAGTGTGTGTAATTTGAAAAATAATAATAATATTAATTAGTACCAAATAAGGGTAAAGAACAGTATATGAAATTTGAAAAAATGGCCTAGTACAAAAGAAAAAAAAAGCTCCTATTCTTACATTAATTTTTTCCCATCTGTTTGTCTTAAGAGCTTCAAAATGCGAGATTGTTTGCTAATATTTTAAGAAAGGACTTTATAGGAATTACCTTTTCCTTCCTGCTTATGTTTATTCGTTCATTTCAAACTTTGCTATCTGATTACAAAAAAAATAAATTTCAAATTCTATTTATAGTTGATAGGTGAGAGTCGACAAAGAGTCGCTGTTCGTATTCAGCTGTCCGGTCTGCCTCAAGCAGTAGAGCGTGTAGAGCGTGGAATTCATGTGCACGAGTTTGGAGATATTGGTGATGGCTGTGCACGTGTTGGACCCCATTTCAACCCCATGCAAACAACACACGGTTCGCCGAGAAACTTTGCTATGTAAGTGACGATTTCAACACTTTTTTAGTTAGCAAAGTGTCAGCTTTGATAACTTAAGTTAACAGACAAAGTTTTGACCTCGTCTCAAAGTTCAAGGAGTGCAAACTGCCACTGGAGGCTTAACCACTCAATCCGTTAAATGCCCGCGCCATAAACAGTAGTTCTTATATATTTCAGGCATACTGCAAACTCTGCCTGCAAGTTCATCTTCTAGGTATTTTTACCTCACTTGAGCACAACATGTTCAGAATGACTCTGATCAGCAGAGTCTTCAAAGACGTTAAAGACGACATTTTCAAATTGTTAAAAATTTTAAAATATTTATCTCTTTAAGTAGAAAACAATGTGGAAAATGAAGAAATTGCTTGTAACAAGCAATTTTTACATTTTCCACATTGATTTCCACAACTGTTTTCTTCAGGGGCATAAAAAGGAGGGATTGGGTAGGGATGGGTTAACTCTTTGATTATTTTAACCTCGTTTCTTTATCATGATAACGTTTTGCAAAGAAGATTACTGAACAAAACAATGCTATGATAGCTTACAGTACTTTTCAATACTTTGATTTCGATTGCCGATTAATCGAGGCCAAGAACTCTGTGTAGGAGTTGGGGTTTGGGGTCTTGAATTCTTCTCTTTCGGAAAATTTTATTTTTTTATAGAAACATCAAATCGAGTATATTGCGACACGTCACGGAAAATGAACCACTATGGAGTAGCGTAAATGAATATTTGAATAATCTAATTTAGTTTCGTCCTATCAAGATTCAAACGTTTTAATTTACTTTTTTTTATACTTCCCTGACATTCCCTATATTGCGACACGTCACGGAAAATGAACCACTATGGAGTAGCGTAAATGAATATTTGAATAATCTAATTTAGTTTCGTCCTATCAAGATTCAAACGTTTTAATTTACTTTTTTTTATACTTCCCTGACAAAAAAATAAAAGACAAAAATTAGCACGCATCTATTTTGTGTGCTAACGCACAACGTAGATCTATAAAAAATTTACTAAAAACTAAGAATTATTTGCCTTGTTTCGCTTGGTTGCATTAAATTATCAAGAAATAGAGAATGTTTTTGTTTTCATTGGGTATGAACCTAAAAACTTAATCACACTAATGCATGTATCCACTTCGCGTATTTATACATTGTGATTTAGGATCAAACTTCAATGACAACAAAAACATATTCCTTTCCTTTCTTTGAAAAAGGGCGAAGAGGGACAGAAAGATTGGTGTTCGTAGAAGCGGTTTAAAATACCATAAGAAGGAAACCGGTCCTGGGAAATTCGCTCTCTTAATGCAATTTCTTCTTCGATCATCCTGTCTTTTCATTAGACATATGCGTTACGTTCTGGTAGATCGCCGCTGTTAAACAAACATTCGATAAGCAAATCAAATCACTAAATTAGAGCGGAGGTGTATTTTGAACTCCGGCATTGGCCGATATCTATGTTAAGAATTTTCTTTTTTGTTTGGCGACTCAAACGTCATAACTACAGCTTATTCAAGCTACAGCTACGACGTTCAGGTTGTCAGCCAATTACCTAACTTTTTTGTTAAACGTCACTGACCATAAATAAGGCCATTTCATATTAAAGTTGAACTTCCTGTTGGAGTTCAGTGGGCGTGATCAGCGATATTATCTCTGTAAATTGTTACATTTCAAAGATTTCTTCGAGGATGTCCGATTCCTTCCACCGAATTCTATTCATCCAAGCTTTCAGCGCAGTACAATACTCAACCAGCTGCTGAAAAAGAATATTATGAATTCAGCGTGACAAGAGTGAAATACCATCGGTAGCCATTTTTTGTTTATTATTTGCAGGTTACGCCATGTTGGTAATCTGGGTAATATGCGACAATCTGCGGACGGATTAGTGTCTACACAGTTTGTAGATTCAATTATATCTCTAGAAGGAATGAACAGCATAATAGGACGGTCATTTGTGGTTAGTATTCTCACTCTGGTTCTCTCTCACTCTCTTCCCTCTGTTCTTCCCCCCTCTCCCTCGCTCTCCCCCCTCTCTCTTTCTGTCTCAAGCTGACTCTATCCCTGTATTTGTACATGTCTATGTCTAATTCTGTTCGTCTGGGTCTCTCTCTATCTCCCCTACTCTCCCTTTCTCTCTCTCTTCCTCTTTCATTCCACCTTTCTTTCTCCCACTCTCTCTTTCTCTCTCCCTCTTTCTCTCCCAATCCGTCCTTTCTTTCTGCTTTTCACATTAATCAGATTTTTCGGAATAAAATAATGTTTATTAAATATCACTTAAAGTAACTCTTCAATTTTCATCCAAAATTTCCTTTCATATTGATTGCCTTTCAGAAGTCAATGTTAAATTGATTTTAACGTACTTTTCATTATTTTGATGTTAGATTTTACATATTTGATATAAACGTTAGGTAGATTTTTAAACATGTACATACTGACATACATTCCAGATAAAGTTCGAGCAAGACGATATGGGAAGAGGCAATAATCGTGAGAGTCAAATCAACGGTAATACAAAGACCCCTGTAGCATGCTGTACTATCGGACGAACAACCCCGAGAAACTGGTACAATCCTCTGTCAGCACAAGATATACAACAGATGGGTGAGTAACGTTAGTCAGAATAGGTCTTTTTGGCTAGCAAAGCGTCAGCTTTGGTAGCTTAAGTTAACAGACAAAAATTTGAGGTCGTCTCAAGGTTCAACGAGTGCAAACTGCCACTGGAGGCTTAACCACTAAATCCGTTAAATGCCTACGCCATAAAAAGTAGCTCTTATGTATTTCAGACATATTGCAAACTCTGCGTGCAAGATCATCTCCTAGGTATTTTAGCTAACCTGAGCAAATCGATCTTCAAAGAAGTTGCAGACGACAATTTCAAACTGTTGAATATTCTAAAACATTTATACCTTGAGGGAGAAAGCAATGTGGAAAATGAAGAAATTGCTTGTTACAAGCAATTTCTTCATTTTCCACATTGTTTTCCACAACTATTTTTCTTGAGGAGTGGAAAAACAGGAGGAAATATATCGGAATGGATCAACTCCTTGGTTCCTTTAACCTCGTTTCTTTATTATGATAACGTTTGACATAGAAGATTATTGAACAAAACAATGCTCTGCTAGCTTACAGTTCTTTTCAGTACTTTGATTTTATAATGCTGATAAACTAGCTTGTTCTGTCTAAAAGGTGATTAAAATCGTTAGTAAAGGAGCGAGTTAAGGAATTGTATATGTAACCCATTCCCACATGAACATTTTTTAGACTTGTCCAATTTGAAAAATGATGCAGACAATAAAATTTAGTTGGTGAAATTTGAAAAATCTTTGCCTTTTAGGATAGAAAACAGTGTTGACAGTGAAGTAAATTCTTGTCACAAGCAATTTCTTCACTGTCCACAATGTTTTTTCAAAGATTCTCAGAGGCCTAAAAAGAGGGATCGTGTGGGAATGGGTCAATCGTTATCATCTTGGATTTCAAAAAGCTATTCAGACTGTTCAACCCATTATCACACGGCAAAATTTTGGACTGGTCCAAATTGAAAGGAATTGCAGACAATAATTTATAGTTTGTGAAATTTTAGATTTTTTCAACTTTCTGGGTAGAAAACATTGTGTCAAACGAAGAAATGTTTTCCAAATAGATTTTCTTGAGGGGGTGTCAAAAAGCGTCATTGTGTTGGAATGGGTTAAGCAAAAATGAAAATTAAAAATTCCATCTTTAAGTTTCATTAAATTCTCAATTCAGTTAAAATAACTGTTTTATAATGTAGAGCCCAAATTGTGGGAATTATTGAATTATCTGGAATTCCAGTATTACTGTGAGATAAAAAAAAATCTCTTTGAAATTCTGTCTTTTTACTTTGCCGTCTATTTTTTAATTCTCACAAAATTTTATTTATTCATTAAAACATGCAATAAATATTGTCTTCAAAATGAAGGGTTAAAACTTACGATTTTTTACTTCAAACAGCTGCCACAGGAATTATTCCTGATGTTACAAGATTCGATTTTAACAACATCAACAATCCGAACAACAACAACAACATGAACGGACAAAACAACATGAATAACCCAAACTTCAACGGCAATAACGCTATAAACAACTTCAACGGCCAGCCCAATGTGAACAATTTTAACGGACAATCGAATATGAATAATTTTAATCCCAATTCCGGCATGAACAATTTCGTACCCAATACTGCCATGAACAATTTCAACCAACAAGGCACAAGGCAAACAAACTTTGGCGCGGGAACCTTCTCACCTGGAAATGCTGCCGGCCAAACATTTAATTTTAATTCACAGGGAAAGAAATAATTTTACCCTTTAAATCACATTTTAAGGTGTAATATTCATTAACTGACATTTTTGGAAAGGTATATCGTCGCTAGGCTTGCAAACTGTCGTAACTACAGCTTGAATAAAGCTGTAGTTACGACAGTTTGCGAGCTCAACGACTAAATCATTGGTGGACGACCAAATCCTTGTAGTAACAGTTTCACAGGGCTGAAAGTCTCACCTAATCTCTTGATGTTCGAACTCTAAAGAGTTCCAACAACAAATCATTTAGTTACGACATTACGTCCAACTTCCTACGAGATATAGGTTTTGGAAAGGAAATTTTGGTTGTGGTCCCTTAATGAGAGTAGTGGCCTAATAGAGGTGGTCGCTTGAGCAAGATTGATCGCATCGTCTTTTAACATCTGCTTGACTGTACGAATACATGGTCACATAGGAACAGATAAACGGACAAAAGATATGTGACCAAACACGCTAGAAGGGGTCGCACAAAGGGATAGTAAAAGAGATATTTAAAAATCAGATCGGACCTATCATAGGTCAATCAGTGTTGGTATGAATAAATTGTCAGTGTGCGACCAAAATATCGTAAATACAGCTTGAATAAGCTGTATTTACGATATTTTGGTCGCGCACTGACAATTCATCAAAAAAGAATAATCGTTTTAGGTTCAGAAGATATGTGATATGCAACACATTTCGATCCTAGTCAGCCTATGCAACCTGTGCAATCTGATCAGATTCTATTCTTTTCGCTATTATTCAAGGGATCCACTTATCGCCTTAAGGGTCAAACCTTCTTGTGACATAAATCGGTTTCATATCGGAACTTTGGTTTCGCTTTGCTTTCGTGCTATTTTTGAAAGTGTCTTGTAATTAATTTTACACAATTACATAATATTATAGATTTATGCTTTTCCGCATACATGCATGTGCCACACAAATGTAACAATAAATTCTTTTTTTGTAAAAAAAACTTTGTTGTTTCTTTTTGACTTCAGTGGACCCATATATTGATCAAAGAGCATGTTTTTTATTCATCAATTGCTCGATTAGTTGGTTCAATTATTTGATTGGTTGAAAATGGATGGATGGATTGGTGGATTGGTATGTGGGTGGGTATGTAGGCTGATGGATGGGTAGGTGGGTGGGACTATGGATGGGTGGATGAATGGATAGAAGGTAGAAAGATTGATTGATGGTTTAATAGGTGGATTTATAGGAAGATATATCGGTGGATTGAAGGACGGATGGCTAAGCCGTTTTGGTGAATAGATCAATTGTTTCAAAGGTGTATTGCTTTAAAAGGGTCCGTCTTTAAATGTATAAGAAAAAATCTGTCCTGTATAGGTTCATCCGAATTAAGCAGATTTCGAGCATATCGAAGATATTTGATTACCCCCGTCCCCCCGCATCCCATTATTTGCAATGCTTTTTACCCCAAAACTACTTGTCCCCCTAATTTTCATCAATTAAAAATGGTTGTATACATGCGTCACTATTTGACCAGTCTAAAAATTATATTGCCTCGCAATCAGGTTACTATCTGTATCGAGTGCTATAAATAGAATTTTTTGGGTTTTATGAGTCTAAATTTAGATAAACATTGGAAAAACCCATCACAAATAAACTTATTTCTACGATCATTAATAATTTATCGAACAAGATATGTTGGAAAAGCCAAGGCATTTTGATCAATCGAACTGAAACTGGTCTTATTTGCATAGCTAGTGCATCCCTTAGACAGTCTAGTTTGAATGGTATATAAAGCGTAATGTAATTACAGAATTATCTGAAATCAGAACAAAATAAATTAATTGATTGATTGAATGGGGTTTAAGGCCTCTTTTAACAGTATTCCAGTCACGTCGCGACGGCTGGAGCACCTGACAATGGATTCCTGCTATTTCTCACACCAGAACCACCACTACATCCTTTCCTAGCCTACAGCTGCTATCCCACTTAGGTTTGCCATTATCTAGTCATTTGGTGAGAGACAAATGTCGAGAGAATATGTGCCGCCGCCGGGGATCGAACCCATGACATCCCATGATTGAAGATTGGGAGTCTTATGCGATATCGACTGCGCTATGACGGCGGCCCGCCCCGAGTAAGATTAAAGCATATCATTCTGTATGAATCAAAAATATTCTGACAAGCAAATAATATCTTAACCCATTCCGATACAATCCCATTTTACGCCCCTCACTAAAAAAGCGCCAGAAAACGTTGTGGACAATAAAGAAATTGCTTGTAGTAAGTAATTTCTTCAATGTCCATAATGTTTTCTACCCTAATTAACAAGTGAGCGATTAAAGGTTTACAAATGGCCAAAAGTCCCGAGTCTGGTTCTATAGCTTCCAAAGAATTATTTTGAGATAAAGATATACACGAACGCTCTTCATTTGCTATAAGATTAAGCAAAACCTTCATCTACCCACCTCTCCCCGAAAGACATTGACAATTTCTCTCTTTCTAATTATATTTTTTCCCTTGATTGTTCTATCATTTAACCCCTTTCCACACAAATCAATTTCTTCAATTTCCAAAAGGTTTTCTTTCCTAAAAGGCAGAGAATTTCTAAATTACGGCAACGGGAAATCATCGTCTGTAACTTTCTTCAATTTGGACCAGTCTAAAATCTTGTAAGGTAATGTGTATAATAAGGTAAATAATAAACTTATTTCATTTTCAAACCATATCGGTTTATGTTCGACAGAGTATTCATATACATGTACTTGCATATGAGTTTATTTATAGTGGATTTAATTTCCTATATTTATCTAAATTTAGACTCATAAAACCCAGAAGATTCTATTTATAGCACTTGATACAGACACACAGAATAAGCATTGAAACATGGTGATGTCCTCATACACATTACCAGGCGATTTTTTTAGACTGACTCCAACAGGAAATCTAGCTTCGATTTTAAACGGCATTATTTTACAAAATTATTTGCCAGAAGAATGTAAAAAAAATACTGTAGTAGATTGGCGACCTTGAATAAGCTGTAGTTGCGACGGTTAACTCGCCTAACCGACAAAAGGAGTTAACAAAAATGGCGGTCAATATCGGAGTTCAAATTCATTTCTGGTGTTCATGAATGATTTGATCGGTCGACCGGTTATTTGATTGACAACCGCGATTGCTCAGAAAAATTTAAAGATAAATCTTTGGCATTTTGGTTAAAAAATAATGAAAAAATTGCTTGTTACAAGAAATTTCTCTATTTTCCACAACTCTCTCCAAACCTTTTTGCGGGGCATCTTAAAACGTACTTGTGTGATAAAGGGTTAATCAAGTACCTTCAATATGATATTGACCATTCATTTTTCATGATGTCGCCGTTTGATAAGTAACTTCCACTTGGAGCTCATTAGGCGGGGCGAGCGATACGTCAATTAATACCGTATATAAATAAAGATGGTTTGGTGTAAAAACACTTTAAGTGTCTATACGAAGAGTGTGCACTAAGCCAACGATATTCTTGTCTATGTCCTTTACGTTAACCTGGGTGTAAAAAAGAAAGAATGAAAAAAAAAGAGAAAAAATAAAGATATATGTACTATTCTGTTCTGTTCTTTATATGATTACCATTACTTGAGATGGTTAACCCTTTCCTGCTATGCATAATCGTAGACCAGTCCAAATTCAAAAGTTTTGCTGCCGACAACTAAGGTGGAATTATTTGCAAAAAAAGCCATTGAGTAGGATAGACAATATTGTGGAAGAAGAATAAATTGCTTGTTACGAGCAATTTTTTCTTATTCTACAATATTTTCTCAACTTTAAAATCAGAGGGACGTAAAAACCAGGGATTGAACAGAAAAGGATAAAGGGTCAGTTCATGGAAAAGGCTACAGTAAAAGAAGAAATACCAAGAATCGATAAATCAACAATATAGTTACAAGCCTACATGTATATAACATGACTATATAACCTGGTTTTCCATTATATATAGACGTCATTTGTTGGATCTAGCAACCGGTTGACTTAAAGGTAAGAGAGCTATTTCTTAAAAAAAAAAAAAAAAAAAAAAAGCTTTCAATGACTGCCATTTTACCATAAAAAACTATTTCGAGGCTGCTTAAATAACTAAAAAGAAATGGATTTTTATAGCCATATCTGCCTTCCGAGGAAGAAATCAAAGTACTGAAAGTAATGATATCTAGCAAAGCATAGTTTTGTTAAGTAATCTTCTTTGCTACAGGTTATCACGATAGAAAATCTTTCCCTTGTTGGGTAGAAAACGATGTGGACAATGAAGAAATGTTTACATTGCTTGTTACAAGCAATTACTTCATTGTCCACAAAGTTTTCCGAAGTTTATTTCTTGAGATTCTTAAAAAGCGGAATTGAGTTGGAATGAGTAAAACAGCGTGCTTTTGGAAGAGTTCTCTATCTCTACAATTGAATAGAGTTTTCAATATTCCTGAAATACATAAGAACTACTTTCATGGCGTAAGCGTTCAATGGATTTAGTGGTTCAGCCTCCAGAGGCAGTTTACGCTAGTTGAACTTTGAGAAAACCTCAGAATTTTGTCTGCTAACTTAAACTGTCAAAGCTGACGCTTTGTTAGCTAAAAAATAGTTCAAATAATCTATCGTTTATTTGGTCACTAAAGCAAACAAAGTACGGGTGATGTTCTCTAGCCTGATAGAGAAGCCTATTTTGTGTTTTTCTTGCGTTTACATTTTGAAAACAAGACGAATGCCTCCAGCTGTTTTCCCACTTATGTTTACGATTATCTACCCATTGGTAAAGACAAATGTCGGAAATGATATACATGTGCCGCCGCCGGGGATCGAACCCATAACATCCCATGATTGGGTTCGATCCCCGGCGGCGGCACATATCCTTTCTGTTATTAACCTCTCACCTATGGGTAGATAATCGTAAACATAAAGTAGGATAGCAGCTGGAGGTTAAGAAAGGATGTAGTGGTAGTACTGGTGTAAGATATATCAGGAATCCATGGTGCTGATGACTAAACTTTACGGACGATTTCGTGACAAGGCTCAAATATAATACGGAATATGGGAAAACATTCGACTGAGACTCTTTGGAAAGGTATTATATTGCCCAATTACCAGATAACAAAATTTTAGAATTGTCCAAATTGTAGACGACTGTTTTAGTCGATCGTTGCCTTTGGAGTAGAAAACAATGTGGAAATGAAAATTTCTTCATTTTCAACAGTTTTTTCAAAGCTTTTTTTCTTCCTTTGAAAGTTTTTTTGTGTGTGTTTGAATGTGTTAAAATCAAAGTGTTAAAAGTACAACATTGCATTTGTTATAGGCTAATAAGAAACGTCTTTTTCGGAAGCTGCGAGTTTGATATAATATTATGAATTGGAAAGTATGCGTAACAACCCAGGCCCGTCTACACAAACTTGGTGGAGTAGAGTCTTTTTGTTCATCGTAAGTTTTCTAAATCTGATCTTTTTATAAGTTCATTTACGAAATCCCTTCCGGTCTGATTGACCTCTGCTGGAAATTGTTCCCTTTTCGGACTAGTTCGCATGACAGGCCAAAGAAATCACGATGAAAGGGTAGAAATGTATACAGGCGCATAGGACATCGCTTTAAACAGGGGTCGACGCTAACAGTGTCCGAGGATCCCTGAAAATTGGGAGGGACCCCAGCAATCTCAGGGATTCTGTCAGTATCATTTAATTTTTCACCGGTACATAGATCTTATTGTATTAATTAAAGCTCCTTTTTTTGTTTGCTTTTTTTGTAGAAAACATTGTGGATAATGAAGACATTGCTTGTAACAAGCAACTTCTTCATTTTCCACAATGTTTTCCGAGGCTTTTTTAAAGTTGGGCTTAGAAGGGTAGGATTGCGTGTGAATGAGTTAATTTATATCAAGGAGGGATCCCTGATTATCTAGAGGAAACCCTGAAGTAATATGTAGGGATTCCTGTGGGATCCCACTGAAGCAAAGTTAGTGTCGATCCCTGGCTTATGTTAACGACGCTACATATATCTGCTGTGTGTTTTTATATCGTTTCGTTATTTTGAAATGAAAGCTTATCTTAACTAGCATTTAACATTAAAAGCAGTTATTCGAAATAAGTCCGACGAAACAACGGAAAAATGTATCTTTATCAATACCGACTCCAGTTATCTCGATCAGATATCTACTGACTCCGTGGTACAGTGGTAAAACGCAGGAATATAAATTCTCAAGTCCGTGGTTCGAATCTCGAATGCGGAGGGATATTCAGGAACTTACGCAGTCTCTCGCCCAACTTGAATTGTAGTGGTAGGAAAGGAGGTTGCTTAAGACTTGACATGTTAAAGGGGTTCAATTAGAAGAGTCAGGGGCGTATGAACCCAAATCTCCTTGTACCTACTTCAATCTCTCTCTAATGGTCCATACCATATATGCCTAGAGCACGAACGGACTTAAATACTACAAACACACGCACACCGAGACTACGCAAACAGTGAGCTTCCTTGGCGGGTGTAACACCAACCGCGGTTTCAGCTTTTTCTATGGGATAGGGTTCTGAAAATTCAGTCCCGTGATGTCTTTACTCACAGAATGGTCCGAACAACAATTTATAACATCGAGATCTTCCTCTTTGCTCAAAGACAACACAAATTTTCAACATATTCAAACAGTTCGTTGACATAAGGTTCATTATCCGCCATAGATAAAAGGTTGTATCTTGTCTACGTTTGTTGGACTTTTTCTTTCGTCCCTTTGAAATGAGTCTCGGTATTCGTTAAGGATTATCTCAGAAGTCTTAGAAGTGTCCGGACTGTTCGCTCTTTTTACGTTACTAATCTTTCAAGTAAATGAAGATACCGCTTTGATGATACTTGGGGAACAAGTCAACAGGGCTATTTTTAGTTAAACCGGGCGCTTTCAAATCGAACGGAAGATAATCCCGAGAGCAATCTGACTTAAATCCATAACCAAGTGACAATGCCGTTTTTTGGACGCCCCTCAAGAAAAAAAAAAAAAAAAAAAGGAGAAAAGTTTTTTTTTTTTTTTTTTAGATTTTATCTTCTTGAAGTTGTCGTCTGCAAGCTGTAGCTACGAGTCGCAAACCAACCTTTAATTTTACTTTTTGGTATATGCTACTTGTAATGATTTTTAGCTAGCAAAGCGCCAGCTTTGAAAGATTAAGTTAACAGACAAAATTTTGAGGTCGTCTCAGAGTTCAACGAGTGCAAACTGCCACTGGAGGCTTAACCATTAAAGCAGTTTAATGCATACGCCATAAAAAGTAGTTCTTATGTATTTCAGGAATATTGCAAACTCTATTCAAATTGTAAAGAATTCTGCCAAGGGCATGTTATTTAACCCATTCCCACTCAATTCCGCTTTTTGAGCATCGAAAGAAAAAAGCTTTGGAAAACATTGTGGACAATGAAGAAATTGCTTGTGACAATTGCCACAACGTTTTCTACTAAACAAGGGAAAGATTTTCTTAATTCAATCATGCTTTGCTAGCTTACAGTACTTTCAGAACTTTGATTGTAAATAACGCCGTTTATTAGAGACGAACTTCCTGTTGGAGGGCATTAGGCGGGACAAGCTCAATCGAATGACGGACATCAAAACTATATCGACCGTCGTAAAACTGCACAAAACCTATTTAGTTAGGCTCTCGTCTTTGCGTAAACGTTTTGTCTGGACGAGAGAGAGAGAGAGAGAGAGAGAGAGAGAGAGAGAGAGAGAGAGAGAGAGAGAGAGAGAGAGAGAGAGAGAGAGTGAAAGAGGAAGGAAGAGAGAGAGAGAGAGAGAGAGTCAGAGAGAGAGAGAGAGGGGGGGGGGGGAGAGTCAGAGAGTCAGAGTCAGAGAGTCAGAGTAAGAGAGTCAGAGAGTCAGAGAGTCAGAGAGTCAGAGAGTCAGAGTAAGAGAGTCAGAGAGTCAGAGAGTCAGAGAGTCAGAGTCAGAGAGTCAGAGTCAGAGAGTCAGAGAGTCAGAGAGAGTCAGAGTAAGAGAGTCAGAGAGTCAGAGTAAGAGAGTCAGAGAGTCAGAGAGAGTCAGAGAGAGCCAAAGGTTAAAGGAGAGAGTCAGAGATTGAGAGATAAAATAATTCAGTTAGACAGGAATTGATCGTTGATATTCAACATATATGTGAAGCATTTTTGTTGATCGGGCTGCCTAACCCTTTTCTGTTTCGAAATTTTAGATTTGTCAAAATTAAAAGAATTGCAGACGACAGATAAAATTTAATTATAGAAGTAAGCAGCCTACATCTATTGTGGAAATAGAAGAAATTGCTTATTACAAACAATTTCTTCTTTTCCCACAATGTTTTTTCAAGTAAAAATCACAGGGACGTTAAATCCAGGGATAAACCTAGTACCTTTATCAAGCTGTAGTGTCGACGTTTAAGTCGCCATCCTGGCATTTTTTGGGTTGCATCGGACACTGGAAATAATTTTCAATTAACGCCGTTTGATACCAAAGTAAAACTCTGTAAAAGTGAGGGCAATTAACCAGTATCGACTGTCCACCAAATATCCTGTCGACCAATGAAATCATTCATTTTGAAGTCCGCCATTGGCCGCCATTTTTATTTACTACCTATTTTGTTGGTTTGTCGACTTAAACGATGTAACTACAGCTTATTCAAGCTGTAGTTACGATGTTTAGGTCGCCAAACACCTATTCTACTTTCTTGTACTTTTTTGCTACTGGTCAGTGATTTTGCAAAATAACGCCTTTTAAAATCGAAGCGGAACTTCCTGTCGAAGTCAGTGGGCGTGGCAAAAGGAGTAAGTGGGCGGGGCAGCGATTGGCGTAATCGCGATGTGATGTCAAAAACGGCCCGACGACGTTGACGTCTTTACATCCTGGAGACTTTAACAGCCATGCCACTCCGCGATTTAGAGTTTTCAGTGATGTATTCAGATTGCATAAGTTGTTACAACGCACCAGCGTTGACAACCCATTACCAGACGGCAAAATTTTAGACTCGTCCAAATTAAAAGGAGTTTTAGATGCCATGTAGTTTAAGGTTTATGAAATTTTAGATTTTTTTTTTTTCACTTTTTATTGGCTATAAAACATTGCATAAAATGAAGAGATTGGTTGTTACGAGCAATTTCTTCATTTTACAAAAAGAATTTCCATTTTCTTTTTTGATATAGGCGTTACAAAGAGTCACTATGTGGGAAAGGGTTAACTAAGTTCTTTGTAAGGTTTTTATCAGACGTATGAGTCAGTCCTCAGAGCCCAAAGGTGCAGATAATGCAGCGTTTTTATTGTCCTTTGTTTACCGACCCTTCCCCCTAAAAGAATAATCTGCACTGTTACATCTATATTTGCTGCATGGATGAATGAAAATTCTTTAAGTCTTTGAAAATACAGTTAACCCATTCCCATACAATGACGCTTTTTGACCGTAGAAAAACGATTATTCATTTCTTCATTTCATACAATGTTTTCTACTCAAAAGGCTGGAAAAAAACCGGAAATGTGACGTATATAAAGGATCGGTTCGATTGTACAAATAAATTATTGCAGGATCTCACAGATCCACCACAATAAAATTCAATTTGGATAATTCTATTAGCCAAAACGATAAATTCATGATGGGGATCCTTTTTTTTTGGGGGGGGGGGGGAATTTTCATTCTGGTCGCTTAATGAAAGTGGTCGTTTCATAAAAGCGGTCGCTTAATAGAGATGGCCATCTGAGCAAGATTGACTTTGTATTTTACTAGAATGTGCTATATGAAAAAATACCAATGAGATTTACAGCACATTGTAAAAAAATTTGACTTTCATGTTATTTTTTTTCTTTCTTGACCTCTCCTGTATAGTACCAATCTCTGTCTAAATGTCTGTATGTTTGACTGTCTGTCAGTCTAAGGGCTCACTTTGTACATGTATATCTATCTCAAAGTCTATATCTCTAACACTTTGGCTATATTTCTTTCTCTCACTATGTCTACCTGTCAGTTTTTCTTTCACACATTATTATTACCCCTCTATCTCTCCGAGTCTCACTATCCGTGTTGTATCTTCGCCAGTGTTCCCAGTCTCCCTTGGTCTGTTTGTCTGTCCGATTCTCTCTCTCTGTCTCAGTCAGTCTATCCTAAGCCTTCGTACCCCTGGTTGCCTGCTTCCTCCGCTTTTAGTAACGATCCCTTCTTTATTAAAAAAGTAATGGAAGGCTTAGTGCAAAAACACCGTACTTGAGTTGTTTATACGATGTATAGGCACGTGCGATGTTTTGCACTAAGCGATCAAAATATATGAAAAGTGTTGAATTGTGTTCCATTTTAAAAACAAAAACGGAAAGCATTCAAAGAAACATCATTGGTTGGGGGAAAAAAGGAAAAATGTGGCATGACGGATGCTTGAACTAGGTAATATTTCAGGTTTCATTAAGATCTAAGTAGTTTGGATGTTGCCTTCGTGAATAACCCTTGCCAATCACTGCAATGGTCTGCAGATGATGTATTCAGGGTTGAAAGCATAACTGCTTTTAAGTAGAAAATTTCATCTATAAAATGTTTTTTTCTTATTTATTTTTTTTTTTTTTGAAAATAACAATTTTTGATCCGTCACACTATAAGTGATCTTCTGGTCGTTCCTTTAACCCTTTCCTGTTCAATCCCTGGTTTTTGAATTTATGATTAAAAAACTATTGTAGAATAGGAAGAAATTGCTTGTAACAAGCAATTTCTTCTTTTTCCACAATATTTTCTACCCTACTGAATGGTTATTTTTAAAATTAAATCCAAATTGAATTTTCGTCTGCAAAACCTTTGAATTTGGACAAGTCTAAATTTTTGTAAAACAGGAATGGTTTAACTTGGCTACTACTTACAAAAGCAATATGACCCAGCAAAGGTCAATTAAAGATAATTTCTTGATAGATTGAAAATCAATGATCCGTAATCCAGAGAAAATTAATAATTGATTGTGGAAAACGGAGGAATTGTCTGTAAAAAGCAATTTCTTCTTTTTCCACAATGTTTCCACAATGTTCTCTCAAGTGTAATATTCATAGCCCAAGGACGTAAAAATCAGGAATTATACGAGAAAGATTTTTTCACGTGTAAAGGGTTGACAAACTAGATGAAGATGATTTTAAAACTTAAATACTAAAACATCGTAAGTAGGCCTAACTCGAGGCGTAGTTTACGTGTTATGTGAACCACATCTACTGTAAGATATACATACTTTAATTCGCATGAAGGATGCAAAGGTCATGGTCATTAGGTTGGGGTAGATGTTAAACACAGTACCTTTTGGTATGATAATAAGGATCCGATTTCAGTGTTGAACAATAAAAACCGGCGTTTTTTGGTGTCAGGCGTCCGAAAGGGATTATTTAGCCTACGAACGAGATTTGTATGAGAATCTCCATAGAGGCTGGATTAAATCGAGTTTCTAGTAAAGTATGTCTTTTTAGATTTCGAATTATTTGTCTAACCCTATCACCCGTCGATTAGGGACCAGTATTTCTTTTTCTCTCCGTGTGTGTGTGTGTTTCCCTTTATATAGGCAGATGATAGTTGCAAACGAACGTTAAACCCATTCCCACACAGTGGTGTGGCTTTTGGACGCCCCTCAACGAAAATAAATTGGGAACATTGTGTACAATGGAGAAATTGCTTGTGACACGCTTGTGTACAAAGTTTTCTGCCCAGAAAGTTAGAAGATCTAGAAGTTCATAAACTTTTAATTGTCGTCTGCATCTCCTCTCAATTTGAACCAGTCTAAAATTTTGCCGTCTGGTAACTTGGGTTAAAAATTTTTGTGTCACGGCTAATAGAATTGAAAATATCACACGATTTGGGTAACGAAATATTGTTTTAACTCACTTTCCTCACAAGCCCACTTTTTAGCCCCTCCATTAAAAATGCTATGGAAAACAGTGTGGAAAACAGTGTGGAAAATGAAGAATTTGTTTGAGAGAAGCGATTTCTTTAACCGCGGCTACACTCAGTGTTTTCTACCAAAAAAGACTAAACGTTTTAAGATTATACCGATCTGAAAATGTCAGTTGCAACGTCTTTCCAGATTTTCTTTTTTTCGGGTGTGAATTCTATATTTTTTATTCTCAGGGCACATATTGTTCAGCTTTTTAAATGTCAGTATAGCCTATGCGGCGCAGAAATAATGTTACAAGTCAGTTTCGGGAAGATTGTGGAAAAATAAGAAAATATTTGTTACTCACTATTCACATTTTTGCACGATTTTTTAAAAACCTTTTTGATGCTTCTAATTTTGGAAACTTGTCTAGCCATGAAGATCCCAGTTTTTTTATATGAATGTGTCTACATAACACTATTTTAACGGAATTTACCGAAAAATTACGGAGGCTGTCCTTCTTTTTAAAAAAGTTTTGTTTTGATAGTTTATCTATAAATTTAGTTGATTTATCAAAGTTTTTTTTAAGAAAATATGAGCTACCATGAATCATTAATGATTTCATAAATTAAGATTTATAACTAATCACGTGATCTGAATCCTCATGCACGTTATACCGCGGGAAAAGCACATGACCCAGTCAGTCAGGCAGTAAGATAAGGTTCACGATCAAAGAATCAGGATACATGTATGCCGCGTTACTTTAAGAATTAAAGTAGAATATCTGGTAAATTGATGTATTTTATTTTTGTTATATATATTGAATTTGTCGATTGACTCCCAAATGTTGAATATTAAATCTCGCTCCTCCTGATTGCCGTTTGTTGTCATCCAACCAGCAGTCCAATCTGCATTTGTCTCGACATAAAAGTAATTCTAGAAGAAAGAAGAGTTATTTTTAATGAATCGGAAGAAGTATTTCAAAGTGAATAAGTAATTTGATGAGAAATGTTGGACGAACCTCGATAGGCATAGATATCTCGGTAAACTTTATATGATTTCGGGTAACCCTATTTCGGATGGACTCTCAATAGTTACATCTTTTTGGTAGTAAAGCAGAAGGTTATTGTTTCAAAAGAGGTTGAATCACATTGTTAGTCGTGTTTAAGCTTTTGAAAAACAAAAAAAAAACCTTTCTACATAAAACAAGCAAACAAAAAATCAGGAGCATTAGTTGATACATTAAGATCTATTGTACTGGAGAAATATTGAAGGAACCTGAAGGAATCCCTAGCCTGATATTGCTAGAGTCCCTTCCAATTTTCAGGGGATCACTGGGATCCCGGGACACTGTTAGTTTCAACCCCTCTATAATTGGTCAATGATGCTCTTTAAAGCCATTTGCTGCCAATGACAAAAGTGTGAGCATGTCTTTGCCAATCTTGATAGATCAGTAGTTAATACTCTATGCTCCAAATTCTGAAGTTATGGATTTTTACCCCGGCTAAGCAAACATTTTGGACGACTGACAGCTGAAGTCATCATGACATATATATATTTCTTGCACCAATGGACAAACAAAAAGTACTATGCCTTTGTGGTATGGCCAGCTACTGATGGCTGGGATTGAAAGATGTGCTGGTGTGAAAAACAACCTGCTGTGGCAGTGTACACCAACTACTGCAATATATAAGTTAAATACCTCTGTATGTGGCTTTCAGCTGCAATGACATAGCCTTTGTTTTATAATCTGTTGGTAAGGGATAGAACATCAATCCTCTTTGAGTGAGCATGCCCCACTGGGTACTCATTTTAGGGCTACGTGCACAATTGAGCTACGTTTTCAAATGTTGATTTAAAGAAAAATCTTTGGGTTTTCTGTACCCTTTACTTTCGAAGTTAATTCCTTCTTGTTTTTCAAAATTTTAGACTGGTCCAATTTGAAAAAATGAAGAAGACAATTAAAAGTGGGTGCAATTTGAAATGTAATTAACCCAAAGATAAGAAAATATGGGAAAAGAAGAAATCACTTGTAACAAGTAATTTCTTCTTTTCCCAAAATATTTCCTCAAGAATGAAATCACAGGAAGTGAAAACAAGGGATTGTGCTGGAAGGGGATAAGGATTAACCATATGAGTCTCAACTCTTTCCCAAACAACACTGTTTAAGTAATACACATTGTTGATAATCAATAAATAATTGCCAAATGTCATTTATAACTTAGTTTTCAGACAACTTTAGAGCAAAGGATAGCAAACTTTTATTGATAGCTGATTTTAGCCAAAAGTACTTTATTATAGGATTTTGGAAGGGTTAAATTGAATATAACAACGTTCAAATTTAGCACTCGCATACTCGCAAAGTGCGAGTAAAATTTAGTAAATGCGAGTTCAGAATTCCGCAACTTGCTTTTTTCTGCGAGCACATTTTTCTGGCAAATTACGATAGGGAAAGAGCAAAAGTAAATTAGACCGGAACAGGAAAATATTGTTTATGCGCGTCGCGGATGCGCAGTCACTCAATCCAATCACCTGGACGCATTGTTTACCAATTTATTCAAATTGTCTTCTATTTTCGTGTTATTAGAAAGCGACTATTGGTCAGAATCAAGTATGACCTATGATCTATACCACAAAGCACTGCGCTGAAGGTCAAAGTTCGTTTTTCAATAAACCGAAAGTTAAATTCAAAACCATGCTAACGATTGACAAATTCGTCTTGAAACGACCGAACGAGTCTGGTCGGGTCTAACAATAACAACAAATGTGCCAGAAATGACCACTAATCGTCTACCAATACGTCGATGTCCAGTCCATCAAGTAAACAGACTGCGGCACTCAAAACAGTGAAAAAGTGGGGAATGGAACTCGGTCTAAGTCTGGATTACGAAGTCTGTAACTATTTTAACACCTTGAAAAATTCAACAACTTGTTGAAATTGTATTGTGTAACTTCTTTCAATTTTGACCAATCAAAAGTAATTTTATCTGGTAATGGGTAAACAGTTGTTATTAGATGGAGTTTGAATTTACTTCAGTCAAAACTGACTTAGTTTAAATCTTATTAAATACTTTTTTATCATTACCTTTATACCTGTAATTTGAAATTAGACTAGTCAGCTTTCATTGTTTGTAACTTCCTAATCACTTAAATTTTAGGATGAGAAAACAGTACTAAATTAGAATACATACTGATGAGATGCCAAATGATATTACTATCCCGGAGTAGTCTGTGTTTCAGATAATCAGTATGAAATATGTTGTTTATCACATTATTGGTAATTGCCCATGTTTTGGTCAGTATGTCTACCTGTATGCTTATTCAGCCCATCACAGTGATTTCATTTGATAAGATTAATGTTACATAGACCAATTAAGCATACATGTAGGCAACAAAATTGTCTATCTAGTACCAGTGAGAGTCAGACTGATGTTGTTTTTTAGTACTTATCTAGTCACTTACCTGTTTCTTGGTTGATGATGTCATGGATAGTTTCAGGACTCAATCACCTCATTATTAAATAGATATTAAATACACATTCTTGTTTTGTTCATGATTATTTTAATTAAACAGTTTTTACAAGCATCAAAAAGCTTACATTATTCATGTAGTATAGTAATATGACTATAGCCAATTAACTTAACTGTTAGACAGTTTGTACATTCAGTGAAAAATATTCACTAAATCGCCTACTGAAATTTAGCAAGTAGAAATTATGGTTTAGCAAGTTGAAATTTGAAGCACTTGCTAAATTTAGCAAGTCAGAAAAAAAGTTAAATTTAAACCCTGTATAAGAGCTATGGCTAAAAAAATCTGAAGTTGATTATTAGGTTTGGGGCTGGCCTCTGTTTTCCATAATGCGTCTTCCAAATATGGAAACCCACTTTTTCATTTGCTGTAATTTAGGCGGCATGAATTTTACAGTCTGGAAGGGGTGTGAAACAATTGCTGGATAACTCAAAATGTGGGCTGGAGTGATTTAGGACTATTTTGTGTATGAAGTAAATCTAACCTTAAGATTTTCAAGGTAGAAATTGATGGAAACTCTAACCTTAAGATCTTCAAGGTAGAAATTTATGAAAACTGATTTATTGCCAAAATATACAATATATAGATTAACCCTTGTCATGCCGAACCCAGAATATTCCGCTTTTAGCAGGAGGTGTAGACAAGATCAGCCTGCACATAAGTGCAGTCTGATCTTGATCTAGATCTCCTGCTTGTATTTTTTCTGTCAGAGGTGTTTATGAAGTTGATTTCTAAAAGAAATATTGATTTTTGAACACCAAGTTCTATCAGTGCATTCAGCCCTTTGATTTTACAGCAATTCAGTAAAGAAAAAAAATGTCATTTCTTTTCAGATTTTAAATCATGGAAGACTGGGATGATGATTGCACAAGTTCTACGGTGAGTTGTAAACAAACAAAAGTCTTTAGCCAATTACCAGATGCCAAAATTTTAGACAGGTCTAAGTTGAAAGGAGTTGCAGACAACAATCTAAAGTTTATGAAATTTTAGATTTTTCAACTTTCTGCTTTTCATGAGGAGCATCAAAAAGTGTCATTGTGTGGGAATGCATTAAAAGAATAAGGGTCATCAAGAAATCTATAAATTAATTACAGATGGATCTCTTTACCCCAAAGCTGCTGTCATATGGCAGTTGGTAGCACATCTGACTTCCGAACATCAATCAAGAGGTGGCAGGGGTTCGATCTCTGGTGGCGGTATAATATTATATCCTTTCCGACATTTGTCTCTTACCAAAGAGTGGATAATTGTAAACGTAGGTGGGATAACAGCTGGAGACTAGGAAAGGATGTAGTTGTGGTAATGGTGCGAAACTAGAGATGTAACGATACACTCGAATATTCGGTGAATCGAATATTTTTTTACCGGCGAGTGCGTATTGTATTCGTCTGTCTGTGAACCGAATATTGGCAATTAAAAAATGTGAAATATTTTTCCGAAATGCCAAGAGCATAAAACATCCAAGAGTTCATATCTATCCAACATACACAAGCTATAAGGGCAGTTTCATCAAATTCATGAAGAAAGACGCAAATCTTTAAAGCCGTCGCGGCTCCCGTGGGCGATTGTCAGAGGGATCCTCTGAGGCAACTGAATACATAATCAACAAATTTCTATTTCACTGGTGACAGCTATTTATTAGTTGCCTATAAGTGGCATTTTGGGTAGTGGATGATAGATTAATTTCTAATAAAAAGGACAATCGACGCATAACTTTTACCGTCAGTCAGACCTCTGTTAATATCCTACTAACAATCAAAAATCATCTTTTTTAAGTCAAAGTCCTGGATCTACTAGACATTTTAAATCGAGATTTTTAATTCAAATTTTAGTATTTATGACCTAATTTTTCTATCTTATTGACCATTAAGTGCAAATTCTCAAGAAATTGAATGACATAAATTGATAATCTCTCCGAGCAAAGACCAGTGACTTCAATTATGCAATGTATAAATATAAATGTCCAATATACCTTGAATGTTGGCTAAAATTTAAATATTTTGTCTTTTAATTATAATTGATGAATTTCTGAAACAAAAATTTTCATATTAATTGATAAGTTTGTAACAAATAGAAATTTACAACATAATTAAAAATATACAAATTTAAAAGTACAAATATGTGAAAGCCATTATGGGGACATGATTACTTTTGAATGATATAACGTCAAACAATGACGGATCTTGACTTCAACCTTTGTTAGGTTTGAAATTGCCTGACGCCTATGATCGTAATTGCAGAATTATAAAATAGATAACTTGTAACAGCTGTTTGTATCAATAGGATCACAGATAGGCTTAAGTTTGTTTCCTTCTTTTTTTCAAAAGAAATATAGAAATAAATATGTTTGTTCCTAGAAAAAAGTTGTATTCATGAATAAATATTCATATTCATGACCCTGAATTGTGATCTGTTTTCGTATTCATCACTTTCTGTATCGTTACAGCCCTAAGGGAAACATGTCAGGAATCCTTTGTTAGGTGCTCCAACCACCACAATATGACTGAAAAATTGTTTACAGTGGCATTAAACCCCATTCAAAGAAATCTTTACCCCACAAGATCGACTTAACAAGAAAAGTTTTTCTTTAGACTGTTAGAATTTTTAAATCCACATATGAAGATAATGGTTGGCAAATTAACTGATGTAAATAACAAGATTGCAGTAAATTAGTACTTCTGCGATTAACCCATTCCCACACAATGACGCTTTTAAATGCCCTTCAATATACAAGCTTTGGAAAACGTGGAAAATGAAGAAATCGCTTGTGACAAGCAATTTCTCCATTATCCACAATGTTTTCTATCCAAAAAGACCAGGAAATTTAAAATTCCATCAACTTGAAATTGTCGTCTGCAGCTTCTTTCAATTTGGACCAGTCTTAAATTTCACCGTGTGGGAATGGGTTAACCAACTGAAAATTGTGTTTTTTCCAAGCTTTTGAAAAATGGTTATCCATGGGTTGCAACCTTATAATAAACAAGAGTCAAAGCCTAAGTTTTAGTGGTCTCAAAGCACATTGCCAACTTTTTATCATTTGTCACCTATTTTGATTAAGGTATAAAAAGATAATAATGATTTTGATAGATTGTATGGATTCTATCTCCTTCTGAAATATCGAAAGAAAACAAATTTTAGCCTAGAATTAGTAGACGTATTATATTTGTCCTAGTTTTTAAAGCCACCTTGACCAGGAAATTGGACTAATTTGTTAAAACTCGACAATCTGCTCGAATAAGCTTCAACCTATTACCTCACAGTGACGCTTTTAAATGCCCCCTCATATTGAAATGTTTGAAAAACATTGTGGAAAAGGAAGTAATTGCTATCTTCATTTTCCACAATGTTTTCCAATATTTTTTTTCAAGTTGGGTTTTGAAGGACAGGATTGCGTGTGAATGAGTTAATGTATATCAAGAAGGGATCCCTGGTTATCTGGAGGGAACCCTGAAGTAAGAGTAGGGATTCCCGTGGGATCCCATTGAAGCAAAGTTAGTGTCAACCCCTTAAAGCGGGGACATTTTACAAAATTTATGGATCACACTAAAGAACAAGATACCGGGTATTTTGAACTAAGGGGACTGAATCCCCATTATGGTTTTAAAAAACTGGGGACATTTATTTTTTTTTAGAGACAATGCAAAAACAGCCTTGGCAGATCAAGGGTGATACAAACCAATACCATCTTGTTGATTGATTTATTTGTAAACATTTCAATTCAAACATTAAAAAAGACCCAAAACAATCAGCAACATGAAAAGTATCAATTTTTCTTAGAAAAGTACAGGCCTTGCAGGTTTGCTTAAAAAATCTTAGAAGTACAGTTTTTACAATTAGAAAAATACCCCTTCAATGATTTTGTGTTGAGTTCATGTATTAACCCATGTCATGCTGAGCCCGGAATATTCCGGTTTTTGCAGGTGTAGAACAAGATCAGCCTGCACATAAGTGCAGTCTGATCTTGGTCTACACCTCCTGCCTGTACTTTTCCTGCAAGATTTATTTGTGAAATCGATTTCTAAAAGAAAAATTGAATTTTGAACAACAAGTTTTATCAGTCCTTTCAGCCCTTTGATTTGACAGCAATTCAGTAAGGTAATTTATTCAGCATGACAAGGGTTAAGCATATATATTTATATGTTAGATTTGCTGTCGTCATAGTGTATTGTATGTATCCTGACTTTTTAAAGGGCTTATTTTGGCCTTAGAAGTTTGGGAATCATCAACTCCATAGTAATGAAATTCAATGGGTCAAAAATAATTTTATAACCCTTGTCATGCTGAACCCGGAATATTCCGGTTTTTGCAGGATGTGTAGACTAAGATCAGACTGCACATTTGTGCAGGCTGATCTTAGTCTACACCTCCTGCTCATACTTTTCCTTCTCATGTTGTTTATGAGGTTGATTTCCAAAACAAATATTGATTTTTGAACAAGTTCTATCAGTGCTTTCAGTCCTTTGATGTGATAGCAATTCAGTAAGGTAATTTATACAGCATGACAAGGGTTAAGGGGTAACTACAACAAAAGAGAATACCATGAATTTGAGAATTTGAAAGTTAAAGTGCCAACTGACCTTTTCTTTTTTTGTTGATTTTCCTTTTCAAAATCTATTGAAATATGTATGTAACTAATAACCAGGGTTTATTGCAATTGAAACATGCCTTCTTCTATTTCAGGGAGTTCAACCATCTGGATTTGGGTAATGTATCAGAATTCTATCTGGCTCCTAGCAAAGTCTCTCTGGCAATTACCAGAGCTCTAGATAAGGGGTAACAGCATTCTAAAATCCTTACTCCTTGTCTCAATGAGAAGATTCAAATGAGTACTTACAACATAGGGTTAATGGCATAATTGTTAAATATTTAAATCTAAAATCCAAATTATGCCATCCATCTGTAGCACTGTCCTACCAAAGTCTTCCTGGCTACTACCAAAGTAGTTTGCTGTCATTATTAGATCTTAGTCTACTTGCGGTCAAGATTGCAAGAAAAACCCTTTGTGTACTTTTTTTGCCACATTTTCTGTCTGTTCATGTAAGTTTGTCAGAATATTTCTGGTGATAATATCCGGGTCAAGTTTCCATCTTGAAGGTCATGACGTAAAATCTTTGTAAAAAATTGTGTGCATTCTGTATGTCACACTTGATGAGAATGTAAAAAATTGTGTGCATTCTGTATGTCACACTTGATCAGAATGTAAAAAAGTGTGTGCATTCTGTATGTCACACTTGATCAGAATGTTTTTCTATATATGCCTCAGCCATATTCAAATATGGGTCATGTGTCACAGTGTGTTCAGATAGTATGTTACTAGGTCAGATCTTAAAAAAAAATTCTGTGCACAACATTCTCTGTATAAATCAGTGGGCTCGACATTTTGTCCCAGGAGAACCTCTTTTTCGTCTACAATGTTTTCTACCCAGATAGTTAAAAAGCCTTAAACTTCATAAACCTGAAAATAATAGTCTACTACTCAATTCAGTTTGGACTAGTCTTAAATTTTGCTGTCTGGAGATGGATTAATTGTTGGCTGGACACAAGTTGCTTGGGACAATCAAGTCAAATTTATCTTCTTGACCATTCTTGGAGATATAACTTTTAGAAAAAATAATGATGAAGATATTGCTTATAAAAGTAAATTATCAATATGTTGAACAATGGAAGATAACTAATTTGCTCCAGCGCATTTCCAAAGTAATGCCTTTGTACACCCCCCCATTCCAACACAGCATAATTTTAGACTGGTCCAAATTGAAAGAAGCTGCAGACGACAATTTCAAGTTGATGGAATTTTGAATTTTTCCGTCTTTTTGGATAGAAAACATTGTGGATAATGAAGAAATTGCTTGATACAAGCAATTTCTTCATTTTCCACAATGTTTTCCAAAGCTTTATTCTAGAGGGGCGTAAAAAGGAGGGATTGAGTTGGAATGGGTTAAGTAAAATACCTTGGAAAACATTGAAGAAAAAGAAGAAATTTCTTGTAAACCATAACCAATCACAAAATTTTAGACTGGTCCAAATTGAAAGCATTTGCATGTATGACTCTTCAAAGTATGTTTAGTTAGGAAAAACATTGCCTTATACGGTAGAAAACATTGTTAGAAAAGGAGAGATTTGCGTTTTCTTAGCAATTTTGTCTTTTCCCTCAATGTTTACTCAAACTACATTTTTTCAGAGCATCAAAAAGTAGGATTGTGTGTTAATGGGTTTATTTTAATGCAGGGGTGCCAATGTATCCAAAGGTTTTGGAAGAGGCGTACTACGGTCGGTAGAAAATGATGCTGGAGATGGAACAGAGTCTCAAAGTGGTTTTAGCAAAATGAATGGCTTTGGAGGGGGACGTAGCTTTGGTGATTCTCAGCCAAAACAAGTAAATGGGTTTGGGGGAGGGGACAGAAGTTCAGGCTTTGGAAGTAAATCAGCAGGGGGTGGTCAAGGGTTTGGAAGAAAACCAATGCAAAATGGGGATGGTGGTGGTGGATTTGGGTCAGGAAACAGTGGTGGGGGCTTTGGAGGTAATAGAGGATTTGGAAAAAGATCAGATGAAAATAGTGGAGGTGGATTCGGGAAACGTTCAGATGACAATGGTGGGGGAGGTTTTGGTAAAAGTAGAGGATTTGGAGGGGGTGGGGGATTTGGAGGGGGTGGGGGTGGAGGATTTGGAGGAGGCAGAGGATTTGGTAACAAATCTGAGGATGATAATCAGTCAGGTGGTTTTGGTGGTGGTGGATTTGGAAAGAAAGGTGGATTTGGAAATAAGTCGGAGGATGGTGAAGAAAATGGTGGTGGATTCAGGAAAGGTGGATTTGGTGGAGGTAGGGGAGGTGGTAAGTAATCATCTAGTAACTACTATTACAGGGATAATTAAGGCTCAGAATATCATGTGCAAAAATATCTCAATTAGCCAAATCTAATGAGAAATTTAAAAAAAATTTGGTGAGAAATTTTACCAAATCCTTCACTTTTTCATTTTGCTCTGAGATGTTTCTCTCATTAAGCTAGTTTCAATGAGATTTCTGGCAGAAAAGTGAAAGAATCTCTAGATTTCACCCCAAAATGATCCCTGCTGATAAGTGATCTTTCTTATCATCAGCCAAAGATGAAATTTGAAATTTACACAGAATGTTCCTTATCACATGCATTGTTTATTGTAGGATTTTAAAATCTTTTGGGGAAAACGGCACAAAAATAGTCTGAAACAAAGCCTTGAACTTTGATATTTGGTATTTTTGCATCCCCTGGTGGAGCTCTTCCAGGATTGTTCATGATACTTCTTGGGTCACTTTTGGACCCTATTTTTAGCTCACCTGAGCATGAAGTTCAAGGTCACATCCCAGGTTAAATGTTGAACTTGAAACTTTAGCATTTCCAGAACATAGATCCTTCAATTATGGATGAGTTTCAAAATAACTTTACACAATTTTTGGCTGTCATGACTAGATGTGCCATTTGAAAAAAAATATTGTATAGTTCTAAGGTCCAGGTCATTTCAAGGTTGAACATTGAAATTAAGCATGTCCAGTGCATAGCTCCTTCATTTGGACTTCAATATAACTGGTCGCAACTGTTCTCAGTCATGAGTAGATGTGCAATTAGAAAAATATATAAAGATTGAATAGCTCAAAGGTCTTGGTCACAGCTTAATGTCAAATATTAAATTAAGCATAACTAATAATGGATTGATATTGAAATAATTGTGCAAATTTATTCTCTATTATGCATAGATGTGCCATTCGAAACAAATTCAGAAAGCTTCAAAGTCAAGGATGTACATCAATATTGAGCAATTTTGGAATAGAGTAACATATACCTTCATCTCTTTCTGTCAGTTTGTCCAAACCCTTTTCCCTGTTTAATTTATACTTTTTGTGTTAGGAGGATAATCTGTCTCTTGACGGCTCTTGTTCAATCAGATGGTAAAAATGGCTGTTAAATCAGCGTTAAAGTCGAATTTGGAACCATCACAGCAGCAACAAAGAATGGTCAACCCCAATATTTTGGGAGCCAAGTGGACGCCAGGTTCTAATGGACATGGGTGCACATCTGTTTTGCATTTGACTATGAATATGAGGAATTCTATTTTGTCAATTGACCTGATGTCCGTAGTAGAAATGTCAAAGTTGGCTGATTGATCTCACTAGTTTCAGAGATTTCTTTCCCTTTTGAATTACGTCACACAGGTTGTCTGCAAATAACTTGTAGAAAGAAACAAGGAAGTTCCTATGAAACAGGAGTCGACACTAACAGTGTCTCGAGATCCCGAGGATCCCTGAAAATTGGACCCCAGCAATCTTTGGCTAGGGATTCCCTTAGGATCCTTCAATATTTCTCCAGCACAATAGATCTTAATGTATACATCAACTAATGCTCCTGATTTTTTTGTTTGCTTGTTATTGTAGAAAACATTGTGGATAATGAAGAAATTGCTTGTAACAAGAAATTTCTTCATTTTCCGCAATGTTTTCCCAGGCTTTTTTTAAAAAGTTTGGCTTAGACTGGCAGGATTGTGTGTGAATGGGTTAATGTATATCAAGAAGGGATCCCTGATTATCTGGAGGAAACCCTGAAGTAATAGGTAGGGATTCCTGTGGGATCCCACTGAAGCAAAGTTAGTGTTGACCCCTGTGAAATATAAGTTTTATTTCTGTTTGTATTTATGTAAGTGATAATCATGCAGTATGAACTTGGATCCTTTTTGATGAGCTTTGAGATAGTTTGAGAATAATCCAGTCTTTATTTTGTCATTCCCCTAACCTTTTGCCTAAGTCAGTCGAAATAATTTCCCCCTTTCTGCAAATCAGATATTTGTCCAAAACGTAAATATTTACCAAATGTCATTATGTGTCCACTCAAATTTTGAAAATGAAGACGCCAAAAGTCATTTAAGAGGAGACATTGAGCAAAAAGGAGAAATTAACACAAGAAACTACATCTTAATTTACAACAATGTTTTCTTATTCAAAGACACAAAATTTATGGACTTTAAATGGAGAATTGAATAAGGTACTGCATTCTTTATCCAGTTTCTTTCAATATATTTTCAGAGGGGGGGGGGTTCGGGTTGTAGAGTTAGGAAAGGGGGGTATGAAAAACAAAATCCTTAAGTTTGTGAAATTGAAACTGGGATTTTAAAATTCAAAAAATTAGTCCCCTTTGCTCAATCTTGATGAGCCACCGTCATAGCGCAGTCAGTAGCGCATAAGACTCCCAAACTTCAATCATGAGATGTCATAGGTTTGATCCCTGGCGGCAGCACATATCCTTTCCGACACTTTTCTCCCACCAATGGATTGATAATCATAAACCTGAGTGGGATAGCAGTTGGAGGCTAGGAAAGGATGTAGTGGTATTACTGGTGAAAGATATACCATAAATCCATTGTGAGGTGCTCAAGCTGACGATATGACTTAAATACTGTTAAAAATGTCGGTAATCCCCATTGAATTAATCAATCTTCATGAATCTTGGTGAGGTTTTAAGGATAAATCTTGCTGAAAATTGGAAGGATACATTGGAAAATACCAGAAAAGGGGACATTCATGACAATTTCTTTGTTCACACTCTTGGACCACAATTTGGATCAAATTTGATGAAATTGGTCTGATTGGTCTGATTGTTTTTTAGGTCATAACTTATGTAAAGCGGGTTAAAAAAAGTAAAAAAATAAGTTTTTAGAACGGACGATTCTTTAGCAGACGGCAAAATTTTATAAACTGCCAAATAGTCCACTTAGTGTATTGAGCACAGCTATACAAAGTTAACAATAAGAAGCAGACAAGGTGATAAAATTCGAAAAAGTTATAACTAACTCTTTATTGCATAGACTCTAAGAAGCTTTCAACAAATTGAAAGCAGACAATGCAAAATAAATTATTAAAATCAAACAATTGTTTTGACATTGGATATAGTTATTTCATCTTATGAGAGTTTGGTAAGACTAGCATCGTATTAATAATTGATGCATTGGTGCTTTAATGTACCCATATTACGACCTTAAACCATTTATTAGCTCTTCCAAAAAATAAAATTTTACTTAGATTTTAATGCAAACTGCAATCTTAGGACTATTTCAGAAGAGAAATCCTTATAATATGAGAATAGAGAAAAGGTTAAAATGCTCTCAAAGTAATTGCCAGTTATCATTCTATTCATATGTTGGTATCAAATCGGAATGTTATCTTGTACTGTTAATTCTCCGCCGGCGTATTTTGAGAGAAACTAATGGAAATTATTGAAGCACCGAAAGGCTGCTTGCCAATTCTTGAACTCGCTAATATGTCTTTGAGTCTTGCTCTCGCAAAAATTAAGATGACACAAAAATTACCCTATTTACAGTAAAAATCCTTTTTAAATGGGAAGGGTCAGTTGGAAAATGCAGTAAAAAGTGTTTTTTTGTGTCAAATTGATCAACATAAACAAATTTGAAATGCTTTTGAACTACTTATTTCACAAATGAGACCTGCATTGAAGGTTCATTTTCATGGCCTTTTGTTTGAGAACTTTTGTGAGCATTGTAAGACCATTTTGGCCCTCTTGTCTAGTTAGTCTAGTTTGAAAACATGTAAAAATCTTACTTTGAGCCATTTTTAGCTCTACTGGCCGAAGGCCACTAGAGCTATAGCGATGGCTTTTTCCCGTCCGGCGTCCGTCCGTCCGGCATCCGTCTGTTAAACTTTTCTTCGTTTACGCGATAAAGTCCACAGTTTTCATCGGATTCTCTTCAAACTTTCACAGAATGATTGTACCAACATAAGGATAGTTCCTTTCGAAATTTGGAATGATCCGTCAAGAAACACAGGAAAAGGGGCCTTATGAAAATTTAATTAAAAAATCTTCGTTTACGCGAAATAGTCCACAGTTTCATCGGATTCTCTTCAAACTTTCACAGAATGATTGTACCAACATAAGGATCGTTCCTTTCGAAATTTGGAATGATCCGTCAAGAAACACAGGAAAAGGGGCCTTATGAAAATTTAATTAAAAAATCTTCGTTTATGCGATAAAGTCCACAGTTTTCTTCGGATTCTCTTCAAACTTTCACAGAAGGATTGTACCAACATAAGGATCGTTCCTTTCGAAATTGGGTATGATCTGTCAAGAAACATGGGAAAAGGGGCCTTATGAAAATTCATTTAAAAACTCCATTAAAAATCCTCGTTTACGCGATAGAGTCCACAGTTTTCTTCGGATTCTCTTCAAACTTTCTCAGAATGATTGTACAAACATAAGAGATCGTTCCTTTTGAGAATGGGTCTGATCTGTCATGAAACATGGGAAAAGGGTCCTTATGAAAATTTAATTAAAAAATTCTTGTTAACACTCTGGAGTCAATAGTTTTCATCGGATTTCCTTCAAACTTTCACAGAATGATTGTACTATCATAAGGATTATTCCTTTTGAAATTTGGTATGATCATTCAAGAAACACAGGAAAAAGGGGCCTTATGAAATGTTTAATAAAAAATTCTCATTAATAATCTAGAGCCAACAATTTACAACGGATTCTCTTCAAACTTTCACAGAATGATTGTACCATCATAAGGATTGTAACTTTTGGAATCGGATATGATTCCTCAAGAAACATGGGAAAAGGGGCCTTATTAAAATTTAATTCAAAGATCTTTGTTAACACTCTAGAGTCCATAGTTTTCATCTGATTGACTTCAAACTTTCACAGAATGATTGTACCATCATAAGAATTGTTCCTTTCAAAATTTGGTATGATCAGTCAAGGACCACGGGAAAAAGGGGCCCGATTAAAACTGGATTGAAAAAATCCTCGTAAACACAATAGAGTCCATAGTTTTCAACAAATTCTCTTCAAACATTCCCAGAATGATTATTACATTAAATGGATTGTTCCTTTCGGAAGTAGGTTTGATCCATCAAGTTTCATGGGAAAAGGGGCCCTATGAAAATTTAATAAAAAAAATCTTAGTTAACATGTAATGGCCCTAGATTTCACCTGATTGACTTCAAACTTTCACATAATGATTGTACCATCATAAGGATTGTTCCTTTCAAATTGGGTCTGATCCATTGAGAAACATAGGAAAAGGGGCCTTAGGAAAATTCAATTAAAAAAATCTTAATTAATGCTTGTAAGTCCACAGATGAGATGGGGTTGTCTTTATACCCAAACAGAATAATTATACTTTTGTAAGAAGAGTTCCCTTTGGAATTGGTTCAGATCCATCAAGTAACATGGGAAAAGGGGCTATATGAAAATTCAGTTAATAAAACCCTGTTAACACAATAAAGCCCACAGCTTTGATCAGATTTTGTTGAAACTTTCACAGAATGATTGGAAGGTCATAACTATCATTCTTTTCATAACAGGGTTTGAACTGTCAAGAAGCACAGGAAAAGGGGCCTTATGAAAATTTCATCTATAAATCCTTGTTACCAAGTCCAGAGCTTTCACAGAATGTTTGTACCATCATAAGGATTGTTTCTTTCCAAATTGGGCCTGACCTGTCTAGTATCATAGGAAAAGGGGCTGTATGAAAAAGTATTACCAAATCCTCATAAACACAACAATGCCCTCAGTCTTTATCAGAATATCTTCAAACTTTAATAGAATGATTGTACCATCATTTGGATTGTTCCTTTATAAATTAGGTCTGATTGGTTAAGTGACACAAGAAAAGGGAGCTTATAAAAATTTTATTACAAAACATCATTATTACAATAAAGTCCTCAGTCTTTATCATTTTCTTCAAACTATCACTAGGATTGATCCTTTGTACATTGGGTCTAATTTGTTAAGTTTCACAGAAAAAGGGGCCTTATGAAAATTTAGTTACAAAAATTCTTGACACAATTCAGTCCACTGTTTTCATTGATTCTCTTTAACTTTTAAAGAATGATTCTACCTTCATTAGAATTGTTCCTTTTGAAATTTGGTTTGTTCTGTAAAGTATCATGAGAAAAGGGGCCCTATGAATATTTCACTATAAACTCATTAACACAATAAATTCCACAGATTAAACAGATTGATTGTACCATCATTCCAATTGTTGATTTTGACAGTGGATCTGACTATAGCAAGGGTCACATAAAAAGGGGCCTTATGAAAAACTTTTTTAAATATTCTGGTTAACACAATGATGTCCCTTGATTTCACTGGAATCACTTCAAAATTTCACAGAATGATTGTACAAATACTTAGATGGTTCTTTTCAGAACTGGGTACAGTCCATCAAGTATCATGTAAAAAGGAGCCATATGATTTTTTTTTTTTAAATATTCTAGTAAACATAATGAATTTCCAATATTTCATCGGATTCACTTTTAACTTCCATAGAATGATAAAACCAACAGTAAAATATCACGGGAAAAGGGGCCCTATGAGAACTTGAATTTAATATCTTTGTTAACACAATAAAGTCAACAGTTTTATTGGATTCTCTTCAAAGATGCATGGAATAATTGTGGCATTTGAAACACAGGAAAAGGGGCCTTACAGATTATCATTCAAAACATTCTAGTGTATGTGATGAAGATCACAATCATTATCAAGTTGTCTTTTAAATTTCTTTTAATGGCCCTTTCCAAAAACGTGGTTTACTTCCCTTTGACCCAAAGTCGTTAGAGTGATTTCCCTTTGTACGGGTAGCAAATTTTGATAGAACTCCGTGAACCACGGAGGATGACGGCTTTCTACCAGACGAAAACATCGACTTTTCAACTTTTGAATTTGCTATTTGAAGAAATACTTGCGTGCCAGTAATTCAAAAAGAAAACTGAAAACTAAGTGTTTTTAGACCGACAGCTTAATTTCAAATTATGTGTTTCAACCAATATTTCATTAAAAATAACCTTGACAGATGCATATTATGTCAAAGTTATATTAGAATGAAGTCTTATGTTGAAAGATTATTTATTTTTTTACCAGCCATTTTCCTCAAGATCTTTTCCTTAACATAAATAATATTTATCTATAACATAGAAAAAGGAATGGATAAAGAATTATACTGTAGAAAAAAAACAAAAAAAAACTCTCCTATCTGAAACAGGATTATTATCATCATATTAACATGTAAAAATATGTCCAGCATCATCAAATACACGTACTTAAAATAGATTAACCTATATATATGTTACTGTTTTGCCAAATTTTAGACCCGTCTAAAAATCAAAGTCCTTGCAGACGACAATTCAATTTTATCTTAAAAATAGTCATTCAGTAGGATAGAAAATATTGTGGAAAAGGAAGAAAGGAAGAACGTAAAAACACAGGGACGTAAAGACCAGGGATTGAACAGGAAATTGTTAAGGGGTTGCAAATTAAAACCAATATATATCATTGTGAAGCATTGTCGTGTGTCCTATCAGCATGTCATGTGTGTACTTTACTTTGATCATAAGAAGTCATCTCTTTGTCACATCTGCTGTATTTAAGTTTTCTTGGTAAATAATCTTTGCAAACCCTTTAATATTTTCTTGTTTCAGTTTCGTTTAACTTATTTTGGAAACTTGAATGAGAAGTTCATTCTTTTCAAAAATATTTCCATCAAAACTGTATTTATACATTTTTTCTCTTTTATCGAAGATAACTTATTTTGACATAGGTCTAAATTTTATCTCTCATTTCTTTTCGTTTACTTTGATGGATTATGTTATAAATTTATCTGGAATAACTTTGTGCTCATATATTCTGAAACAATTTTAAAGAAACAACATGATGTATATTATTTAAAGGGGTATTCAAAAGAAAGTCATCATTAGACTTTGACAACATTTTGTTCAAGTTTAATGTGCAATAGTTTCTACATCTCTGCAATGACTTAAGATTTGTTTCGAACATTCACTCATTTATAATGGGCCTTACAATGTAAGTCAATCTTTTAACCCCTTACCAGGCAAAATCTTAGACTGGTCTTAGATGAAAGTTGCAGAAGGTGATTAATTTCGGGGATGAAAAGGAATTCCTTGCTACAAGTAACTTCTCCTTGCTCATTATGTTTTCGACATATTATGTTCTCTAGTGTGTAGAAAAAAAGGGATAAGGAGGTAATGGGTAAACCAATTCCCACATAATTGCTGCCTTTTGACACCCTTCAAGAAAAGCGATTTGGAAACATTTTTGATAATGAAGAAATTGTTACAAGGTTGGAGCAATTCCTTCATTGTCTATGTTTTCTGCCATAAATGAAGAATTATTTAATTTAATCAGCTTAAACTTGTCATCTGCATCTTCTTTGAATTGGGACCAGCATATTAATATTTTGTTTCTGAGAATTGGTTAACCCATTCCCTAACCATCCTACTTTTGTTATGTGGGAATGTGTTAACTAGCTTCCGCTTATTTACGCCCCTAAAGGAAACGACTTTGGAAAACATTGTAGAAAATGGAGAAATTGCTTGAAACAAGCAATTTCTTCATTTTCAACAATGTTCCTACCCTACACGCGAGATATTTAAATTCTATCAACTTAAAGTTGTTATTTGTAACTTCTTTTAATTTGGACCAGTTATATTGTCTGGTAAAGGGAAAGCAAGGATTTATTACCCAGGCAATCATTGGAGTTGAATCTAGTTTTGCTGTTTACAAACAGCTCTTATTTGGTATCTTACAAAGGTTCGTTCACCTCTGAGTGTGATTGCATCTTACCTCTAATAAAATGTGTTTGATCTGAGGAAACATTTTGACTTTTTTACTAACATGCGCATTTCAAAGCATTTCAACACATAAATTACTATATTTCTTTATTTTTCGAAGAAAGCAAAAGATTTAATATTCAAAACAGATATGGTGTACACAAATGAAATGTGAACTTCAAACGCAGATTTATATGCAATATAAAGGAAAGTATTTCCTATGACCATTTTTGAAGTTCACCTATATTATATCTGAAATGTTGTCTGTAACATTAATTTTGACCAGTCTAAAATTGCGTTATTCGGTAATAGGTTAAAGACATGGGACCAATAATTACTAAGGCCTTATTTACTTTATAATCCTTTTCAGAGACAAGTCACTCTAGGAGATCTTTTTGTACATATTTTATTCATTATATATACTCTTTGTCCCTATAAACAGTGGTTACTCTTATCCGAACTAGAGTTTGAAACTTGCTTTTTTTTAGCGGCGAGCTTTAGTGATGGTGCCGTGTCCATTAATTGGCCATCAACTATTTTCCGTCGATAATTAAAGTATACGGAACAATAAACTCGTTTTTTTCTGAGTCAATTTAATTAATGCCTTATTATCTGACATTTCTTTTATCTAAATTTGCTACCCGGAAGTAGAATTGGGGCCGTTTTGTATTTTCACCACGTGGGAGAGTATTCATAGGGCAATAACTCTTTCAACGTATTTTCGGAATGGGCCATTGTCGGGTTGTAAGGAAAGTTCCTTTTGGAATGAAATTGATCCATCAGAAAACACAGGAAAAGGGGCCTTATTGATTTTCATTCAAAACAATCCTGTTTATGTGATTTAGTCCACAATTATTGTCAGATTCTGATGAAATATTCACAGAATGATTGTAGGGTCATAAGGTAACTTTCTCTTGGAAATGGAGTGGATCCATCATGAAACATGGGAAAAGGGGCCTTGAGTATTGTTGCTTAAAATGATAAAGGGGATAAAGCCCTTTTTTTTTCTTTATGCATTCTTCTTTGAGCAATTAACTCCCTTAAATATTAGATTTTTTTAACGGAAAACTTGATAACCAGTAGAGTGTCTCAGGCCCTCATGGGCCTCTTGTTAAAATTTCAGACGTTCATGTAGCTTTCATTAATTTGTTTATTTTTCAGGCAGCTTTGGTGACAGGCCCCCAAGGTGAGATGATTTAACTCTTATAATTGTAACTGCAATAGAGAGAAAATGAAATAAAGTGAAAGTAAAACCAAAAAGCAACTCCTAAAGAATTATTATGCTCCCCAAAAAACTTTTCGGGGGAGCATATAGTTGCCCACTTGTGCGCGCGTCTGTCCTTCCTTCCTTACAGCCGTCCGTCCATCTGAAGTCATATCACGGGAACCCCTTGGCCATATTCTTCCTAGCAAATTTTCATCGGACCCTTTTTAATTTTCTCAATTCAAGGCTGCATCATGGAAAAAGGGGCCTGAATGTAGAAATTAGTTTTTTGCCAATTTCTCCTAGTCAAATAGTCGGAATTATCTGATTTCAAATTTGAGAAGCAAATCAGATCCTCTTTACCTTAAACTTTTGAAAATTTACGTTTAAAAAAACGTGTCATGGGAAATGGGGCCTTAATGTTATTAGCTTTATGTAAGCTCTCTTTTTGTCCTGCAAAAACTTATATTTGCCAAAACTTTTGTTTGGTTACAGATATAGTCTTCATATTTCACATGTGAATTGCTTGTGACAAAGCCTTTTTGTTGGTAGTAAGTTCAAGGTCATCAGTCAAGGTCATGTGTCAAGGTCAAAATTTCAAAAATCTAAACTTTAACATTGTCTATAAGTTTACTATGTTAAGTGATATAACCTTCATATTTCACATGTGCATTGCTTATGACATGACCTCTCTGTTGGTATTAAGTTCAAGGTCACATGTCAAGGTCATTTCTCAAGGTCAAAATTTCAAAAAAAATCAACTTTCACATAGCCCATAGGTATACAATGGGAAGTGATATAGCCTTCATATTTTACATGTGCATTGCCTTTGACATGGACTTTCTGTCGTTTCTATTTTCAAGGTCATCTGTCAAGATCAAGGTCATTTCTCAAGTTCAAAATTTTGAAAATCTTAATTTTAACATTGTCCATTAGTATACTATGGTAAGTGATATAACCTTTATATTTCACATGTGCATTGCTAATGACATGATTTTCTGTTGGTATTAAGTTCAGGTGTTCTGTCAAGGTCATTTCTCAAGGTTAAAATTTCAAAAAATTGAACTAACGTAGCCCATAAGTATACAATGTTAAGTGATAAAGCCTTCATATTTTACATGTGCAGTGCTTATGACATGGACTTTCTGTTGGTTCTAAGTTCAAGGTCATCTGTCGTGATCAAGGTCATTCTCAAGGGCAAAATTTCAAAAATCTTAACTTTAACGTTGTCTTTAAGTATACAATGGTAAGTGACATAGCCTTCATATTTCACATGTGCATTGCTAATGTCATGATTTTCTGTTGGTATTAGGTTCAAGGTCATCTGTCAAGGTCATTTCTCAAGGTCAAAATTTGGAGAATTTTTAATTTAACATCTCCCATAAGTATACAATGGTAAGTGATATAGCCTTCATATTTTACATGTGCAGTGCTTATGACATGGACTTTCTGTTGGTACTAAGTCCAAGGTCATTGGTCAAGGTCAAGGTCATATTATCAAGGTCATTAACTTTCAAATATACCTCCCTTACAAATTGCCAAAATTTCTTGTTCTTTTACATAAATGTTGTTTATTAAATGCCTTAGGTAATGTTCATTTCAATTTTTGACCCAATGAGCCTTGCCATACTAAAATGGTTTTATGCCATGTAGCTTTACATTTTGTGTATATCCTACTCTAAAATAAATCAGTCTATTGTTTCTGCAAGACTACTCAAGTTAGTCTTCATTTTTTGAATGGAGACATTTTTCTAGATAACTTTGATGGTCAAGGTAAAATATTGAACCCTTTACCATATAACAGGGTTCTCCCCAGAAATTTTTGAAGGCGTAGTGGCAAATGCGCGGCGTGTTGTCTGTTAACATCTTGGTATGACTATACATAATAAAGGTCATTAAAAGTGCTTTTTAGCTTGATTATTGACATCTTGTTGTTTTATTGAGAGTTATCTTGAATTATATTCAACTTTTTAATTATTATAAGTTGATTTATCTATTCTGAGGCTTATTTTGATACCAACCAATTGTGACTTTACTCAGCTTACTTCAACTCTCTATCCTATTTGTTGGAAAGGGCACTAAATTGTCTCATAAAAAGGATGTGAAAAGGAAAGATAATGAAAGAATATACCCAAAAGTCTCATGAGTAAAAAAAGTGTCAAGTGCTTGTCTATTAGATAGGATTAGCTTTTCATGCTTGGCCATTTTATCAAGTCTGTCCAAAAATCATATCCTTGAGGACTCTTTAAAAAAGCATGGAGTGTTGGATTGACGAAAAATGCCCTTCATCAGAAAAAAAATAGAAAATATTATCAGTAATTTCAAAAATGTATTTATAAGGTTCCTGTGTGAAATACCTGGTTTCATTTTCAAATTTTGCATCTTAAAGAGCTCCATTAGATTCTCTGTGTAAAATTTGAAATGCTCATTATTTGCCCATTCAGAAGCCTTCAACTGTCTGACACTATAACTATTCTTCTAACAGTACTTTCAGCTATTTGATTTCAATAAGTTAATAAAAAATGTATAATATATCAGCAGTGTCCAACCTATTTCTCAAATTATAACATGAAACTTGATCAAATTTATTAAACAAGTGTCTTTACTCTTCTCTTCTTTAAGTGATTTCAGCACTTTGATTTTCAAAAGAGGATATTGTTTTCCAAATATCATAGCCTGAATGATCTTTTCCTAATTCTAAATAATTATTAAACCATTACTTTTTATAAAAAGAAATCCCTAATTGGCCTAAGGCATTCTTTTCCTGAAGTGCTTTCAGCACTTTGATTTTTATTGGGGTATTATTTCTTTTTGGGTAAAAAACATGAGAGGATGAGATATTATTAGATGATTACTAAAAGTATAATAATATTTTTTCATCAAACTTTTAAAACAAATTTATTGAAAAAATGGGTTGAACAAACAAGGGTACGAATGTTTGAGATAATGCCCTCCATGTTGGATAAAAAATAAATGGACTTATTCCAGAAGATACATGTGTGTAATTATTAAACTGAGTTGAAAACAAGAGGTTACTATAACTAGGATGGCTTCTATACAAATCTGTCTTTAATATTTTGGCAAATTCTCGTAAGGAAAAAAGATCGCGAAAAGGGTATGTTTTCAGCGATCAATGTATGAAATAAACTGACCCAATAAATCTTTCCTTCAAAAAATTAAATTTTAAACCACTGTGGCTTTAGTTTGATAGTTGTCACATCAAATAACCACATCTTTTACTTTTAACTAGACCAATCTCAGCCGAAGTGACAATTTTCCGGAACCGGGTCGCCATTTTGAATTCATTGTTTACATATTGGTACCTATCATGCTTGGTGACTGATAGCGAGGTACCAGTGGGAAACGCGAGAAAAAATCGATAATCACCAATTAGTAAGAGTGTAAGGGTCTTATCAATAGAGGTGTTATGCAATACGTGGTATACAACATTATAGATCAAGAGCCTGTCGTGTCCGCGCTTCTGCAGCCAATTTTAATGGTTTGCTTTACCCTTTCTTCTGCTTGAATTTAAGCCGTATTGGTGACCAAATTTAAGCGTATCGGCGATCTGAAGGCGTATCGGCAAACTCTCTTAATTAATGAAGGCGTATTGGGGCCGATACGCCATAATGGCCTGGGGAGAACCCTGTATAATGATATTGAATTTTACTAGAATCAGACCTGTGAAGCCAATTTTCTTGTGAACTGAACTCTCAAACTATAGTTGCATTCAATTAAAAGTTTTTTGTCGAATAATGGCATACAGATTTGTGACAAAAGCCTTATTCGGGGAGCATAATCAAGTTTAAATTGTCGTCTACAACTTCTTTGAATTTAGACTGGTATGAAATTTTACCATGTGGTAATGAGTTAATTCCTCTGAAAAAAGATAATGAGTGGCTGAATTTAGGCCTTTCAGTATCAATATTCATCCCTTATTCATCCCTGAACCTTTTTTTTGTTTTTTAGCTCACCTGAGCATTAAGTGCTCATGGAGAGCTTTTGTGATCATTGAATGTGTCATATGTTGTCCCTCGTGCAGCATCAACAAATGAAGTGTTTACACTCTAGAGGCCACAGTTTTTACCAAATCTTCATGAAACTTGGTCAGAATAATTGTTAGGTCTTGAGGATGACCCTATTGATTATGGGAGGGTTCTATTTGAAAATACAGGAAAAGGGGCCTTAATGACAATTTCTTTGTTTACCCTCTAGAGGCCACAAATATGGCTCTATCTTCATGAAACTTTGCCAGAATAATTATTAGGTCATAGAGGTGAACCCTATTGATTATTAGAAGGATCTTTACGAAAGTAGGAAAAGGGGCCTTAATGACAATTTCTTTGTTTACACTCTATAGGCCACAATTTTGACTCAATCTTCATGAAACTTGGTCACAATAATTGTTTGATCATGAGGATGAACCCTATTTATTATTGGAGGATTCTATCGGAAAACACTGGAAAAGGGGCCTTATTGACAATTTCTTCATTTACACTCTAGAGACCACAATTTTGGCTTAATTTTCATGAAAATTGGCCAGAATAATTGTTTAGTCACAAGGATGAACCCTTTTGATAACAGGAAGGTAATTTTGGAAAACACAGGAAAAGGGGCCTTAATGACAATTTCTTTGTTGATGCTCTAGAGGTGATCATTTTGGCTCAATCGTCATGTAACTTGGTCAGGATACTTGTTAGGTCATAAAGATGAACCTTAGATTCTGGGAAGGTTCTATAGGATAACACAGGAAAAGGGGCCAAAATGACAATTTCTTTGTTTACAATATAGAAGTCAAAGTTTCGCCTCAATCTTCATGAAACTGATTATAGTTATTTGTCTCTAGTTACATTTTTATCAGCAGACAGTGTAGGTGAGCGATCTAGGACCATCATGGTTCTCTTGTTTCAAAATTGTGAACTTGTCCAAATTCAAAGAGGTAGTACCTTAGCAGACAACATTGTAATGTAAGTACAATTCAAAGAGTAACCCTATTATGAGAGAAAACATTAGGAAAACAGAAGAAATCCACTACAAGCAATTTCTTCTTTTTCAACAATGTTTTCTCAAGTGTAATATCAAAGGGACATAAAAATTGGGGATTGTTTGGGGAAAAAGAGAATTTTGACCCCTCAATCTCAGAAAATCCTCTTTCAAACCCGATATTTTGGGTAAAAAATTTTCATTGTGTTGACAAGGTGAGTCAATTGTGTACCCAAAATTGGGGTTTGTAGGTAAAAGAAGAAAATATTACATTTGGGTAACAAAATCATTCTATCTACTATTTATTAACCCATTACCAACAACAAAATTTTAGACCAGTCCAAATTAAATCAAGTTCAAAGTCATGCTGAACCCGGAATATTCCGGTTTAGGAAGGAGGTGTAGACTAAGATCAGACTGCACTTATGTGCAGGCTGATCTTAGTCTATACCTCCTGCGTATACTTTTCCTGCCGGACTTGTGTATGAAGTTGATTTCTAAAAAAATATAGATTTTTGAACAACAAGTTCAGTCAGTGCTTTCAGCCCTTTGATTTGATAGCAGTTCAGTAAGGTAATTTATATAGCATGACAAGGGTTAAAATGAAAAATAAATAGGGATATAAGGTAGAAAACATTGTAAGAAATGGGGCATTTGATTGTAATAAGCAATTTCTCCTTTTCTCACAATGCTTTCGTAAGCTTTATTTCTTCAGCACATTAAATGCAGGATTGAATAGTAATGGGTTAAGGCATTTGACTTAAAATGCAAGGGTGCTTTTCCTAATTAGAAAAGAGTTATAACAATGATGATATAAAGCTAAACCTCTTAATACATTCCCACACAAACCCACTTTTTGAGGCCTTTAAATATCAAATTAAGGAAAACTTTGTGAGAAAAGGAGAAATTTCTTGTCACTAGGTTCTCTACCATATTTGGCGCTTATATCCCAATCTTAAAGCCTTTTAGGATAGCAGCTGGAGGCTAGGAAAGGATGTAGTGGTAGTACTTGTGTGAGAAATATCAGGAATCCATTTTTAGGGGTCCAGCCATCGCAATATGACTGAAATACTGTTAAAAGAGGTGTTAAACCCCATTCAATCAATCAATCAAAGCTCTTTGAAATGACGTCTGCAACTAATTAAAAAAATATCAGTCAACAATTTTGTCATCTGGTAATGGATTAAAACAACAGCTTGATTGTTTGTAATTATAGATGTTTGTCTATCTAAACAAAATACAGTATTTCTTTGCTAATTATACAACTGAACCAATCACCAGACAACATGCTTTTTAGACTTGTCCAGAGATTGCAGACAATATCAATCTAAAGTAGAAAAAGATATTTCTTCTTGCAACCTAGTTTTCCCTTTCACAGTTTTTTTCTCAATGTAAATCTGTAGGAGCATAAAGATAAGTTAAAAAGTGGAGATTAAATCATTCAACACCATGCCGCTGGTTTATGCCCCTCCAGAAAGAAGCTCTGGTAAAAATTGTGGAAATGAAGAGATAGCTTGTGACAAGTAATTTCTTCATTATCCACAATGTTTCTACCAAGAAGAAAAGAAATTCTAAAATTCCATACACTTGAAAATGTTGTCTGCAACTTTTTTGATTTTGGACTTGTCTAAATTTTTGTTGAGTAGGACTGGGCTGCTTTGCTTCTATTGCATTTTACATTACAGACTAACATGTATTGGCCCATTTTCACACAATCGTTCTTTTTGACGCCTCCAAGAAAAAAAGCTTAGGAAAACATAGTGGAAAATCAATTTCTTCATTACCCTCAATGTTTTCCACCATAAATGGCATAGGTTTTTAAAATTTCATAAAGATTTGTTTCCTGGTAATGGATTACAAAAAGTGCTTGCTTAATCAATTTTTGTTGCTCTTTTTCTGTGCTCTTATTCATGAACCTACAACCATGAAACTTCATACAATTGTTGCCAATGATTCAAGGAAGTGTTGTATTGTTTTTGGGTCACAAAGGTCACAATTTGACTTTGAGCTTTGGAAACCGTTTGGATACTATAGCTCAAAGGCAATTTGACCCAGGACTTAGGTAATTTATACAAATGTTATCCATGACCAAAGGAGGTACCCTATTGTTTTAGGGTAACAGGTCGCAGGTCAACTGTTTAACTTAGAGTTTATTCTAATGTCTATTAATCCATTACCAGACGGCAAAATTTTAAACAGATCCAAATTGGAAGGAGTTGCAGATGACAATTTATAATTTAAGAATTTTCAGCTCAAGTGAGCTATTGTGATCACCTTTTGTCGTGCGTCCGTCCATCATGCGTCGGCCGTCAACAATTTCTTTAAACTATATCTCCTCCCAAACCACTGGGCCAATTTGAACCAAATTTGGCAGAAATGTATCTTAGGTGGTCCCCTTCAAAAATAGCTAAAAGAATTGAAATCCGTTGAAAACTCTGGTTGCCATGGCAACAAAAGTGAAATTTTAAATAATCTTTAAAAATCTTCTCCTCCTGACCCGGAAGGCATAGAGCCTTGATATTTTGCATGAAGCATCAGTATGTTGACCTCTTTCAAAATAGCTTAAATAATGATCCTCAGGTCCCCAGGGGCGGATCCCCAGGGGTGTTGGTTTATAGAAATAATGAACGATTTTTATGCCCCTGCATCGATAGATCAGGGGCATATTGTTTTACCGGTGTCTGTCTGTCTGTCTGTCCGTCTTTGTCTGTCCATCTGTCTGTCTGCAAAACTTCCAACTAAACATTTTTCTATAACTTCACCCCTAATTAAGATACAATGCTAATATTTGGTATGTAGATAGATCTCAACAAGGCACAACTGGGGAAGGTCATTTCATCAAGGTCAAGGTCAAAATTTTAACCCTTTTCCCTAAAACATTACTCAAAAACTTAACCTGCCAACTAAACATTTTCCTATAACTTCATCCCTAATTAAGATACAATGCTAATATTTGTTATGTAAATAAATCTCAACAAGGCGCAAATTGGGAAGGTCATTTCATCAAGGTCAAGGTCAAAATTTTAACCTTTTTCACTAAAACATTACTCAAAAACTTAACTTGCCAACGAAACATTATCCTGTAACTTCATCCCTAGTTAAGATACAATGCTAATATTCGTTATGTAGTTAGGTCTCAACAAGGAGCAACTGGGGAAGGTCATTTCATCAAGGGTAAGGTCAATCATGACTCTTGGGTCCCAAGTGGCGGAGCTCCAGGGGGTGGGGTTTATATAGAAATAAAGAACTATTTTTTAAATGACATCTCCTCCTAAACCATTTGGCCAATTTGAACCAAATTTGGCAGAAATGTTCCTTAGGTGGTCCCCTTCAAAAATAGCTAAAAGAATTGAAATCCGTTAAAAACTCTGGTTGCAATGGGAACAAAAGTGAAATTTTTAAAATAATCTTTAAAAATCTTCTCCTCCTGACCCAGAAGGCGTAGAGCCTTGATATTTTGCATGAAGTATCAGTATATTGATCTTTTACAAAATAGCCAAAACCATGATCCTGGGGTCTCCAGGGGCGAGGCCAAAGGGGGGGGGGATTATAGGCTTGAAGCAACAGTTCACAGACTTCTTTCTTAATTCTGAAATTTTAACCCAGGGATCCAGAGGGAGGAAAAAAGATTTTCCTTCTTTCAAATCTGCACTCAAGTCTTGGAATTTGTAATTTAGACTTTTGGATCCCCAGGTTCATAGTCTTTATATGTAAGTGTGGCCCACTTGTATCATTATCCTAACCTTTACATTAAATTAGACTGTTGAAAGAAAAAGAGCATTTATTTCAGGTGAGCGCCCCCAGGGCCAATGGCCCTCTTGTTTAATTTTTTCATCTTTCTTGGAAGAAAAGATTATATGAAATGAAGCTTGTAACAAGCAATTTCTTCATTTTACACAATATTTTTCCAATTGTTTTTCCTGAGGGGGGTCCAAAAGCATCATCAACTGGGAATGGGTTTATTTGCTTTATTTTGGAGCTCTATGACAAATTGCTTTGTACAGGTAGATTGTTTGATACACATGGCCACTAAGATAGTTTGACAGTAAATTGATGATGAGAAATTGAAGCAGACAGGTTCTGTTGATGCCCACTTGTTCAGAAATTCTGCTTGACCTTAACTCAACCCAACCCCACACAATGACGCTTTTGATATCCCTCAAGAAAACAATTGGGAAATCATTATGTAAAAGGAAGAAATTGCTTGCTTAGTTTTCCTCAATGTTTTGTACTCAGAAAGTTGATAAAATAACTAAAGTTTCCTGAACTTTAAAGTGTTGTCTGCAACCTATTTCAATTTGGACTAGTCTAAAATTTTGTCATGTGGTAATGGATTAACCCTTTCCTGTTTCAAAATTTTGTAGACCTGCCCAAATTCAAAGGTTTTGCAGACAAAAATTTTAAGTGGATTTTATTTGAAAAATAACCGTTCAGTAGGGTAGAAAATATTGTGGAAAAAGAAGAAATTGCTTGTCACAAGCAATTTCTTCTTTTCCCACAATCTTTTCTCAAGTATAAAACCACAAGGACGTAAAAAAGTGATTGTACAGGAAAGGGTTAAACCCAATGAAGTCAAGAACATGTATTGGTTCGTATACAGGAACTAGTTTCCAGTCTCAATATGAGTGGTATTCCCTAACCCATTACCACATCATCCCTTGTACAGAATGAAATGGCTGTGGAAAGACTTGTGCAAAAATGAGAAACTTCATGTATAAAAGCTCTTCAAATTGTCCTCTGTAGCTTCTTTCCATTTAGACCATCAGAAAATGTTTTCTATTTATGGTAAAATGATTTATTTGTCCTGTATTTTCAGGGGTGGAGGATTTGGAAGTGGAGATAAGCCGTCAGGTGTGTCCTTTAATTGTGAATAGATATCTGTTTGTCCGCTTCACTATGAAAAATGATGTGTAAATTCCGTAGTGGCTGATTTACATTTAGTAAGCCTGTCTTAAGTTGTAAATAATGAATGATCAGCCTTCATAATGGAAGAATGAAGAGAACTAGAGTTGCATTCTTTTTGCAAAGTTTCTTGAGATTCTGATTTAAGAAAAATTATTCTTCAGATTAAGATTTTTAAGCCAATATATGAGAATTTTTAAAAAAAAAATTAAGTTCTTCAAGCATATCTAGCATTGGCTTAAATGATGAGCCTTGATAATGTAGAACTTTTTATTCAAAACCAGAAAACTGTTCTTTAATACATCTCATAAATCTTATTATTTCCCTGCTTCAAAAAGAGGGGGATATAATGGCTTACCCATGTTCGTCTATCCATCAATCCATCCTTCTGTAACCAATATTTTCTCCGCACTTTTCTCAGCAACTATTCATAGCATTGACTTGAATTTGGTGTGGAGGTTCATCGAGGGATCCTACTTGGTGCTTACAGAATTCAGGTCCGTTGGACATTGATTGTACAGTGGTATATGTTGGTCGAAGTTTCCTTGGCAACTATTCAAAGCATTGACTTGAAACTTGATGTTGAGGTTCATCTTGGGGCCCTCCATTGGGCTGCTTGTTTTCTACTTTCTGTTTTCTGACATGGGTGTTTTTCAGTCAATCTTTTATTCTTGGACATTGCCTGGTATACTGGTATCTCTTCAATGCTTGATGTGGAGGTGAAGCCTTTTGTCCTTTAAAGTGCTTACTGAGTATGTTCCATTGGGGGAGGTTTTCATTTTCACTGTTGTATGCGGTATTGAAGTTAAAAACCATTTTCCTTGATATTCATGACTAAAAGGAAGCTGTTGGTATTCAGCAATCAAGTTATATTCTTCTTCAGCGATGAAACAAGATAAAGGCGATCACATAGATTTTCACTTCAAGTTTATGAGGATGCGTGGAAATGAGCGGAATGAGTGAAAACTTGTTTCTGGTTTATCGATTCGAAATACCGTTTTTTTCCTGGAAAAATGCTAAAAATCATCTCTTGGAAAGTTCTGAACAAAATTAACCAAATTTCACAGGATTGACCCTAAGGTGACCCTTTATATGATTTCTTCAAAACATTTGATCAGGTTAAAAAACATGGCTTATACAGTGAAGATTTTGAAAATTTTCATTTCAGAAAACCTGTTTGGATTTCAACCAAATTTCACAGGAATGATCCTTTGTTGACCCTTTATCAGATACTGTCATAGAATTATACTTGCTTATAAACATGGCTTTTATGAGTGGAGGCTTATGTCTGATTTTGGAGGATGGTGTTCAACAAAATTTCTCAAGAATGACGTTTTTGATAATCCTTTCTCAGATATTTGAAGGAATTTCATCAGGTTTGACAATAAAGCTTGGATGTGCCAAATTACAAGTTCGGAACACAAAGGGATGCGAGGGTTATCATTGATACTGCTTATTAATACCTTGTCATCTGACTTGAAAAATGAATCAATAGAACTTCCAGCCACGGCCATAGTGCAGTGATAACACACAGAACTCCTAGTCAAGGGGTTTGATCCCCAGCCAAGGCAAAGCCCTTTCCAACATTTGTCCCCCACCAATGGGTAGACAATTGTAAACGTAGGTGGGATGAGCCGCTGGATGCTTGGTAAGGATCAAGGTAATACTGGTATGAGAAGTACCAGAAATACATGGTTAGGTGCTCCAGCTGTAATGATATGATTGAATAACTGTTTAAAGTCATTTTGAACCCCATTCAATCAATCTATCAATCAAAGAACTTCACTTTGTTTGTGTGAAATAATGTAAAGTTGAAAATTCTTCTCCAGATTTACTTCAAAGAATTAATTGACATTATTTATTTGTTGGATATAAATCAAAGAGGACTCAATTTAAAATTGAATTTCTGTAAACTTTGTTAAATCAGCACATGCAGGCCTGTGGAGCAATACAGGTGCTCGAGTGGCTCTAGTTTAATTTCATTATCTCGAAATTGCCTTCTGCAACTTCTTTAAATTTGAACCGGTCAAAAAATTTTGTCACATAAAAGATTTAGGTGGGGGACCTATAATGTGTCATTTTGGAACATTGGAAATCTGCGGTAGAATTTGTATCTTTTGATTTGGTATTGGAAAATAGTAAATATGACATGAGTAACTTTAGTGAAACAGTAAAAGGGCATTACAGGTAGTCTACCATGAGCAAACATTACCTGGTAACTTGTATACATTGAAAAGAGTAGTATTTGACATTTCAAATTGAAATTCACATGAAAAATTTATACTTATATGCTAGGAATTATTGGAGAAGTAATTGTAACAATTTCTCTTTTTCCTAAGACTTTTTTCCTTTTGAAACTAATCTTTTATTACATCATAACTAAAGATTATGTGATTAAGGATTGTGCAATCATATACAGTTGGATGACCTGGTATTTAATGGGAATATCCATTTGTAGAAATCATCCGATCTGGCCAGATTGTTGGAATATTAACTTTTACAGAATGTGTACCCTCAATAATGTAGACTTTTCTTCTTCTGGTTCAACAGGAGATGGCTGTTTCAAATGTGGAGAATCCGGCCATTTTGCCAGGGAATGCCCAAATGGTATGCTATTTGATCAACCAATTCATTGGTTGATGGGTCAGTGCAAAGCTATTATAAAAATACTTTTGTACTAACCTCGGGTCCCTACCACAGCACAGTGGTAGCACACAAGACTCCTAGTAAAGGGGTCCCGGGTTCGATCCTGGCTGTGGTGAATTCTGAGAAATACCAGGAATCCATGGTTAGGTGCTGCAGCCGCTGTGAATTGACTGAAATACTGTTAAAAGTGGCGTTAAACTCCATTCTATCAATCAATTACCTTGTGGTATTTAAATGAATATCAGTTACATTACAACTGATTTTATATGAGAAATGCCATGTCACAAGCAATATCCTATCTTAACCCATTCCCACACAACAAAATTTTAGACTGGTCCAAAATTAAAGCACTTGCAGACAACCAATTAAAGTTTATGAAATATTAGATTTTTCATCTTTCTGGGTAGAAAACAAATGTGTAAAATGAAGAAATTGCTTGAATCAGACAATTTCTTGTTTATACACAATATTTTCCCAATTATTTTTCTTAAGGGGCATCAAAAAGTGTCATTGTGTGTGAATGGGCTTAAAATGTTTTTAATAAAGTATCTCGGGTTACAGAGAACCAGTGATACCTTTGTTTATGCAGTTATGAATATGTTGTATTGATTATATTTCTAGGGTTTGGTCGCGGTCGACCATTTGGTGAGTTACACCACAGTAATTGTTTGTAGTGGCTTTGCATTTATATCACTGCTTTCATATGTAGACAACCCTTACTAGGATCCCATATCAATAGGTAATGGGGTAATCGACGGATCACACACCCACTGAGCTCCGACAGAAAATTTTATTACCAGATGTCAAAATTTAGACTGGTTATGAAATTTTCAATATTTTACATTTAGAAATCAATTGCTTGTTTGATGCAATTTCTTCATGTTCAACAATTTTTTCTGAACTATGTTTCTTAGGCTTCTAAAGGCGTCATTGTACGGAAATAGGTTAAACAGCGTTATTTTGTAACGTGTATACAAAGAAAAAATAAAATGGTAGGTTGGCTACCTTAACGTTGTAACCAGAGCTTGAATAGGCTGTACAAAGTTTTATAAAGTTTACAATGTTGTCTGCAACTCCTTTTAATTTGGACCATTCTAATATGTTGCCATCTGGTAATGGGTTAAGCCATTACAAAATTAATGCTTTTCTTTATATCGACCCAATGTTGGTCTTCAAAGTTCACTCCCTGTCTAAACAAACAGTTTGATCAGTCAAATTTGTTTCTTTAATTGGCAGCCCTGATTTGTCTATTGTATTATACTTTTCAATTGAACCAGGTTATACAGTTTGAACATTGTACATATTGCATACTCATATCTAGCTTGGCTTTTTTTAAACATTGTATATCGCATATTCATTTTTTGCTCGGCTTCTGTCATAGGAAGCCTGAGGTATTGCTATAGCCGAGTGGTTGCCTGCGTCTGTGTTGTTGTTGTCTGAATATTTTATATCTCTAGTATTACTGAACACATTTACTTGAAACTCGGATTATATGTTAACTATCAAAGAGCAATTTATACCAACAAGGGGGGCAAGTAAGTCTAAAAACATTTTTGAAAGAACTATGTCCTTTAATGGACTTCAAAAAGTTTTGCATACTATCAAGCACTAAAACAGTTGAGCATTTGCATCTGCTTTTGTTTTCTTCATGTGATTTGACATAATTTGATTTCTAACTTTTTGTAAACTGCTAAATTGATTGTGATAGATGACATTTGGTGTATGTATTTTGAGCTGACTTTTATTTAGATCTTTATTTCACCAAGGTTTTGTCAAATTAGCTAGGTGCTTAATTAATTTATAATTAACACTTCTCTGTATTACTTAACACATACATTCTCTAGCAGATATATATGTTACCTTTCTAACTTCTTTAAACATTCCCAAATGAAAATGATTGAGATTGTTCCAAATTGAAGCAGGTTGAAGACATCAAAACAAAGTGGGTTTAAATTTAGAAACAAGGGCCATATGATATTTCAATTGCTATATTTTTCTACTTGTAAAAATGAATAATGTTTTGGTAATGGGTTAATCCATAAAAGGAGGGTCATGTCCAGCTCATTGATTAGGGTGGCAGACTGGTAATTTGAGACATGTAGAGGGTTGCGGGTTTGAAACCTGTCTGAACTGAATCTAGAGGTCCCGGGTTCGATTCCCGACGGCGGCACTCATCCTTTCCGACTATTTGTCTCTCACCAATGGGTCGATAATCGTAGACCTATGTGGGATAGCAGCTGGAGGCTAGGAAAGGATGTAATGGTAGTACTGGTGTGAGAAATACCAGGAATCCATTGTTAGGTGCTCCAGCCGCCGCGATATGACTGAAAGATTGTTAAAAGCGGCGTAAAACCCCATTCAAACAAACTGTCTGAACTGCCCGTCACGCGTGTATTTCCTTGAGCAAGGCATTCAAAGCCTCAGTCCCATTATGTAATATTTAGAAAACACAGATGAGAACTTTGTTGTGATAAGAATCAAAATCATGTAAAAAAAAACAAATTTGATATACTAAGTTTTATATATAATCTCTCACAAATAACTTTAAAACTGGAAGTAAGGACAATTTTCTATTGATACTAGTTGCAATGAAAAATGAACAACAAAGAAAAGGGTAACCTTTTGAAGACTAAAATGAAGACCTTGCATCAATCTTATCCAGTATTTATCCCATTTTGCTTGCAATTTCTTTCAGTTTGAACCAATGTGAAATTTTGCCATCCGTTAATTGGTTACTTAAAATGGAAACAATTTCTTGTTAAATAAACCAAAGAGCCCAGCTGGCCATTATGGCAGTGTCCAACGTTGTGTATATTTATCATTTTGTGCATACATCCGTGATCTTTTTCTGAAATATTCATTCAGAAACTACAAGCCACCGTCATAGCGCAGCGGTAGCGAGTCAGACTCCTAATCTTCAATCATGCCGTGATGGAATGTCCTGGGTTCAAATCCCTGCGGCAGCACATATTCTTTCAGACATTTGTCTCCCACCAATGGGTGGATAATTGTAAACCTAAGTTGGATAGCAGCTGGAGGCTGGGAAAGGATGTAGTTGTAGTACTGGTGTGAGAAATACCAGGAATCCATTGTTAGGTGCTCCAGCGGCCGCTATATGACTGAAATACTGTTAAAAGCGGCGTTAAACCCCATTCAATCAATCAGAAACTACAGGATAGATTTCAACCCAAGTTCACATCAACCATTTCTGAAGAACCCTTTAACCCATTCACACACAATGACAGTTTTTGATGCCCCTAAAGAACAAAGATTTGACAACATTGTGTAAGATCAAGAAATTGTTTGTATCAAGCAATTTCTTCATTGTCCACAAAGTCGCCATAATAACACATGAGGCTCCCAATCTTCAATCATGGGGTATCATGGGTTAGATCCACGGTGGCAGCATATATCCATTCTGACATTTGTCTCTCACCAATTGGTGAATAATCTTAAACCTAAGTGGGATAGTAGTTGGAGGCTAGGACAGGATGTAATGATGGTACTGGTGTGAGATATACCAGGAAGCCATTGTTAGGTGTTCCAGCCGCCGCAATATGACTGAAAAATTATTAAAAGACAAAAAACAACAAAGAAATCCCATCAACTTGAAATTGTGGTCTTAAACAAAAAAATAAATGATCCGATAAGCAGAATGACTTCTATGGGTAAGTTTTATTTCAATATTGTGCATATTGTAAACTAAGTATCTGCTTTCTAGTTAGATTTAAACCGCATTACACAGATTTGTATCAAGAGTTACTCATAATCAGATTGTTTTCATCAAATTTTGTTCTATAAGAAAAGAAACAAAACAAACCAACAAAAAAAACAAAAACAATCATGGCTTCTAGATGCTGGGCATTTTCCAAATATGTGGACAAAACATTGATATTATAACCAAGGTAATTGTTAGCTCACCTTAGCACGTAGTGCTCAAGTGAGCTATTGTGATCCCCTTTTGTCCGGCGTCCGTCCATCTTGCGTCCTTCGTCAACAATTTCTTTAAACAACATTCCCTCCCAAACCACTGGGCCAATTTGAACCAAATTTGGCAGAAATGTTCCTTAGGTGGTCCCCTTCAAAATTAGCTAAAAGAATTGAAATCCGTTAAAAACTCTGGTTGCCATGGCAACAAAAGTGAAATTTTAAAATAATCTTTAAAAATCTTTTCCTCCTGACCCAGAGGGCGTAGAGCCTTGATATTTTGCATGAAGCATCAGTATATTAACCTCTTTCAAAATGGCTAAAATCATGATCCTCGGGTCCCCAAGGAGGAGCCCCAGGGGGGTGGGGTTTATATAGATATAAAGAATGATTTTTTAAATGACATTTCCTCCCAAACCACTGGGCTGATTTGAACCAAATTTGGCAGAAATGTTGCTTAGGTGGTCCCCTTCAAAAAAAGCTAAAGGAATTGAAATTTGTTTAAAACTCTGGTTGCCATGGCAACAAATGTGAAATTTTAAAATAATCTATAAAAATCTTCTCCTCCTGACCCAGCAGGCGTAGACCCTTGAAATTTTGTATGAAGCATCAGTATATTGATCTCTTTCAAAATAGCTAAAATCATGATCCTGGGGTCCCCAGGGGCGGACCCAGGGGGGGGGGGGGTTTATAGGCATGAAGCATCAGTTCACAGACTTCTTTCTTATTTATGAAATTATATATTTTCCTTCTTTCAAATCGGCACTAAAGCCTTTGAATTTGTAATTTAGACTTTTGGATCCCCAGGTTCATAGTCTGTATATGTAATTGTGGCCCACTTGTTTCATAATCCTAACCTTAACATGAAATTAGACTTTTAAAGAAAAAGAGCCTTTATCTCAGGTGAGCGCCCCAGGGCCAACGGCCCTCTTGTCAAGTAAATTTCATCCGAGTTCTACTGGAATGATCCTTGTGCAAGTCTTTTATCTGATTCCTTTCAACCGAATTCCCACATTTTACACGGCTGTCCCTAAAAAAGCTTTGGAAAACAAAATTGAAAATGGAGAAATTTCTTATTTTCTTACCAGAATCATTATCTACTGTAAAAGACAGAATTTATAGATTTCATTATCTCAGAATTGTTGTCTGCGTCTTGGTGATTTTGGTCCAGTGTAAAATTTTGTTTGGCTGTAAATCATTAAAAAACTTGGTCAAGCATATGTAATAAACCATTCAATTAGATCTTGTGAAACTACAGGGAAGATTTCAATGACCACGGTTACACTATTATGATTTAAGCTTTAAAAATGTATATTAAAATTGTTGTTCTCTAAATTTTATGATTTATTACATTTCAGGGGGAAGTGGTGGTAGAAACGAAAAAAGTGGAGAAGATGGAATAACTCTAGGTAGGTTGTTTAGCCCTTTCCTCTTCAAGCCCAGGATATTATGTCACTGTGATTTTTTATTTGAGAAAACATAGTGGAAAAAGAAGAAATTGCTTATAACAAGCAATTGCTTCTTTTCCCACAGTATTTTCAACCACATAAAATGGTTTCATTTCAAGTTGCCTCCAATTTTCATTATTGTCTGCAACCTCTATCAGTTTGGACAAGTCTAAAATTTCAAAAAAAGAGAAAGGGTCAATTATTGAATTGTTTCAAATGTGGCTAATATGCTCATATGGCTAGAGATAGTCTGAATGCAGATAAAGGGAAAGTGGTAGGGATAAAACGGGGGTTTTCTTGATACTAAAGAAAACACAAAAAACTTAGATAAAAAGAAATAAAAAGAAATGTGTGAAACAATATTTTTTCAACTTCTGGGTTGAAAACATTCTGGAATATGAAGAAATTTCTTGTAACAAGCGATTTCCTCATTTTCCATAGTGTTTTCCAAAGTTTTTTTCATTGGGGGCATTCGAAGGCATCACTGAGTGGGAATGAGTTAACCCATTCCCACACAATCCCGCTTTTTTGCCCCTCAAGAAATGTAATTGGGAAAACATTGTGAAAAATGAAGAAATTGCTTATAAAATAAGGCTTGTGTAAGTCAAGAGATACGCAATTGGTTAACTTGGGGGAGGGTTTGAATTTAATTTTTTAAGGCTTAAATACCATTGGAGGGGGGACCCTTGCTTTGAGAAAGATTGCATTTAATTTTCTCTTTCTATGTAGATAAAGATCGCCCAGCTCCTTATGTACCTCCTCCACCGCCAGAAGATGAAGAAGCTATATTTAAATCTATCACAAAGGGAATCAACTTCGACAACTTCGACAAAATTCCTGTGGATGTATCTGGAGAAAATGTGCCAAAGCCGATCACCAGTTTTGAAGAGGCAGACTTGTATGAAGCATTTTTGAACAATGTTAAAAAAGCAAAATTTGAGAAGCCGACACCTGTTCAAAAATTCTCAATTCCAATCATCTCTGCTGGAAGAGATTTGATGGCCTGTGCTCAGACAGGATCTGGGAAAACAGTAAGTGGTCTTTTCTCTTTACTGACCCCAAGTTCTGAAGGAAAGAAGATAGTTCTTCTTACTAGTTATCTCCACACAATATTGCTTTTTGACACAAGAATAAAAGCTTTAGAATGCATTATGGAAAATGGATTGCTTGTTACAAGCAATTTTGTCATTTGTCTAGAATGATTTTTACCTTTGAAGACAAAAAGGGGAGAGAATAAAAAATAAGAAAATTATTCAGTGTGTGTCTGACCGTCTAGTCGTCCATCTGTCTGTCTGTCCTTAAACTGTTATCTGAAATGAAAATCTTCTTATCAGAAAGTACTGAAAGATTTCAACCAAATTTCACAGAAATGATCCTTGGGTGACCCTCTATCAGATTCCTTCAAAGAATTTTGATCTCATGAAAAACATGGCTGTAATGGGCGGGGCTATATATATGGTGAAAGCTTCGAAAATTTTCTTCTCAGAGACCGGTAGATGGATTTCAACCAGATTTCACAGAAATGATCATTTGGTAAACCTTTATAAGAACCCTGCAAAGAAATTTGATCGGATGAAAAACATGGCTTTAATGAATGGGCTTATTTCCATATGGTAAAAGCTTTGAAAATCTTCTCAGAGACCGGTGGATAGATATCAACCAAATTTCACAGAAATGATCCTTGGGTGAACCTTTATCATATTCCTTCAAAGAATTTTGATCGGATGACTATTGGGTGGGACTATTTCCATATATGGTAAAATCTGTGAAATTCTTCTCAGAAATGAGTGGATTGATTTCAACCAAATTTGATCCTTGTGTGACCTTTGTGTGATCAGATTATGAAAAAGAATTTTGAAAAATATGGCTTTAATTGGTCGGGCATTATTTCCATATATGGTATATACTGAAAACTTTATAAATTTCTCAGAAACCTGTCCATGGATTTCAACCAAATTTCACAAGAATGCTAACCAGATGACTGTTTGTCAGATTCCTTCATATAATTTTGATTGGTTGAAAAATATGGCTATTATGGTGGTGGGTTATGTCCATATAGAGTATATAGTGAAAATATTATCTAATGAATTTTACAATATGACTTGACTTTTGTAAAAACATTGAAAAGTTTGAAATAGTTCTCTAGAACTATTTGAAAGATTTCATTAATTTAGATTTATTTTCATTATATACAGTTTATCTTGAATTAATGATAAAATTTGCTTAATCAGTACCTTCATGCCTGTGGAGCGATACAGGTGCTCAAGGGCCTCTAGTTTTCACAGCTGTTATCATAAAGATATCAGTGTCGTCAGGCTAATACTCTTTATATTTGTGATATCTTTGGCAAAACTTCCCGACGGCGGCACTCATCCTTTCCGACTATTTGACTCTCACCAATTGGTCGATAATCGTAGACCTATGTGGGATAGCAGCTGGAGGCTAGGAAAGGATGTGATGGTAGTACTGGTGTGAGAAATACCAGGATTCCATTGTTAGGTGCTCCAGCCGCCGCGATATAACTGAAAGATTGTTGAAAGCGGTGTAAAACCCATTCAAAACAAAACAAAAAAAAACTTTGGCAAAACTGAAGGCAGCTATGGCGTAGTTGGTGGCTGGATAGATGTTGAATAACTGGTTCTAGGGTTTGAGCCCTGACATGCCAAAAATTCTGTCCAACATTTGACAAACTCATTAATCTCTCACAAAAGGGAAAATAGTGGGATGAGTGGCTAGAGGCTCAGATAGGATGTTGTAAAAGGAGAAATACAAGGAGCATGATTAGATGCTTCAGGCAATACAACCGAAATTATGTTGGCCCATTACCACACAATGACACTTTCTGACACCCTGAAGATAATTTATGGAAAACTTTGTAGGAAAGGAGAAATTGCTTGTAACAAGCAATTTCTCCTTTACTTACAAAGTTTTCTTCTCTAAATTGCACTTCTGTTCAAATTTGAATACAACTTAAAATGCTGTCTGCAAGTTATTTCAATTTGGAATAGTCTAAAATTTTGTCATCTGGAAACCAGTTAAAAGTGGCATTTTACTAAATGCAATCCATTTCTAAGGGCACTCAATTGAAAACTCTTAAGAAAACTAAATCCAGCAGTCTGTATGATTAATGAAGATGACTTACCCACACAAGAAAATTTTAGACTGGTCCAAACTGAAAGAAGTTGTAAACGACAATTTCATGTTTTTGAAATTTAGAAAATCATTGTCTTTTGTGGCAAAATACATTGTGGACAATGAAGAAATTGCTTTTTACAAGCAATTTCTTCATTTCCCCAATTTTTTTCAGTATTTTTTCTTGAGGGATGTCAAAAAGTGTCATTGTGTTGTAATGGGTAAAAATGGGTCACAATTTTAAAGTTGTGCATATCTATTATTTCTAATGTGCAGAGAAGTCTAATTGCATACGTTTAAACATTCATCTGTCATAGAAGAGCATACCTAATTTAACCCTTTCCAGCGTAACACAATTTTAGACTGTTCAACATTCAATAAAGTTGCAGATTACAATTTTAACCCTTGTCATGCTGATCCTGGAATATTCCTGCTTTGGCAGGAGGCATGGACAAAGATCAGCCTGCACTTTTGTGCAGTCTGATCTTTGTCTACACTACCTGTCAGAATTGTCCATAGGATGAATTTCTAAACTAAATTTTGTCCATTATAACCAAAAGTACAGTGCCACTAGTCCTTTGATTTTTATGGATTTCTGAACAAGGATTTTATTCAGCATGACAAGGGTTGAATTGACCAAAAAAACTTGAGAAATGTTAAGTATAGAATACTCTTTGTGTATAGATAAGAATCCCCCACCAATGTTGAAAATGTGGATCATTTTTGAAAAAAGTGGGGCAATCCCCCCAATCCCCCTGCCTAGAATAAACACTGCGGTTAATAGAAAAATTCAAACTTTTGAAGTGTGTTGTTTTGTGTCTACAGGCTGCTTTTCTCCTGCCAACATTAACTGGTATGATGAGACATGGGTTGACCAGTGGATCTCTGTCAGCTATTCAAGAGCCCCAGGCCCTGGTAGTGGCCCCTACCAGAGAATTAGCCACACAAATATATATGGATGCGAGAAAGTTTGCTCATGGTACGATGTTACGGCCAGTTGTGTTGTATGGAGGTACCTCAGTTGGTTATCAGATCCGTCAAGTAGAACAGGGGACACACATTCTTGTTGGTACTCCTGGCCGACTCATTGACATTATCAGCAAGGGAAAGGTCAGTAGAGAGTCTAGATTTAAGGAAAGATGGGTTTCAATTTTATACCTCCCCAGCATCCTAAAGTCGAGGATATAACTGACCAATCACAGCTGTCAATTCAACAAGTTGATCATTCATTTAGACTTGAAAGAAGCTTTGAAGTCTAACATTGGCCAATATTTATAGGAAACATTATATTGGTTTGGAGACATAAATGCTGTAATCATTGCTAATTAAAGCTGTAGTTACTTTATTTAGGTCATTAAGCAAGCATTTAAAATTTTATGCCCCCGCATCGAAATATTGGGGGCATATTGTTTTACTGTAGTCCATCTGTCTGTAGGTCTGTCGGTCTGTCTGCAAAACTTAACTAAAAAACTTAACATTGCCATTAACTACCAGCCTATTCAAGATACAATGCTCATATTTGGCATGATAATACATCTCCATAATATGCATCTCCTCATGTCAAGGTCATGTGATAAGGTCAAGGTCACATACCAGTCACATACCAAGGTCAAACGCCAAAAAAAATTCCTTGTGGCTTTCACTAAAATGCTCTATCAAAACTCATGTACAAGTCAACAACACTTTTCATAGTTAAATCCAGTTGCAGGGGCGTTGTGTTTTACAAATACATCTTGTTTGATACATGTATCTGGCCATAATTTTCAAATAATGCTTTATGAAATCAAAGTGAAACTTCCTATCGGAGCCATTTGGTGGGCCAGTAGATTCAGTGAGCAGTTTGGCAATTGTTTACTTTTGTCAGTCTGTCTATAAAACTTAAGAAAAAAACTTTACATTTTCCGTTTCTTTTATGCTCTTCGATGTAAAAGGTTCATATTTGGTATGTAGGAACATGTCAATGATCAGAATCTACTGAAGGTCTTGTGAATAGTCAAAACCTTAACCTTATTCCTAAAATTCCTTGAAAAAATTAACAAAGATTTTGTCTGAAAAGAGAAGTGTGTAAAAAGAGGTGATTGTTGTTATGTTTGCTGCAAACTTACTTTGGTAAATAAAACATATGCTTCATTTTAATACAACTACTCAATGTTTAGAAACTCAAATGCTTACCGTAATCCTTTCACACAAAATCCCACTTTTCTAAGGCCTTCACACTTTCTTCATTTATCTCAATGTCTTCTTTCTTGAAAGAAAATAATTAAATTCAACCCTTGTCATGCTGAAAAAAAATCCTGTTTGAAACTGCACGAAAATCAAAGGAATGACATCACTGGAAGCATTATCTACATGTCAACATTTCATTTGAAAACTGATTTTATAGACAATTCTGGCTTAAAAGAGACAAGCAGGTGGTGTAGAAACTGAAACTGAAACTGTTTGATTTACTTAAACGACTAATTTTACGCAAAGCATATTCACTGGCATTGTACAAAAGTAAAGTGTTCTAAAATCAATATTTAAAAATACGCAGATACGACTGAAATAATACGCTTTTTCAGTTGAACAGAGCATTGAAGTCTTTGAAAAACATGGTTTTCAAGCCCTTCTTAAAAGAATCAACGGTTTTGGATTGTCGTAGGTCCTGTGGGAGCCTGTTCTATAGTTTTGGGCCTGCTGTTTTAAAACCCCTGTCACCAAATGTTTTGCGTTTGTTAAATGGTATACCGTAACAACCTGCAGATGAGCTAGGCAGTTGTTCTGTAAACAACTCGGTCAAATAAGCAGGAGGGCATCCCTTGGAACAGTTGAACATGACAGTTAGAATTTTGAATTCAATCCTTGCTTTGATAGAGAGCCAATGTAGGTCAAAGAGTGCTTGTTTACTACTGTCATACATGTATTTGTTTCGCCTTAAAATGAGCTTTGAACACATGTTTTGAATCCTTTGCATTTTTCGTATTTGAGAAGCACCATAGAGAATCCCATTACAATAGTCCAAGTGAGAGATCACAAGCAATAGAGCGAGAGTTTCTGTTGCATCTTTCGTAAGATATTTTCGTATGCTTTTTATTCTTAGATAGTTAAAAATTGCAGTTTGGCTAAAGGTTAAATTTTCGTCTAGGAACGCACCAAGATATCTTATGCACTTAACAGACTCGACATGGTCAGCAGCAATATTGATTTCATTTGTTGTACACTTTTGTACTTGTTGTTTGCTTCCGAAAGTTATGAATTCAGTTTTTGAAGTATTCATTTTTAGTTTATTTTGTTTCATCCAGTCATTAATTGTCACAGACAATTAGTGTAGACTTATTAGTCTACTAATTAGTCTATTAGTGTAGACTAAGATCAGACTGCACATATGTGCAGGCTGATCTTTGTTTACCTCCTGCCTAGACAGGAATATTTTGGGTTCATCAGGACAAGGGTTAATAGACTTGTCATCCCCTTGCTTTCATCTTTGACCAGTCTTAGATTTTATTTTTTATGCCCCCAAAGGCAGGCTTATAGTAATTAATCTGTCCGTCTGTCTGTCAGTCAGTAAGTCAGTCAGTCCGTCTGTCAGTCAGTCCCACTTTCGTGTTCCCTCTGTAACTTCTACATGCAATAGTGGAATTCAATATAACTTTGCACAAATGTTCACCGCTATAAGACGACATGTCGCTAAAAAGACCCAGGTTCCTAACTCAAAGAACAAGGTCACAATCTGGGGTCAAAGGTAAAAAATGGGGACTTTTTGCCATGTCTGCTCTGTAACTTCTATAATCATTCATGCAGGTACAAATTTCTTTCATACAAATGTTCACCACCTTCAGACGACATGTCTCAAAAAGACCCAGGTTCCTATCTCAAAGGTCAAGGTCACAATCTGGGGGTCAAAGGTAAAAAATCGGCACTTTTTGCCGTGTCCGCTCTGTAACTTCTATAATCATGCACACAGGTACAAATTTCTTTCATGCAAATGTTCACCACTTTCAGACGAATGGGTTTACAAGCAATTTTATTGTAAGCATAATATTTGTAATGATTATTAATAGAGGTGTAACGAAAGATCGATAGGTCGATGTATTGTGATAGTGACAGTCACGATATCGATGTATCGATTGCAATTCCCTGACATCGATAACTATCGCGATTGTTTGTTCAAATATCGATAGTTTTGATAGTAAATATTCAAAGCATACTTACACAGAAATTCAATATTTTCTTGGTCTCTCGGGTTTAAAAAAAAGAGGGAGAGAGAGAAAGAGAGAGATAGAGGGAGAACAAGTTATCCTATTTTCAATTTCTATGATCGAGTGATAGGCACGTTTGATTTTTGTTTATTCTGTTCTCCTTTTTTATTTCAGAATTGATTTTTAATTCGATTTACAAAGTGAAAAAGTTCTCAAAAATCCAAAAGCATGTTAAGTTAAGACTTGTCACAATGTTAAATGAATTCTCAGCGCTTGAATCGTCGAAAATATAAAGAATAAGACAATCATAAATGATATTCGATTAATTACGATAATGAATTACTTATTTCGAGCACACTAATCGAGTTATTCTGTTTTACGTATTTGTGTCGTTTGACATGGCTGCAAATTTAGAGATTGTGAAAAACAAAGGCGGAAACGCCCATGTTTTGGACCATTCTGGGACTATTTTGGCTTCGTAAAGGAAGGCGAAAACATTGATAAAAAGAGAGTTGCCTGTAGACTATGCTATCTATACAGATCAACATAGAAAATAAACAAAGTAACATATACCGATTGTATCGTGATATATCGCGATTGATTTCTGACGATAGTGATAGTATCATGATATCAATACTGTGATAGTAAAACTATCGCAATAGTGATTTTCTTAGCCGATAGTCAGCCCTAATTATTAATGGAAATAAAAAGTTAAATTCATGTAAATCTCTCGTACATACAGATAAGTCTGGAGAAAATTAAGTACCTGATATTGGATGAGGCAGACAGAATGCTGGATATGGGATTCGGACCGGATATAAAGAGGATTGTTGAGGAGTTTGGTATGCCAGTAAAAGGTGACCGTCAGACACTGATGTTTAGCGCCACATTTCCAAATGAGATCCAGCGTCTTGCAGCGGAGTATCTCAATGACTACTTGTTCCTCACTGTAGGTGTTGTAGGTGGGGCTAATCTGGATGTTGACCAGCATTTATTTGAAGTTGAGAGGTTACAGAAACGAGAAAAGCTGATAGAAATACTCACAGATTCAGGTAGGTTTTAACTATTATCAAAATGATGGAAATTATGCTCTTCAATGCTAACCCATTCCTACACAATCCCTCATTTTTAAGCCCCATCAAGAAATAAGCTTTGAAAAACATTCTAGACATTGAAGAAATTGCTTGTTTCTTCAATGCCTGCCATGTTTTCTAACCAAAAAGACAAAGAATTTTAGAGATTCATCAACCTAGACTTTTTGTCTGCATCTTCTTTCAATTTGGAACAGTCTAAAATTTTCTCATATTGGAATGTCTTAACCCAATAAGTCACATTAAATGTTAGACTAGCCAAAAAAGAAAGGAGTTGCAGACAAGATTTCAAGGTGTGCTAAGATTGGAAAAAAGTGCCAAAGGGGTTGAAAGCATTGTGATTAAATGGAGAAAATGCTTGTTGCAAGCAATTTTCATTTTCTCACAAAGTTTTTCCCTACTGTATTTCTTTAGGATGTTAAAAAGTGGACTCGGTCAATTGATTGTAAAAATCAAATTATTTTATTTTTTCCCATGCAATGGTAGATTTAGAAACACATTTTCCCTTTAATTTATTTTGGTGGTTGTTTTCTGATTGTCCTTCTTTTGGTACATCTTGACCCATTTTCACACGATAATGCTTTCTGACAAACCAAGAATATTCCTTGGAAAACTCTTTGAGTAATGAAGAAATTGCTAGTGACAAGCACTCCCCTAATCAACCAAAACATGTTGTCATCCAAAACGACATATCAGCATTATTATAAAGTTACATGGACAAACATTGTGGAGTAGGAGTTATCAATCACCTGATAATGACATTTTTAGACTGATCCAAATCAAAGAGGATTTGGACAATATGTGTTAGAGTTGGATAGAAAATACCTTGTTCTTGGGTTTGGTAGAAAACTTTGTGAAAGGAGAAATTGCTTGTAATGAGCTTTTTCTACTTTTCTCACAATTTTTCTATATTTCTTCAGTGGGTCAGTGGGTCAAAATGAAGGTATTACTATGGGTTAAGCTAAGACCACTTTTCAAAAGCGTATCCCTTACCTCACAATGAAATGCAGTAAATGCAGATGTCAACACTGGATATAAATGATTATGAAAATAAACAATGAAAACGTAATTCTATGAGAAAGGATTAAGTCAATTAACTATACCTTCTGAATTTCTGAAAATGAATTAAGATGCTATGTTTGTATTTTTGTAGGATCTGACAAAACTTTGGTTTTTGTAGAGCAGAAAAGGAATGCTGATTTCCTCGCATCTCTTTTGTCACAGACTGGATTTCCAACAACCAGTATCCATGGGTAAATATTCTTGACCTGTTACCAAACAACAATGCTAGACTGGTTCAAATTAAAATAGGATGAAGTGTTTGTACTTTGAAAATAGCTCAAAATAATGTAGCAAATATTTCTTTTTCCCACAATAACTTTCTTGTTAATTTTTCCCTGGTGCATCAAAGTATGGTAATGTGTTTAGATCAAGTTCAATTCCTGACTGTGGCCAATGTTCTTTCCAATATTTGTCTCTTGCCAAAGGGTAAATCTAAGTGGGATGAGCAGCTGGAGACTCACAAAGGATGTTAAAGGATGTAGTGGTAGTACTGGTGTGAGAATTACTACGAATCCATGGTTAGGTGCTCCAGCTGCCATAATAAGACTGAAATACTGTTAAAAGAACCATTAAACCCCATTCAATCAATCAATATTTATTATGGTAGATCAGTTCTTTATCTAATCTGTGTCTTTAAAAAGAGCTTTCTATTGAAAGACCAAAATTTGTCTCTACTTTTGTATTATTTGCCAAGACTTTGTCAACTTGTTTGTGGTGAGCGAATTGTACTTGTCACAATTAACCCTTGTCATGCTGTATAAATTACCTTACTGAATTGCTGTAAAATCAAAGGACTGAAAGTGTTGACAGAACTTGTTGTTCAAAAATCAATATTTCTTTTAGAAATAAATTTCATAACACCGACAGGAAGAGTACAAGCAGGAGGTGTAGACCCAGATCCGACTGCACTTATGGAATATTCCGGGTTCAGCATGATAGGGGTTAAAAATGGGTGTATATGCGTAAGAGTGTCAGTCTGTCTGAATTTGTTCAAGACTTTTGGATGAATTTCAAAATAGCTTGGCACAAATTATTCTCCATCATGAGTGGAAGTTTCCAGATAGCTTCAAGGTCAAGATCACCGATTTAGGTCAAACATTCAAATTTAGCTTTTCTATAACATATTTCTTAAGTTTATGCATAGATTTTAAAATATTTTGGGACACTAGTTCTCCAGCATATGTAGATGTGCAATTGAAGCAAATTTTCAGATAGCTAGAAGGTCTATGTCATAACTCAAGGTCAAATAATTGAATATTAGTATATCCTAAATTAATGGGTTCAGATGTTTGAAATAATTATGATGTGTTAATTGATAAGATGCACTTTAAAAAAAAAGGCCAATAAATTGGAATGGATTAACTTGTTCCAACACAACAAAATTTTAGAATAGTCCAAATTAAAAGAAGCTGCAGATGACAATTTCAAGACAATGAAATTTTAAATTTTTATGTCTTTTTACGTCTTTTGGATAGAAAATATTGTAGACTATGAAAAAAAACGTTTGATACAAGCAATTTCCTCAATTACCACAATGTTTTCCAATGTTTTTTTGTGAGAGGTGTACAAAGGAGGTATTGTGTTGTTTAAGGTAAGGATGAAAAATATTTGACCCTTGACCTCATTTTTTTCCAAAATTTGGTCTTTGAATAACACAAAAATATGAATATGAATTCAAAGCTAGTGTATAGAGTTAAAATGCAACAGAACTTTAATCTTGGGTTTTTAGCTTACCTGAGCACAAAGTGCTCCAGTGAGATATTGTGATCACCTTTCCTCCATCATGTGTCGTCCATCAACAATCTCCTCCCAAACCACTGGGCCAATTTGAACCAAATTTGGCGGAAATGTTCCTTAGGTGTTCCCCTTTAAAATAGCAAAAAGAATTGAAATCCATTAAAAACTCTGGTTGCCATGGCAACAAAAGTGAAATTTTAAAAGTAATCTTTCAAAATCTTCTCCTCCTGACCCAAAAGGCGTAGAGCTTTAATATTTTGCATGAAGCATCAGTGTATTGACCTCTTTCAAAATGGCTAAAATCATCCTTTAGACTGTATACAACTGTTAATTCATGAACCAAGGAAATGCCCTTTTGTTTAGGCTAATGTGCTCAATTTTTTGCATGGTAATACATCTCTGTAATAGGCATCTCCTCATGTCATTTTCATGTGATAAGGTCGAGGTCACATACAAAGGTCAAACGTTTAGTCCTGTTGTGGGAGCATTGTGTTTCACAAACACATCTTGTTTAAAGGACAATTGTGACAATAATTTATCAGCGGAGCATAGTGCGTACCTCCTGCTTTGGTGGATGAGTACTGTATCTTTCCAAATTAAGAAAATACCCAATTTCGAAGGCTTTGCACTAATTCTAGGATATCAACTGTGTTTTTTCAGAGATCGACTCCAGCGTGAAAGAGAGGAAGCTTTAGCCGATTTCAAAACTGGCAAAGCTCCGATCCTTATAGCTACTTCAGTGGCTGCACGTGGCCTAGACATACCAGCAGTAAAGCATGTCATCAACTATGACCTGCCACAGTCTATAGATGAGTATGTCCACAGGATAGGACGAACTGGACGATGTGGAAATATAGGGAAAGCTACATCCTTTTATTCACATGACTCTGATTCAGGAGTAGCTAAAGCACTTGTCAAGATTTTATCTGCGGTAATCAATAACTTACATTTACTGAAATAAGATCATTATTATGTTCTTAAATTCTATTGTATTTTTTGCCGGTGGATGACCAAGGCTGTTGTTACAAGGTAGTTATGTTTGAACACTTTTGATTTGTATTCAGTGAACATCTGTATGATGTATCATTGTGTTTTGATTTTATAAATGACTACAGGATTTTAGACAATCAAACTTGAAGATGTTGTAGACATTACAGTAGAGTGGAAAAGTAGATCCAATTACCATTAACCCTTTCCCGTTCAAATACGGGATTTTACGTTCCTGTGATTTTATACTTGAGAAAACATTGTGGAAAAAGGAGAAATTGCTTGTAACAAGCAATTTCTCCTTTTTCCACATTATTTTCTACCACGTGGGATGGTTTCATTTAAAATGACATCAAGTTTTCATTGTCGTCTGCAACCTCTTTGAATTTAGACTGGTCTAAAATTTCCAAAAACGGCAAAGGGTTAAAGTGAAGAAAAAATAACAGTCTACTTATGTTATATGACCACTCAAGAGACATTTTTAACAATCTGAATTCATTAGAATCATCTCTAAGATACCAATTGGTACCGGTACATAACACTATAGGTTTTATTTCAGAGGAAATACTGAATTGTGAGGGTTTAATTCTTTTGTCAAGAGTTTTTGCCTTATAATTGTCATTTGATATCATTTGTTCAATTAACACATTCCCACACAATGACACTTTTTGACAGCCTTCAAAAAAACCCAAAACATTTGATGAAAACATTAAATGAAATGAAGAAATTGCTTGAAACAAGCAATTTCTTCATTTTTCATAGTGTTTTCTATCCAGGAGGTTAAATAAATCTAAAATTTCATAATCTTAAAATTAATGTCTGTAACTCCTTTCAATTTGGACTTGCCTAAATTTTGCGGTCTGGTAATGGGTTGAAATAGTTGCTTTGTATGTCACACAGAGTATGTAGGTAGTCATGTATCCTGTAAAGCAGAAAAAATGTACTTTGTTTTACTTTGAAAAATTGTAGGTAATGGGTTTTCAGACTTCTATACTGTGTATATAATTACAGGCATGTCAAGTTGTACCAGAATGGCTAGAGGAATACGCAAAAGGCAGTGTGTCTACAGCTGGGTCCTTCTCACAAGGTGGCAAGTTTGGTGGAAAAGATATCAGAAAAGGAGTTTCCAGGGTAAGAACAAGAGATCATTTAATATTTTGCTGAAAGTATTTTGTAGGTCAAATTGCCCAGTGATATCATTCATTTGGGAGTTAAATACCAATTTCAATAGCAGATAGCCGCCGTCATAGCGCAGTCGGTAGCGCGCCAGACTCCTAATCTTCAATCATGGGTGTCATGGGTTCGATCCCTGGCGGTGGCAAATATTTTTTCCGACATTGTCTCTCACCAATGGGTGGATAATCGTAAACCTAAGTGGGATAGCAGCTGGAGGCTAGGAAAGGATGTAGTGGTAGTACTGGTGTGAGAAATACCAGGAATCCATTGTTAGGTGCTCCAGCCGCCGCGATATAACTGAAATACTGTTAAAAGCGGCGTTAAACCCCATTCAATCAATCAATAGCAGATATATCAAGGCAGCTCAGGGATTTTCCGAGGCCGATTTTGGGGCCGAATACCGGACCCTTTCCCAATCCCAAAAACGTATAAAATTTCCCAATTTTCAGGTAAAAATTCCCAAAATTATGAGTGAAATTCCCCCAATTCTGGCCGTCGAAAACTGGTAAAATGGGGGGGGGCATCATTTGAGTTTGTATAATATTGGTTACGCTCGCAGATTTCTCCAATACTTCTAAAAAAAACAAAAACAAAAAACCACAGATAATAGCTAGTCCGAGCCTTCTCTGACGACTCAGGGCTAAAAAGTCGCCACGTTTCCCAAAACTTCGCCTCAGTTGCCGAGTAAAGCGAATTCGAAATCGCCTGGAAAATATGAGAAGTCGCCTGACCACAGGCTTAAAAAATAGGTGACAGTGGATCAGAGGGTATTCGACTACTGATCGGAAGCTCTTCAATCATAAATCAAGAGTTTAACTGTTGTCGATAAGCCTACTGTTTATTGATCGCTGTTTATCTATCAGACAACGAGATTGTGTCACTCGTGCGTGCGCTATTTGGAATAGGCTATTGTAAGCGCATGTGTATTATAAACAAAGCCAGATGAAATTTAAAGGATTAAAATTCAAAGCTTCCGAGAAAATTAGCTTTAATTACTTACTTTTAATATCAAATCATATCCAAGACAATATATAATATTATTTAAGCTAAAAAAAATCGCATAATTCCTTGCCCAACTCGTTTTCAATGTGACGTCACTCTGTAAATTTCTCTGAGGTTCAACTCACTTCAAAGGGGCTGACTGTCTAGGCGACCGTGTTGTGTTCTCACAGTGACACACTTTCCTCGCGTGTACTGGTCAATCTTATAAAATTGTATAAAGGATATAATCAAATATTATAATGTTATAAATTCAATTCATTTTGATTCTGACCTACGATACCGTATTTTCGTTTATGAACAGCCGAACTTAAATTTGCAGCAAACCTCAATCTTCGGAAAATTTTCAGGGTATTTCTTTTATTGAACGAAAAATATGAAACTCAAATTTGAATTTCTTTTTACTTTTGATTTATTTGTAGCAAATACTAGTAACAGCAGACATCGATCGAGATTGACAAAATGCATTCATGTCGACACCGGCGATTTTGATCATCTTCTGTTCTCGTGGTCAAAAAGATATAGCGGATGATAGAAACGACTTTCCTTATTAAAATGATTTGATTGCTGATTTTAAAGAAAAATATATCGACCAAAATTTAGTGACTGCATTTCGATTGGTTTTTTCCCTTCAACGGTAGATTACATTGTTATACACTTTCACTGGTTTAACCCTGGTTTAACCTACATGTATGACCCGGTCTACAATGGAATGATAGACTGATCCAAATTCAAAGAAGTTGCAGATGACAATTTCTTGTTTTAGACATTTAAAAAATCTTATTCTTTTTGTAAAGGTCTTAGGAAACATTGTAGAAAATAAAGACCTAGATACCCTCAAAATATGCTTGAAGTCAAGGAGATATTATCCTCAAATTGACACCAAATATGCTTAAAATCTACTGTTTGTATTGTAAGAAAAGAAAGCCCAGGAATTGATACAATTATATTTAAAAAATCCCAACCAAGCCACCAACTGGGAAAGAAATGGACATAATAAGGCAATTTACAAAACATGAAAATAACAATTCATATTAAGCTGACTAGCTCTTTCACTGGTACTCAAATTTCCCAATTTGGCCGATTTACACGCTATTTTTCCCAAAATCATGGGTCCCAGGTCCCTGTTTTGAAAAGGTAGGAAAACCCCAGCAGCTGGTGCTCCTTACCATGGTTTCCTGTCATTTCTCACACTAGTGCAATTACAATATTCTTTCAAGTGCCGTCAGTTGCTCACCCTTCTCAGGCAAACTATTAATCATTCACCCATGTGTCAGAAACAAATGATGCATGTCACAATAACTTTTGTCAATTGTTAAAAATGGTGACCAAGCTGGGGTTCAAACCCACAACCCAAAGGGTACAGTGTATTATCGACAGATACAAAGGTAGATGTCATGTGTCAAGGTTATTTGTCGATGTCTTACTTTTGCAAAACCTTGGCCAAAAAACTTAGCTCAACTTAATTTAACTGTAAGTTTATTCAAGATAAAAAGTTCATATTTGGTATGATGACAGATCTCGTCGATACACATATGCAGATATGAAGGTTGAGGTCATATGACAAGGTCAAGGACGCTTATCAAGGTGGTATTTAAATAAAAGGCTGTTACATGTGCATGGTGTTTCAAAAATACATCTTGTCATCTGGTAAGGAGTTAAGAATTAATTTTGAAAATAATGAATAAGCTTCGAAAATTCACTAGATTTTTTTTTTTTTTTTTACAAATGTGTGTGAATTTGTTTACCTTGCTTCTTGGGGAAAAAATGGTGATATTTCATTCCATTTCACCTCAGTCCCACATTTTAAGGCACTAGAATAAAATAGCAATTGAAGGCGATGTGGGAAAAGGAAATTGCTCTATTAAACTAATTTATCCTTGAATTACAATATTTACTATCCTATTTGGCACTTGTTATTCAATTTCTACACTTCTTGGACTAATTTGTTTTGTGCAGTAATGAGTTAAATATATTTTACATGTTTTATGAAAAGGACCATTTAGGTTTTCCATAAATGATCTTTCTTAGTTCATAATAGTGCTGAAGTTTTGTGTTTTTAAAATTGTTTGAATTGTATTCATAATGATTATAAAAATTTTCAGACTCGAGATGAAGGGGAGAACCCTTCTTTTGGTGGTAGTTTTGGAGGTGGATTTAATTCTGGCATGACAGGGATGTCAACAGGTGGACCGAGCCATTTTGACAATGGTGAGGACGAGGAAAGCTGGGACTAGGCAATGAAGCTATGTTGACCAAGGTGTTTGGACAACCTTGCTAGAGATCATGTACAATGACATTGATCTTGTCCTTGGATGATGACTTACTTTTATTGATGAAATATGGCAGGAGTAGAACTATGGAAGTGAAGCCGAGGAGTGAGGGGGAGGGAGGAAGAGATTAAATAACATGCTTGATCATGGAAATTGGTCGAATACAATAGTTAACCTATTACCAGACAACAAAATTTTAGACTGGTCCAAATTGAAAGAAGTTGTAGATGACAATTTTTAGTTGATGAATTGACAATTTTTATGCCCCCACATCGATAGATCGGGGGCATATTGTTTTACCGGTGTCTGTCTGTCTGTCTGTCTGCAAAACTTAACCTGCCATCTAAACATTTTCCTATAACTTCAACCCTGATTAAGTTACAATGCTTATATTTGGTATGTAGACAGGTCTCAACAAGGCGCAACTGGGTGGGGTCATTTCATCAAGCTCAAAATTTTAACCCTTTTCTTAAACAAAAAAAAAAATCACCCGTTTCTAAAGAATTCCTGATTTGGGGGAATGGTGTTTCCCAAAAACATCCTGTTAGTTATTGAAAATTATAAAAACTCTTTCTCTTTTGGGGTAGGAAACGTAGTGAGTGATGAAGAAATTGCTTGTAACAATTGTGATTGCTACATTTTGCACATTGTTTCCCTGAAACGTTTTCTTGAGGGGCGTCAACAAAGAAGATAATGTTGGATTAACAAGAAAATAGAAAATAGTCTATTAAATGAAAACTAATTACAACAAAATAAAGACATAGTTAAATGGAAATGTGAAGGAAAGTTAATGTCATTGTACACAAGTTAAACCAGTGATGTACAGTTTTATGTTTGTTCGGAGCAAGTGTAAATAAGTTTCTATTCAATTTTGTTAACCTCGTTCATTCAAAACAGAAGAAACTAGTGCTGCTTGAAACAACTAGAGAATTTCAACCAGTGTAGTGTACACAACTTGAAGAGGACCAGTGGATGATACTCAACACTTTACTGTGGCTGTTACCATTGTTTATAAGAGTTCACTGGTCAAGGAAATGCTTAAAATATAACCACTTATAGAGATGTGTGTAATCTAAAAGTACTCGGTTTAAAATGGAAGGAAGACTATATTTACGATAAAGAATGGTGGACACTTGATCCTGGTTTGAGAGGCTTAGTCTTAACTCTGACCTCAACCTAACAGAAAAAATAGATAGAAAACAGACTGTAATATAGAGGTAGAGTGAAACTTTGTCAGAGCCTTGCAATAGTTGTAAAATGGTGCTAGACTTAACTAAATGGTCACAATAATGGTGCTATTATTTTGTTGGTTAAGTCCATATTGATGGTTAAGGCTATTTTGAAATTCTATCGGTTGTTTATCCAGACAAAACGGGGAAATATGATCTCAATACAATTTTGTTGATCTAGTCAAATAGGTAAACTTAGATAACAGAATATCTTTGAGGGAGGCCTTTGAAGGAGGCTTTGAGTTTCTTTGCCTAGTAATTGGCTTCATGAAACATCAAGACGCATAGCTACAATCAGATGAAGGTATGGTAGTAAATAGTGCATACAGACATTAGACCTCTAACTAAGCAGGAGTGATTGCATTCTAAACCCAGTATTTCTCTACAATCCTATATTGTGTGTACTTTTGGATCATCTAGATTAAATGATTCTAACAGGTATTTACAACATAGGATTTGAAATTGAATTTGAAATCCAGAAATCACCCCTTCTTTCTTGAGCTCTGAATGTTTTCAACTTTTCAACAATCATTTTCAATCTGGTCGAGCCTTGTTGTACAGGTGAGGCTATTTTTCAATCAGTTCATTGCAATCTTCAATGTTACAATCCTCATCTGACAAACGAAAACAGCAGAAAGTGCGTCTTGTCTAAATTAGTTGACATTCCAGTGGTGTTGTAAGGCAGCCATTGAAAAAAGACATTCTCAGGGGAGACTTTTTTGATATTTTGTTTACATGTGTCTGTTAGTAACGGGCATTATTTTACGTTGCCAACAAAACTGTATATATTACACGAGACTAAAGTACATGGTAGAACAAAATAGGCTTGGTAATGGCCAATACGGTCCATTAAAACATTTACTGGGCATATATAAAACTAGGCTTGTCATGGTCAATTGGTTTATATTGGGGGAAAGATATATGGAGCAGAACTGCAAGAATTTAAGACTTAAGTGGTTGTTGGTTAAATGTATCTGAACCTGGTTGGACCGTCTCTGTTGAGAGATGTAGGGTACAGGTTGATGGTTGTGAGACAGAAAACAGGTTGTTTATTACTGATTCACATCAGCTTTCAGCAAGCAATAGACACAAAGGGAATAAGACAAAGAGCTCAAGATGGAGGGAGTCAATTTGATTTCAAATATTCAAACCCTATGTTTTGGATACATTGGAATTGTGGAGCAGATGATCCACAGCTTTAAGAGGGAAATTGTGGATATAGAATGCAGTCACTCTTGTCTTATCTAGAGCTCTATTCAACCTTTTGTGAATCATTGCAGATTTTAATGAAATCGGGGTTGTGGGCTGGCTCGCAAGTGGGTTCGACATAGAATCCTAGTTCGACCAACAATTTAGAGTTGTTGTTGATGATGTGATGTCCTGAGTGTAAACACCATTTGACCATAAGTCTTTCATTTCCAATTTACAACTGTGATAGCATCTCTTTAGTCTTTGTTCGTTGTTTGTTATTTTAAACCCATGTGTCTAGAACGATAATGCACTGCTAGATTTTATTGGTTCCACTTATTTGTTTACTTGTGTGAATAGTTAAATACTTGTAGCTGTGCTATGAAGTCTTTAAATGTTTACATTTGTTCGACCATGTTTTATTCCTTGTCATGCTGAATATTCCTGCTTTGGCAGGAGAAATACACTAAGATCAGACTGCATATATGTGGAGTCTGATCTTTGTCTATACCCCCTGCTAATAAACTTAAACCAGAATTTGTTACAAGATGACTTTTCAATATACATATTGACCAATAATTTGGTACTTGCAGTGCGTTCAGCCCTTTGATTTTAATGCAATTCTGCTGAGGATTTATAATTCAGCATGACAAGGGCTAATGCTATTTTGTTAAGGTCAGAAAAAGAAGCATACAAAATGTCCAGTGCATTAATGTGTGATTGTAGCAAGGGTAATATGCACTGATTCATGAACAAAGCTAAAAAGACTGGCTGTAGATCCAAACCAGATGTGCCATGTAAAATCATGAGAAAAGAATTTAAGTTCTATCGTGATTAATTCTAATAATTACCAAAAAAAAAAAATCGACAGTATTTCAAGTTGTTTTTATATAGAATTTTTATATCAAGCACATAGATATATTTTCTTTCCTCATGATTTTGTTTTTTATCACTTTAGTACTCGTCTCAAAACAATGTTTTAATATTTGTTACCTTGATTTTTATACGTTTTTCTTCATTTTAAGTTGGAACCGTTGACAGATTTGTTTTGCCAAAATAAGGTAGAAATAAATCTGAGAAAAAGGAAGTGTTATTTGATAAGACACCCCCCTTGGCCTGCTCACAAGAAATTGATCCCGCTATTATCCCAAATGGAAAGGCAAAGAAATATTGTTTTGACACCGTCCTTGCATAGGCGCAGGAATAGTTTTGGCATTGTCCGTCCATGGACGCAGAAATATTCTTTCGGCATTTTTCGTATGTGGGAGCCGATATACTATTTTTTGACATCGTTTGGCCATAAATTCATAAATATTGTTTTAGTATTTGTCGCCCACGGACGAGACCAAAGCGCAGAGGTAGCGCGTAGGGCCCTTTATCATGGGGGGTCCCCGGTTCGATCCGCGGCCGCGCACGATGCATCTTTTTTCTACCACGCACGACTAAAATGTGTTCGAGAAACGTCGACATCAAATAGACTCTTCAATATTTACGAAAGTCTTGGAAAATTAATCTACCTTCGTACCAGAATAAGTGCCTGTACATTTCCTAGGGAACTACTTTCTATGTAACCGGATAAGTTTTTTATTATTTAGATTTTTAGCTAGCAAAGCGCCAACTTTGATAGCTTAAGTTAACAAAGTTTTGAGGTCTACTCGGAGTTCATCGAGTGCAAACTGACACTGGAGGCTTAACCACTAAATCCATTGAATGCATACGCCATAAAAAATTGTTCTTGTGTATTTCAGGAATATTGTAAACTCTGCCTGCACGTTCATCGCCTAGGTTTTTTAGCTCAGTTGAGCACTTCGTGTTCAAAACGACTTTGATCAGGGTCTTCGAAGTTGCAGACGACAATTTGAGATTTTTGAAAGTTCTAAAATATCTATCTCTCTTGGAGGAAAACAATGTGGAACATGAAGAAATTGCTTGTAACAAGCAATTTCTTCAATTTCCATATTGTTTTCATTTCCATATTGTTTTCATTTCCATATTGTTTTCATTTCCATATTGTTTTTGAGAAATATTCTCTTAAGCGACGAAGGAATTGGCATCTCATTGGCTACTTTTATCCGATTTATTTACCATGAGGACCATTGACAATGAAGAACACTTAACAAAACAATGCTTTGCTAGCTTGCAGTACTTTCACTACTTTGACTTTTTTTATCCGTTTAACCCGTTACTAGTTACAATCTATATTGGCCTAAATTAAATGAGGCTGCAAAGTATATTAAAACTAGACGGAAATGTAAGTGCGAAAAGGGGAAAACATTGTAAGAATGGAATCTTGTTAATGCAACCCCCTATCCACTTCTGGACAAATTTGCTTGAAATGAATTTGACGGAATGTTCCTAATAACCTGTTCTTGTGCATTATATCTATCAAGCTGCTCCACAGGAAAAGAACCTTAGCCCATTTCTGAACGGCACGGTTTTAGACTAGTCAAAATTCAAAGGCATTGTAGACGACAATTGGAAGTTTATGGAATTTTGTATTTCTTTTAACTTTCTGGATAGAAAACATTGTGGAAAATGAAGAAATTGCTTGTGACAAGCAATTTCTTCATTTACCTCGATGTTTTCCCAAGTTTTTACTTTTACAGGGAGTCAGAAAACATCATCGTGTGGGAATGAGTTAATGTGACGGCGTATATTGTGACTGTCACACTTGTCACTAATCATGATTTTTAGGTCACCTGACCGAATGGTCATGGTGACCTATTGCAATCATCGTTTGTCCGTCGTCGTGCGTCGTCCGTCGTGCGTCGTCCGTCGTCCGTTAACTTTTATACATTTTCATCTTCTTCTCAAGAACTACTGGGCGGATTTCAACCAAACTTGGTAGAAAGCATCATTGGGGGATGCCAATTCAAGATTGTGAAAATAGGGGTTCTGGGGGTCATAGGGGCCCAAATAGGGGCCAAAAAGGGGTAATTTTTGGTACTTCTTTAAAAATCTTCTTCTAATAAACCGTTAATGCCAGGGCTTAAATATTTTGTGTGCATGACAACTAGGACAGGTATATTATAAATTGTGAAATTCATGCCCCTGGGGTCATGTATGGGGCCACACCCAGAGGTCAAAGTTCATCATGTTAAAAAATTCACATTTTCATCTTCTTCTGCTGAAGTACAAAGCCAATTTCAAACAAACTTGTTGAAAAGCATCATTTGGTAATGGTTATTTGGATTTGTGAAAATAAAAAGGCTGGGGGGGGGGTCAGGGGGCCCTAAAATGGGGACCAAAAGGGGGTAATTTTTGGTAACTTTTATACATTTTCATCTTCTTCTCAAGAACTACTGGGCGGATTTCAACCAAACTTGGTAGAAAGCATCATTGGGGGATGCCAATTCAAGATTGTGAAAATAGGGGTTCTGGGGGTCATAGGGGCCCAAATAGGGGCCAAAAAAGGGGTAATTTTTGGTACTTCTTTAAAAATCTTCTTCTAATAAACCGTTAATGCCAGGGCTTAAATATTTTGTGTGCATGACAACTAGGACAGGTATATTATAAATTGTGAAATTCATGCCCCTGGGGTCATGTATGGGGCCACACCCAGAGGTCAAAGTTCATCATGTTAAAAAATTCACATTTTCATCTTCTTCTGATGAAGTACAAAGCCAATTTCAAACAAATTGTTGAAAAGCATCATTTGGTAATGGTTATTCAGATTTGTGAAAATAAAAAGGCTGGGGGGGGGGGGGTCAGGGGGCCCTAAAATGGGGACCAAAAGGGGGTAATTTTTGGTAACTTTTATACATTTTCATCTTCTTCTCAAGAACTACTGGGCGGATTTCAACCAAACTTGGTAGAAAGCATCGTTGGGGGATGCCAATTCAAGTTTGTGAAAATAGGGGTTCTGGGGGTCAAAGGGGCCCAAATAGGGGCCAAAAAAGGGGTAATTTTTGGTACTTCTTTAAAAATCTTCTTCTAATAAACCGTTAATGCCAGAGCTTAAATATTTTGTGTGCATGACAACTAGGACAGGTATATTATAAATTGTGAAATTCATGCCCCTGGGGTCATGTATGGGGCCACACCCAGAGGTCAAAGTTCATCATGTTAAAAAATTCACATTTTCATCTTCTTCTGATGAAGTACAAAGCCAATTTCAAACAAACTTGTTGAAAAGCATCATTTGGTAATGGTTATTCAGATTTGTGAAAATAAAAAGGCTAGGGGGTCAGGGGGCCCTAAAATGGGGACCAAAAGGGGGTAATTTTTGGTAACTTTTATACATTTTCATCTTCTTCTCAAGAACTATTGGGCGGATTTCAACCAAACTTGGTAGAAAGCATCATTGGGGGATGCCAATTCAAGTTTGTGAAAATAGGGGTTCTGGGGGTCAAAGGGGCCCAAATAGGGGCCAAAAAGGGGTAATTTTTGGTACTTCTTTAAAAATCTTCTTCTAATAAACCGTTAATGCCAGAGCTTGAATATTTTGTGTGCATGACAACTAGGACAGGTATATTATAAATTGTGAAATTCATGCCCCTGGGGTCATGTATGGGGCCACACCCAGAGGTCAAAGTTCATCATGTTAAAAAATTCACATTTCACCTTCTTCTGATGAAGTACTAAGCCAATTTCAAACTAACTTGGTGAAAAGCATCATTGGGTACTGATTATACAGATTTGTGAAAATTAAAAGGCCTGAGGTCAGGGGTGCCTAAAATGGGGACCAAAAGGGGGTCATTTTTGGTAACTTTTAAACATTTTCATCTTCTCAAGAACTACTGAGGGGATTTCAACCAAACCTTTTTCTAATTCTTTCAAACAAAATCACTTGTCTTGGTGCTCTTTTACTCAGGTGACCGTTAAGGCCCACTGGGCCTCTTGTTGTAAATAAACTCCTTTTAATATCGACGTGGAACTTGCTGTCGGAGTTCAGTGGGTGTGGCTGGCGATCCATCCGTGAATGAACAGCTGTCGGAATAAAACGAGAAATGCCGAAGACATCGATGAAGCGTGCACTCATGCTAATAGTAACGGGTTACGCTCCATAAGGTTGTAACTCATTACCAGTTTACAAAATTTTATTGAACGAAACTGTAGACAGTATATCGACGTTGTCGTTTTAAAACCTCGTAACTACAGCTTGAATCAAGCTTTAGTTACGCGGTTTTAGAACGACATCGACGATATATATTGTACTTAAATTGGAAAATGAGTACCAAATAAGGTAGAAATTTTGTGAAAAAAGAAGAAATTGCTTATCACAAGCACTTTCTCCTCTTCCAAAAACGTTGTCCGTCGAGTACCACGTCGTTTGGGCGAGCATAATGTCGCATACAAATTTATTCGTTCAAGCTGTATTTGTGACGTTTCGCTCTCCCTAATAAGAAAAGTTCATTTACGTCTAATCTTTGATAAACAGTATTAATATACTGTTACGGCTAACCTATTATCAGACAGCAGATTTTAGACTGGTCCTATTAGAAATGAGTTGCAGACAATAATTTTAAGCTTATGAAATTATATTTTTTTCAATTTTCTAGGTAGTAAACATTGTGAAGAATGATGAAATTGCTTTTTTTCAACAATGTTTTCCATTCATTGAGAGGGACCAAGAAGTGTCATTGTAGGAATGTGTTAAAATTGTATTAAGGGACCAGCCAATGGACGGCCAAATTCGGTCGTTTAAGGGAATGGTCGCTTTATACACTTTGTAAACATCGCCGGACATTGGCGTCATCTTCTCCATCTGTTCGTCCGTACGTACGTCCACTTTTCTCGTGAGCGCAACTCCTAAGTTTCTTGACGGATCTTTATGAAACTTGGTCAATGTTATCACCTTAATTGGTAGATATGCATGAAATATTGATTTTATGGTTCATTGATTTTTGCCTCAGTTATGCCCCCTTTAAACTTAGTCTCTAAGCTTATTGAAATTGCAGCCTTGTGAATGCAACTCCTCCTAAGTTTCTGGCTGGATCTTTTTGAAACTTGGTCAAAGTTATCATCTTAATTGGTAGATGTGCATGAAGTAAGGATTGTATGGTTCATTTTTTTTTGCCTCAGTTATGCCACCTTTAAACTTAGTCTCTGGGGCTTATTGAAATTGCAGCCATGTGAATGCAACTCCTCCTTAATTTTTGGCTGGATCAAAAAGAAACTTGGTGGATGTTTTCACCTTAATTGGTAGATGTGCATGAAGTAAGGATTTTATGGTTCATTAATTTTTCCATGACTTATGCCCCTTTAAACTCAGTATCTGGGGCTTATTGAAATTGCAGCCTTGTGAATGCAACTCCTCCTAACTTTTTTGTCTTGATTTAAATGAAATTTGGTCAATGTCATCACCATAATTTGTAGGTGTACATGGATCAAGGATTTTATGGTTCATTGATTTTTGCAAGAGTTAGGCTCCTTGACACTTAGTCTCTGGGCCCATTCAACCAATCAGTCATAACAAACAGTTTGAACTTGACAATTTAAAAACGTAGTTTGCAAATGTTTTGAATTTGGTTCTGTCAAAATAAGTGGTGTCTACAATTATTTTCGTGAAACAGCAGCAAAGTGGCGGCGTATATTGTGACTATGGCACTCTTGTTGTGATGTATATGAGGGGTCTATTCTTCTGCGTTCATAAATCATGACAAGATTATCGCGTAATCCTATATCGGTGGAACTCGTCAGAATCACCTCAATCACGATTCTAATTAGTTCCGCCAACATAGGATTGAGATTTGATAGTTTTGTTAACAAAAACGCCCAACTATGGGGGTCCCTTGTTTTTGGAAAGGGAATTTTGATGCTGGTCGCTTAATGGAAGTGGCCGTTTAAAAGAGGTGGTCGCTTGAGCAAGATTGACTTACGGGATACGACAAAAATATTATCAAAGCCATTCTAAAAAAAGGACTTAAAAGAGCCATCATAGAAGCAATTAACATTCATAGACATAAAAATCTGATTTTGTTCATATACACAATGATAAGTGTTTCATTAACAAAAATCGTATAATCGTAGACAAGCACGCCCGCCCGCACGTACGCACACCCACGCCCTATGACGAAAGGATAAATCCTGAACTCTAGATGTTGTTTGATTGTGAAATGACTAAAATCCCCTGGAACGCATGTTTGAAATCGATGAAAGTGCGAAAAAAAAGAACGGCGGCATTTAGATTTGCCGTTCGGGCACTTGGGAAAATCCCCTGTTTAGGCGAGTGTTAAAATCAGATACCCGACTCAAGGCAATTTGATCTATTAATAAATTTCATATGTACATGAAAAAATACAATCCTATGACATTTTTGTCTATTTTTAAATGTATTCCTAAAACGAAATCCCACCCCAATGTTATCTATATCTCTTAAAAACTTGCTTTATATAATTTCATCACATTAGAAATGAATCGATTGAAAGGGGTCTAACAGTATTTCAGTCATACCGCGGTGGCTGGAGCACCCAACAATTGATTCCTTGTATTTCTCACACCAGTACTACCACTACACCCTTCCCTAGCCTCCAGCTTCTATCCCATTTGATTTACGATTATACACTCAATTGGTGAGAGACAAATGTCGGAAAGAATATGCGCCGCCGCCGGGGAGCATCAGAAACGACGCAAAGCTTTCTAATATGTGCTGTAAGATGAAGTCCCTATAACTTTACCTACGAGGTGTTTGTATGGTTACACAGAACAGACTTCATTGTCAAAATTTGACTGATAAAATTGCACGTGCAAAGCGAAGTAACTTGTTAGGAACGTGATTACCATATTTTAAACGCGTTAGCGAACGTGTTTCATCATCAAAGTATGACAACGTTGTGTATGTGGTAAATTGACCAATCACGATTATCAATCGACCAATCAAATCGTTCATTTAAACAGGAAGTGAACTTCGCACTCCGACAATTTGTCGACTTTTATATAAGGCATAGCCATTTCAATTAACCCATTCCTGTTTTTTCAAAATTTTAGACTTATCCAAATTCAGAGGAGTTGCAGACGACGACGAAAAGTTGGTGCAATATGAAAAGTATCCAACCTACAGAGATGAAAATATTGTGGGAAAAGGAGAAATTCTTTGTAACAAGCAATTTCTTCTTTTCCCACAATGTTTTATCGAGTATAAAATCATAAGGGCGTACAGTAAAGGGTTAATTTGGCGCATCAAACGTCATAACTACAGTTCGAATAAGCTGTAGTAACGAAGTTTAGATTACCAACCCACCATTTTACTTTTTATACATATTACTGGCCACAATTTTTTTTTTTAAATTACGCCGTTAAATATCGAAGTGGAACGTCCTGTCGGAGTGAGTGGGCGGGGCCAGCGATCCGTCAATTCGAGGGCAAAGTCTGGGTTCACCTTTTCGTCGGAGCGATCTCGCATTTATATCTTACAAACATGTGCGCGCTGGATTACACATACTTTTTTTTGTTTGAATGGGATTTGACGCCACTTTGATCAATAATTCAGTTGTATCGCGGCGGCTGCAGCACCTAACCATATATTTCTTGTATTACCCACACAAGTACCACGGCGTCCTTTCCGAGCCCCCAGCTTCTCATCCAACTTATGTTTACGATTAACTACCTATTGGTGGGAGACAAATGTCAGTAAGGTTGTTTGCCGTGACCGGAGATCGAACCCTGAGCCTCATGATTGAAAGTACAACGCGCTACCAACTATGACGGCGGCTGATAATACATACCGCGTCTGGATTTGACAAAGACTACATACGTATAAGCTTGATGCATCGCCGCCGCCAATCATCATCAAATGGCCAATCAAATTGTTTATTTAGATTGGAGGTGAACATTGACCTCCGATTTTATGTCGAACATTTTTATTTCTTTGCAACTTCTGAGCTTTAGGTTTTTTACGGGCTGTAGTTACGATGTTTAGGTCCCACAACAGCGATTTGTATAATGTTTTATGTTTCTGTCCGTGAGTTGTATAAACTGACGTCGTTTGATAGTCGAATTTTCTTACCGGAGGTCAGTGGGCGTGGCCAGCAATTCTTCAATTTCAGGAGGGTTCAAACCTAGTGGTATTATTATCTCATAATAAGAGCGAGAGCTAATTCGACTTTTTTTACGAAAAGTCGTAACTACAGCTTATTTCAAGGTTTCGAGGTGACCTACAACATGATGTTACTGGTCTTGGATTATTCGAACATTGGCAGGTGTGACTTTGACCTTTTTTTATTCTACAAAATAATTCCTGTTCAAATTCTTTTTAGACGAAATATGAATATTCGCCTCTTTTAGTCATTCAATAAACTATAGTTATTAAGAATTGCCAGCAATTCGAGAAACATGTTACAATGAGGATTTTTCTCGACGATATCATCTTCATTTGAGAGGTTTTATGAAAATATTTTATGTCACAACCAATTTCTTTTTTCCACAATGTTTTCTTTAGTAAAAAAAACACGGCGACATGAAACCCCGGGTTTCTACCGGAAAGGGTACCCTTTGGTCGGTTCAATTTATCGTTGAAACAGGTATCGTACAGAAGCATTTCACCGATGTAACATGACAGAGACCGTAACATAGTTCGGGGTTGTTTTAACCTATTCCGTGACACTTTTGGAGGCCCCCGAAGAAAACAATTCGGAAAACATTGTGTAAAATGAAGAAATTGCTTTTAAACAGCAGTTTCTTTATTTCACGCAATGTTTTCTACCCAGAAAAATCTAAAATTCTATAAACTTAAAATTGTTGTCTACAACTTCTTTGAATTTGGACCAGTCTAAAACTTTGTCATCTAGAAATGGGTTAATTGATATATCGTCTGTGTCCGAGCAAAAGGTCGTAGATACAGTTTTAATAAAGCTGTAGTTACGACATTTTTGCTCACACACCAATGACACGAATCACTTACAGCTACAGGATTCAACGCTTTTCTCGCTCAGTTTAAGTGTAAGAGTCCATATCTTGTCTTTGATCGTAGTTTTATGTAATTGATCAACAAGATCTAAACGCTTATCAACGCTTGAACGGATATTACATTTTTTTAACTCAATGAATCAAGCCTGTCCTAGTGGGGGTTTTGACAGAAAATTAGGTTAAATACTTGTCATAAGTGCGTCAACTCTAAAAATAGTTTTTTGATTGCCTATCTTAGCTGTTTTAGATTTGATGAACCATGCTACATTGAATAATGCAAAAAAGGTGCAAAGATGAAGATGTGTGCTTGTGTCTGTTTGTGCGTGAAAGGAGAGAGAAACACACAGGGAGAGAGAGAGAGAGAGAGAGATGGTGGAGGAGAGAGAGAGAGATGGTGGGAGAGAGAGAGAGAGATTGTGTGTGTGTGTGTGTGTGTGTGTGTGTATTGTCGGTGTCCTTGAAAGTGGACCTTGAGGTGCGAGAATACTACGGCAAGAACACAAGATTACGAGAATACGATGGTAAAATCACGAGATCACAATAACGACTACATGTGAGTACGACAACGAAGACAGTACGATGATGATTGCGTGAGATATATTCGTGTTTGCACCGCCGTCGTATTCCCGTGTTCTCGTCGCCGTAGTCTCGGTTTCTAACAGCCGAACCCCCGTGTTCTCGTATTCATGCCGTCGTGATCTCCAATTCTCACCACTATACTCTCTAGATTTCACCACCAAACTCTTGTATTCTGGCTGTCGTTCTCTAGTATTACAACGGTCTTACTCTTATTTTCGCGCCGTCGTAATCACACAATTACACCGTTATACTATCGTATTCTCGTCGCACTCTTGCGGTTTTAATGTATTTCATAGACATTTTCCCCTTGTATTTATAACTCCAGATTAGATGGAAGTCTTTAACATCAATGCTGCAGTGAGTAGTCTTTGCAAAATTATTCTGATGAAACATATTAGATAAATACCCGTACAACGTTTTTGATGAACATTTCGAAATAGAAATTTGAACCCTTGGTACGGCCATTTCGCAAAAAAAAAAAAAAAAAAAACCCACTGACTATCCTTCAAAAAATGAGAGAAAGAGAAAAAAAATACAAACCGCAAAACAATGACCTTTAACATTCCCCTTCTGTATTCATAGTCCGCGACCCTTTCACCGATAGCTATTCCGAGATACGCAACGATGTTAGGCAAAATTTGTTATTTAACGTAATATTCAAGATTTGTGGGTCTATATTTTGAAGTTCTTTCTGATTACTAACTAGGGTCAAAAGGAATATTATAGAACAGAACAGAGCACAACAGAACATGTATTTTATTTCAGACTTAAACTCGAAGATTTCACATCCGTACATGAATATCAAATACAAAGGTCAGTGACAGGTCTATACTGTGTCGCAATAGACAAGAACGCTTTCAACATATGATTTGATATCTAGTCAACATTCGACCAAAGTGTCGCCAATGAAATCTACCATTTTTTTGATTTGCAATGGACTAAGAAGTTAGATAAAAATCATGGTACATCACCTTCCCTTTTAATACAAAAAGTCAAACAAACACAGAAAAGAGATGCAGATCGGATATTGAACAATAAATTTTAGCCTTTATCATTCTGAACCTAGAACATTCCATTCTATGTTAGAGGTATAAACAAAGACCAGCCTGCCCATATGTTCAGTCTGATCTTAGTCTACAGCACCTAATTATTTCTTTAAAACCAGAGCTATTTATGAGATTAATTTTCGAAAAGTTGACCAAAAACCAGTTCCAGTTTCCAGTGTTTTCAACACTTTGATCTTAATGCAATTCTGATAGGATTTTATTTAAAGAATAAAGAATCGCGAATTCCGTAAAACACGAAAATAGTTCGATACGAATCAATCCGGGTAGATGGTTAAAATGATATAAAGTAAGATCAAATAATTGCCGTACATTAGGAAAGGATGTCCCGTGTGAAGAAATGTCGACATTTGAAATCCACACAGACTGGGATCGGGATCGATACTTTTCGTACTTCACAGAAAGTTCCTTTTCGCTCGTCAATTTCGATTGATTGATTGACTGAATGGGGTTTAAAGCCGCTTTTAACAGTATTTCAGTCATATCGCGACGGCTGGAGCACCTTACAGTGGATTCATGGTATTTCTCACACCAGAACTACCACTACATCCTTTCCTAGCCTCCAGCTGCTATCCCACTTAAGTTTACGATTATCAACCCATTGGTCAGAAACGAATGTCGGAAAGAATATGTACTGCCGCCGGGGATCGAACCCATGACATCCAACAATGGAAGATTTGGAGTCTGACGCGCTACCGACTGCGCTACCATTTGTACTATTTTGGACCAGGGCATGTGGGTTGCGATTCCCATTCTCACAAAACAAAATGTTAATTTGGTCATGATTGAAAGAGGTTGCAGACGACAAGACATTGTTGGGTCGAATTGAAAAAAATAATGGCCACATGATGTAGACAACGGTGTGCGAATTAAAGAACTTACTGTTTCAAGCAATTTCTTCTTTTCTCACAATGTTTTCCATATTTTTATTTCTTTTTTGCGTACAAATGCGGGGTTGGGGTGTAATGGGTTAAAACGGGTCTTAAATAGATATTCGTGGAATTTGGTAGAGGAAATATGTCTGTCTTTTCAATAGATATTAATATCATTTTCACGGCACTTGTTCTTTCTTCGTATAAGATATACTAAATTCACTATTATGTAGTAATGTGGTATACTCCTATAATGCCCTACTTTGAAACATCGGAATTTATCGAGTGAGTTCGTGAGTCTTCGGGTGAAGTCCAAAGCGACTGAATTGCTAACGGAGACCAACGATGTATTGATACAACATGGAAACAACAAATAAGACAGTATTCGGTGAAATTCAGTTCCTTTGTATTTAATTAAATAATTTGGCTTTACATAAACATCAAGTATTTTTTTCTTCTTTTTTTTTCTTTTTAAAGCTATGAACTGTCATTTTCGTTACAAAATCCGATATATTCCATTCTTTCAAATGTATGAAAGCATTAAAGTTAGAAATTCGAAAATTGAGAGCCAAAATTTCCATCTATAATCTGTTAAAGCGACGCTTCAATGCCCAAGTAACTCTATGCTTCAATAGAATGCTTTAATCTAAAAGTATTAAAGTGTTTTGTTTTTTAGCTCCACTGGCTGAAAGTTAGCGAGCTGTTGTCATGGCGTTGTGTCCGTCGTGCATCCGTGCTTCCGACCGTGCGTTCGTAAACTTTTACATTAGAAATCATATCCTCAGAATGCATTGAACAAAATTCAATCAAATTTCACAGAAAAGGTCCTTGAGTGACCCTTTATCGGATTCCTTCAATGAATTTTAATCAGATGAAAAATATGGCTTTAATGGGCGAAACTTACTTCCATATATGGTGAAAGCTAAGAAAATCTTTTTCTTGATGGATTTCGACTAATTTCGAAAGAATGATCCTTTGGTTACACTTTATCAAGCTCCTTCAAAGAATTTTTATCAGATACATTGCTTTAATAAACGGGGCTAATTTCCATATATGGTAAAGACGGCATGTATAAGCGGGGATAATTTCTATATGGTGAAAGCCCTGAAAATATCTTTCTCAGAAACCAGATAACTCTTTATCAGATTATTTAAAAGAATTTTAGTCGGATGCAAAATATGACTCTAATATGTTGGGGCTTATTTCCATACATGGTATGTTGTGCCCTCTTTGAAAAGATACTTTTTACTCAGAAAGCAGTAGGTCGGTTTCAAACAAATTTCACAGGAATGATCATTTGGGGACCCACGGCTTAAATTATTTTGGCTTATGTCCATATTTGGTATACAGTTAAAATTTTCTAAATGCCTTTTCATCTGACTTGATAATTGAATTTAACATAACTCAACTTACTTTGTAAATCAATTAATATTTGAAATGTTTCTCTAGAACTAGTTCAAAGATTTTAACGGCTAGATTTATTTGCGAGATATGGAAAATAGATTCAGTTTATATTGAATTTCTGAAAACACCATTTGCTTAATCAGTACACTCAGGCCTGTGGATATCTGCGCTCAAGCGCCTCTAGTTTTAATTTGAATTTTAATTTGAACATATGACGATGTCACCTACTCTATGCCCGAATGACATGGAAAACAAGTGTTCGGACCGAACAACCAATAAAAAGGGTTGATTTAAACATAATATAAAACTTTAATAGACACGCCATTTAGTGGTTTGGCGACATGGACACTGTACAGCTTATTGAAGCTGTAGCTACGGCGTTTAGATGGCCAACCTACCGTTTTCATTTTTTCTTACATGCCATTGCCGTAAAACAACGCCGACAGATTAGCCAATTTTAGTAACGAACTCTTTACCATGATCCAAAATAATACTGTACTATAAAAAATTGTCAACGCATATTTACATGCACTGTCATCTAGCGATTTTCCTCGTTGTAAATTGCATGTTACAAATAATGATCTGTTTTCAGCTCAAACGATTTTCCTCGTTGTAAATTGCATGTTACAGATAATGATCTGTTTTCAGCTCAAATAATTTTGTTTCGCGTATTTTCTATCTTCTTTCCGCGAAAATCTTTATTTATTGTGCGAGCTAGAGATTCGCACGCGAGTTAAAGTGGGTAATCAATGGTCAATTTTGTCTATATACTCTAACAAATACATCTTTAACCGTGCAAATTTGTTTAATCCATTCCCACATAATCCCTCCTTTGTACACGTCCAAAGTAAAAAGCTTTGGAAAACATTGTGGAAAATGAAGAAATTGGTTGTATCAAGCAATTTCATCATTATCCACAATCTTTTCTGTCAAAAAACGACAAAAAAAAAAAAAAAAAAAAATCTAAAATTCCAACAAATCGATTTTGACGTATCTGGCTTCTTTCAATTTGTACCAGTCTAAAATGTTGCTTTGTGTTAAATTCAAAACCGCATGATCAATGCATGCTATTGAGAACATAGTACCAAAAGGATTTTAAATTGCAACGATCACAAGTTGGCAAATAATCCGCTCGAGTGATTAACCCATTCACACACAAGAAAAGTCTAGACTGGACCAAACTGGAAGAAGCAACGACAATTTCAAGTTGGTGGAATTTATGATTTGTTCGTCTTCTTGGATAGAAAACATAATAGATAATGAAGAAATTGCTTGATGCAAGCAACTTGAGGGGCTTAAAAACAGGGATTGTGTTAAGGTTAAGTCCGTCGTTCTGTAGACAGTAGGCAGAGTTCGAACACATCGGCTCTATTTATATTGTTTTAATGTTTGCAAAAATTGTCGAAAGAACATGATGACGCCGTGAGTATCTTGGTTCCAGCTCGATACAAAAGCGTGTTGCGCTAAATCTTTAAAACAATGAGTTTTCATTCAGAAAATATCAATGTTCTTTGTTTGTTTGTTTTTTCGATGGAATTACAAGGTGATGATTTACCGAGAAATCTTGATTACCCACCTGAAACAATAAAGATAGATGATGTAATGCCATTCCTTTTGATATTGAGTCATTAACTTTTATGAAACTAACTTACGATTTTATTAAAAAAAAAAAAAGATCCGATAATGGCAAAGGCAAGTCCAAATAGCCCATTCCCACACAATAACGCTTTTTCACGCCCCTCAAGAAAAAGGCTTGTCACAAGCAATATCTTCATTACCCACCATTTTTTAAAGTATTGTAAAATTTGACCATTTTGAAATTGTCGTCTGCTAGTCATTCAAACAACCCGCTCAGTCACGGAGATTCACGAAATTGTTCGAAAAATTTCGTTATTTGCCCTTTTGTATTTAACGGTCAATGCTGAAGATAAGCGAACATTTCCGGATATAAATCGGGTGCATTATATAGATCTCAAAATGTGAACAAGCTAGAGATGAAATCGGTAAGAAAATACAAAATCCTATTTCTAGAGAACATCGCCCATTCCCTCTTTTTGAATAATGATAGAAAGAAGAATCATTTATGCTTTAGTTACCAAATAAACAATAGATTGTTTAACCCATTCCAACACAGCAAAATTTTAGACTGGTCCAAATTGAAAGAAGCTGCAGACGACAGTTTCCAGTTGATGGAATTTTGAATTTTTTCGTCTTTTTGGATAGAAAACATTGTGGATAATGAAGAAATTGCTTGAAACAAGCAATTTCTTCATTTTCCACAATGTTTTCCAAAGTTTTTTTTTTTTGAGAGGCGTAAAAAGGAGGGATTGAGTTGGAATTGGTAAAACTGTTTTTCCTTTCTCGGAGGGAAGATATGGCTTTAATAAGACCTCCTTGGAAGGTCAATGGTGTCCATTTAAATCCAGACAGTCTCCAGCTATTAGTAGGTCAGAAAACAGCAAGCTCTATTATTATAGTAGATATTGGGCACGATCAAAGGTTTGAGTCATATTGTACTGAGTATGACCAGATAATCTCTTTTATAAGGTTAATCCTTCCGTCTATATACTGAGTTTAAATGTTCTAAAATGATTCGAAAATAGACCGTAAAGTCGAAGAGCTATTGGATTGTTTGAGAGGTGGTAAACGCCACTTTCAACAGTATTTCAGTCATCTTGCTCTTAGAATATTTCGAAATTATCTAACTCATTAGGTAAGCCGATTATGAATTTAAGATCTAGGTTTGAATTTGCAATAATTTTCAAACGATTCAATTTACAACATGATGTAGGAACCTTGTTGCGATCCCTTGTTCTGTAAATAGAGGATATTAGATGAATGTCAGGGGATACCTATGATAAAAACGAGGCTCTTCCGAGTTAATGTAATTAACATGAATTTGGTATTCTATTTATAATTTGAACTTAATTCTTGCAACAAACCCCTAAAGTCAATAGAATTCATCGATATATCGCGCAGACGAAAACATAATTCGGGTTACATAATAGATAACGTCATAACATGCGTTGTGACGTCATTCTTACAGTAAAAAAATGTATTACCATCGGTTTCGAATTCATTTGCATGTGTAATATTACTCGTATAATATCAAAACTAATCAACGTTTTTTAGGACTCAAGGGTCGTAGGTCATATTGTAAACGCAGCAGCAGTAGTGTTGATAGTCTATTTAGAATGCAAATTATCATAATGTTTGCATTAGAAAACTAAACGTATTTTTTATGTCAACCTATTATAAGACGATAAATTTTTTCAAAGTATAGTTGCAGACGATATTTTAAAGTTCATGATTTTTTGAAAATATATGCGTTTTCTAGGTGCCGAAAAGTATGTGAATTTTCTTGTTTGAAAACATTGTAGATTACGAGGAAATTGCTTGCAGCAAGTAACTTCTTCATTTTCTTCAAGACTTTTTTCTTCAGGGGCGTCAAAACGTGGGATTATGTGGGAATTGGCCACTTCTATTAAGTTTTCCCGAGTTTACAAAATTTACGAGCGTATTCATATCAAACCAAATTTATGAATGAACCACAAGTGAAGTGAATGAACAATACTATAGCTTACTAAAAGTGGATTTACACACGGGTTAACCCCAGGTTACTCCATGGGTGATGTCGTAATTACGGACGATTTTGATTCATCAAAAAACTTAGGATGCGATTCGGGTATGACTCATTGAGAATTATAAGTTCCCTGTTGTGTTCTTTTTTAGATGGGTACGAATGCAGTAAAACTCTAAGTGACCAATCGCTGGCCCCGCCCACTTACTCCATAGCCAAGCCCTTTCACTCCAACAAGAAGTCCTGTTTCAAATTAATTCGGCGTTATTTTCAAAGTTTATGTTAAGTACGAGTTACAAAAAAGAAGAATAATTGGTTGGCGACCTTGAAATAAGCTATACTTACGACCTTTAAGTCGCATATGATTGACAACCGCAAATGGTCACTTGTATGGCCGTTAAAGTCTTGAAGATAATCATAATACTCAAATTTTGGGGTCTGCCTAATCCTGTCATAATCAATACTTGACTTATCTGGCTAAAAAAGACGATAGTCCCAATAAAAATAAGAACAGACCAAAAGTTTATTAATGACTTAAACACAAGGTAATATCGTCATAACATATACAATAAAAAAAATAAATACATATATTATATACCTATAAAATATATTTATTAAAATCTGGGTATCGAATACAACTCGAAAGAAAAGAAATCCGTGTTCGGCGTGTACCAAAAGACCGTATTCGTCGAGTATACCGTTAAACACGGACTACTTTTTTGTGTATTGACGTTCGTTTTTTCGGAAAGTTAGCTATTTCTTTATCATTTAACCCGTTCCCACTTAATCCCTCCTTTTTACGCCCCTCAACGAAAAGGCTTTGGAAAACATTGTGGAAAATGAAGAAATTGCTTGAATCAAGCAATTTCTTCATTATCCACAATGTTTTCTATCCAAAAAGACGAAAATTTTAAAATTTAATCAACTTGAAATTGTCGTCTGCAGCTCCGTTCAATTTGGACCGGTCTAAAATTCCACTGTGTTGGAATGGGTTAAGAGACTTTTCTTACTGTCATGTCCTAAAGGGTATAAATAAATATTGACAGATCGCTTGCCACGCCCGTTGACCTCTGACATGACAGTTAGTGACCTTATTTTGTAAAATAGTTTACTATGGACATAACATTTTCACGCGAATAAAATGTCATAACCAAATACAGATTTATTCAAGATGTATTTACGAAGAACTATTTACGACATTTTGCTCGACAAACGTCGATAATATGAAGGAATACTATTAGTTTATGGATAAGCTGTAGTTATATAAATTTTAGTTGATAAATCGACAAAAAATGCCCCAAACAAATGTAGGGCCGCGGTCATAGCGCATTTGGTAGCGCGTCGGACTCCTAACCATAGGGTTCCGGGATCCCCGGTCGCGGCAAATATCATTTCCGATATTTGTCTCCAACCAATGGATCGATAATCGTAAACCTAAGTGGGTTGAGCAGCTTGGGGCTTAGAAAGGATGTATGGTAGTACTTGTGTGGAATTCATGGATAGGTGCTCTGGCCACCACGATATGAATGAAATACAGCTAAAAGTGCCGTTCAAACAAACAAACCAATGCTGGAGTTCAAAGTTCACTTCCGGCCTAAATGAATTATTTGATTGGTCGGTTTGATTCTTTGATTGACACACGCGATTGCTCAATTAACATTTAAACACTTGTCGACAAAAGCAAATCCATAAACAAGTACTTAAAAAAAAAGAAAAAGAAACGAGTTCTGCTCGGTGTTAAACAAAATAGTTACCATCAATTTCTACCTATACAGTTAATTTATCAGTAACCTTTAGTTGCACTTTAGAAACCCGGAAGGTATTTTATGACGTCATAGACCTGATAGTTTTCATGGTACCCAGCTAGAACACAATGTCAACAATTGCGTCTACAAAAGAAAGGTAAGACGCATTCCTAAACTGTATCTCGGCATTGAGCTCTCGAGGACGTAACCCCCCCCCCCAATTTTAACCAAGCTGTAGTTATGACGTTTTGGCTTCAAACGAACATTATGAAAATAGAACGGTTTCAAACAAGGCGTGAATTGTGAAGCTAAAAACAGCCCTGACTTCAATCTTTTTATCAATACATTTTATTCTGCACCAAGTCCAACACAGGTGTTTCCCGAATCTTCACCGGAACAAACCCATGGTCAACCCTTATATCAGTTTATGATTTGTTCCCCGCATTGTTTGAATACTTTAGAACGGCTTACCTTTTGGATAATTCACATAAGGAATCCACATACACCAGAATAAAACTTGTTTTTTCAGCTACAAAACTTTTTAGAAGCAACTTCTAAAGATGTCAAAATTTACAAATGAGTAAAATGATATAATGAAACGGTTAAATGCCTCTCCCCCCTCCCAGATTTTCTGACATTTCTTTTTTTCCTCCAATTCCCACAGTTCATTACCCACATCATTTTCTACAAAAAGACAATTCAAAATTCATTTAATTAACCGATCCCTACATAATGACGCTACTGTATGCCCCTCAAGAAAAACAATAGACAAAACATCATGTAAAATGAAGAAATTGCGTCACAACCAATTTCTTCATTTTCCACAGTTTTTTCGACCCAGAAACTTGAAAAAAAATCTAAAATTTCATTAACTTTAAATTATCGTCTGAAACTCTTTTCAACTTCGGACAGACGTTTGTAAGTTTTAATTTTGTCCAGACTTATTTTTTGTCATGTTTTAATGGGCTTATTAATAATCTATCTCGTGATAGTGAAAATCACGAGTGAAAGGGCGAATCACTCGACAGGTATTTTATTTGTTTTCGGGTATTTTCTTTCTTCTTTTACACGTTGAAGCAATGGCTCATCCTGCTAGAGGCTTTAACTATTTCCGTAACAGATCACAGTACATATTTTAGTCTCTATGGTACTGCATTTAGCGATGATTCAATCAACCTTTTCCTGGTTAATCCATTGTTTTTACGTCCCTGTGATTTTATATTTGAGAAAACATTGTAAAAAAAGGAGAAATTGCTTGTGACAAGCAATTTCTTTTTTCCCCACAATATTTTCTAGCCTCTAGGTCCGATACTTTTGAAATTGCACTAATTTCTTTCAAATTAGAGAAGTATAAAATTTTGAAAAACAGGAAAGGGTCTAAGCGCGTGTATAAATCACTCCAAATGCACATTTATGTGGTTTGCATTCAACTTCCTTGATACATTATGGTTGTTGAGTAACGGATAAACCATCATTCGGGTATGCGTGGTTTTCGTCGTCACATTCCGGGATTTTTATGCCGTTCGATTGATAATTACCAACTAAGGAAAAACTTGAAGGAAGGATGAAAAGAAAGAGAAAATTCGTGACTAACAATGCCCCCATCTTCCGATGTTTGCTCAAGAAATGAAGAGAGTTTTTTTTATTGAGATATGAACCTAATAAATTAATCACATTGTAGAAAGCGCTAAGCGGTTTCATTCATAAGATTGGTCAAGTTTATCTTTATACCTCAATGAAAACACACAAAAAAGAAAAAAAAATCTCATAATTGCAAATAAATTTACTCCATTATGCAAAGCAAATGTTTTGCTAGATTAGGGATCTACTTCGTGAAGTCATACAGAATAATTGCGTGCTCAAAGTTTTGCTAATGAACCTATGGAAAGAAAATTTCAGCCACTCAAAATGCTTGATTCTTGTTAGACGAAACTAAATTAGAAGTATTACCAATTTCGCAATTGAGCACCAACGGGAATTTTAAGTTCGAATTTAAAAGGAGTTTTTTTTTTCCTCTCAAAGGTTATGGACACTAACATGTTAAAAACCAAAATGTTAAAAAAAACAACAGTTGGTTGGCGACGGAAACGTCGTAACAACAGCTTTGATAAGCTGTAGTTACGACTTATAAGATGACATAACAATTAAAATGCTTTCCGGCAAATTCCGGAGTTCAAAGTTCATTTCCGGTTTGAACGAATGATTTCATTGGTGGATAGATTCTTTAATTGACCCACACGATCCGTCATTAGAAAATAGATAAATGAAAAGTTAATTTTTTGTTAGGGTAATACGGTCGCTCTAGTGTTAAAGAAATTTATGGAGAGAGTCTCCACAGAACTGTCTGTGCGCGTTATAGCCAGGGTAAACTGATATTTTGTATCCAAGTTTGTCCTTTTGTCCGTGGCTTATCACTATAATTCAGGAGTCATAACGACTTTGTCAAGGAAACGAACATTGATGAAGGATTTTCTGAAGTCGTTATATTGTTAATTGAACAATCGCGGCTGTCAATCAAGGAATAAATCGACCAATTGAATTATTCATTCAGTCCGGAATTCAGATTTGAACTCAAGCATTGGTCGCCATTTCTGTGAAACATTTGTTTTGATCTGTCGACTTAAACTTCGTAACTACAGCTTGTTCAAGCTGAAGTTACTACATTTAGGCCAACAACCAACCAATCTACTATTTTCATTCCATGCTACTGGTCATTATTTTTTTAAAATATCGCCGTATAAAATCGAAGCGGGATTTCTTGTTGGAGTCAGTGGGCGTGGCCAACGGAGTAAGTGGATAGGGCCAGCGATTGGTGAATTGTTGGTGAAATTGACCAGAAAGTTCGAAGGTCATGTTGAGCGGATGAGCGAAATTGAAAGCTTAAACGTAGGCCCATCCTGCTTTTCAAACATTCAGCTTATAATTCTAAATCTCTAGTAATACAAAAGCAAAGAAAGAAGGTGAAGTTTCTTCTCTTCCTTTTCTATTATAATTTCCAGAAAAGTCCTTTTCATAATAAACATTACATAGATTATAAAAGTACAAGTGTTCTTTTGTCCCATTGGAACCCTATCGACAAAAAATGCGAAAAGGGAAGTCCATTTACAATAAATTCGAGTTGTAGAGTTAAACGTGACGCGTCTCAGTGGGGACAAGCAGAAACTCGGTTTGTTTGAAAAACAGATCCGACCCATCATTTGTCAACCAGGTTTGGTATTACAATGATAATATCACGTATAATAAGATAAAAGGACTATTACAGGTTTGGATTCTGTTGAAAAAGGAGTCAAAATTCTACAATGGTTTACATGCGCCATCCTTGCAGTCTGACCAGGGTCGATTTGTTACAAGCTTTCGGGTCACACATACATGCTAAATGAAAATAATCATGTGTAACATAAAACAATACGTATTTCACTATTTCTGAAAAACAGATAAACTATATAAAAACTCCAGAGGAAAATTAATTTTGACACTCATTTTCAGGAAATGAAAAGATGTTACACAACGTGCATTTATTAATGATTAACATAATTAAACATATGTATGATGACCAAAACTGCGTAATTACAGGACCCAGACTGTAGTAAAGTAGTCAAAATCTCCGTTGGCAACACACCAATCTCTTTCCAACCAAAATTAAGAGTAAAGCTTGAAAGAAAATGCTTTGATTTAAAAGCAAATATGAAATCCATGTGAAATTTACCAATCACAGATATTTGACATGACCGCCAAATTCACTGAAAAATGAGCCGTTTTACGCAAAATTCAAATCCTAGTAGTAGCCACAAGGGAAATGATAGCCCATAAAAGGCTTGCTTTCTGTAAAGTAGAAACAGTGCAAAGTCTGTAGATACGCCAAAATGTATATGGTTACCATGTACTTTTTTCACAATCTTTCATGGAACTCATACCAGTCTTGCCTTGCAGCAAGCCAAACTCCACAACCCTACCACTTTCTGTTTCTCGTGTCACTGGATGCAGGCAAACAGTGTAAAGCTCATGACCTTTTAGTTTCGCATCCGGAAATGACCCCCAAATCATATTTTACATTCACTTAATGCAACATTTTTCTTTCTTTACCATCAAATATCTGCTCAAACTTGCCTTTTCCTAATATTTCTGATTTTGACCATGGCCACTTCGAATATTTCACCCTCTTCTGTAGAATGGGACCACTGACTATTTAAGCTATAAATGCAAAATTTGGTCGCCTATCGACCATTACGTTAGGCTTAATCACAACAAACCTTTCTATAAATCCTGGGTTGTCATTTTGACTCCCTTTTTAGATTGGTTCAAAACATTTTTCGTGTCCCTGTCTATGGAATGGCCGTATACAAGGAGTCGTTTTCGTGAAAAGGGACTATTAATCATAGTACTACATGGCGACCAAAATTCCGTAAATACAGTTTGAAAAAGCTGTACCAACGATATTTTAATTGCCATCTGACGATGTTCAAAACTATATCCCCGGCTTAGACTGCTTGGGTTGTACAGGTCGATCGCGATATAAACTTCTTTTGAGACAGATTTTTCTTCGTGCACAATACAAATTTCAGCGAATAGCAGATGTCAATTATAGAATCAATCGACCAATCAAAGCATTCATTTAGATCGCAAGTGAATTTTGAACTCTGACATTGGCCAATATTTTATGTGAAGACAGTTTTGGTAGTATTGCGTCTTAAGCATCGTAACTAAAGCTAATACAAGCTGTGGGCACAAAATTAAATTTACAAATTTGTTTAATCTAAAAAACAAAAAACAAAACAAAACAAAAAACAAAAAAACAACAACAACAACAAGAAAGACAACAACAACAACAAATCCGCCATTTGATATCGAAAGGTCCGAGTCGGTGCTCGTGGCCAGCGATCCACCAATTGACCAATCGCGGCCTACAATCAAATAATCAGTCAACCAATAAATTTTGAGCAGAAGTGAGTTTTGAACTCTTGAATAAGCTGTAGTTACGACGTATAAGTCGCCAAACAAACAGAAAAGATTTTACCAAAATTGCGGCCAATGACGGAGCTCAAACTGAACTTCCAGTCTGAATGAATGCTTTCATTGGCCTTCTGATTATTTGATTAGTAGCGGCAATTGGTCAATTCAATATTTATGAATATATAACAATTATACATATAAACAAACATATTTATTAAAATTGTGACTATGGAGATTAACAGTGCGAGTTCGAGAGGTACACACAACCGGTGCCAGAATTTAATTCGAATTAAATTTGGTATATTTTTGCTATTGATCGTTTGGTTAGGTCCTTTTATTTTTGCAGAGTTTGTTTTATAAACTAATTTATTCAATTAAACCAACCAATACATGCAATTTTTTAGTTTTATTCAACATTGTATAGCTTTCTAAGCCTATATACATATATCAGCATGGATGAATAACAGTTACGATTTGTTTTTTAAATGCCTCAATGTAATTGGTTTTGTCTCTCGTGAGTAGTAGTTGAGAGAAATATAAATTCAGTTAAAAAATAAAGGGTAATAACGACGAACTAATCTTTTCCAGTGATCAGATCTTAATCCGGAACTTCGATCCATAACCAAGCGCTCTTTCCATTACATTATTCCAGCAAGTCTGTACTTCACAAATAAGATGGGAAAGAACATAAATAAATTTGGCGAATGTTAACGATACGTGTCAAAATAATCACTAGATTTGTATTAAAGAGCCTAATTATGTATGTAAAATCAGCACTTACTTGTAAATATTTATATAATTCGAATACGATGATCTTGACTAATGGTTTCAATAACCTATATGCTATACGATGAAAAAAGCTTAGTCACGACGACTTAATTTGCCAATAAAAAAAAATAAGCATAAGAAAACCCCAGAAAATAAGTAAAACAATCCAAACAAACTAACAACTAATGAAATTCGCAGCAATTACACATTTTGAATAATACGATTTAAATAACCTTTTCAAGACAAGTGTCTTTTTCGAAATAAACAATCCTTTCAATATCTTGTGTGTTTATTACCGTTTATTCATAGTCGCTACCGTAGCACATGCCCATATGAGCGACGCCCCCAGAAGACGGTTAGTTGTTACGGGGGATAGTGCAAAGATACAGGACTTAACTGCTGAGAGCTCCGCCTGGTTCTTTGACGTGCTCGATTGATGGCATCGTCACACGGCGCCTCGGTCTCATCCGAAAGGCAATTAGTTTGTTATAGTTGATATGGTCAGCCCAGGGCTCGAACCCGTGATCTTGAGGTTTGAAGTCAAGTGCTCTACCAACTGAACTAACCGAAAGACAATTAGTTTGTTATAGTTGATATGGTCAGCCCAGGGCTCGAACCCGTGATCTTGAGGTTTGAAGTCAAGTGCTCTACCAACTGAACTAACCGGGCTGACAACAATAATTTGTGTTGGCGCCTCTAGATTAAATAACAACCAAACATCGCCTCCTCATATTGTTTATGATACGTCTGATGAGTTGACCAATCGCTGGCCCCGTCCACTTATTCTGCTGACCCCGCCCATTTACCCCAAAAGAAAATTCCACTGTGATTTTAAACGGCGTCATTTTGCACACCTAACAGCCGAAAAAATGTAACACACACACAAACAAATAAATAAATAAATAAAATAAATGAATAAAAAATAAATAAAATGGTTGGTTGGCGACTTAAACCTCGTAACTACAGCTTACGCAACCTGTAGTTACGAGGTTTAGTTCGCCAAAAAAACCAAACACAATTCACACAAATGGCGGTCAATGTTGGAGGTCAAAGCTCAATTCCGGAATGCATGAATGATTTAATTGGTCGATTAATTCCTTGATTGACAATCGTCGAGATATTTGAGTCCATTCCTGGTGTAACGCACGCTTAAGATCAACCAGGCTATTGGCGTCATTCATCCGGCGAGCTTTGGATTCAACGTACAGTCCCTCAATAAGATCGAGGGGTTTTGCAGTCCAATCATGGGTATTGATATTGTTCATTGACTTTATTCATTTTTTCCACATATACATTGTGATTTATACTGTTAAGTGTGTTAATACCCATGTATGCTTTGTATAATGTTTTGTATATCGACAATGAACCATACGTGTTCAAGTCATTATCTTGAATAAAATTTCTGTTCTGTTCTGTTCTGATACTGTTCGTTCACGGTTAAAAATTTTTGTTTTTGGCGTACAGTACGGCAACGTATATTATTTTGCTGTAAAATATTAGGATGAAAGAGATGATAACGGGAGCAAGAGTTTATCGCAATATCTCGCAGCATTCAAACTACCGCTTCTTGGTACAACTTTTGGTTGACTGTGACTCGAGATATCTCCACATATAGTCACTGGGCCATCACTATAACGATCACATTCCATTATGTAAGCAGGATAAAGCCTCTCATTTTGGCGTCGCCAAACACGAACAGTACCGCCACGGAAATGAAATTACATTTACATTGATCGGTGAATACGACTCTATTCCACTAGTGCCTTGTCCAGCGACTGGACCGAAGTGCCAAATCCAACCGTGCTGAGTCAGAGGTTCGCCTTTATAAGGACGTCTGACACGAAGTGTTGTGGTGTCCAGACCATTTCTAGTAGTAAATATGAAAGTCTAGTGCCTGTCGCATGTCCTAGACATTCCACAAGCTCTGATGGTGGTATGAAACAGTAACGTCGTGTCGACGTTGCCAGAAAACGATCTTCACGTGGCTTTATTTTTCGTGGTCTTCTTGAACGAGGTCTGTCCTATACAATTCAAGTTTCTAAAATAGAGCTCCTTCTCGATAGAGTGTCCGGTCAAGACAGCCAGGTCGGTGGGATATATCATAAACACGTGTGTCAGCATCACAAAGCCCAAAAGCGACGTTTCTGTCAATAAAGGACAATTCAGGACGGCGACCCATGTTAGTAAGCTCTATATTAACTTTTACGGTTTCTTTTACGTGTATTCGACGGATAGACTAGAGGTATATCATTAGAAGATAAGAATGGCGGTGTATGTGATGACTGCTGAAAAGAGCGATTTTCTTGTGGTTCAGAGAATGTTTTGACAATTCAAAGTTTTTGTCGTCGAAAGATTAGGATACTTTAAATTTTTTGGGAATTTAGGATAGAATGAGTCAAAGATCGTTTTCAAGATAGCCAAAATGAAGTGTGAACATCCTTAGTTACATGCATTGTTTTAAAACACTTCCTAAATACTTAACAAAATTTGACATCACAAGAGAACAAATTCACGCGATAATGCACGCATGTCTTTGTAAACTGCGAAAAGGATGGTTAACATTTGTCTCGAAAAGAAGCTTCTGAGTTCATTTAGCACAATACATCACATCATAAATTTGGACTGTTCGAGTTTAGAGAAATTGCAGAAGACAATTTCAAGTTAATAGACTTTTGAACGTCTCTGTCTTTTTGGGAAGGAAACAGGTGTAAAATAAAGAAATTGCTTTTAACAAGTAATTTCTTTATTTTCCACCTTGATTTCATAATCTATTATCTTTAGGGGAGTAAAAAAGCGGGATCGTGTAGGAATAGGCTATTTAAAGTTTAGACTAGCAGTATGTAGCAAAATGTAAAATGGTTGGTCGGAGACCTAAACGCCGTAACTACAGCTTCAACAAATTTTAGTTACGATGTTTAAGCCGTTAAATCAAAATTTTATTGTCTGGTATTGAGTTAATCTCTATTAATTGTGCCCAACTACGACCATGATGTACCCACAATGCTTCATGCTTCTTGTTCGCTTATGTTGTAACTATAATGGTGATTTTACGCCCTACCTCCGATTTTTAATAGACATCGCCGCGTTTCGCCTATTTGGATAAGGTCAAAATAAGCGAGGAAAATGCTTAAAGCTTCCCAATCATAAAGAATCAACTTCGTATCTTTTGCCATTTGTCACGATCGTCCTAGATTTCGCTCAAATTTTATTAAGGCACCAAAATATTTCCCCTTTCCAACGCCTGAACAAGAGAAAAGTTTAACTCAAGTAAAACCTATCTTGTTGTTACTCTTCGTAATGATTTAATCGTTGTTATATATTAATAATCACAAAAATACTCATATAATCCCGATTTTTGACGCCCCCTTGTGGAAAAAAGTTTGAAAACATAATGGAAGATGAAGAAGTTGCTTGTAACAAGCAATAATTTCAATATCCACAATGTTCTCTACCCTAAAAGGCAACGTTTTTCAAAATTCCATTGACTTGAAATTGTCGTCTGCAACTTCTTTCAATGCGGACCAAATCTAATATTTTATCGTGTGGGAATGGGTATGAAATATTGCATACTGCAATCTAGCATCTAAAGCGACCACCAGCCGTAATAATGAACTATAAATACAAGCTTTGTAATTTCCCTAGTGAGAGTGGATTAATTTAACTCAGAATTCAGCAAATTTAACCCAGTCCCACACAATGGCGCTTTTGGACGTCCCTCAAGTAAAAGAATTTGGAAAACATTGTGTAAAAATGAAGAAATTGCTTGTAACAAGCAATTTCTTCATTTTACACAATGTTTCAACCTAGAAAGATGAGTAAAAATCTGAAATTTCAAAGCTTTTTATTGTCGTATGCAACTTCTTTGAATTTGGACCAGTTTAGAATATTGCCGTCTGGTAATGGGTAAACTAAAAAAGATGATACAGAAGGATCGGCCCTATATTCCCCACACTGATACCCTTTATCATCTTGTTCTATCGAACCCAGGTGAGTTACCAAAAAACCCCACAAAGATGCAGTCGAGTATGAAACGAGCAGTTTTATTACGTATCCAAATCCGGCCTTTCTTAAAACCTAATTTGAATATTTTATCGCGATTGGCTGAAAGCTTTATAGTCCGCTATATAAGCAGATTGTCGATCTGCGGTATATAACAATCGAATCACTCGACAGAATTTCAAACGAGAACTTAAAACAAAACGAGACTTGTGTACATGAACGTCGCAATGGAAGGGGAGTTTTTAATTGATAATTCAATAACTTGTTTGGTGCGGTATAAAAACGGACATTTGAGCTTCTCAGAAAGTGACAACAGTGAAAAAAGTACGTGGAAGATATCTGCATCATAAAAGATTTTTTAAAATCATTAACTAACTCTTTAATTAACTACAGGACGACAAAATGATAGATTAGTCCAAATCCAAAGAATTTGCAGACAACAGTTTATAATTCATTGAATTCAACAAAAAACATTTATCTTTTCTGGTAGAAGACATTGAAGATGATGAAGAAATTGCTTGTAGCAAGCAAATTCTTCAGTTTTCACAATACTCTCAAAAAACTTTTCTTAAGGGTGTCAAAAAACGTTATTGTATGGAAATTGGTAAAATATAAAGAGAAGACCGCAGCTGTTTTAGTCTGTATATTGATTTCGAGTTTTTTTTTGTTTTTTTCCCAAATCAAAATGACAATGCGATCTGTTAAATGATGAATAGTACATAGTCATGTAAGTAAATTGAGATAGGTGTACACTTGGTACATTCTATTCTTTTTTATCTTGACTCAATGACATAAAGACACTTAAATTACAGTCGGCAATTCAAAGTGGGTGGATTTTAAACGAATACAATTAATGTCTTTTTCTTCCCTACAATGTTTCAAAAAGACTTTCCAAGGGCTGTAAGTCGGTATTGTTTGGTAAAAATATGTGATAGAAATCACGTTTTATCAAAAAAGAATACCTGTTGCTTGATCGCTTCAGCAACAAGTTGAACAACCATATGTGACGAATTGTGAAAGATCCTTGATAAAGAAGACAATGTTAATAGATGATTTATACTTCCTTCTTTTTTCTCGCAATATTTTTCTACTGGAAACCATTTTTTGCTAATCCTGTGATTATTATTAAACTCCTCTATTCATTCTTTTAACCATTTACCAGACCGCAAAATTTTAGACTAGTCCCATTAGTCCCAATTCAAAGATGTTGAAGGAATGTAATTTCAAGTTGGGAGAATTTAAAGTGCAGCGGTCTTTCGAGGTAGGACATAAAGTTGAAAATGAAGAAATTGCTTTTAACTAGCATTTTCTTCATTTTCAACCTCGTTTTATCTATTTTTTTTTCTTGAGATTCGTTTAAAAAAGGATTGTGTAGGACTGGGTTCTTATATACAGAGAAACTTAAAGTCTTTTCGTCAAATGCTAAATTATTACAAATAAACTTCACGCATGGAAAAAACAGAGGTACATTTTACAGCGTTTTTTTTCACATTTTTCAGAAACAATTTCACACAAACATATCTTAAAAATCACATACAAACACGAGATCCGTCCGTCCTTGATCATCGACCATGTTGTTTCCCAGCCTAACAAACTATTACGAACAGAAACATTGGTATTGTGCGGGCAACCAGACACATGCAAACAGCTCAGGGATTATATTGAAACAGACATCAAAAGTATGTATCAATAATGGAATTAATCGCTGGCCACGCCCACTGATCTCCAACAGGAAGTTCGCTTCAGATATAAAACATCGTTATTTTACAAAATACATAGCCAGTAGTAATATGTAACAAAATACAATCGTTGGTTGGCGACCTAAACGTCGTAACTACAGCTTGAATAAGCTGTAGTTACGACGTTTAAGTCGTCAAACTAATATAAATCTATTACAGAAATGTCGTGGTTTAAACTTCACATATAGTCTAAATAAATGATTTGATTGGTCAATCTTTTTTTTTTTAATGAAGCCGAGACTCGTCAATGTACTGTTGTATTTAGGGTTGTAAACAACTTGATGATCATGGGCAGTGAGTCAAATGCGTTCTAGAGTAGACACCAAGCTTTTGATAACATAAAACTCATCTCAGATGTAACTTACAACGTCCCCACACTTTGGAAAGGTGAGATATTAAGATTTCCCAAGATTAATGTAAACAATGGATTTCATGCACAGCTCTTAATTATTGAGTATTTCCATTTTTATCGTGTACATGAAAAAATGATGAATAAAAGTTACATCAATGCGACAAATTAGGTGATGTTCAAAAGCATTTTCGAAAATAAGCTCAAAGTGCATACGAAGTAGGTAAAATTTCACAAAACCCGGTCAATGACTTTTTGGACACGTGTTTTGAAATTGATTGTCAAATTCCCCATGAGCTATTTTTAGAAAATGATGATGTTTATTTCTCCCAAATTAACATAATGACATCCGTATCTCTTGACCTTAAGTGACTCTTTAAGATGAAAGATTTTTGGTCTAGACTGTTTTTATTGGCTTATTTATTGATATTAGATTTTATGAATGAGATTTGAAGACGAGTGAAAATAGCTTCGTTGCATGGCCGTAACCCATTCTTTAACCCGCTACTCCCACAAACATCATTACATTCTTATTTATTCGTCTCCTTCTTTCTCTCCCTTTTCTCTCTTGCTACTTTTTTCTCTCTTTTTTCAATTTCTTCTTTTGGCCCCGATCTTTTTTCTTCTTACAATTTCCTTTTTATTCTACAATGTACTTAGCATTACTATTGTTCTTAATTTCTAGCATTACCTCGACCAGAAAGGTTATTAGTATTTGTAAATCCAAAATCCGGCCACAAAAAAGGAGTGAAGATCTACATGTCTAAAGTTCTTCCAATACTACAAGAATACGGAATCAATGTAGTCGATTTGATAGGTAGGTTGAAGACTGATTTTTCATCGTTCTTATTTGAAAGGTAAAATTGAAAAGAAAAATTTACATAATACATTTAACCTCTCTATTACGACCACTTACGGCACCTCTTATAAAGTGGTCTTATAAGCGGGGTGGTATATACATAGTGTTTATCTGTGTGTTGAATGCAAGATTTCATTTTGATACAGTGTGGAAACTACATGATCATTCATCAAATAGATTTAATCCATTACCACACAATTCCGCATTTTTTGCTCCAAAGAAATAAAGCTTTCGTATCATTATGAGAAAAGAAGAAATTGCCTTTTTTTCTTTTAAATTTAAACACACTCTGTTTTGGTGCCTGCAACATCTTTCAATTTGGACAAGTCTTAAATTCTTTCGTTTTGGAATGAGTTTTAAAAATAACAATAACAATTCCCTTCGAATTCGGACAAATATAAAATTATGTTTATATTTCATCGTTTTCGGTTGTTTCATTAAATAGAAGAGAAAAGCAAAGAACATTCGTGGTCTTAAACCAGAAATTTAGCACCTAGAGAGATATTTAAGATAAGGAACAAAACACTGTTGCCTAACAGTACGTAACGGTTTAGTTATAATTCAGGATGTCACTATAAATCCATTACTTGTCACATAACATAGAGTTAATAAGCGAGGGTTGTAAAATTGTTCCCCATAAAGTTTTAAATCAGAGTTCTCCCATGATTTCTATAGTAGGTTTTGGCTCGTACTTTGCCATGTAACTTTTTAACTTTTAAACCCTTTCCTGTTTTACGAAATTTTAAACCTGTCGAATTTGAAAGAGGTTGCAGATGACAATTTGAGGAGAACTTTATTGAAATTTCTACTATCCTATAGATTAGAAAATATTGTAACAAGCAGTATCTTCTTTTCCAACTGTTTTCTCAAGTATAAAATCATATGGACATAAAAACAGGGATTATAAATGAACGGGCTACCATTTCTTGGACGGAAAGCCATTACGAATATCCTTGAATTGACGGATCACTGGCCACGGCCACTGAACTCCGATCGCAGTATTTAGTTAATGACCGGCTACATGTTACAAAAAGTAAAATGGTTTTTTGGCGACCTAGACGTTGTAATTACAGCTTAACCCATTCAATTTAACCTGAAGGAACTTTTGGATTCAAATATTGGCAAGCATGTTATTTTGCTGGTTTCGCGTCTTAAACGTCGTAACTAGAGCTTGCTCAAACTATAGATACCACGTTAGGTCGCCAGCCAACTATCTTATTCCTTGTTACAAGTTACTGACCTTGGAGGAAGTTCCACATCGGTATTATCGAAGTCGAACTTCCTGTCGGAGCTTAGTGGGCGTGATCAGCGATCATTCAATTAGTGCCTTTGTACCGAATAAGCTTCGGAGACTCAAAGTTAAACCTAGCTATATATTTCACACGATTAATATTACTTTTTACTTAAATATTTGGCCAAAATACTTCTCTGTTTGGATGGGCACAACCAAGTTGTGAATCTTCCCCTCTCTCTCTCACCTGTAAAATTCTAATGACGTAGATTCGGCCATCCTCTATCAATCTTACCTAGATACACTAAACTCTCATTGGCTAGATTCTCTATATCTCTCTCCTTTTTTTAACAGTGACAGAGAAACCCGGCCAACCCCTAGAATACCTTAAAACATGCGACCTACGTTTAATACATGGGTAAGTTTGAAATATCTATGTGTTTTAGACAGGTGTTATCCCTTTCATGTACAAACCCGGGATTTTACGTTGCTGTGATTTTATTATTGAGAAAATATTGTGGAAAAAGAAGAAATTGCTTGTAACAAGCAAATTCCTTTCCCACAATATTTTCTACCACAAAGGATGGTTTAATTTCAAATCGCATCCAATACCTATTGTCGTCTGCAGCCTCAATTTGGATCAGTCTAAAATTTAAAAAACGGCAAAGGGTTCAATAAAAAGTTAATGTACTCGCGTATTTCATTAATTACGACTTTGGAAACTGTTGGAGCGGAATCACTTGCTCATTGAACAAGATTTTTTTCTATTTTTTCTCTAAGCAAATCGTCGGTGTGCGAGTAACATGTCGTAACTACAGCTTTGTAAAGCTGTAGGTACGACGTTTTGCTCGCGTACCGCCCGATACACTGCAGCATATATAACAAAAACTGTACAGAATGGATTTCATGCTTTCTGTAGAATTGGCCAAAAGGTTTTAGCTGAATTGCAGGAAATATAGGTCTGTTATAGTACATGTTGGGAACACGCAATGGCCATTGACGGTTGAACAAAGGTGAACGGCACATAGGTCTCTCTATTTTTCAATATTTCACCAAATGTTTTATTATATATGTTTTATTCCTTTATGTTTTATTTTAAGTTAAGTTTATTTCAAAGAAATCCTTAACTTACGGACAATAACAGATAAGCTTGATATCATTTTTTATATCTATTTACAGGATAGTATCTGTGGGTGGGGATGGGATGTTTTCCGAGTGTGTGAACGGTCTATTAAAGAGACTACAAGACGATTCTCAAGTCAACTATAACGATCCCGAAGCCGTCATCTCTGCATCGAAAATACCGATTGGCATCATACCAGCAGGTCAGTTTGAATTGTGACGTTTGCCATGTTAAAAGTGCTGTTATACCCCATTCAAACAATCATTGAAATCACTGATTATTTACGGGTTATAAAATAGGGAATGTGAGTATTCGTTTAAGATATCTCTTACATGTACAATCGATCTTGCTCTAGCGTTCACCTCTATAAATCGACTGCTTCTATTAAGCGACCATAGTCTAAATGAAAAAAAAAAACAACAAAAAAAACAAAAAAAAAAAACTCTCAATAAGATGTGGTCATTTTTGCTAAAAATATATCATACATGAATCCAATGTTGGTGGAACTCATTAGAATCTTCTCAGTGAGACAATTCTAATGAGTCCCCTAAACATAGGATTTAGCGAAATTCTGTAATAATTCATGTATGCATCCGTTTCCATTCTTTATATTCTTCACAAAAATGTGTGTTTAAATAGACCACTCTCTCAAACAACCACTTTTTGGTCGTCCCAAGAGTGGTCACCTAATACATGTACCAGATTTACTATATTTGAAGACCACAGGTTTTACCACAAACTATGTGTAAAACCTTCTGTCATAACATTGCAGAAAGTTTCTTCAAAATAGGAAGTAACACGAGTAGACCTCTTCAATTTTCGATGACTTTTCATTAACTCATACCATTGTGGATAAGATTAGTTTCGAAATTGTATAAAAACCAAAGGGATGATAGCACTATAAGGGTGGTTCTTCGTAGTGAATATTTTTTTTGAAAATTAATTCTATAACCAATTCTACGTTAAAAAGGACAAATATATAATCTAGACTAAGATTAGAACGTACGTATGTGCAGGCTGATCTTTGTCTATGCATCTCGACAAAACAGAAAAATGCCGGGTTCCCTTCGACCTAATTACATTTTTACGTATCTGTCTTTCATATGAAATTATCCTTTTACTACCTTATTTTAGGTTCCGGAAACTACCTTGTCAATTACATCCATGGAACAAAAGATCTCGAAACAGCAGTCCTGAAAATCATTCTTGGTGAGTTGGTAACTAACATTCAACCCATCCCAACACAAGCCCTCCTGTTTATGCCCCTCAAGAAAGAATCTTAGGAAAACATTGTGGAAAATGAAGAAATTGCTTGTATCAAGCAATTTCTTCATTATCCACAATGTTTTCTATCCCAAAAGCTAAAGAAAATTAAAATTCCATAAACTTGAAATTGCCGTTTGCAGATGCTTTCAATTTGGAACAGTCTAAAATTTTGCCGTGTGGGAATGGGTCAAACATATCTGCCATCTAATACTAGTGTAGATGAAGTCTTGTCTTTCTTGAAAGTTTTGAAATAGTAAATGTAGATTTTAAAGGCTTATTCGTGGGCTCTCGCGTAAATACACGCTAGTGGCTGTAAACTTCAAATCTAGATCCAACATTGGCTGACATTTATGTGAAGCGTTTTTGTTAGCTTGGCGACTTAAACATCGTAACTACAGCTTATTCAAGCTGTAGTTACGAAGTATATGTCACCAACCAATGATTTTATTTTATATAAATTTTTTGTTATACTGGCCTTAAATATTGAAAAATAACGCAGTTTGATAACGAAGAGAAACTTCATGTCGGAATCAGTGGGCGTGGTCAGCTGGGTAGTGGGTGGAGCACGCGAGCTGTCAATTATCTTAGTGACAAAGCAAGAGGATTCTGATTATATTCGGAACGCCTGGAGAGTAGACTCTGATCTAATCTATTGAATACCCGTTCAATTTTTCATTTTATAAACATGGTTTGCTTTTCCAAAGAAAAGAATATTCGTTTATCCTAATTTTTACCTTGACTGCGACTGAAACGTAATTGAATCTGGAGAAATTTTGAACTTTTTAAGTACATTCTTTTGTTCTGTCTCAATTGGACGTGTTTTTGATCAGGGACTGTATCAAATATAAGATGCGTTGCTAATAATGAAATCGGAAGCTGTCAGTTAACCAAACTAGCCGCAAACTCGTATTTTAAAAGCTTGTCGCGAGCTCGTTAGCCACAGATTCGCATGATTGGCTGGTTATGAAGTCAGATTTTCAGATAATTTTAAAGATAATATTTGTCAGTTCAAAGTCAATAAATGCGTAATTGGATGCACCTGGAGAAATCAACCGCGAAAATGTTCAAAAATGTGCACACGAGGGCAATTTCTGTATTACTCATTTATGAGGACAGTTTATCATTTTGATTTTTCCCTTTCCCTGTTTTATCACTAATACAATAAAATGTGTCATTTCTGTTTATCGCGGGATCTCCTATATCTCTTAAAATTACTGTGTAACCAATTCCCTCACAATCCCGGTTTTTGACGCTCCGAAGACATAATCTCTACAAAACATTGAGGAAATCAAGAAACTTTTTTTAACAAGCAATTTCTTTGACAATCTACATTTTTTCATACCCAAAAGGAGCAGTTTTTTTTAAGTTGCGTTAACTAAAAATCGTCGCCTACAACTTCTTTGCATTTGGATCAGTCGAAAGTTTTGTCGTCTGGTAATGGGTTAATAAATTAACGAGTAAAATATAGCATTTTTCTGCTACCATGAGCCGTCTCGTGAATTTCGATGATCGATGAAACCCATGTAGCGAAAAAGAAAAAAAAAATCGAAATTTCTGATCTATTTTATCAATATTCAATCTACGTCCAGCTATTGGTTGATTGACCACCAATTTGGGTGGTGGTCGTCAATTGACGGATCGCTGTGGCCACGCCCACTGATCTTGGTCTACACCTCCTGCCAAAACCGGATATTCCGGGTTCAGCATGACAATGGTTAAAATCAAAGGGATGAAACGCTTGAGAAATCACTAATTAGCCAGTATTTCTTTCGAAATTAGCTTTATAACTCTTGCTTGAAGGAGACAAACAGGCGGTTTAGACAATAAGCAGACTGCACATTTGTGCAGGCTGATCTTTGTCTATTCCTCGTTCAAAGAACAGGAATATTCCGAGTGTTACTCATATAACGCCGGTTTAAAAACCAAAAATCTGCAGTTGCGAGGTTTTACGAGGCATAATAGCCAAACTTCATTCTTATTTTTTCTTTGTGTTACACACTGTCGGATTAATTCCAAAACTTCGTAACTACATCTTTATTTAAGCTTTAGTTACTAAGTTTTGGAATAACACCGGCTAGACAATCTAACGAATAACGATGACACTTCGATCAAACAGTCATATAATGAACCGGCGTTTTTATCGCCCGCAATAATTTCAGAAGGCTTATCATTAAACCAGAATGTTAGTAATGTAACCACAAAACTTTTACTGTTAGGAAATATTACGGGTAAATTTTATAACAATGAGTCAGAATGAATGAATTCGGTGACAAAAATCGTTTTGTCAAGTCTGTAGTAAATTTGCCCAGCCATGCATGACTTTGAATGACACGATTGGGTTTCAGGATTCATTAATAATAAAAATAAATTGGGAATACCCTATCGCGAGTATGGGGGTGTTAATTTAGAAAGGTTATTCTTAACTTAATTTTCGTAAATAAGCATTAAATATTATGAAAGCTCACAGAAAATTAAACCATGCCTCTCTCTCTATATATATATACATGTACGTCTAAATTTTTAGCTACGATGTCCGAATTTTTGCTAAATAACAAACCACGGGCACACATTGAAAACATCTTCATGATTGTTATATTAAACATACTGAAGATAAAAACACAAATAAGTTTGTGTTGGATACTTCACGACTGCCAATACATTGGGTATTCCTTTGTCTAAAACTTCTTTAACTAATCACTTTTCTTTATTAGATAAAGTTGTATTCTAATCATTATAAAGCTGAACCCCAAATATCCCTGTTTTGACAGGAGGTGTAGATAAAGATCAGACTTCACAAATGTGCAGTCTGAACTTAGTCTACACTACCATCTTGTGTCTTTTAAGCCGGAGTTCTTTTAATGATTGATTTTCAAAATAAATATTAACCCACGATTTCTGCTTCCAGCGCTTTAAGCCCTTTGATTTCAGTACTTTTCTGTAAGGAATTTGAAAAATAACTTGTTTATTTCATTTGTAAATTAAGAGTATAAATTTACTCATTACATATATTGTCATTTATTTTCATGCAATTACAAAAGGATGTAAACAGAAAGACATCTTTGATCCCTAGTCGAAGTTTGATTAATTCTAAACTAAGTACGATAAAATTTTTATAAGCTAGGGCACTGAAGTTGATAATGATAGCATTATAATGTATTTATCCGGGTACCTTGATATAAGATAGAATAAATGATAAATGTAGAATTTATTTATAATTTGTGAGTCAGAATATGGCTTGAGTCATTATGTGATTTAGCTAAAATGGATTATTAACTGAAACTTTCTTTATGCTTCCCGGTGGATTATTGGGATTCATCGATGGATTAACAAGAGATAATTTCACTGAAAAACCAATGAAAATATCAAAATCATAAACTCACCATTTTGAAGTTTTAAGCCCAGCTTTCGTTCATTTCGAGCAACTGAACGTCATCTAAGCGGGACTCAAGATACTGATGACGTCATCATGTTGCCATGTTAATCATTAACGCAATGACCCGCATTTAAAGATTTTGGACGAAAGCTTTTATAAATTGCCCCCTTTTTGGCACTAAAGGAATAGAATAATAGTTTGTTTATCGTATAAGATCGAATTGTCTTTCATTTCGGGAACAACAAACCTATATTTTCACGAGTGACCCCGCCACTCGTGAAAATATAGCTTTTGTTGTCCACTCAATGAAAGATAAATTGACCTTACACTGACACGTACGATTATCCTCTATTTCATTTTAGTGCCCTTTATTTTAAAGAATGGCCGGGGTTCATGGTTGAAGAAAAAATATTTCACATGTATCAAAGTATATAAAGCATTAAATAAGTTTCTCTTTATACTTGTAGGTGATCACCATTTATCCAATGTTGTCAGTATTCACGAAGGTCGCAGCCTGACCTGCTATGCTAGTCTTCTGGTAGAGTTTGGGCTAATCGGGTCTATGATGCATGACTGTGAAAAGTTCAGATGGATGGGTCCTAGCCGATATAATGGTAAGGAGTATATCTATATAAATTGTACAGTACTGACGGATCGCTGGCCCCGCCTACTGTCTCAACTAGACACGCCCACTGAGGAGTTATTCCACTTTGATATCAAACGGTGTAACTTTGCACGATATATGGACAATATCATGTGGCAAAAAATAAAATGGTTTGTTGGCGACCTTAACGCCGTAATTACAGCTTGAATAAGCTGTAGTTACGAAGTGTAAGACACCAAACCAAAACACAAATGCTCATCAAAAATGTCCGCCAAAGTTGGAGTTTTAAGTACACTTCCGGTCTGAGTTGACGATTTGATTAGTCGATTGTTTCTTTGATTGACAGCTGCTTTGCATCAATTATAACTCGATTATATTACCTGTGACCTCAAGTGCGAGAGAAATGAGGCCATTTATTGACATTCTGTTAATTTGCAGTTTTGATCCACTTTTGAATGACGCATTAGACTCATTTTAAGCGTTTGGGTCATAAAACTTGTGGCATGTCGGCTGGTGAGTGCACACATATATTACCTGTTACCGTACCTCCCCCGCCTTGAATAACTCAGCTTCCGCATCGTGCACAATAGCGAAAACCTAACTTTTCGAATTCCTATATAGATATCGTGGCTTGGTGACCAAAACCTCGTAACTTCAGCTTAACCCATTACAACTCAATCCCTCCTTTTTACGACCCCCAAGAAAAAAGCTTTTGAAAACATTGTGGAAAATGAAGAAATTGCTTGTATCAAGCAATTTCTTCATTAACCACAATGTTTTCTACCCAAAATGACGAAAAATTTCGAAATTCTATCAACTTGAAATTGTCGTCTGCAGCTTCTTTCAATTTGGACCAGTCTATAACTTTGTTGTGTGGGAATGGGTTAAATAAGCTGGAGGTACGTGGTTTTTGTCGTCCACTAACGCTATCAATATTTGAACGGTTCTGACCGCAGCGCAATTTATTTTAGATACATGCGTTGCACGTTATGGAAAAGAGACCATCTTTGGGGTAGCAGCGTTCTTTTGAGACTGCCCAGGATAAAATTTTGTTTATCTACTCTTTTTCTCCTTCATTTTTGAAATAACAAGCACAATTGACATTTGTTGGACTCACCAAAAAGAACTACGTTACGGCCTCTACAATGTAATAGTCGATGTCAAATATATGTTCTTTGTAAATCCATAGCGGATCATTACGTTTGACATGGTATATGTATAAAATCGGCAGGCAGTATGTTTACCCATTTCCACAGAATAACCTATTCTGACGCCCCCACGATGAAAAAAACAAAACTTTTGAAAATATTGTGGGAAATGAAGAAATTGCTTCTAACACGCAATTTCTTCATCATCCACAGTGTTTTCTATCCCAAATGACACGAAAAATAAAATTCCACCAACTACAAATAGTCGTCTGCAATATCTTTGAATTCTACCTGTCTAAATTTTCGTCGTCTGGTAATGTATTAATTTGATGTACTGCGTTACTGCATATCGAATTCCATTGTCTCAAGTATGGGAGAAATAGTTGCGTCACGATTATCAAAGTATCTCAGGTGTCGTATTTGATTCTTTACCACAACAATGTTATCGTTTCTTCGGTGAAATCACATTTTAAGTGCAAATTTCATAAACAATGACTTTGTAAGTTTATGTTAGTGTAATTCCCCAAGCCACTGAGATTCACGGATCGCGCCTGTCCATTAAAGAATAAAAAATCAACCAATCGAATCATTTATTCAGACGGGAATTGAACTTTGAACCCCAACATTTGCTTATTATTTATTAATCGCTCGTGGGTGAGAGAAATATTACATGTCGCTATGACTTTTGTCAAAAGTCGAAAAGAATGCTGGTCGAAACGAAATTCGAGCTCACGACCCCAGAATAAAGAGCACAACTGGTTATAGACGGAGGTAAAAAAGCTCAGCAAATTAAAAATCATACCAAATGTGTTCTGTAGTTGTGAAGTGAATGGTACAGATGTGGATTCCCTACAAACGATTTTGACATATCGGTTAAATCTTTAAAACTAAAATATGGTGTGACTTTGTAGCCATAAAAACATACTTCAATCAATAAACAGAGGAAGTCTAAATCAAAGTAATTTTCTATGTATACTTTGATTTTTAGACCGATTTTCATCACGTACTTTTAATCCTGTTTAAAATATGGAAATTATTTAGTCTACAATTATTTTGGTTAATCTTAAAATCGAAAAGAAGGACAAAGAATTCAGAAACAAAACAGATTTAAAGCAGACGAACTGTCGAAGAAAAGACAACTTTAATCCTTGGCTATTGAGTAACGATTTTTCGTTCTGGACTAGAAATGTTTTATGAAACGAATACTCCATTTTGGGTACAAAACCCATCAGGAAAACTTATTTTTATAGATTATGACACAATGGCGCCTTTAGATTGATTGAGTTTAACGCCACTTTTAACAGTATACCAGTACTACCCGTATATCCTTTACTAGCCTCCAGCTGCTATCCCACTTAGGTTACGATTATCCATCCATTGGTGAGAGACAAATGTCTAAAAGGATATTTGCCGCCGCCGGGGATCGAACCCATGACACAACTGTGCTATGACGACGGTATGACGCTTTTAGACGCCCAAAGAAAATAAAAGCTTCGGAAAACAAAATGGAAAATGAATGAATTGCTTGTTACAAGAAATTTCTTCATTATCCACAGTGTTTTCTACCCGAACGATTAAAGAAAAAAAAATAATAATAAAATAATAATAATAAAAAAAACCCCCAAACCCTGCATAAGCTTGAAATCGTAATCTGCAATTCCTTTCAATTAACCCATTCCCACTCAGTAACGCTTTTAAACACCCCCAAGGAAAAAACCTTTGGAAAACATAGTGGAAAATGAAGAAATTGCTTGTTACAAGCAATTTCTTCATTTTCCACAAAATTTTCTACCCATAAAGACAAAAAAAAAATCCATCAGCTTGATGATGTCGTCAATAGCTTTTTTCAATTTGGACCAGTCTAAAATTTTGTTGTGTGGAAATGGGTTAAGATCAGTCTAAAAGTTTGTCGTCTGGTAATGGAATAGTCTGTCACCCAAAACGTAATTTGTTGGGTGAAAAATTACTGTAAAATAAAGAATGGAAGAGGATTAAAATAATCACCTGCTTAAGGCTGATTATCTGATTAGTTATCTTCAAATCGATCTATAGCACGTGTTTGTTCAATCGAACATAAAAGTTAGAATAATAAACAATAATCGGAGTTGACCGCAGATTAAATAACTGTGGTAATACCTTTGTAGTTCAAAGTCAAAACAGACTGCCTCGGTGGTCGAGTGAAAACAGTGCTAAAATTGTGACCTGGGAGTCACGGATTCGAGCCCCACTATAGCCAGAGTGTGTTAATGGGCAAGGCATTTGATAGTCAGCCCCAGTAATTGGGTCGCAGTGGGTAAAAAGCCACTGCCATCACTCGGGAAGAGTCCGTACTGATTGTGTGTTCTAGAGCGGCAATTTAAGCTGAACCCTTTCATCGCATTCGAACAAAAGGAAATTAGTATTAACTACACTAACATCATAGCAGTTCGAGAGGGTCGAAATTAAGAACTTATTCAGCAAAAAACACATCAATGAACGCACATCAAACAACAAAACAAATAAATGGAAATGCATAATATTCTTCAAATGCACAATAAATCAAGACGGATCAGGTAAAGCATGATTGTATATTTACGACCAGTGCATTTCAAATCTTATACTTTACCGTATGATAATCCAAAAAAAACAGTTTTTAGCATTTTAAACGCTCACTTGCAAAATGCAAAAAATGTGGCGTATTTCTCAAATAAACTAATTAACTTATTTGATTCCATGTGCGTAGAAATTTCCTGTGAGACATCTCTAACGCAGTCATTTTACTCTTCTCCAAAATATCCGGCCTTTTTACGCCAGCAAGAGATTATCTTTATAAAACAATGTGAGAAAAGGAGAAAGCGATTTCTCATATTCTCACAATGTTTTCTTCCCTCTTTGACATTCGCTTTTCAGTTTGAATGCAATTTGAGTTGCAATTTCTTTTCACTCGGTCCATTATAAGATATTGTTGTCTGGTGATGGGGTAGAAGTGCAGAAGAGTTCAGTTCTACAGGACACATATTTATCTACTTTCAGTGGTACCGCTAGCCAGCATAGTCAGACGGAAACCTGTCGATGTCTCAATCGAATATTTACCAGAAGAGTCGAGAAAAAGTAGTTCATACACATCAAAATACCTCCGCCAAGTTTCAGTTCCGGCGAAGAACTTTTCAGCTGGACGTTTCCGTGACAGACTGAATTCAAGTCCACAGTGCGAGGACCTGAGAAGAAAAACGTCAGGTAGTTGGCTACAAAAAGTGTTTTATCCTCATCCAAACGTTTAATATGAGAAGAATCTTTTCCCTTCTCGACGCAGACACAATTGGTATAGCTCCTAGTAAAAAAATAACGCCCTTTTTCGTACTTGTGAAAATGACGCCGCACAATGCATCTAATGACGTCATTTTGCACACATTTACCGCAATATTTTATATTGATAAAGTTTAGGATTTTATCAATTTATCAGAAAAAAATGACGTCATATTCGTCAAACTCATGCTTTTCAATTACCGAAGTGGTCAAACTCGTCATCTAATACAGATGAATACTCGGCATGTCCTCGGTTTTATCTGTTCATAGATTATCCGTTTTAATAAAATCGTCCTCTTTACATTTCCATGCTGCTGCAATCAATCTGAAATAATAAGTGTTACAGCCTCTACTATATCATATGTATTGCAGGTTGGCAGAAGGTAGAAGGACGAGTCTATGGAGTAGATTCATACGTGGTTACCCAGAAAGAGAAAGGCGAGAAACTCGTGCCCAGGTTTGGTGATAATGCCCTAACTATGTGGTTAACAGAGAAATGTAGTTTACCTAAACACATAGAACAGCTCACAAAGTTACAGAGAGCGGAGTCAGGCTATGTAAGTACTCTTGTTTGTCTGTCTCATTTGCTTTATTGCTCTTATTACGCTTAAATTTCAGACTGGTCCAAAATGAAAAAAAGTTACAGACGACTATATTTTGTGGATAAAATTTCAAAAGTCTCTGTCTTAAGAGGTAGAAAACCCCCCAAACATTTTCGATAATGAAGAAATAGCTTGTAGCCAAAATTGACCAAAATATGAAATTTCATATCAAAGTGATTCTTATTGCCATTGTTCTTAAATATGTGCAGTTCGCCAATGTGGTGCCAAAAGCTTGTAACTTCAGTTTAATTATCGACATAATGACCTTACGCATCCTTCGTTTAATTTACTTTAATAGTGAATTGACCAATCGTTGGCCTCGCCGTCTGACTCCCAAGGCGCCACCCATGAACTCTGACAGGAAGTTCCGGTTTCATTTAAACGGCGTTATTTGGCAGAATTTATGGTCTGTAGCATGTAACAAAAAAATGAAATGTTTGGTTGGTAAGCAAATGTTGTAACTACAGCCTAATAAGCTATAGTTACGTCGTTAAGCCAACAAAAAAAAGGCTAACAAAATGGCGTCCAATGTTGGAGCTGAAAGCTCCGGTCCGGGCTGGAATAAGTGCTTTGATTGGTCGGTTGATTCCTTGTTTGACAGCCACGATTGATCAGTTCACAAGAGCGATTATGACTTCACACTTTTCTTCTATTACAGCTTGACTATGATTTCATCAAGCAAGTCAGAACCACACACTACCGAGTCAAACTCGCATCGGCTAAAGTAACCTTGGACGAAAGCGGGAACAGACAAAACGTGTCCAAGTTTTACCTGAACGCTGACGGCGAGGCGATCAAACTTGAAACTCCAGAGTTTGAGGTCAAGCTTCATCAATGCGCCATGCCCATTTATGGAAAAATGGAATGTTAAAAAGATATAGTTGTTATTCGAAGATTTATTATTGTGAGCCACCATTAGAAAACAGACCATCTGGTGTTTTGAACACTCATAATACAACAACAACAACAACAGTAGGAAGGGAACCAGTCCTGCATTGACAAAAACTCTCGCCAACATTTAAAGCTGGTACACAACTTCATGTTCGCATTTGACTAAAGTGGACTTCTTGGAGGAAATGCTCTATAATGTTTCGCCACCTCCTTAAAGCAGTTTAAATCATACACTGGGTAATATTGATCGGTAATTCAGAATCGAACAGATCGCAAAGTTTATATAGCATTCTACTTTACCCTTAATTGAACGGGGAAGCAGACGATATCATAAAGCGAGTACAATATGATAGAAAACATAATGGGAAAAGAAGAAATTGCTTGTAACAAGCAATTTCTTCTTTTTCCACAATACTTTCTCAAGTTTGATAGCACATGGACGTAGAATTCAGAAAAAATACGGAAAATGGATAAAAAACAACAAAAAAACATGTAAAAAAATCAAAATTTCGATCAAGCTCAACACGGGCAGTAGCTCCGTGCCTTTTCCCTGATTAGAAGCAGAGTTTTTCCATTGTCGTATAATACTTGCACCGGCTGTTTTCGTAAATCCAAAGTATTGTATAGTATTGTATATTGATGGTTGTCCACTGAACTGACTGGTCGTTGGCCCCGCCTACCGACTCTGCTAACATCACCACTTACTCCAAAAGGATGTCCCACTTCGATATTAAACGAAGTTATTCTGAAAGTAACATGTAATGAAGAATAAAATGGTCGTTATGAGACCTAAACGTCTTTTTTATAGCTAGAATAAGTTGTACTTACGAAGTTTTAATTGCCTCCCCCCAAAAATGTTGGAGTTCAAATCTCACTTCCGGTCTAAATCATTCATGTCATTGGTCGATTGATTCTTTGAATGGCAGCCAAGGTCGGTCAATTATTGCAACTTCAGTTTCAACAATTTTAAAAGTACAGGCTTGTTGGCTCATCAAATTATTAACAGGTTTTAGATATAGTTTTGAGAGTTCTAGCCAAAGATACTGTTTTACAAAAACTATTTAATATATTTATTGCATGCCTAAAGATAATTGTAAATATGTTTTATTTATTAATTTATTGTCTGAAATTTATTGTTTCAGTTATAAATGTCTCCGAGACTTTAAATCACATATAAAACAATTGTATGCTTAATATATTTGAAAAGTAGCCTTTCAATTTAGCATGTGAATATTTCTTTTATTTAACGTGTCATATTTGTTATTAAATTTGGACGAAACATACCTATTCAATTTTTACCAGATCCAACAATAATCTTTATTGTAAAGATATGTAGTCAGCCATTAGCTTAAATGTTCATAGATTTAATTTCTATCACAAATTTGGCTCAATCAAATATATTAAGCATTTTCATGCCATTAACACGTTTTAAGAGCACTTAATTTATGACAAGTGTATTTCAGAATGTTTCAGTGATTGAAATATACATCAAAATACACTTAAATTATCACTGTTTTAAGACTATTTCAAGCACCCCATCACTCATATATGACATAGAAGATTGTTTAAACCTTTCCTGTCCAATCCCTGTTTTTACGTCCCTGTAAAATGTTAATTTGGAAAACATTGCAGAAAAAAAAAGAAATTGCATCTTAACAATGTCATGCCGAAGAAAATATTTTGAAACATATTTCTTAGATAATCTTGTAAGAAAGAGTCAAACAGGAGATGTAGACTAAGATCAGACTGGACTAATGTGCAGGCTGACCTTTGTCTACATCTCCTGCTAAAAGAGAATTACTCCGGATCAGCATGACAAGAGTTGAGACCTACTTTCGGTGATCTACTGTGAAGGGAAAAGAGGACATTGGTCCAGATTTAATTCTGGTTTAATCGATCTTCGAGTTTAAAAGTTCACTTTTCACGTAATATATGTTATTATTTTGTTACAAACTTGTTATTTGGCCTCAAAGAGGTGTTCTGCTTGCTACAAATACTAGACAAGTATGTTGTTTTTTGTTGAATGTTTTCTCTTATATTTTACGCAAACTTGTAACATTTTATTGTTCATAGATGAAAGAATGTAGGCTGAAAGTACGATCGTCTTTAATTCACGAACTCTTCTTTCTTGTTTAATGCTTTCACGTTGATTATCGAGATTTCATGTTTAATCTTTTAATTAAATATGATAGAAAAATATAGTGGGTAAAGGGGAAATGGCATGTTTAAAGTCATTTCTCCTTTACCCACAATGTTTTTCATAGTGCATTTTACATCGGAATCAAAAAGCGTTATTCAGTGGTAATTGATTAAAGAATGTATCGCAATTTTTAAATTTTGGATCTTCCACATGAATCTAATGTAGTGAACATTCATCGTCGTCGTTCTAAAACGACGTAACTACAGCTTGAATCAAGCTGTAGTTACGACGTTTTAGAACGACAATGACGATATGCAGAGTTATCATTTATTCACAGATTGCACGTAACGCGTAACAGGAATACCCCGGATATCCTGAAAATAAATATCCTTGGTGGGCGACAAATACCTCGTAACTACAGCTTATCCAAGAAGTTATTACAAGGATTTGGTCGCCTACGAAGAAATTAAAAAAAAAAAAACAAAAAAAAAAAAAAAAAAAAAAACGATCAAAACAAAACAAAACAAACAAACAAAAAAATCAAACACACACGCTTACACACAGATTCAACCTATCAAATATTCAACAGCTTTGGTATTCAAAAATGAAAGAATGTATCCTAGTGGTTGAAAAATAATAATAATTAAAGAACCGTTCCTCACAAAGAAAGATTTCTAAGAGCAACAACTTAAACATTACAAACTGTGGAACCAATACGGTCTAACAAGTTACTATACGTGTGATAATTGGGATACTTAACCCATTCCAACTCAGTGACGCTTTTAGACGCCCCCAAGAAAATAGCATTTGAAAACATTGTGGAAAATGAAGAAATTGCTTGTCACAAGCAATTTCTTCTTTCTCCACAATGTTTTCTACCCCTTAGTAAAAAAGTTCAAAATTTTCATAAGCTTTAAGTTGTCGTCTGCAACTCCTTTCAATTTGGACCAGTCTTAAATGTTGCCGTCTGGTAATGGGTTAACCCTTCTGATGCCGAATTAAATCCTATACGGAATTGCGTCAAAAGCCAAAAGGCTGACAGCGCTGGAAGTTCTTAATCAGGGTCAATATTTCTTTTTGAAAAACGACTACTTAAATAACTCTGGCTTAAAGTGGACAAACAGGAGGTGTAGATCAAGATCATACTGCACTTATGTGCAGGCTGATCATTGTCAATACCTCCTGCCATAACAGGAATAATCCGGGTTCAGTATGACAAGGGTTAAATTAAGATATCCTCTTTTTCGCGGCTACATAAACAATGGAAGTTTACATACATGCACATGGTGAATCCATTAATTAGTGCTATTAGAATAGATCGTTTTGTATTATTTTCTCTTTGTATGGTTGTTCATTTCACATTTTTTTAAAATTTAAATCCATAAATGTATATTTATATAATTTATTTTGATATACAATTACATTATTTATATTTTGATACTAAGAAAATTTACATGTCATACATTCAGCTTTAGTTTGCCTATATACGTTGAACAATTTTCTTATAACAACAATAACAACAACAACAACAACAAAATGAAGTAGAAATGGGAGGGTGGGAGATGACTTCAGTTTCAGATGACGGCAATACCCTTTGCCTCCATCAGGAAGCTCTATTATATATTACTTAGCTTTACTTATGGCCAATGACCAATCGCTGGCCCCGCCCACTTACCTCTTTGTCCCCTCCCATTGACTAGGACAGGAAGTTCTGCTTCGCTTTTTAACAGCGTTATTTTGCACAATGTATGGTCAGTAACATGGAACAAAAGAAAAAAAAAAACGGTTGGTTGATGACCTAAGCATCGTAACTACAGCTTGAATAAGCTGTAGTTACGACGTTTAAGTCGTCAAACCAACAATAAAGGTAAACAAAAATGGCGACAATGTCGGAGTTGATAAGCTAAGGTTAGGGCTGAGTAAAATATTTGATTGGTTGGTTGATTCCTTGATGGACAGCCGCGATTGGTCAAATACCGTGTTACAAATAGAAAAATGGTTAGTCGGTGACGAAAACGCCACAACTACAGATTTAATAAGCTGTAGTTGCGGCGTTTGAGTTACCAAATTAACATAAATACTCTACATCAACATCGACCAGTGGTTCAATCAAATGATTTGATTTTTATAACAATATGAGCGGCGATAATTTTTGATCTTGTTGATTTTTTTAAATAAAGAATAATTAACAGAATTTCGATGTTTGCCTTTTTCTTCATTTTTACAGGCCACAAAATTTAATACCGATCAAGGCAAGAATAGTTTGTCAAAAACATTGTGTTTTTTTCTCATAATGTTTTTGTTTTTCTTGATATGATATTGTCATTGTCGTAATCAAATTGGGACTGTGTAGAATAAGCCGCTCCATCTGCCCCGATAGTCGTTGATGAAGGTACTTTACTCGTGATATGACGGCCATGGGTTCGGGCCAAAACGTCAACAGGGTGTGTTCATGAGCAAGACACTTAAAAGTCAGCGCTAGTCTACCATGCTGTGAAATGTTTAAACCACGGTCTCTCTTTATATAGACGTGAAAACATCTGTTTTGTGTGTTCGAGAGCGACTCTATAAGCTTAACCCTTTAATTGACAAACCCTGGATTTTACGTTCCTGTGATTTTGTACTTATGAAAACAAGCAATTTTTCCTTTTCCCACAATGTTTTCTACCTCATAGGATTGTTAAAGTTAAAATTGCATCCAATAATCATTGTCGTCTGCAACCTCTTTCAATTTGGACCAGTCTTTACTTTCAAAAACAGGAAAGGGTTAGAGCTTTCGTCGCAATCGAATTAAAACGAATTCGTATGACGGATTGCTAATCACGCCCACTTCCTCCGAAAGGAAAATAGACATTAACCCATTCCCACTTGACAAAATTGTAGACTGGTCGAAATTGAAAGAAAATGCAGACGACAATTTTAGGTTAATGAGATTTTAAAATTCATTGTATTTGGGGTAGAAAACATTGTGGACATTGAAGAAATTGCTTGATTCAAGCAATTTCTTCTATGTCCACAATGTTTTCCGAAACTTTCTTTTCGAGGGGCGTAAAAAGGAGGGATTGTGTGGGAATGGGTTAAAGGGCGTTATTGTCAAAGTTCGAAGTTTACTTGTGATCTAAATGTATGATTAGATTTGTCAATCGTTTTTTCGCTTGACAGCTGTGATTCGTCAACTTACGGAACGCCGCTGATAAAAATGATAGACAAATCAAATCACTTATTTAGACCTAAAAATTAATGTTTAACGAAAATTTTTAAGTTTATTTTCCGTGATGAAAACTTCAACAAAATATGCAAGCTTCATTTACGACTTTAAGGTCGCTTCAAGTTCCACACTAGTCTTCCACCAACGCCGGGATTACTTTTTGTTTAACCAATTACCATAGACTGGTCCAAAGTCAAAGTTTATGAATGTTAGATTTTTTTCAACTTTCTGGGTAGATAACATTATGTAAAATGTAACACAATTTTTTCCTTTTTTTTTTCTTAAGGGGCGTCAAAAGCGTCACTGTGTGGAAAATAGTTAGTGCTCACGACCATAGAGTTTAAAAAACAAACAACGTTTGATTTCTAAGTCAAACTGCCCTTTCGGAGGTCAATCGGTATGGTAAGCGATTGTCAGCTCGATGACATTTCACTTAGGCTATTCTCCCCCAAATCCCCCCTCCCGAAAAAAAAAGGGAACAGGTCGTTGGCTGACGATCTAAAAGTCGTTTATAAACATCGGATAAAACGATATCGTGACGCAATGACTTTATTTTTGTGACCAGTAACATGTCTTAGAATATTAACCATTTCCCGTTCAAATACGGGATTTTACGTTCCAGTGATTTTATGCTCGAGAAAACATTGTGGAAAAATAAGAAATTGCTTGTAACAAGCAATTTCTCCTTTTCCCACAATATTTTCTACCACATAGGATGGTTTCATTTCAAATAGCATCCAGTTTTCATTGTTGTCGACAACCTCTTTCAATTTAGACTAGTCTAAAATTTCCAAAAAAGAAAAAGGGTTAAAATGGTTGATTGGTGACCTATACGTCGTAACAACAGCTTGATTTGGCTGTTGTTACGTCGTTAAAGTCGAGTTCAAAGCTCACTTCATTTTTAAATCAATGGTTTGATTGGTCGATTGAAACTTGATTGACAGTGACGATCTCTCAAATGAAAGGCAATTTGAATGCTATTTTATATAATAAAGTTTTTGAAAAATTCAAGACGGGAAAGATTCAAAGCTGCTCCCTTGGTTCCTCGTTCAAAGGGAAATAAACACGTTGATTTTTTCGTTGTAATGCAACACTTAAGTCCCTTTATCTTTATTGCAACCTATTTCCACAAAGTTCTTCCATTTCATGTAGTTTCTGAATAACAAACAACAACAAGAATGCCAATGGCCTATGGTTCGCTCACTTGATACCAAAAGTCCGGTTTGATGGCAAGTAACGATTATATCAACCCTTTCCTGTTCAGTCTCTGGTCTTTACGTCCCTGTAAATTTGTAATTGAGAAAACATTGTACAAAAAGAAGAAATGGCTTGTAACAAGCCAATTCTTCTTTTTCTGAAATAATTTCTAACCAAACGAATGGTTATTTTTCAAATCAAATTCATTTTAAATGTTCGTCTGCAAAAATTTTGAATTTGGACAAGTCTAATATTTTGGAAAAAGGAATGGGTTCGATTTATTTATTCATGTCGCTCTGATAACAAAACCGCATAACTTCAGCTTTTCTGCCGTCAATATGAGGTGTTGGTCGCTAACTTATTTTTTTCCCAAACCACAGTTTTGATGATATTGTGGTGACAATAGTTTTTTTATGATATTTTTTCTAGATGAAAAGGGGCCTCATTCTAGCCTTATTTCGTTCAAATTGACCAATCGCGGATGTCATTTCAATAACCAGTCGAACAATGAAATTTATTCATTAAACTAGAAATTAGTTTGGATTTCCAAAATTTGCCGCCATTTTGTTAAGATTTTTTGTTGGTTTGGCGACTTACACGTCGTAACTACAGCTTGTTCAAGCGTTTACGATGTTTAGGTCGCAAACCATCTGTTCATTTTTAGTGAATGCTACTTACCATAGATTTTGCATAATAGTGCCTATAAAATCGAAGAGGGACTTCCTGTTGGAGTCAGTGGGCGTGGCCAACTGAGTTTATGTGCGGGACCAGCGGATGGCCATTTGTCCTTTGGACTTGGGTGAGGTTTGGTTCGAAGAAATTTATGAGGACGACTTATGATACTCGATAGTCGGACACATGATGTGAACATTAGCGAAAATGATCACTGTGAAGCATTTTTGTTGGTTTAGTGACTGAAACGTAGTAACTGCATCTCAATGAAGCTGAAGTCGCGACGTTTAGGTCGCCAACCAACAACTTTACTTTTTTACTAGTTTTTGTTACTAGTTTCTGATCGTAAATCATGCCAAATAACACCGATTGTAACAAACATTTTTTTTTCATTTTCCAGAATGTTTTCCAAAGTTTTTTTTGTCTTACATTGCGTATAAAAGTGGGATTGTGTGGTAACTTGGCACAGTTGTATTTCTTGATGAGTGCGTTGTCTGCGCATGTCGTACTTTCCGAAGATTGAGCTTTCTTCGGGACCGTATCACTTATCCAGATTGGGATAAAAATTACTACGTCGTACGCCTAACTCGATGTTATATCGCCAAAAAAAGTAGCAAGTAGAGAATTGCAATAAAAAACTACATTTGTGGCGAAATCAAACTAAATTGTCGCCCTAAATTAATTAGAAAAATAGTTATTTTAAATTGCGAAAGTATTTATGCCTAACCTGTGCTCCAAGAAGAGGCAACAAGAATATGAGGCGCTGACATTTTGAATGTAGTTCGACGGAATTGGCCGAGTTGTCACGAATGACACTACTCAGAATGTTCAAATTAGATAGGTCAGTATTTGAAAAAATGCCACCTATCGAAAGATAACGGTACTAGTGTTATACTTAAAATTCTGTTGAATACTCCGAAGTTCAAGGTCACGTGACGAGCACTTAAGCAGGGACACCCGTGTCTGTGACACGTTTCTGGTTTTTAAATTGGAATTCTATGCATAAAATTTCGGATTCCAATTATCGAATGCATTGCACGCCGAATGCCCAAGTTACAAGGTTTCAAGGCAATATATTTGTTTTGGGCTTGTACCTCTTTTATGAACGATACAAAAAGAGAAGAAAGAAATCGCCTGTAACCCCTTACCGCATGACAACATTTTGGACTAGTCAAAGTTGAAGGGTGTGCAGAAGACATTTTCAAGCAGGTGAAATTTCAGTGAAGATTGCTTTTTACAAGCAAATACCTCATTTCAACAATTCTTTTCAAAGCGTTTTCTTGAGGGGTATGCGTAAAAAGTATACCCTTGTGTGATGGCATAAAACAGTTTCGTATCAACCACTGATATGAAATTTTTCATATTTAAATAATAACACAAAAAAGAATTCTTTTATGATAATTTGATTATGTAAAGGTTTATTAACAGAACAATGTATCAGACAAATAGATATTTCTTAGAAATTTCCTATCTTCGTCATGAGGAAAAATATAAAATGGTTCTAACCGCATCAAATTAAGGCAGGAATAATATAATTTTTCATTCAATCAAACTTAACAAATCTTGACAATAAGAAATAATGTGCAATTCATCTTCAGTTTTACCGAGAAAAAGGACGCGCATGTGTTCATTAGCTCGACTGTTTTCGGAGAAAACCAGGAACATTTCTAAACCCAGGTCATCATCTTGGTTTTCGTCGGCGTCGGAAACTTTGTCACTTTTTAAAAGCTCTGGTATTACTGAACACAGTCACTCAAAATTCGGAATATATGTTAACTATTAGAGGAGCAATCTATATCAACAAAGGGGGGCAACCCTTAATTCATTTCTGAACAAATAATGTCCACTTTTGTGTCTTGGAAACCTTACCAACCATCAAGCACTTGATCAGCCCAGCGTTGGTATCCGCTTGCGGTTCTCTTGCTTTAGAGGTTATTACAAGTATGTGATTTAAATTTGTCCCATAAATTAACTTCTTGATTTGAAAAAATAGATATAATGTCTACAATATCTACAATCATAAATGCGCTACGAATTCCTACAGTCGTATTTCTAGTCTTTGAAAGCAGACACTTATGCTTTTATCTTACAATTCAAGATTGAGGGGGCGTATGACAGCGTAATGCGTAATGTACAATTTGCACAAGTTTCCGCTGAAAGATTTAATAGAAAATGGAATCAAATTCACAAGAATCTTCTAGTAACCACCGAACTTCTTATTTTCAGTCCATTTTACGGGTTAAAATAGTTGCCTCCCAGCGGGTTTTAGTACATGCTATCTCTTTTCTAAGACAAGCTATATCAATATTCGTAATCTTCTAAAAAAAGCAACATTCTATTTACGAACAAATAAAGTTTAAAACAAGCGTTATTAGTCACCTGTTGGTATGTAGCATCGTCAGCATTATTTGATCATGTTCTGAAATTTCCAACCATTGCAAAATGCGCAAAGCAAATACTCAGATCAGCCTGCGCACACGCACAGTCTGATCAAAGTCTTCACTTTGAGGTTTACAGATATACATTATTGTTTATGTGATCAACGAATATTCTAAATACCTGGAGTAACTGTTCACACGTCTCAGTGTATGCACATTATGAAGATGTGGAATGGCTGTAAATTTCACGAAATAGCCTAATTTCTCAGAATTGAAAAGAGTCAGACAATAAAACGTCTCGTTCTAGCTCATGGAACATGCAATTGAAAAATTGATTTTGTCCATGATCGGCTGTATAGTAGCTCTTCCGTTGCACTAACGATCTGCGATTGTCAGTCAAGGAATCAATCGACCAATCAAATCTTTAATTTAGATTTGAAATTAATTTCTAACTCTAACATTGGTCGGCATTTACGTGGTGCATTTTTGTTGGTTTTGCGACCTAAACTTAGTAACTACAGCTAATTCAAGCCGTAGTTACGACGATTAGGTTGCCAACCAACATCTTTTTATTATTTGTTACTGGTCATAAAGTTAATAAATTATTTCCGTTTTATATCGAAGTGGAATTCGTATCGGGGCTGGGCATAACCAGCTGAGTCAGAGGGCGGGGCCAGAGACCCGTCAAATAGAAAAATAATTGAACATAAATCTATACAGAAAATCGTCGACGCTTATCAGCCTGCACAGGCTAGCCAGGTTCTTAACTTTTTGCATATCAGAGACGTGTCCTTTCAGTACCAAGATCACGGTTATATATAAAAATTAAATCAACAAAGAAAGCAGGTGGTGACATTGTCTACTGGTTTTGTGGCCCGGTTCGTTGACTATATCTTTTTAACAACTCCTCTTTTTTCCTCTTCATCTCCTCCACCTTGTTCCGAATGTCCTCGATTTCCTCGTCAAGGTCGGAGGTTCCGTCGGAAGAATCGTAATAAGCGTCATCAACTAAATAAATAAATAAACGAAAAGATAAAATAAAACTACATAAAGTGAGTAGTTAATAAAAGGCCTGACAAGTATGTTAGCCGTCTTCAATATGATTTAGGGAATAAACGCATCTTTGAACGATACTTAAATATAATCATTCACCTTATTCCAAATAATTACACATGGTATTTTGACATTGATTGCCCCCCCTTCCCCTCCTTATAAATAGAGGGGGGGATATGTACATTGTAACGTACCATGGAGTTAGTAAATATAAAACTCAGAATTTGATAGGGATCTCTTTTAGCTTCAACTTATTTCTCTGTATATAAGTGTGTAGAATAAAAAAATGAGACGTATTTAGTAGGAATCTTCACTTATAAGTTTCAGCATTATTTATTTAGCTTAAATTTATTTCTCGAAAAAGTAACTGTGGATAAAAAAAGTTGAAGCAAATTAAAGAAAGATTCACTGATTAGATTTCATGAATGATTAAAACAAAAGGTGGATGCCTTCAAACGTGATGACAGCAGTCCTAAATCTTCAGGTTTCAGAGGTGATTTACTGGCAACTTTTTTTTCGAATTTTCTTATAGTATCATGAAAGTAAACTTCCAAAATTGAGGTGCATTGTGAACATGAGTTGAAACTCAAGCTCAGAATCCTGTACGCAATCCAAGTCAGTGGTCGATTTTGTGGAATCAGTCTCCGTTCAGCAGCCAGAGTAAATCACCGACATTCTTCACTCTGTGGCAGGAACAGTTCACTTAACATGTTATATACCGGTTTAAAACAGCTAATAATTTTGAATTATTCTGAATTAGATTTTTTTATGTATTAAAAGTGATCCCTATAAATTTTACAGGAGTAAATATAAGATATTAATATTACATAAGTGTCTAACTAGTCGTTCAGACAGTGATAAAACGAGGCTTGATCGATTTAGAATGGAGATTAAAATAGAATTAACCCTTTCCTATTCAACCCCTGGTTTTTACATCCATGTGATTTTATACTTGAAAAAAAATGTGGTAAAAGAAGAAATTGCTTGTAACAAGCAATTTCTTCTTTTCCCACATTTTGTATTCCCTGTAGGTTGGTTACTTTTCAAATTGCAGACACTTTAAGTTGTCGTCTGCAACTTTATTCAAATTGGTCAAGTCTAAAACTTTGAAAAACAGGAAAGGGTTAATATAATGAAAATCAAAGCAATATTTTTTACAAAAATCATTTAAATGAACTATTTGAACGTTTAAACTCAAAAATTACGTAACGACTCCTTAAAGAGATATCGATAACGGCGACGTTATTTTCACGTCAGAACAGAACAGTCTACCTTTCGTTTTTCATTGAGGTTTGAACCTTTTGTATGAATTCGCGAACATGGCCGACACCAAAATATTCCGAGAAATGAACGAACCTGTAAGCTATGCAATTCCAACAGTATAGAAAATGAATATCATTTTACTCTCATTTGTCCTATATATCGCGATCTAAGAGTTAAACATCTCAGATCTTATTATTACACATGGCCTGATATTCACAAGTTCTCAAAGCTATTAACCCATTCCAACACAGCAAAATTTTAGACTGGTCCAAACTGAAAGAAGCTTCAGACGACAATTTCAAGTTGATAGAATTTTAAATTTTTTTGACTTTTGGTATAGAAAACAATGTGAAAAATGAAGAAATTGCTTGATACAAGCAATTTCTTCATTTTCCACAATGGTTTCTAAAGCTTTTTTCTTGAGGGGCGTAAAAAGGAGGGCTTGTGTGGGAAAGAGTTAAGTACCTTACTTACAAAAGAATTGATAAACTTGGGTCAATTTATCTTTCATGCCAATAATTTAAGGAAAACGTTATGATGTATTGGAAGAGTTATGCTTCTTGCCATTTCGTAAATATATGTATGGATTGTTATAAAACTTTCATTTACAAACTATGTTATTGTAAAAAGTACTTTGTACTTATTACTATAATAAATTGAATTGAATTGAATTGATTAAGTCTTTATGTTTATACCTCCATGAAAAACAACAAACAAAGAAACAAAACTAACATATGGAATACATATCCTCTCGCCATTTCTAATAGTTTCATGCCAAAACAAAGCAGATACTTATTACAATCATTATTATTTTTTTAGTAAGATTTTTATGAACCTACCTTGTAAGCAAGCCTACAAAATAGTTACGTGCTCAAAATTTTGATAATGGTAGTATGAAAAATACCCAGCCAATCAAAGTGCTTGAATCTTGATATAAGAAACTAAAATTAACGTATTATAGTTTTTACACAATGTTCATACTTTGTAGCTTCATACGCTGTGATAAGGACTTTGGTTGCATATCTTCAAGAAACCACAAACTCTCCTTCTCTTATATTTATAGCCGCCGTCATAGCGCAGTTGGTAGCGCGTCGGACTGTCAATCTATAGGTCCCGGGTTCGATCCCCGACGGCGGCACTCATCCTTTCCGACTATTTGTCTCTCACCAATGGGTCGATAATCGTAGACCTATGTGGGATAGCAGCTGGAGGCTAGGAAGGGATGTAATGGTAGTACTGGTGTGAGAAATACCAGGATTCCATTGTTAGGTGCTCCAGCCGCCGCGATATAACTGAAAGATTGTTGAAAGCGGCGTAAAACCCCATTCAAACAAAACAAACTTATATTTATAGAGTGAATTATTACACTGTCAAATACCAACAAAACGGACTGTACTTAGATAGACGATCAAAAATAAGTCTAGTATTTTGTTGGCATATCAATTTGCTATCATTCAAAAATGTGGATTCGTTTGTGAAAAGGTCTGAACCATGTGATCAATTCACCCAGAATAACAAGGACATTATTCCAGTTAGTTCACAAAGCTCGGGATAGACAAGCTCTTACGAATCAGACTTTACTGTTACCCGGATTATTTGGTTAGAAAATGATGTTTTCAACATCAACGAGAATATTTCAGTTATATCACGACACATTTTTCACTCTTTAGCGGTTTTTTTTAATGAATTTTAGACTGGTCCAAATTGAAAGAGGTTGCAGACGAAATTTGGATGAAATTCGAAATGAAATCATAATATGAGATAGAAATTTTGTTTCAAACGATTTCTTCTTTATCAGCAAAAATGACGGCGATGTTAAATTCCGGATTTGTACAGGAATGGGTTAAATCATTCTCCACTGGTTTTTTGGTCAATACATACTTATTTTAGATGAACCGATGATCCGACTGAACGGATATCTTTTTTTTTGGGGGGGGGGTATGTTGTTGTTGTTGTTGTTTTGAAAGAAAGGGAAAAAGGATATATATCCCTTCGAGATAAGGGCTAAAACCATGAGGTCTCATTAAAGACCCTTGTTGATATCTCTTGATCTGTCCTAAGCAAGCTCTTTGTTGCAGTGCCCAGAGTGAACAACTCCGGGTACTTTGAGGTCGATTATTAGAAGTTGTGTTAATAATACAAACAAATTTAATACCAAATGGACCTTAACAATTTATCTATCCATCTAAATAAATGTCAATTTGCAAAAAGTCGGACATTTTTTGCTACAACATCGAAAACTTCAAGGTTTCGGCTATTTTGAATCAAATGTCAGACATTTTTGCTGTTTGACAGCGAGATCTCACGAGATATCGGGCTTCCCGCTAAATCGATAGCAAATGAAAATTTAGGTCACCATATTTGGAAGGCATAGCCTTTTTTGTAAACGGGACAGTTCTTATTAAAAATAAGAAAAAGGTTGTATGAAAGTAATTCAAGAGTTTATTGAATTTGATAGAAAAGATGGAGATATTGATTCAGTATCTTTGAAGATAAAATATTATCAATGGTAGGTGAAAAAGGATGCTATGATTTATTACGAACACCTGTTTTGACAGCATGGCAATAGTGAACAACGTGACGTAATAATAGATCACATGACCAACCAAATGTCATGGCCGCCAAACTTAGGAAAATAGTTATTAACTGAGAAAAACAGGTATTAAATGATTGATACAATTGATATTATTACTATTTTGATAGAATTTGTCCATAATATTAACGTATATAAGAAATTGATCCGTAGCGAGTCGCTTATCACAAAACATACATTATTAGGACTTGCAACATAGCACAAAGAAGGCGGGATTCGTAGCCCTCGCCAGCAGATTATCAGAAAGAGGGCTACGATATCGCAGCTACATAGACATATACAAGATACAACATAACATATTATCAAAGCCAATGTTAAAAGAGTTATACGAAATATCATAAAAGACATTAACATGCATACAAACACACAAATCTGATTTGTTCATGTGCATATAATGAATATTGCATAAAGTGCTTCTTTGACATCACAAGCATATCTACAGATCGATGGCGTAATTCGTATTTTAGATTTCAAATATTTCACCGATAATGTTATAAACCCCTATGTTGTAGGTACTCATTTGAATCGTCTCGACGAGACGATTCAAATGAGTACCCACAATATAGGGTTCTGTTTTGAAATCAAGGATTTTAGGATGCTGTTACCCCCTCTTATCTCGACCTCTGATCACCAGTAATAGGACCCGCTAGCGATCCTCTTTACTAGCAGTATGAACGATATAATGTCGTTTCCCACCATCTCTCAAGTTACGGCATCGCAAAATCCCTTGCTGGGAATATAGCTAAATTCTCTACATTTATGACAGAGATATTGTTTTCCTATAGTATGGTGCTCAGGTGATTAATAAACAGAATGAAATGTTATCTTGATAGATCTTAGTTTTATTAGTTTGGTATAGAGAGTGTTGTATAACAGGTTAGACGAAAAATAGACATTTTAATCCTTCGTAAAATGACAATTTGAAAAAAATGAATAACTAAAAATATATAATAAAAGCGATATATTCAGAGAAAGAGAACATTTTTGTTTTTATTGCGGTATGAACATAAATACTATCACACAGTATGGATACTCGAAGTGTGATTAAGTTTTTAGGTTCACTCCTCAATGTAAACAATAAAATATTTTATTATATACCTATAAAAGATATGGAGTAAAACCTGGCTGTCAAATACAACTCGACAGAAAAAAAAAAAATCAATATTCGGCGTGTAGCAAAAAACCGTATTCGTCGAGTACCGTTAAACACTGACTTCTTTTTTGTGTATTGACGTTCCGGGTTTTTTTTGGAAAGTTGGTTATTTCTTAGCCATTTAAGAGAATTTTCTTAATGTCATTTCATAAAAGGTATATAATAAAAGGAATATTACAACAGTGTGTTTTTCTATTTGTTGTTATCGTGTTCTCGAATCGTGTGTAGGTATTTTTTATTGGATGAGACCTTCGGTCTCATCCAATAAAAAATACCTACACACGATTCTCGAAGACGATAACAACGCATAGAAAAAGACACTGTGGTAATATTCCCTATATCTTCTTTTTTTTATAATTCAATTCCACCAAGTAAAACAAAGCTTACATTTTACTGGTTGGGAAAAATATGCGTTTACTGTATGCTCGAACAAAAGTGCGTACTCAAAACTTTGTTCGTGGAAGTATATTATTTACTACCCAGAAAATTGACATAAAACACAACTTTACCAATTCTAAATTGGCGTCTGCAGCTCCTTTCAATTTGGACCAATCTGACAGTTTGTCGTCTGGTAATTGGTTAACAAATATTTGCCTTTCATGATATACACTTTGAAAATATCATATAACAAGAAATGAACGGAACATTATTTTTGTTCTCATTAAAGAATGGGAATGTAAAACCAAATCACACTTCTGTTTAGAATCTGCTGAGAGACTAAACCTCGGTGGAAACAAAGATCCAACTATTAAAATGAAGAAAATGTTATTATATCTCTCAGTGGATTAAATTTCACTTGAATCCAAACAAAAACTTTAAAATGATGACATTGGCGACTGTGATTTTTTATATCCATTTCCAAACAATGAACTGCATTTTGACGCACCGAAGAAAAACTTTGTGGGAAAGGGGGCAATTGCTTGCATCACAATGCTTTCTATCTTACTTGAAAATTGTTTCAAAATTTAAGGTTAATTTGCATAGTCGTCTTTAACTCCTCTCAATTGGACCAGTCTAAAAATTTGTTGTCTTGCAACGGGTTAATATAATTACCATAATCGTATCCTTTATATTCACTCTATAAATATCGTGTACTATAAACAGGATCTTTTCCATATGGGTAAAATTATTACGAATCTCGGATCCATTTATAGTCTTTCTTCATCATTCTGACGCTTTTATGTTTTATTTTGTTTATTGTGTTTTTAGATGAATCAAATACGTACTGTCTCATGAAATTAGAAAAAACAGAGAATCATTATTTTGTCATATGGAATTCGCGAGTCAGGTTTTAGATCTATTTCAAGAACCAAACAACTGAATATTTCTGTAAAGATTATGTCCGGCGAAAAGCTACTAAATATCCTGGTGTTTGGCTTAATATGTCTCTTCTTATACATATACTTTTTATGGTAAACATTGACTAAGTATATCCGAATGATGCCTAACAGAAAACCTGACAAGTCTAAACGGGTTGGGTTCGCCCGTACTCTGACTACAAAATAAGTACAGAATCGATGCTAATGGAACTATTGTGACTCTGAAAAACAGAGAGGATAACATATAAGCGGTCTCTGGTAATATCGAATGTATTTCTGTAAGACTTGATCAAAATTAAGTTTAAGTCAAAAATTTTAAGTTGGTTAAATTTTACAGATCTTCGTCTTTTATTATTGAATCATTGTGGGAAAGGAAAAAGTTGCTCGTTACAAGAAATTTGTTCATTTCCGAAGACCTTTCAAAGTTTCATTTAAAGAGGGACGTAAAAGGCATGATTGTGTAGGAATCGATTAAACAAGTCAGCATTACAGATTAAACCGAGTCTTTGTCGAGGTTTTTTTTTGTTTTAGATGACGACTACAATCAGTTTGGTAATCTATTAACACGAATTTGATATTCTGTTTATCCTATGACCTTTATTTTTGTGATAACTAAAAAGAGACCTTGGGCTTTATAGGTTTATGTTATTCCGCGAAATATACATCACCATTTGTCACATGTGCTGTGGCGTCATTTTGGTGGTAATGATCAGCCGTTACGTTAGACTTTAATAGCCCATGTGCATAGTCATTTTACTAGTGTACTATCACATGTGTAATGTAGGGAGAATACTATGTTACGATAGAGATACAGCATCTTGTATTTCCTTTGAGCTGAGACCGAAACCGATCTCGTGGAATATCTTTTTTTTCCGCAGCGAGAAGCAAATACAAGTGTCGTATCGTTATCGCAACTTCGTATTTCATAAATTATACACCTACAATTTTTATTTAACTATAAATTCCATAAAATAATAAAAAAATCTCTACTTCTACGAGTATTACCTTTTTGCTTTTCAATTCTGATAGCATTGATTCGCATTATGACGTCATTTACAGAATGAAAATGACGTCATCTTAGACAAACTTATATGGAACCGTTTAAGATAATATCGAAAAGACTTCTTTTTCTGGCGTGTCCGATTTCTCCAGTGTGGAATGAATATATTTTACTAGAAATATTCATAGGAATGTAATAATAAAAATTATTCAACGGGTTTATTTAAGAGATGAAGGGAATATTTTTGTTTTCATGGAGGTATGAACCGAAAAACCTAATCACACTGTATGAATACGCGAAGCGGATTCATACATTGTGTGATAATATTTTTCGGTTCATACCTCCATGAAAACAAAGTATTATCTTCATTTCTTATAATTTAATAGTATCGAGCGAAAAAAGCAAAAACCCTACATCTTTTGATACCTTTTTGTATGGGACTATTTTGTGCGGAAGCATACAAAATCACTGCTTGCTCAAATTTTGTTCATGGAGGTATGAATTAATTTTTTCGACCAATCAGAACGCTCGTTTTAGATAGAGGAAACTGAAAATTAAATAATTTAACTTTGATGTTGTAGGTTATATCATATAAATAAATACCTGTTTCTTCGTCGAGATAGGTAGTCAGTAGATAGTAGCACACTGGTTTAAACTCAGCTTTTTTCTCCCCTGCCTTTATTACCAAGGCAAACTCGCCTTCTCGTGGTACACCAACCTTAATACATATGCTACTTTTCTTCACATCTGTCTTGACATGACCTATTCGGTTAGAGAATATAAGTGTTTCTTTAATGGTTTTCGATGGCTTAAAGATAATTTCACCGTAAATCCAATGAAATTGTCAATCTATAACTCACTGTTCAGTTAAATTTAACCTTGAGCACTTCATTACAGCGGGACCAGAGACACTCATGACGTCATCGGGCCCTAATGTAATCAACGTACGGAATGACGCGTTTTTGTAGATTTTTTCAACCCCCCTCCAAAATCATTTAGTCTCTTTTTTTTGCATGAAAGAAGTAGAGTAATCGTTCCGCCATCGAACCCATGACATCCCATGATTGACGATTGGGAGTCTGATGCGTTAACAACTGCACTCTGACGGCGGCACTGCTATAGATGAAGATTTGTCGATATGAGATGTTTAAAACAACTTCGTTCTCGCAAAGCTAAGTCTGATTATGAGTTTATACGAATGAAATTGATAGTAATGTTTCATATGTCACTTAAAGGACCTCAAAATTATACGGCGCATGACGCCATTTATGTCATATATTCTACGGGATGAACTGATGATCAGAATAGGTTACGAATTACAGTTACAAAATCAGTGAGATTGTCATATTGATAAGTCAAATCGGCGAATCTGTCAAGATTAGATGAACAGCCGAACATCTTAGTTCTTGTATTCTACTAAAAAGGCGTTATCGCAAACAACTGATACTATTTCATAGAGCATGAAGATACTCGATTGTCTTGTGACTAAGTTTAGCCTATAATTGGAAATAAACTAAAATATATTCTAAAAATGATTACATTTTATTTAAAGGTCAAAGCAAAAATACGCTCAAACGAGCATTTAATACTTTAATATGAGTCAAATATTCTTTTCCAGGCTAAAAGATGGTTTGTGAAAGTACAGCGGAATTCCACGTTATTTTTAGAAATCTCGGCATTCGATGTTGACACTGCATGACTACATTTGCATTTGACCCAAAGCCATCAGAAGGTAACAAAGTGGCAAGAGAAACAATCGACGTCCTAAATTATTTTATATAAATTGGTAAGCGCAAAAATGTAGTAAGTGTTTATATTCATGTTAACATTTATGAAAGGCTTGGACTGATCTTTACAGAATTGAAGACCGACTAGCGGACTAACTCCCGATGACGCAACGATGAAGTTGGTTTAAGCTAATTCAAACTGAATGCAGGATTCCAGCGCCAGCTATCCGCAACATGTGAATGGCCAGTATCCATTGCACCTAAAAATATTTAACAGCCTACGTCAGCTATTAGGAGAATAACCTGTATTTTGACAAACGACCTCTGATTTTCGGAAAACTACTTTTCAGAATATTTTTTTCAAATAGTATATGAGGGGGAACGGAAATGATTAAAATTTGTGACATGTAAAAACATCAATACCTTCCTTTAAACAAGTACAAAAACAAGTCCAATCACTTTTTACCTCTCAAGTCGTCATTATTTCTGTTGTTATCCTGTATCAACTCAGCTGTATATTGCATCTTACGTGCCAGACTTTCATCCAGTTTTATATCAAAACTAATCTTCCTTCCACCGGGTTTCATCGACACCTTAGGAGCATAGATGTTTGACTTGAGCAGCCCGGCTTTGGTAGCTGATGGTCCAAATCCCCACCCGATCTGCTCTGCATCCACTGGTAACAGCAGATCATTCTTTAGCTTCTCACGACAGATAATCTTGGTCACCACATATAACTTTGGATCCTCAGAGTCGACAGGTCCACCCTTAATATCCAGTGTATAATCCGCAACCTCTGGACAACGCACTTCAAAAATAAAGTTTCCCTTGTTACGTGAATTGAAGACAAGTTTAGGCACATCGAATTTATTTGTTATGTCAGTTGTTCCATTCCGTTCTCGTATTGTCAGACTGTAATGAAACGCAAATTTTCTGGACGGTATCTTATCGGCTTTAAAGTGCACTTTTCCTACTCCATCCTCCGTATCTATGATGCACGAATCTTCACTGAGCAATTTTAAATTGGCTTTGAAGAAGTGCAGAGTCAAGTAAGGCAGTCTGAAAAACTTTTTCATGGTTTTTACTTGTTTGGACTTTGGTAACATTTGGTTGTGAATTTCATCGGGGTAACACTTGTAGACGAATGATTCGGGATCGGTTAAAAACCAAAATTCCTTAAAAATCGATTTTTCCGCGGTATCCCCTGCCTGTGAATCCTTGTTAGCAGTTTTCATGATCCATCTGGGATAAACTGGCCACCATTTCCCTTCTAGAAAAACTTTATTCCAAAAAGCCCCCATTTTATTCTTGGCTTCTTCGGGTTTGGGTATAACATCTCCGGGCCGGTAACTTCCAGATTTAGAAATACCCTTGACCACTTCACATTGAATATCGAATTTTCTGTAAAACATTCGTAAGTCAACGAGCATATTGTATATGTATCTTATTTCTACGACACTCAAATTGAGATTTTCTACCATTTAATTAACCCATTCCCAACATAACCCGGCTTTTTACGCCCCCGAAGAAAAAAGCTGTAGAAAGTATTGTGAAAAATGAAGAAAAGATTTCCTCAATATTCAAAATAATTTCTACCCTATGATACAATTTTTTTTGAAATGTAATCAATTTTAACATGTCAACTGCTTATTCCTTGAATTTTGGACCAGTTTAAGCTTTTGTCGTCTGGCAATGGGTTATGGGAAATAATGAAAATTCTAAATATAAAAAATATCTGACATATAAACAAAGGTTCCTTAACAAATCGCCAGATGAAAAAAGACTGTTTGAAAGAAGTTGCAGACGACATTTCAAGTTGCTCGAAAATTAGTAAATTGGCGTAGAATAGAGTAGAAAACATTGTGAAAAAATAAGAAATTGCTTGTCACAAGCAATTTCTAATTTTCCACAACGTTTTCAATGATCGTATGTCTTCAGGGCACCGAAAGTGTCATTATGTTGTAATGAGTTCAAATTTTGATAAGAGGATCATTAGGCAATCGTTACGGTAAGCAACTCTAACGTGGTATCTATATAATTAACACTTATTTAATGCAAGCATATGACCAAAATCCAGAAAATACATAGCGGGACTGAAAGTTTCGAAACAAGGAGCTCTAATATTACTTTCGTAATTTTCTTTTCCTCAATTAATTTGATAGTGTATCTTTGAGAAAGGTATAATTTCGAAATTTCATTTGTAGAAACAAAAATCCGGTTACATCATGAAACAAGTTATGTCTCAAAGGCATTAGTAAACTTAACCCATTCCCACTCATTCCCTCCTTTTTACGCCCCTCAACAAAAAAGCTTTTGAAAACATTGTGGAAAATGAAGAAATTGCTTGGATCAAGCAATTTCTTCATTATCCACAATGTTTTATATCCAAAAAGACGAAAAAATTTAAAATTCCATCAACTTGAAATTGTCGTCTGCACATCCTTTCAATTTGGTGCGGTCTAAAATTCCACTGTGTTGGAATGGGTTAAAAAACTCACTTGCACAGTGTTTGATATGCTACAGCATAAGACATCTTATCATTTCTAAGATCCAACAAGAGTTGTCTGGGCGAGTCAACAGGTTTTTCTGCAGCAGGTATATGTACAGTTTCGTTACAATACATCCAGTAGGTCAAACCTCTAGAAAATATAGTAGATTTTCTCAAATAATTTTGAAACATAATTTGAAATGTATAAGTCAGATTATCGTTGCTAAGATCTGTCTTCGCGAACTCGCACGGCTCTCTACATGTATGCACATTGTATAAAACTCGATTGTACAAAACACATCAAATATTCCTTCCTGAATAGGTAACCCTTTTGTTGAAAACTTCGTAGCCGATCCAAAAAACCAAACAAACAAAATGCAGCCTTCGTAACTATAGCGTATTCAATCTGAAGAATCGACAATTGACGGCCCGCTAGCCACGCCCACCTAACTCCGCCAGGAAGTTCAATTTAGATGTTTTGCAAATTATATGAGTAATATGTAACGACGTCTAACTCGCCAAACACGGAAACAGCCTCACGTAAATGTCGACTAATGTCCGTGTTTAAAGTGATTTGATTTGCATATCGATATATATACACATATTTCTTGGCCAATCACGAGTCGTCCATTGCCAATCGCGGTTGTCAATCAAATAATCACTCGACCAGTGAAATATTTCATTTAGACCAGAAATGAGTTTTGAACTCCAAAAATGGCCACCATCTTTGTTAACGTTTTTGTTGGTTTGGCGACTTAAACGTCCTAACTACAGCTTGAAAAAGTGGTTACAACGGTCAGGTCGCCGACCAACTATTCTACCATTTTATTACATGCTACAGGCCATACATTTTGCAAAATAACACCGAAATCGAAACGGAACTGTCTTTCAGAGTCAATGTGCATGGTGAACGGAGTAGATGGGAGGGACCATTAGGTCATACAAAAATGAAGGTCGTCTTTCTTACAAGATTTCTAATGCAAGAGGAGCAATGTGAAGCTTTCCATTTCATCATTGAAGATGTAACATAGGTCACCGTGAAAACAATACTATTAACTCAAATGTCGGAATGATCCTTGTTGCCAAACGTTAAGAACTTTTCTCTTTATTGGCTGCGGTCATAGCAAAGTGGTAGCGGGTAGGACTCCTTATCATTGCGTCCGGGATTCGATTCCCGGCTGCGGCGAATATGGGTAAATAATCGTAAAACTAAATGGGTTAGGCAGCTGGAGGCTCGAAAAGGGTGTTGTGATGGTACATGTGAAAAGAAAGAAATACCGAGAATCCAAGGTTAGGTACTCCAGCCGCCGCGATTTGACTGAAATACTGTTAAAAGTGGCGTTAAATCCCATTCAATAAATTAATTCTATTTATTGTTAATTGACTTATACTTATGAACCAAGAGAAAAACATTAAAGTGTTAACAAAAAAACTTTGTAGTTTCCAGCAATTTTTTTGTTGGCTTACCTTAGCATATTTACATCCCGGTCGATGTCGTTAGGAATAATCTTTTCGAAATACTTTACCAATGCTTCGTAAGTAGCCGCATCGTCAGCTGACGCCTGTTAAAAAAGGAAGATAATCGTGCAGCGCATTTATAGTCTTATGATGCTTGGACGATCCTTTATAAGGCGTGGATGAGCGAAGAAAACTGTCCTGTTGAAGTAAGAATAATCAATCTAGTTAGTGGCGTTAGGACATTTAAACAGCAGTTTTATTATCAATCTGATGTTGTCTGGGCGATGTTTTCTAAGTCATCGACGAGCTTGGAACATTGTCCTAAAGTCGGAATAAGTAAGATACAAAGTGTTGCACTAGTTTGTGGCTTAAACCTTGTCATACTGTATACATTACCTTACTGAATTGGTGTCAAATCAAAGGGCTGAAAGCACTGATAGAACTTGTTGAAAAATCAATATTTCTTTTAGAGATCAATTTGATAAACAACCCTGGTAGGAAAAGTACAAGCCGGATGTGAAGACCAAGATTAGACTGCACTTATGTGCAAGCTGATCTTTGTCTAAACCTTCTGCCAAAACCGGAACATACCGGGCTCAGCATGACAAGGTTAAAGACATTCAAAAATAGTTTTATAAGCGTATGTTGTTTGGAGGATGTTTTATAAGCCTCCGACGAGCTAAGAATATTGTCCTAATGTCAAATTAATTTCAGATAAAAGATTTTGCACTAGTTTCTGGCATAAGGGCATTTAGAAAACATTTTAATAATCTTATGTTTCTTGAATAATGTCTCATAAGTCGTCGACGAGCTTAGAACATTTTTCTAAAGTCGAATTAAGTTTTGATAAGAAAGCGCGCTCTAGTTGGTGGTATAAAGACATTTAGAAAACAGTTTTATAAAGTTATGTTTCCTTAAAGATGTCCTATACGTCCTCTACGAGCTTATAACTAAGAATGCCCCTTTTTATGGAATTTAGAAAACAGTCTTATAATCTTATGTTGATTGGACGATTAGAAAACAGTTTTGTCGTTTTTGATAAAAAGTAAAGGTGCAATAAAAGCTACAAAGTGAAATTTTATGCGCTTTAAAGTTCATGAAAAGAGCTTATATAGCTTGACTCTTAGCTTACATTTGAATTGCATTCTAACTAGAGAGGAGCATAATTCGTCGTTAGGCGAGAAAAATGCCATAAAAACAGCTCGAATGGGGCTTAATTTTTGACATTTTGCAAGCCAAACGACGGATTGTTGTTATGTCATGTTTAAGTAAACTCCAGGACGACTTTTTGCACAGTATGTAAGATATTTAACCAAAGCACCGAGAGTGCTGTAGGAGGACAATCCAGCTAGATCGCTTACTGATTGGCCTTCATGCAATACTAATAATATCGACGTAACACAAATTTGATACCTACATTTAGAAATGAATAAATAAATAAATAAAAATAAATCAGACATAAGTCAAAGTTTCTTGAATAATTATATTTTTTCAGGAGATATCGAGTCCAATCAATAGCGTCGCAGGGGTAACGACGATGAATGTGGACGCTTGTTGGTAACATACTTTCTGTCTGTCCACCAATGACTTGTTAGCCTTTTCCTATTAAATCCCTGGTTTTTACGTCCATGTGGTTTTATACTTGAGGATATATTGTGAGAAAGGAAGAAATTGATTGAAACAAGCAATTTCTTCTTCTCCCACAATATTATCTACCCTGTAGATTGATTACATTTCAAATTGTTGTCACTTTTAGTTGTCGTCTGCAACTTCCTTTAAATTGGACAGGTCTAAAATTTTAAAAACAGGAAAGGGTGGACAGATTTGGGTGATTATTATTCAAACAATGCTCCTGATATTGCGACATTTCGCATGCTGTCATAGCTCGACACATTTGATTGTTTAACACACAGCTCTCCCTACTTTACTTTAGGTACATTTGTATTTGGATTAAATGATTAAAGAATGTTTCTCGTGACTTCTCTTTTTTATATTAGATTTGAATAATAATGACACAATCTTTGTTGATGTGTTAACTTTTTCATAGTCTGAAGGTATTTTATTTTTTGAAGTTTGTCACAGAGAAAAAGGCAGAGCTCTATGTGACTTTTTCTTGTTTACTAAACATTTCTTTAGTCGCTAATTTATTTGATAAAATTTGCATATATAGGTATTTGACATAATGTCCCATTATTATGATATAATGCTTCATCAAATAAATCAGGCTTCATTAAAAAAGTTCTGTAACTGCAACTCGTGACTGATATGTTGATGGATTTTTACCATAATTTGTATAGATAATTGAACTTGTAACCATGTGACATTGTATTATGTGTGGACATCAGTCTTGTAGGTTACAAATCACTATGTTAAGGAACAATCTTCTTGATACGAAATAAGAGGGCTCTTAAAATAGCCCACATCTATAGATTTCAGATGCAAAAATTATATTCTCTTTGGAAGGCCTATGAGAAAAAATCAAGTCTCAATTTAAGATTAGGCTCTTTTAAGGGAAATAATTTATTATTTTCTAGTTAGATAAATTTCAAGAGTTGTCTCTCTTTGAGAAAATCTAAAGACACACTTTTGACCCAGATTCTATTCATGTCACGAAACAAAATCACTACTACTTATTGATTAATCCTTTACTGTTTTTCGAAATTTCAAACCTGCCCAACACCAAAGAGGAATAAGACGACATTCTAAATAAAGTACTTTACAAAAAGAAACCGTATTATGTGATAGAAAATATTGTTGCAAGCAATTTCCTATTTTTCCACAATGTTTTCTCAAGTATGATATCACAGGGACGTAAAAACTCAGTGGATGTACAGCAAATGGTTAATCAAGGCTACTGTGTAAAATAATGATAATTTCGGGTAGTAGATGTGTAATCTAAAGGGTCTGAATGTTGCATGAAATTCAAAAATGTGTCTTTTAAAATATACATACCTAGTTGGTGCAGGAAAGCTCTGAAAGCCGATAAAGTGTTCCTTATTAGGCAGTTATTTGTCATTTAGTATAGTAAGCGTGCATGGTACTTGATACCAAAAATGCATGTGCTATAACTCTTGTCATGCTGAGCCCGGAATATCCCTGCTTTTGCGGAAGGTATAGACGAAGATCAGCCTGCACATAAGTGCAATCTGATCTTAGTCTACACCCTATGTTTCACTCTTTCAACACAGAGATGTTTGTAAATTTAATTTTCAAAATAATCTTTGACCCTTCACTATTACTCTCAGTACTTTCAGGCCTTTGATTTTAATGTTCATTTAGATAAGGATTATATTCAGCATGACAAGGGTTAAGATTAGATGACTATTTTTATGGTTCTCAAATAGTGAATATACAGAATTACCTGTTCGGCGTGTCTGTCAACTGCTTCCCAATTTCTTTTGAACATGTCGCCCAATTTGTTTTACCCACCTCTGCAAGCAAAAAAATATAAAGCGGGTTGTTTACAAGACAACGAAATTGTGACGAATCGCTGGTCCCGCCCACTGACTCCGCTGGCCACGCCCACTGACTCCGCTGGCCCCGCCCACTGACTCCGCTGGCCCCGCCCACTGACTCCGCTGGCTACGCCCACTGACTCCGATAGGTTGTTTCACTCCCATATCAAATGGCGTTATTTTGAAAGTTTTTGTCTAGGTACATAGTACAGACAAGTAAATTAGTGGTTTGCAAACGAAACGTCGTAACTCCAGCTTATACAAGCAGTTGTTACGACGATTAGGTCGTCAAGCATACAAAATGCTTCATGTAAATCTCGGCCAATGTTATAGTCCAAAATTCATTTCCGGTTTAATTGAAAAGAATGATAGGTCGATTGAATGGCAGCAGCGAAAATTATGTATATTATATACTTGCGAAAAGGTAGAATATGGAAACGGCAAAGAGTATCGAGCCGTACAGAACCTCTTTTTTTTTTATAATTTACGCCTATCAAATGCTCATTTCCGCCATTTGCGTAAATTTTTGTTTAGCTGGACAATAAGGTTTCATATGCGCAAAATTTGGATAAGATTTTGAATTGTAGGATATTTTATTCGTATGTCTGTCTGCATGTCTGTGTGTCTGAATGGATATTTTCAGTACTAACCATACTAAAATACATTTAAAACGTAATTAGTCGACGCGAGTCGTATATTTTTAAAAGCTGACTTAGAAATATTGATTACCTACCAGATTGTTTTCTTCTCTTCAAAAGTGTTCTATAAGTCCAAAGAGAGTGACAACTTTTTTGTTGGGACACAAAATGATTATATTCCTCTCAGATAAAAGTTAAACCTATTCACCGTAGAATAATGAAGTTTTAGAAAGACTTACAAACCATTCAGTCTTATCTAGTAGGTTAAAGAGCGAATAAATATTTCAAATCAATACCTAGGTCAATCGATATCAGGTCAATCAATACCTGAGTCAATCGATTTTGCGTATTGGCATCTACCCTCTACTTCCTGGTTGTATTTTAATACGGCCTTTCTATTTTTATATCATCGTAACTACGTGAAATAAGCTAGGGGTTCTGGGTAATATAAATGAAACGTATGGACAGTAAAACTTGTATTTAGCGACCACTCAATAGACGACCAAGAAGTGGTTGCCGTAGAGAATGGTCGCTTTTTTGTGACATGATTATGATCGATTGATTTGTTTGCAGTGATACTTAAATCATTGCAGAATTCTCGCCCAATTCCACGTTGTTCGAACTCATTTGTCTCATTGAAATGATTCTAATAAGCTCAAATAACATGGTATTTAGTTTCGTTTTCGTTTAGCATAGTCTTCAACTTCTCAAAAGATAAGGTCTCAGTCCACGATTTTACGTCTCTTTCCTTTGTCGTCAATCCTGTTATTCGAATGTTGCGCTAAACTATTCTATCAAACAACAATCTGCAATAGAACAAACATGTTCTTTGTCAGAATAGGATGCAATACTAGAAAAAGAAATACAACATGTCATACAGATACCCTATAAAAAGGGACAAAACTGAAGGCTCTTCAACATCTGTCCTGGTTAACAAAATCGAGCGTAAATGCGCAATTTCGGCGCACATTGAAATTGCCATATTCTGCATGGAAATTGAGAGTTATCTCGATTTGAGGTCAATTGATTCGCAAGTGTCACGAAAAAAAAATTTGTCAACTCACGACATAAGGTCTCAGTCCACGATTTTACGTCTCTTTCCTTTGTCGTCAATCCTGTTATTCGAATGTTGCGCTAAACTATTCTATCAAACAACAATCTGCAATAGAACAAACATGTTCTTTGTCAGAATAGGATGCAATACTAGAAAAAGAAATACAACATATCATACAGATACCCTATAAAAAGGGACAAAACTGAAGGCTCTTCAACATCTGTCCTGGTTAACAAAATCGAGCGTAAATGCGCAATTACGGCCTGACGCAAATTGCCGCACAGGCCAAATTGGAAATGATGGCCCACAAACTACTTGATTTCTGGACAGTAAAAACAATCTAAAGCTGGCAAATGCAGTAAAAAATACCATGATTCCAGCTACTTTTTTCACTATCTCAATGCCTATTCCTACCATTCAAAAATGCCTGCACTGACAGCCAAAAGCCGCAAAACTACCACCTTGTACTTCTGGTTGAGCCGAAAACATGTGCACTTTTGAAGTCACGAACCTTTAGTTTCACATTTGCAAATAGTCTCTTTTTCATGTTTTAGAATATTCTAGAATGACAGTTTCCGCTATTACTTATAAATCAGCAGTCAAAAGTGACATTTTCCTTCTATTTGAGAAATTGACCATGGCCATTTCGAATATTTCCATCAAAACTGTAGACTGGCACCTAAAGCTTTCTTGAAAGGGAATTATGATTATGGTCGCTTAATAGATGTGTTTGCTTCCAATTTGGATCAGTCTAGACATAACATAACATAACATTTATTCAGTAATTATTAGGCCACCGGCCAAAAATACAAAATACATTACATACATATTACGACAAGAGTGACATATCTACATTATGACTTAATCAAGAGAAGAATGTGTATGCTCTATGATTTATATGTCTCGTTACTATTCTATAATTCGGAGGATTTTTGAATAATGGACATGACATTCCTTCACAAAATAAATGAAAAAAAAAAAAATGTAAAAGTTGGTATTTCGATTTAACGACAAAAACTCATTGCGATTGTTTATCTGTTTGCAGATAGATATTAATCTTTAAAAGGGAAAGAGAAGCTTGCAAACAGAATGTCTTCCTAAATCAATATAGAAGCAACAAATAATAAACTCAATACGTTTCCATTCGCCTAGAATGTTGTTGTCTGGTACTTGGATAAACTAATCAAATGATAATGGCTATACTGAAATACAAAATTTAACCTTCTAAATTTAACCCATTCCCACTCAGTGACGCTTTTAGATGCTTCCAAAGAAAAAAGCTTTGAAAAACATTGTGAAAAATGAAGAAATTGCTTGTTACAAGCAATTTCTTCATTTTCCACAATATTTTCTACCAAGAAAGTTGAAAAAAATCCAAAATTTCATAAACTTTAGATTGTCGTCTGCAACTTCTATCAATTTCGGCCATTCTAAAATTGACCGATCACCTGTCCCACCCACTGACTCAGCTGGCCACACACTCTGAGCTCTGACAGTAAGTTCTACTTCTAAAAACGGCGTCCCGATACTGTGACAAAAAAATTAAAGTGGTTTGTTTGCGGCATTAACGTCGTAACTAAAGCTTGAATAGGCTGTAGTTAAAATGGTTAATACGCAAAACAGACATAATTGCTTTACATACATGTAAGTTAATGTCGGATTTAAAGGCTCAGTTCCGATTTATATGCAGATTTTGTGTGGCTTTAATATGCTTTTCAGATAGGTATTAATGTTATGTTCGCATTGAAAGTACTTTTTTTCGTGTTAAATCTACTAAATTCACTATAAATTTAACTTAATGTAGTATATTCCTTGTGACTTACTTTGAAACATCGTAATTCATAACGATAACGACTGATTTGCTACGTAATGGAATCTTAGATAGTTAATTTTCGTTACAACCGATAGATAACGTGCTTACTGGACGAAGTCTCGTTCCACTCGAGTTTTAACTTGTTGAATAAATTTAACATCTTGTAATGCGAACTTCTTTTCTTTCTCTTTTTAAAGTTTATACAGCCAATCAGCTTATTCTCCGTCTTTCAAATATCTGAAAGCATCACAACTAAAGATTTGAAAATCGAGAAAATAATAATAATGATAACAAGAGCCATGTCGGACATGGCCATCCCCCGCCTTAAAAGCTTGATAGTAAACTGAAGCCATTTAGATTTAGGCACTGCATTTCTTCTTAATTAGTTCGATAATAGCTATTATACTTTCAGAGATATGCTCAGGAAAAATCTAAGATTTTAAAATAACAAATCCAATAACTCCAAAGTTATGCAAGCAAGATTTATATCTCTTGTGCACTGCACTTCTCCACAACGAGATCTATCCACCTATGAAGTTTCAAGTTATAAGCTAATATACTTTCAGAGATATGCCCCGGACAAAATCTTAGTCTTTAAAACAACAAAGGGCAATATCTCCAAAATTATGCAAGCAAAAGTTGTGGCTCTTGTGCACTGCACTTCTCCTTACCAAGTTCTTATCACCTATGTAGTTTCAAGTTAATAGCTATTATACTTTCAGAGATATACCCCGGACAAAATCTTAGTCTTTAAAAAACAAAGCCAATAACTCCAAAATTATGCAAGCAAGAATTGTATCTCTTGTGCACTGCACTTTTCCACAACGAGATCTATCCACCTATGAAGTTTAGAGTCAATAGCTCTTATACTTTCAGAGACTTTCAGGACAAATCTTAGTCTTTAAAACAACAAAGGGCAATAACTCCAAAATTATGCAAGCAAAAGTTGTGGTTCTTGTGCAATGCACTTTTCCTCAATGAGATCTATCCACCTATGAAGTTTCAAGTTGATAGCAATTATACTTTCCGAGATATGCTCCGGACAAGTTTAGTGACGGAAGGACGGAATGACGGAATGATAGAAGGACGGAAGAACGGAAGGACGGAAGGACGGAATGACGGAATGACGGACGAATACCATTACTATATCCCCTTCGCCGAAACGGCGGAGATAATAATAATAAATCTTCCATAATCTTTGCTAGAGCCGCTTTAAGCAAGAAGTACTGCCCCAGGTCTGACGGAGCAGCCTTTTCGCCCTTTTTAGATTTTTTTTTAACCAAGAATGTTCATTCTACCTTACTTGTTATTTATTTTTAGAAAAATTTCACTATTTGACCTCTGCTTGACCAAATCTTTTTTAAATAACTGTGTTATGTGGTTCCCGAATGGACGTCTTTCGCTTGAAAAGCCTCTCGTCTCGTCTGGAATCGTCGACATTTTCTGACTATTTTGTCCTCCTATCCCCCTAAATTACCATTAACCATTTCCTTTTCTTGTTTACTTTAAAAGAGACTGCAAATGCATTTTTAAAAAGAACTTAATTGCAAATTCTACTATCCTATAGCGTAGAAAATATTGTGGGAAAAGAAGACATTGCTTGTCACAAGCAATTTCTTCTTTTTCAACAATATTTTCTCAAGTATAAAAGCATGTGGACGTAAAAAGCATGGATTGTGCGGGAAGGGTTAAGGTACCAAAAACATCCCCAGTAGAAAAAAATCGAACAAAAGCGCTTAAGACAATAAGAAGATTAGATGCATGTTGTAAAATAAAAAAATACTAAAAAAAAGCTCACATGCTAACAAATTTTGTATACATGTATTTGTATTACAAACCATACAGATATTGAAAAACATTCCTTTTTTATCCACTTCGTATGAAAAACCCGTTATATAACTTTCTATTCCATATATAGATGCAACTGTTGTTTTTATTTGTTTCCTTTTCATTCAATATTCATATGAAATAATCTCAGCAAACAAAAATTTTGCGTCTGCTGCCATAGAAACGAAAATGTATTTTGAACATACAGAGCGAAAACATTGGTAAAAATCAAGAACTTTTTATACGTTCAAAGGTTTGGTTAATTTAGACATTTACATCTTACTCTCAAGTAATGGAGAAACCTTCTTTTCAAGCCCAAAGATTTCACCAAATTCATTAATCTCGATTACTTCTGACTATTTTAGGTTGTTGTTTGTTTTGTTTTTTTCCAGCAGTTTGGTAAACATTTATATATGAACATTCCCTGCAATCACGAATAAATTGACCAATCGTGATTGTCAATCAAATAACCAGTCGAACAATGAAATCGTTCATTTAGACCAGAAGAGTGTTGACTCCAACATTCGCCTTTTTTGTTCTTATTTTTTTTTTTTTACGTTTTGCGACTTAAATGTCGTAACTTCAGCCTTTTCAAGCTGTAGTTCAGGCGTTTAGGTCGCCAAATTAGAAATTTCACTTTGATGGTACATGATACTCGTAAATTTAGCAAAATAATGCGCTTTAAGATCGACGAGCGATTTCCTGTCGGAGTCAATGGGCGGGGCCAACGAAGTAAGTAGGTTGGGCTAGAGATTGGTCAGTTACCTACGTCATTGTTTTATAAACTCTATTCCAACATAAAACCGCTTTTTATCCACCCCAAGATAGTAAGCTTTGAAAAAACATTGGTGAAAATGAAGAAATTACTTGTTAAAGGCAATTTCTTAATTATCCATTATTTTTTCTTCTTCATAATACAAAGATTTTGGTCTAATGAAGCTACCATGGCATATTCTTTCAACTCCTTTTAACATTGATTATAGATTCGACACTGTGGAAAGTTAGGTAAAATCGATCCGTTTCTTCATAATTCAGATCGAAAATCAAACGAAATTCTCGATTGTAATACCTTTTTAATTTGGTGTATAATTTGGAGTACGTTTAAAAAGGGCGCAAAATTACAGAAAATTAACTTTGTGGCAACGAAGGAGATCTGTAAAATGATAATTCGGTCATGTTATAGCCCTTTAAAGTTAATCGTGTGTAATGTCGATTAAAGAAAAGCAATTACCTGTACATGCTGTAGTGTAAGTTAAGAGAGATGATGCTTTCTGATTATTGTCTCTCAATAAAATAATAAACATTTGGAGAAGGGTAGCATGCGGAGTAACCTTACAAAATACGTCAAATGGCTGGGAATGAGGTGATGCCTCAAAAATCATTATAAAAAATCTCGTTAAACAATATGAATATTCCTTGCCAAGCAAAATTTCACATATAATTCCAAAGAGTTTTAGACGAGAAAGTAGTTTTACTTCATTATTTATTTCAAGTTGGTGCACAGATTTTGTCAAAAATAATGTATAAATAATAGGTATATGTCACGCTCTTATTTTCGGGCCAAACATAATTTCACTTAATGATTTTAGAAGGGTCAAACAAAGACGCTTCCCGTTGGTTCGAATCCCCTCAGAAATAATCTTTAAGTATTTTTATTCAGAAAAGATGCCTGATTAGCAACGTCGATATTTTGGGCCAACCATGAAAACATTCCTGTATAGATTAATAAAGTCATAAGGGAGGGGATAATCTTTGAAAAACAAAGTTTGCTAAAGGTAAACTGCATATTGCGTTCTTCAGTGCCATATAGGGCTTTAATGGATTGTCTTCAGTAAGACACTTTTCACAAGCGAAAAGTATTGAAGAACACCTTCTCGAGCATTTGAATTAAGCAAGACACTCAGCTCCCTTGCTACAAGACGGTCAGAACCGAGAAAAAATACACGCAGCATGAATTTAACCAATTCAAAAAAATGGATTAAGACTCAAAATGAAAAGATGATCTTAGGACGTACCCCAAATCTTCCTGTATTCAAAACATTAGATTTGCCGTTTCCTCACATTAAATGTAACTTCACAAAGGTTACACCGGTCAACATTCTGTAAAATTGTATCAAATTACATCGTGTCGAACAAAGGGTGGCGAACTTTTACTTATCTATATTAGAGAAAAAGATGATCAAATTACGTCCCTTCCTGTTGTTGTCAACCACAGTCGGGTCGGCCACACGTATGATAGACAGAAACCCGAAAGGGAAATCCATCCGCTAATACGCCTACAGACTGGGTTCAAGAAAAAACGTTTGCCTCTCCTAAGTTTTCTATACAACGTGTTCATTCATTCATCTAGGTATGAAATGTCAATATTTAACAAAATAATGTCAATAAATCTCTCTAAAAAGTACAAAAGGTCGTGTTTTGACTCTCATAGGAAGAAAATGAAGCCATGGTTAAAATCATATTTCAATATTTGTCAATAAAAAATCGTTCATTGTCTTTTTAGCTTGCAAAGCGTCAGCTTCGATAGCTTAAGTTAACAGACACAATTTTTAGGTCGTCTCAAAGTTCAACGAGTGCAAACTGCCACTGGAGGCTTAACCACTAAATACGTTAAATGCCTACACCATAAACAATAGTTCTTATCTACTTCAGGAACCCTGCATGCAAGTGCATCTCCTGGGTATTTTTAGCTCACTTGAGCACATCGTGTTCAAATGACTCTGATCAGAGTCTTCAAAGAAGCTGAAGACAAGAATTTAAAATTGTTTAAATTCTACAGTATTTATCTCTTTTTGTAGAAAACAATGTGGAAAATGCAGACAAGAATTTCAAATTGTTGAAAATTCTTAAGTATTTATCTCTTTTTGTAGAAAACGATGTGGAAAATGAAGAAATTGCTTGTAACAAGCAATTTCTTTATTTTCCACATTGTTTCTACAACTATTTTCTTGAGGGACATAAAAGGGACGGATTGTGTGGGAATGGGTTAACTCCTTGGTTACTTTAGCCTCGTTTATTTATCACGGTAACCCTTGACAAAGACTGTTACTGAACAAAACAATGCTTTGCTAGCTATAAGTACTTTTCAGTACTTTGATTCTTATTCAGCATAAAAGGAAAATTATTTGTTTCGGTTGAACGAAAAACAGGAGCTATATTTTTATATGCTGAAGTTGTTCACGAAATGAAAGATAAATCGATCTTACACGAACAACAAACAATTATATTATATCTTTAATGTAAAAGTAGACAAAACATCTTTTCGCATGATATTTTTAAAGTACGAATGAATTACATTGCAACCCCATGACGTCACTAGAGTGTTTGACCGCGATTAGAAGACTTTAAGTAGGGCGCAATGAACGAAAACAGGGATAAATCTTCCAAGTTACTGAGTTGATCTCACTATTTTTGTTGTTGATTTTTTTTGGTGAAATTATCAATTGATAATCTACAAAGAATATGGGAAAGCGTTTTACAAAGGTATTCTTCATATGTGCAAATGAATTTCACCGTTTTGTATGTTAGACCAACACGGTCGTTGACAAGAGACGGATATCAAACAACCTTTTATATACTGTAATTTCTACTGTACTTCGGTAAAATAGATCTAGCATAAACTACCGCAATTGCTAAGACCATGTAACTACAGCTTCGGAAAAGCGTTTAGTACTTAGAATTGATAATTATAACACATCCTTTCTCTGTCTCTCTCAGTCCCTCTCTTTCGCTGCCTTTCGGTCTCCCCTAGCATCTCTCCCTATCTGTCATCCCCTTCTCTCCCCCCTCCCTCTCTCTCTTTCTTTCTTTCTTTCTCTCTCTATCTCTCTCTCTCTCTCCTGCTTTCCTTTAATCCCTTTTTCAGTTTCTCACTCTATCTCTCTCACTCGCTCTCAGTTCCTCTCTTTCTCTGTCCTTCGGTCTCACCTAGCATTTCACCCTTTCTCCCTCTCTCTTCTCTTTCTCTCTCTCTCTCTCTCTCTCTCTCTCGACTGCTCTTTCCCAGTCTCTCTTTCAGTTTCGCTCTTTCGCTCTCTCTCCCCTTCCCCCCCCCCCTCTCTCTCTCTCTCTCTCTTACTCTCTCTCTTTCTCTCTCTCCCTCTCTCAGTTGCTCCTTCCTAGTTTCTCTGTCTCTAACTTACTCCGTCTGACTGTCTTACTCAGTCACTCACTATTCCCATCTTTTATCGTCTATGTAAGTCGTCATATGATGCGGATTTTGATGAATAACAACCCATTCTCCAAAATATATACTTAAACCAAAGACTGAAAGCACTAGAAGTCTCTATGGATGGCATTTTTCCTGGTAATAATGTAGAGAACAACTCTCGCTTAAACTGGACAAACTGACGATGTAGATCAGACTGCACTACACCCTACCAAAGACAGGAATGTTCAAGGCTAGCATGGTACACGTTTAAACCTTTCCTGTTTTACAAAATTTTAGAACTGTCCAAATTCAAAGGTTTTGCAGACGAAAATTTTAAGTGGATTTAATCTGAAATATAGCCATTCAGAAGAGGAGAAAATATTTTGTAAAAAGAAGAAATTGCTTGTTACAAGCAATTTCTTCTCTTTTTTTACATTTTTTTTTCAATTATAAAACTACAGGGACGTAAAAAAACTCAGGGATTGAACTGAAAAGGGTTATACAAGGAGTATACATGCATTATCCAAGAAGAGTCCTTTCTGTGAGACTGGTTACACATTCATATTCGATTACAACAGTTAAAAGCAGATTAGTGTTCCCAGGGTAACAATCTCATTATGACAATCATTTAAGCCTCTACGATAAACTAATCAAGTGCCGCCATTAATATTAGGTTATCATGAATCTGTAAACAGATGGTTTCGACAGCGCAATGCTACTCTAAGCAAATTGTAAAAGACGAATTCTGTAACATTTGACGTCCTTAAAACAAAACTGTTTCTAAATGTCGGTTAACTGCTGTCAATCAAGAAACAGATTGACCAATCAAAATATTCATTTGGACCGAAAGCGTAAGGTTTTCGTTGGTTAGCAACTTAAAGCTCGATACAACAGCTTACTTAAACTTTAAATACGGCGATTTTTTGTCGCCAACCAGTAGTATATTGTGATTGAAACCATGCGTGTTACAAAATAATGTGGCATCTCAATCGAACTGTTTTTTAGGAGGGCAGTAGGCGTGGCAGTGATCCGATGACTTATTGTCACAGGTAGAAACATAAATTTATCCGATTACACGAATTCTACCTTTAACCCATTCCCACTCAGTGACGCTTTTAGACGCCCCTCAAGAAAAAAAGCTTTGTAAAACATTGTGGAAAATGAAGAAATTGCTTGTAACAAGCAATTTCTTCATTTTCAACAATGTTTTCTAAACAGAAAGTTAAAAAAATCCAAAATTTCATAAACTTTAAATTGTTGTCTGCAACTTCTTTCAATTTGGGCCAGTCTAAAATTTTGCCGTCTAGCAATGGGTTAATCCAACAAGTCATAGCAGGGACGATAAACCGTAGGAGCACTGAAAGGAGCATCAATACTCTGTTCAAATGCTCGCCAACTTATCTTTCTTGACATTAGAAAAACGTTAGAAACTTTCAAAACTAAACTACTGTCTGTAATAGAGCCCAATTAGAAGAGCTGATGGACACTTTTCGTGCCATGTCTTAATTTTACGTCGATGGTTTAAAGCTTGTTATTATTTCTGTTATCTAATATTGTTGATTATGAACCTTGGTTGCTATTGGAAACCGATTGGCCCTTATTTAACTAATAACTGTAACAGTCTTGAAGAACAAATGACGGACCGCTAACCAAGCCCATTATGTTGATGTGTTCGAAAATAATATATTCTCTGTGATCTAGGTTATTTTTTACTCTTTAAAGTTGCTACAAGTAGTCAATTATATTAGTTTTATAATGTCGGATTTCTTCAGATGTCATGAAATCATATTTCTATTATTTCTAAACTTCTGAGCTACCGACTAGGCTCACTGAGGATTTGTCGAGCTTGAGACCTATTAACCAATAGACAAATTTCTCCGTTGATAATATTGTACAACAAAATGCACAATTGAATGCTCTATTTCAGCAAAATATACAGAATATAAATAAGTTTGATATAATCACTCATTTTATACATGTAGGACCCATCTTAGTCTTTCACTTTACTTGACTAGGAATTGACAAGGATAGCTTTACTGTAATCTTTGATTGTCAAATATTCTTGAACGGCTGACATGGCGAATATTAGTAAAACAGATCGTATTGGAAAAGTGTAAATGAAACGATGCTTTAAAGGGAGGTATCTATGTTTCTAAAACTAAGATAAGAAAAATATACCGAAAAATAGACTCAACGAACATTTAATACTTAAAGTTAGGTCAGGTATTCTCTTGGTGGTAATCTAGTAGACCTAAAGTGGCTTTTTGTGGTTATATCGGAAAGTTTCAGTGGAATTCCAGGTTATTTTTAGATATCACGGAATTCGGCTGTCGACATCGAATGACCTCATTTGCATATGACCAAAAGTCAAATGAAGGTAACAAATTTACTAGCGAAACAGCCAACGTCCTATATCATGTCGCATGAAAGGACTGATCTTTACAGACCGGCTAGCGAAAATAACTTCTGATGACGTAACGATAACGTTGGATTGATGTTATTTGAATTAAATGCAAGGTTCCAACGGTTATTCGCGCCACGTGAATGCCCTATAATCTTCGTAACTGTCTCGGATTAATCTAAAAATAGATTAATAGCCTACGTAGGCTATTAGGGAAATACCCAGCTTTTTTCTAATAAGCGACCTCATATTTTTGCAAAACTACTTTGCGGCATATTGTATTCAAATAGTTAATGAGAGGAAATAAAAATAATTAAAATCTGTGACATGAAAAAACCATCGATACCTACCTTTAAACCCCATTCAAACAAACTGACATGGAATGAAATACTATCAAAGGAAGTATATCTTATGATGCCCTTATGCATGCATTATTTATCCTAGCATTCATGTATCAAGAAAAAACAAACAAACAACACAACACCTTTGAAAATTTTGGTTTATCGTTTGATTAAGTTCTCTTAAACAAACAAAATTATCATTTCTTACCAAACGGTACTTTATTAATTCAAGGAGTTCAATTGACTAAATCAAATCAAATTTACTACGATTAGTACCCGTGTATACAGCATAACAGTAATTGATACAAGGGAGATGAAAAATAAATAGATGAAGAAAGACATTCATATATTAGCCCTTTCCCACACAATCCCGCTTTTTACGCCTCTCAAAATTCAAAATGCTTTCTACCCAAAAAGATAAAGATTCTTATCTCATTAACTCGAAATTGTTGTCTGGAACCCCCTACAATATCCCTCCTACAATTTGATGAAAACGATATACTTTGTTGTTCGGGAATTAATGAATTTAGGTACAAATAGTTCTATTGAATGATACAATCTTTTTTGAAAATCAAGACACCGGGTAAAAAACTTATCAACTTTGCTGAAATCAAACCGCTTCATTGTCTGACTGCGTGAGCTGACATGAAACTTTCATCATTTTATAGTTTTCAGAATCTAGAAGGACCATTCGGCCCTACATTGATGTTTATAATAATCTTAAAACCGAAGATCTGCACTTTTTTTTATTTCATCTTCTTGCTTTTGTGATTTTTTTGGTTATATTTGCATCTTTTATACAGTATGTGTCCCTCGTTTTCCCCCTCTTTTTCATCTTTCCCGTTGTTAATGCCCCTCTACAAAAAGGTTTTGAAAACATATTGTTGAAATTGAAAAAAAAAAAAAAAAAAAAAACTCAATTTTTCCTAGCCCAAAAGACAGATATATTTTAAAATTTCATCAACTTGAAATCGTTGTCTGTGATCTAAAATGACCATTCGACCCTGCGTTAATAACCTTCACTGTCTGACCTCTGCTTGATCCTATCTTTGTTTTATTAGCTCACCTGACAATGTAGCGGTCACTGTGAGCTATAGTGATGGGGCTATGTCTGGCGTCCATCGTCAACTTTTACCTTGTGTGCACTCTAGAAGTCACAACTTTTGGATCAAATGTCTTGAATTTGTCATAGTTTCCATGAACTCTTTCATATTCGATATTGGGTTGCATGGTGTACTCTTTCCTGTTTAATCCCTGTTTTTACGTCCCTGTGATTTTATTATTGAGAAAACATTGTACAAAAAGAAGTGATTGGTTGTTACAATTAATTTCTTCTTTTTCAACAATATTTTCTACCCTACTGAATGGTTATCTTTCAAAATTAATCCAATTTGAAAATTTTGTCTGCAAAACCTTTGAATTTGGACAGGTCTGAAATTTTGCAAAACAGGAAAGGGTTAATAAAGTAGATCACTAGGTCAGATCTTATAATAACCATCCTTTTATGAAGTTACTATACTTCTAGCATAGATATCTTAAATATGATAAGAATGTCATTCTAGTTTAATTTCTGAGACCAGACTCCAGTAACAAGTCTTCATAGGACAAGATAAGGTCACTTGTGCCATTTTACTTCTATATTCATCGACTCAGTTGAGCGCTTTAGAGCCAATGACCCTTTTGTATTGTTTTACCCGGCACCTTTATCGCTTCACGGTTCACACATGTTATTCGTTTCGGATGACGTTTCGGGAAAGGTTGACATCTTTCTAAGTATTCTACCTGTTATGGATCGTGTTTAATCTACTAAATTCACTAAAAATTTAACTTAATGTAGTATATTCCTTGTGACTTACTTTGAAACATCGTAATTCATAACGATAACGACTGACTTGCTACATAATGGAATCTTAGATAGTTAAATTTCGTTACAACCGATAGATAACGTGCTTACTGGACGAAGTCTCGTTCCATTCGAGTTTTAACTTGTTGAATAAGTTTAAGGTCTTGTAATGCGAACTTCTTTTCTTTCTCTTTTTAAAGTTTATACAGCCAATCAGCCAATCTCCGTCTTTCAAATATCTGAAAGCATTAGAACTAGAGATTGAAAATCGAGAAAATAAAAATAATGATAACAAGAGCCATGTCGGACATGGCCATCCCCCGCCTTAAAAGTTTGATAGTAAACTGAAGCCATTTAGATTTAGGCACTGCATTTCTTCTCAATTAGTTCGATAATAGCTATTATACTCTCAGAGATATGCTCAGGAAAAATCTAAGATTTTAAAACAACAAATCCAATAACTCCAAAATTATGCAAGCAAGATTTATATCTCTTGTGCACTGCACTTCTCCACAACGAGATCTATCCACCTATGAAGTTTCAAGTTATAAGCTATCATAATTTTAGAGATATGCCCCGGACAAAATCTTAGTCTTTAAAACAACAAAGGGCAATAACTCCAAAATTATGCAAGCAAAAGTTGTGCTTCTTGTGCACTGCACTTCTCCTTAACAAGTTCTAATCACCTATGTAGTTTCAAGTTAATAGCTATTATACTTTCAGAGATATACCCCGGACAAAATCTTAGTCTTTAAAAAAAACAAAGCCAATAACTCCAAAATTATGCAAGCAAGAGTTGTGGTTATTGTGCAATACTCTTTTCCTCAATGAGATCTATCCACCTATGAAGTTTCAAGTTGATAGCAATTATACTTTCAGAGATATGCTCCGAACAAGTTTAGTGTCGGAAGGACGGAAGGACGGAATGACAGAAGGACGGAAGGACGGAAGGACGGACGAAGACCATTACTATATCCCCTTCGCCGAAACGGCGGGGGATAATAATAATAAATCTTCCACAATCTTTGCTAGAGCCGCTTTACGCAAGAAGTACTGCCCTAGGTCTGACGGAGCAGCCTTTTCGCCCTTTTTAGATTTTTTTTAACCAAGAATGTTCATTCTACCTTACTTGTTATTCATTTTTAGAAAAATTTCACTATTTGACCTCTGCTTGACCAAATCTTTTTTTAAATAACTGTGATATGTGGTTCCCGAATGGACGTATTTCGCCTGAAAAGCCTCTCGTCTCGATCTGGAATCGTCGATATTTTCTGACTATTTTGTCCTCCTATCCCCCTAAATTACCATTAACCATTTCCTTTTCTTGTTTATTTTAAAAGAGACTGCAAATGAGTTTTTAAAAAATAACTTAATTGCAAATTCTACTATCACAAGCAATTTCTTCTTTTTCAACAATATTTTCTCACGTATAAAATCATGTGGACATAAAAAGCAGGGATTGTGCGGGAAGGGTAAAGGTACCAAAAACGTCCCCGGTAGAAAAAAACAAACAAAAGCGCTAAAGACAATTAGAAGATAAGATGCATGTTGTAAAATAAAAAAAAAAAAAAAAAAAAACCCACATGATAACAAATTTTGTATACATGTATTTGTATTACAAACCATACAGTTATTGAAAAACATTCCTTTTTTATCCACTTCGTATGAAAAACCCGTTATATAACTTTCTATTCCATATATAGACGCAACTGTTGGTTTTTTATTTGTTTCCTTTTCATTCAATATTCATATGAAATAATCTCAGCAAACAAAAATTTTGCGTCTGCTGCCATAGAAACGAAAATGTATTTTGAACATACAGAGCGAAAACATTGGTAAAAATCAAGAACTTTTTATACCTTCAAAGGTTTGGTTTGTTTGGACATTTACATCTTACTCTCAAGTAATGGAGAGACCTTCTTTTCAAGCCTAAAGATTTCACCAAATTCATTAATCTCGATTACTTCTGATTATTTAAGGTTGTTTTTGGTTTTTCCAGCAGTTTGGTGAACATTTACATATGAGCATTCCCTGCAATCTCGATGAATTTAACCAATCGCGGCTGTCAATCAAATAACCAGTCGAACAATGAAATCGTTCATTTAGACCAGAAGAGTGTTGAACTCCAACATTTGCCGCCATTTTTTAATCTGTTTTTTTTTCGTTTTGCGACTTAAATGTCGTAACTTCAGCCTTTTCAAGCTGTAGTTCCGGCGTTTAGATCGCCAACTAAGTATTCTACTTTGATGGTGCATGATACTCGTAAATTTAGCAAAATAATGCGCTTTAAGTTCGAAGAGGGATTTCCTGTCGGAGTCAATGGGCGGGGCCAACGAAGTTAGTAGGTTGGGCTAAAGATTGGTCAGTTACCAACGTCATTGTTTTATTAATTCTATTCCAACATAAATCCGCTTTTTATCCACCCCAAGGTAGAAACCTTTGAAAAAAATATAGGTGAAATGAAGAAATTACTTGTTAAAGGCAATTTCTTGATTATCCATTATTTTTTCTTCTTCATAAGACAAAGATTTTGGTCTAATGAAGCTACCATGGCATACTGTTTCAACTCCCTGTAACATTGATTATAGATTCGACACTCTGGAAAGTTAGGTAAAATCGATCCGTTTCTTCATAATTCATGTCGAAAATCAAATGAAATTCTCGTTTGTAATACCTTTTTAATTTGGTGTATAATTTGGAGTACGTTTAAAAAGGGCGCAAAATAACAGAAAAATTTACTTTGTGGCAACGAAGGAGATCTGTAAAATGATAATTCGGTCATGTTATAGCCCTTTAAAGTTAAACGAATGTAATGTCGATTAAAGAAAAGCAATTACCTGTACATGCTGTAGTGTAAGTTCCGAGAGATGATGCTTTCTGATTATTGTCTCTCAAAAAAATAATAAACATTTTGAGAAGGGTAGCATGCGGAGTAACCTTACAAAATACGTCTAATGGCTAGGAATGAGGTGATGCCTATAAAATCATTATAAAAAATCTCGTTAAACAATATGAATATTTCTTGCCAAGCAAATTTTCACATATAATTCTAAAGAGTTTTAGACAAGAAAGTAGTTTTACTTCATTATTTATTTCAAGTTGGTGCACAGATTTTGACAAAAAGAATGTATAAATAATAGGTATATGTCACGCTCTTATTTTCGGGCCAAACATAATTTCGCTGAATGATTTTAGAAGGGTCAAACAAGACGCTTCCCGTTGGTTCGAATCCCTTCAGAAATAATCTTTAAGTATTTTTATTCAGAAAAGATGCCTGATTAGCAACGTCGATATTTTAGGCCAACCATGAAAACATTCCTGTATAGATTAATAAAGTCATAAGGGAGGGGATAATCTTTGAAAAACAAAGTTTACTAAAGGTAAACTGCACATTGCGTTCTTCAGTGCCATATAGAGCTTTAATGGATTGTCTTCAGTAAGACACTTTTCACAAGCGAAAAGTATTGAAGATCACCTTCTCGAGCATTTGAATTAAGCAAGACACTCAGCTCCCTTGCTACAAGACGGTCAGATCCGAGAAAAAATACATGCTGCATGAATTTATCCAATTAAAACAATTGGATTAAGACTCAAAATGAAAAGATGATCTTAGGACGTACCCCAAATCTTCCTGTATTTAAAACATTAGATTTGCCGTTTCCTCACATTAAATGTAACTTCACAAAGGTTACACTGGTCAACATTCTGTAAAATTGTATCAAATTACATCGTGTCGAACAAAGGGTCCCGAACTTTTACTTATCTATATTAGAGAAAAAGATGATCAAATTACGTCCCTTCCTGTTGTTGTCAACCACAGTCGGGTCGGCCACACGTATGATAGACAGAACCCCGAAAGGGAAATCCATCCGCTAATATGCCTACAGACTGGGTTCAAGAAAAAACGTTTGCCTCTCCTAAGTTTTCTATACATCGTGTTCATTCATTCATCTAGGTATGAAATGTCAATATTTAACAAAATAATGTCAAGAAATCTCTCTTAAAAGTACAAAAGTCGTGTTTTGACGCTCATAGGAAGAAAATGAAGCCATGGTAAAAATCTTATTTCAATATTTGTCAATAAAAAATCTTTCGTTGTCTTTTTAGCTTGCAAAGCGTCAGCTTCGATGGCTTAAGTTAACAGACAGTTTTGAGGTCGTCTCAAAGTTCAACGAGTGCAAACTGCCAATGGAGGCTTAACCACTAAATACGTTAAATGCCTACGCCATAAAAAATAGTTCTTATCTACTTCAGGAACTCTTCATGCAAGTGCATATCCTGGGTATTTTTAGCTCACTTGAGCACATCGTGTTCAAATGACTCTGATCAGAGTCTCCAAAGAAGTTGCAGACGAGAATTTCAAAATTGCTGAAAATTCTAAAGTATTTATCTCTTTGTGTAGAAAACAATGTGGAAAATGAAGAAATTGCTTGTAACAAGCAATTTCTTCATTTTCCACATTGTTTCTACGACTATTTTCTTGAGGGGCGTAAAAGGGACGGATTGTGTGGGAATGGGTTAACTCCTTGGTTACTTTAACCTCGTTTATTTATCACGGTAACCCTTGACAAAGACGGTTACTGAACAAAACAATGCTTTGCTAACTATAAGTACTTTTCAGTACTTTGATTCTTATTCAGCTTACTCTTAACCAAAAAGAAAGGAAAATTATTTGTTTCGGTTGAGTGAAAAACAGGAGCTATATTTTTATATGCTGAAGTTGTTCACGAAATGAAAGATGAATCGATCTTACACGGACAGCAAACAATTGTTTTATATCTTTAATGTAAAAGTAGACAAAACATCTTTTCGCATGATATTTTTCAAAGTGCGAGTGAATTACATTGCAACCCCATGACGTCACTAGTGTCTTTGACCGCGGTTAGAAGACTTTAAGTAGGGCGCAATGTAAAAAAACAGGGATAAATCTTCCAAAGTACTGAGTTGATCTCACTATTTTTTGTTGTTGTTTTTTGGTGCAATTATCAATTGATAATCTACAAAGAATATGGGAAAGCGTTTTAAAAAGGTATTCTTCATTTGTGCAAATGAATTTCACCGTTTTGCATGTTAGACTAACACGGCCGTTGACAAGAGGTGGATGTTTAAATAACCTTGTGTTTACTTAAATTTCTATTGTACTTCGGTAAAATAGATCCAGCATAAACTACCGCGATTGCTAAGACCATGTAACTACATTTTCGGAAAAGTATTTATTACTTAAAATTGATAATTATTAAACATCCTTTCTCTGTCTCTCTCAGTCCCTCTCTTTTTATGTCCTTCGGTCTCCCCTGGAATCTCTCCCTATCTGCCATCCCCTTCTCTCTCCCCTCTCTCTCCTTCTTTCTTTCTCTCTCTCTCTCCTGCTTTCCTTTAAATCTCTTTTCCAGTTTCTCACTCTCTCTCTCGCTCGCTCTCAGTCCCTCTCTTTCTCTGTCCTTCGGTCTTACCCAGCATCTTTCCTTTTCTGTCCCCTCTCTTTTTTTCTCTCTCTCACCTGCTCTTTCCAAGTCTTTCTTTCAGTTTCGCTATGCATCCTTTCCATATGATACCACAGAGGCCATGAATCTTTTTGCATGTGGTAGTGCCTCTAACGATGGTTCATAAGCCATGCAACCGAGGTAGTAAAGAATACTAGCAACATGTTCGCACATTCCTATTGCCCTCTTGCCAGAAGGACATATACAATAATAGTCCTTCACTTGATCAGTCGTATCAGTCTTCTCATACTGAATCCAGACATTGTACTTGGTTTGAGATTTATGTCTGTATTGTATCTGTCCCCGTATCAGATCATCTGAATGTTGATACACCAAGATCTGATAGTCCCCGTCATCAGTTGTGTGCTCCTCAATATACCATGGGGCTTTTTTAAATTGATATGTACCACATGCTACTGTTTCAAGATATTCCATTTCAAGCTGTGGAAATTGAATATCAGAGGCGTCAAGCTTTTTCCACACTTGCATCTTTTGCTTAGAGATGGCTCACCCTTAACTCTTTTTAGCCAAGAGACTTTCATGTGTCAATCTGGACTGTATGCGGAATGCAAGTTTCTGGTCCCTTGCATCTCGCTGTGGATTGGGCATATAAATTGGCCCACTCACGCCATTCAGACAAGTAGACACAGTCCTTACCAGGTCACCAATTATAGGAATGAAATGATTAGAGTTTAGTTGATCCTTAAACATGTGCCACTGTTTAAGGCGCCAATGGCAGCTCTCGACTACCCAACGGGTCTTTGTTCACTGGCGATCAGTGTTGGCTTCAGGACTTTCATTTTGGGATTGACCTGCCTTTAGGTAAGATAACATTCGTGGCTCATAGCCAGAGATTTTCAGCAGATCGAGAACATCTCTGAATCCCCGATAGACAGTAAAATTGTCAGTTTCCTGAAGCCATGTTTCAACTCATCAACTTTGTTCAGGATTGCCTCTGTAATTTTGGCATCATTTTCATTGCCAAAGAAAGGACCAATGGTGTCCAGTACATAGCCATCAGGCAACACAATACCCATGAACTTAACCAAATTCCGTTTCTTTTGTCCTGAATATGAGGACCTCTGCAGCTTATGGTCTGAGCTCTTAGGGACGTAAATATATGTTCCATCTAAGATGAGGGTAGCCTTGTCCCCATAGAAACACTTGGTGAAAGTAGTGTTATGATTTATAGCTTCAGCACAAGTCATATGCTTTGCACCAAGATACTGCTCAGAGCCTCAAGAACTGCATGAAATACTCGAGATTCTGTTGGCTTTGGTACACCTCATAGGGTATTAAGCTTAGGTCAAGATATGTTGGTTTTAACTTTTGCCCAGAACAAAAAAAAAAAAAAAAAAAAATAGCATTATGTGTTGACATACATGACAATGCTGGCAAGTAAGTGACACAAATATCATGTATTTGTTTTATTTCGGCAAGGCTCCACCCAGTTCAAACTTGCAGTCTTTTTCTGTGAGACATGCAAAGTCAAGTCTGGGAAATGGACCATGTTCTGCTGCTGAATGTGATATCAAAAGTAGATCATTGATGATCTGGTCTGCTCTGTCTGAAAGACGTTAAGACAGTGGAGAACGATTGGACAATTCAACAATAACATCTGGTCATCTCCTATCAAATGTTCTGGGAAGATTCTTGTATTTTCAGGGCACCAAAGATTGTGGAAAAACATAAGCTATTGCATTGCTACTTCAGGTAGCAGATTCTATGTATTGCAAGCAAATGGTGCATTTTCTGTGTGACGCAGAGCCATAAAACAATTGACCAAGTTTCAAAAGAGGTAACTGATTTGAAGCCGGTACAGATAAAGGAGTCGTTTTCTGATTATTGTCAATGACATCATTACACTCCTCTGCACCATCGTTATCATCATCAACATTTTCCATATTTCCGTTAGTAGAACCGTCCATTTCAACATCTTGCTCATTTATAACGTTGTTAGATTCTTCATTGTCATGTGGATTTGTGTTATTATCTTCAGTCTTCCTTTCAATTTCTTTAAAGCATTTGTAGCAGAGTTTTGCTTCATTTAGTTTAGAACCTACATCAACCCCATCTGATTGTAAGGAATTGAGTAACCACCCATACTGTGGCAAAAGTATATTCCTTGCAGACTTTGCAGCAGACTTAGTTTTATCCCTGAACCTTACTGAACAACCTGGTCCAATGCATATATCTCCGATAATTGAAACTGATGTCAAAGCTTATGTTTTAAGCTACAATCTGCTGAAGACTTCTTGTCCAAATAATTGTATCAAAGTATAATGTATGAAGATGTATAAACAATAACGATATAAAAAAATTGTGTATTATATGTACAATGGTTATAAAAAGTTCATCAATAGTTCTCTAGAAAATGAATAACTACAATGAGATGTCAAAGAACCGTCTGTCCTATGAACAACCTACTAAGGAGTAAATAATTAGACTTCTTGTCCTAAGTTTTACAAATAGTAAAATGTGTGAAAACCACAATGGAATTACCCAATTGATTTATAAATAATACAAAGTGTAAATTGATATGAAAAATAAACACTGATATAAACAAGAGGAGAGTAACCAAAGCTCAGAGAACCAAAGAGAGTGGAATACAGCTAAAAAATGCTTAATTTTTTTCTGTCACCCTTTTGTGAACTTCAGCCTTGACTGAAAATTGCTGAAGTCAAAAATGTATAGACAACTTTTAATAAAATTAAGTCTGTATTTATGTAGCTATGATAATTATAGTTGATAAATTAGCATCACCAGTTTATTTCAATTATTTTCAGCTACAAAAGCTAGAATCAAATATGACAAAACATAGACTAAAATACATGTAATAAATAAACTACTCTCTTAGCTGATTAAGTGCAACAAGGCAGAATGAAATGTTTCAATTAAAAAGTAGTTTAGGCGTGAGTGTTATACCAGCGTTTAAAATGTGACTAAAATGAGTTACAGAAGAAAGCAGTTTCAATAAAATACAGGTATGAGTACATGTACTTTTTGAAAAGCTATACAGTCAGACTTTGTTCAAAGTAATGAATTGTGTATGACTTCAGAAAACGGTAAACAAATATAGGAGTATTGTATAATGATGTACAAGTGTTTTCTTGCTCTTTTCTGTTTAGTGGAAAGTGAATGTAATTGATAATCACTTTTAGTCTTTTTAGCCAGTATCAACGTCAAGGAAAAACAACTTGTTGATATCACGATGACTCTTGTTAAAACCATTCATAAAACCATTCATATGTATGAAGAAAATCATCATTGAGGATGTTCAAATATATAAAAAAAAATATAAAATATGTGTTCAGACACAAGTATGGTTTGCTGACAGTCTTTTAATTCAAACTGCAAAGTTGTTGATATAGGTAATCTTACTAATAGCCAGGTACTGCCAGACCATTAACGTATGCACGAGTTGCATCTAGATGGTGTTAACAATATTTGATTTACTGGTTGTCATCTGAATGTCTTTGTTAAGACATGCATATGTTAAGTCATGCATATATCTATGGTAAAAGTGGAGCACCCTGTCTTATACTCTTTTAATGATAAACCACTTTCTTCAGATGATTGTCCTTTTGAAAATTAGAAGTGTAGAATATATTCTGGGATGCAAATAAAAATGATTTGTGAATTGGTGGTTTGGGGGTTTATTTTCATACATGCTACACTCTTAGGAAAATATCTGTATAATTACTGCTATACCTTTGTAGGAGTCTGTTTCTGTATGTGAATCTTTCATTTATCATTGTTAGTTATGCAAAAATATCGATATTATTGCATTAGAAAGTCTTTTGGTAACCATAACACATTTTAGATGGACATTAGATTTTTGTCCAAAACAGCACGTTAGCTCATATCATGCATTTTATGAGATTGTTACCAGTTTTCAAATTTTATAATGTTTTGTGTTTATTATGTGGACATACAGGGCCTACTTTCCTAGCAATTTCATAGGTTGACAAAGACTAGAACCACCATAAATGTTTTGTTGAACTTTGTGAAGTTTTAGGAAAATAATGAATTTTGATAACTTTGGACTTAGTTTTTTCAAGGCAGGTTCAAGCCAAAACTAGGAGTACCACAAGGTGCTCTCCAGAGACCTACATGTCTTATTTGAAGTAGATGAATACATTTTTGCAGTTCATAGGCCAAAGGCAATTCGCTTGCAAAGTATCAAGAAAATCCATGCGTGGGCGCAAATGAGACCCCCCCCCCCCGTCATTTCTCCGTTGATAATATGGTATACCCGAATGCACAATTAAATGCTCTGTTTCTGCAAAATATACAGAATATCGATATACTGAAGTTTGACATAATCACCCATTTTAAACAAAAAGGACCTATTTTAGTCTTTTACTTAACTTGACAAGGAATTGACAAGGATAGCTTTCCTTGATCGCCTTACTGTAATCTTTGATTGTCAAATATTATTGAACGGCTGAAATGGCGAATATAAGTGAAACAGACCGTATTGATCGTTCAGAGGTCACGTAGGTTTTGTCAATTTTCCCAATCTTCAATCATTGGGTATCATGGATTCGATCCCCCACGGTGGCACATATCATCTCACTAATGGGTGGATATTCGTAGGCCTAAGAGGGATAGCAGCTGGAGGCTAGGAAAGCATGTATTGGTGGTACTGGTGCGAGGTATACCAGGAATCCATGGTTAGGTGCTCAAGCCGACGCGATGTGACTGAACAATTGTTTAAAGCGGTGTTAAACCCCATTCAAACAAACTGACATGGACTGAAATACTATCAAAGGTAGTAAATCTTATGATACATCTATCATTAATCTTAGCATTCATGTGCAAGCACTTGTATCAAGAAAAAAAACCCAAAAATTGAGATATTTCAGATTGGTTTATCGTTTAATTAAATTCTCCTAAACAAACTACAAACTATTAATTTCTTACTCAACGGTAGTTTTATAATTCGGGGGTTTTAATTGGCTAAATATTTATAGAATAAAATGAAATTTACTACGATTAGTACCTGTGTATATCATAACAGCAATTAATACAAGGGAGATGAAAAATTAATAGATGAAGAAAGACATAGATGAATTAACCCTTTCCGACAAAATCCCGATTTCTACGCCTTAGGAAAGCATTCTAAAAATAAAAAAAAATAGCTTGATTCTATCAATTTCTTCGTTTTCCGGAATGTTTTCTACCCAAAAGGATAAAGATTTTAAAAATTTCATTAACTTTAATTTAAATTATTGTCGGCAACCTCTTACAATTTTGTGCAGTCTAAAAGTTTGTTGTGAGGAAATGGCTTAATGAATTTAGGTACAAAAATTTCTTTCGCATGGTACTAACTCTTTTGAAAATTAAGACACCGGGTAATGATCTTATCAGCTTTGCTCGGATAATGCCGGAATCAAAACGCTTCAAAGTCTGACTAAGCTAAAAACGCAAGGTGACGAGTTTGAAACGTTTATCATTTTGTAGATTTTCTCAGTCTAGAAGGACCATTCGACCCTACGTTGATAGTTATAATAATCTTGAAGACCGAAGATCTGCACATTTAATGTTGGTTTTTTTCTTCTTGTTTTTGTATTTTTTTTGTTGTATTTGCATCTTTAATACGGTATGTGTCTCTAGTCCCCCCTCTTTTTCTTCTTTACATTTAACCCATTCCCGCACCATCCCGCTTTTGATGCCCCTCAACAAAAAGGATTTGTTTTTAAATGTAAAAAAATGAAGAAATTGTTTGTTACAAGCAATTTGTTTATTATGCACAATTTTTTCAGGCCAAAAAGAGAAATATTTTTGAAATTTCATCAACTCGAAATTGTCTACTGGGATCTAGAATGAGTATTCAACCGATGGCGTTTCGGGAAAACTTGACATCTTTCTGAGTATCCCTGCAAGTGACGGACAACTGACCACGCCCTCTGTCCTCCAACATGGCAGTTCAACCAAGGAAATAAACGACATCATTTTGTGATATATGAGATTATAATTTAATTTTTAGTTTTGTCTATCAAAAACGAGCGTTCTGATTGGTTGAAAAAAAAACTATTCATAACTCCATGAACAAAATTTTGAATGCGCAGCGATTTTGTATTCTTCCGCACAAAATTGTCCAATACAAAAAGGTATCAAAATTTGTAAAGTTTTTTTTTTCGCTTGATACTGTTAAATTACAAGAAATGAAGAGAATATTTTTTGTTTTCATGGAGGTTTGAACCGAAAAACCTAATCACACAATGTATGAATCCGCTTCGCGTATTCATACAGTGTGATTAGTTTTTTCGGTTCATACCTCCATGAAAACAAAAAATATTCTCTTCATCTGCAATAAAATGCAAATCGTTGCTTGGCGACATAAATATCGCAATTAGAGCTCTAATAAGCTGTCTTCACGACGTTTTAGTCGCCAACAAACAAAAATGTTAAAAAAATGTTGGAGTTCTTTTTGGTATAAATGGATAATTTGATCGGACAATTGATTATTGATTGAACGCGGTGATCAATCACTTCTATCTCATGATAGACCTATTGTCCCCCCTCCCGTGCTTTCACCATTCTATTAGCAAATATCCAATTACTAAAAACATTCTTTTATATGAAATACTTCTTATATAGCTTTTATGTATACATACAGTGTTATCTATTCAAACAATATAATGAATAATCAGCAAAACAGAAGTTTGTGTCTATTGCCATAGAAACACAAATGCATATTTCTTATACGAACGAATACAATGTTAAAATACACCTTCAAAGGTTTTATTTAGGCATATAATTCTAACTCTCAAGTAATAGTCTACTAGTGAAATTCTCTCAAGACAAAATATCATTTAAACTCCATTTCATTTGAGTATTTCAAGGGTTTCATTTTCCCCAGACAATTAAGTGTATGTGTAAATAAACACGACATCCCATTCCCCATCCCTCACCCCAAAGAAAAAACAATTTTGTTCGTTTACTTCGGACAAATGTGGTTTCTTGTATTTTATCCCTTTCCTGTACAAACCCAGGATTTTACGTCGCTATGACTTAATACTTGAGGAAATATTGTGCAATAAGAAGAAATTGCTTGTAACAAGCAATTTCTCCTTTTCCCATAATATCTTCCATCAAAATAAGATGGTTTAATTTCAAATTGCATCCAACTTTCGTTTTCGTCTGAAATCTTTTTTCCATTCCGACCAGATTTTTAAAAAATAAAAAAAGGGAAAAGGTTTTAATAAACTTTATTTTTGATTGGTCATAGGTTCCCTCTTTTAAATGTGTGGTAAACTACCTTTGAAGAAGCTAGGACTCTTATATTATCGTATCCTGTATCCGCCATCATACCAGCCTGGTGTCAACAACACAATTCTCGCCAGCTTACTCAAAGCATCTCCCCAATTGACAAATCGCGCTTGACAATCAAACAACCAAATAACCAGTCGACCAATGAAATCATTTATTGAGACCAGATACGACTTTTTATCTCCAAGATTGGCTCCAATTTTCGTTAACATTTTTGTTGGCTTGGCGACTTAAACACCATAACTGCAGCTTGAATAGCTTATTCAAGCTGTAGTTACGGCGTTTGGGTCGCCAACCAACAATTCTTCTTTTTGTTACATGCTACTGGCCATAGATTTTCAAAATAACGCCGTTTAAAATCGAAGCAGGACTATCTGTCGGAGTGAATGGGCGGGGAATATGAAGTAAGTGTGCGGGACCAGCGATTGGTCAACTTGCTATCCCCTTCCAAGATTAACTTGAAATAAGCAAATTCTTTTTAACCGCATGTTACATATTCTTACAGATGCATCTGCTTTACACCAACTTTAAAGTGCCGACTTTATCATCTTTCAATCTGGGCAGCCAAGAATTTTGTGGTCTAGTAAATGATCGCATTCAGCACAATAACGTTCGTTTCCTTTGTGTAGTTCCGGATTCATATCAATAAATGATGGTTTTTTTTTTCCCAGACATATCTTCATAAACCTCATCCCACAAACAAGTTGTTTATTACAAGGAAGGATTTGTTTATTACAAAGAAGGCATAAAATATGACAGGCAATGTCATTTCAGATTATCCTAATGTTGTCCTCTGATTTACTAACATGAAATAATTTCTGTATTGGGAACAGCTTATTGTCCATGATCTTTTCTTTTTGCGTTGTATTTACGAAACAAAGTGAATGCAAATTATCAGCAGTCTTTGAATTCATTTAAGAGTTGTAGAGAAAAAACTTATCACTATTATGTATGAATCCGCGAACATATTTTTATTTTCATAGAGACATGAAACGATGAAAATAATCACACTGTAAGAATAAGCGAAGCTGATTCATACATAAGTGTGATTATTTTTTTTTTCATTTCATACCTCTATGAAAACAACAAAAAAGTCTATTCATCTATTATAATTTAATAACATCGAGCGAAAAACTCAAATATTATACAATTTTTCATACTTTTTTGTATGGAACTATTTTTTATCCACAAGCATACAAAATAGCTGCGTAATCAAAATTTTGGAGGTATGAATAATTTTTCTCGGCCAATCAGAACGCTCGTTTTAGATAGACGAAAATTGATTTGTTTAATAATCAACGTCTTTGAATTCATTTTATGTGGATTGTAAAAGTAAGGTCGTTGGCTAGTGGTCGGTTCTGTCAGCCGATATGACCCATTGTGTATCATGCATTTTCATGAGTCTTTTATGGACGATTGGGTAGCAGAAAAATCAGAATTGAAATAGAGAAAAAATAAAAACAACACCAAGACAACAAAATAAAAACCCAAAACAACAACAACAAAACACCGACTGATTTTGTAATAGGAACTCGCCAGATGATGGTTTACAGATTTGAACGTTACTTGTATGTGCCCAGATTGAAGACAATATTTTGCAGACTCATGATTGACCAATCGCGACTGTCAATCAAGGAATAAACCGACCAATCAAATAATCTATTCAGCCCAGACCTGAGCTTTTCAACTCCGATATTGGCCGCCATTTTAGTTAACTTTTATTGTTGGTTTGGCGACTAAAACGTAGTAACTGCAGCTTTTTCAAGCTGTAGTTCCTACGTTAAGGTCGCCAATCAACAATTCTACTTATTTGTAACATGCTACTGGTCATTGATTTTGCAAAATAACGCTGTAAAAAATTGAAACGGAACTTCCTGTCGGAGTGATTTGGCGAGGCTTGAGGAGTCAGTGGGCGGGGCCAGCGATTGGTCAATTGTGAGTGTTTCCTTGACCTACACAGCGGCGGTTATTAACGCCCTTCAAGAAAAACAATTGGGAAAACACTGTGTAAAATGATGAAATTGCTTGTAACAGGCAAATTCTTCATTTTACACAATGTTTTCTACTCAGAAAATTGAAGAAAATCTAAAATTTCATAAACTTTAAATTGTCGTCTGCAACTCCTTACAATTTGGGCTAATTTTGTCGTCTGGTAAAGGGTTAAAACCTTACATGGATTGACTTTCAAAAGAAAATCGTGTACGTGTGTACTGACAATCTATTTCAAATAAGAGAAACTTCAGCTTGTTGAGATTATATTACTCTAACCGCAATTACTGTCAGTTTTTAAAACAGCAATCCAACTAGTTCCCATCCTTCTTGATTTTTTTTCTAGGAACTTTCTTTTAACTGTATATGTCACTAGCAAACAGCGTCAGTAGGCATGTCAAGTCTATATAATTTAATTTTTAGTTTCTATCAAAAATGGGCGTTCTGGTTGGTTGAAAAAAAAAAAAAAATTATAACTCCACGTACAAAATTGTGAGCACGCAGCGATTTTGTTTGCTTCCGCACAAAATAGTCCCATCCAAAAAGGTACATGTAAAATATTTGATTTTTTCGTTCGACGCTATTGAATTATAAGAAATGAAGAGAATATTTTTTGTTTTCATGGGGGTATGAACCGAAAAACCTAATCACACGATGTATGAATCTGCTTCGCGTATTCATACAGTTTGATTAGTTTTTTTTTTCGGTTCATACCTCCATGAAAACAAAAAAATATTCTCTTCATTTCTTTAAACATTAACCTTTGTGTACGATGAGCGATGGTAAATAGCTTTATACGTCACTGAAGGTTTCGGGTGTCACTAGATTTCTCATTTAACCCTTTCCCACTCAATATCGCTTTTAGACGCCCACAAGAAAAAAACTTGGAAAACACAGTGGAAAGTGAATAATTTGCTTGTTACAAGCACTTTCCTCATTATCCATTATGTTTTCTATCTGAAAATAACAAGAAAAGAAAACCTCAAAAATTTCATTACTTTTAAATTGTCGTCTGCAACTTCTCTCAATTTAGAACGGTCTAAAATTCTGCCGTCTGTTAATGTGTTAATATCTATTGGTCCTGTCGAAGTCAAATCTCATGCGGAATGTGATGCAAACGAAATAAAATAACATATAGAAAGCAGAATTTGGGATTTATTGCGCGACAGAATTATTGGTTAATTCCCCTGGTTTGATTTGTAGTTACAAAATTAAAGTCGCCAACCAACCATTTGAATTTTTCGTTACATGCTACTGGCTATAAATTTTTCAAAATAACGCCGTTTTAAATCGAAGCTGGATTTCTGTCGATTTCAATAGGCGGGGCCAACGGAGTATGCGGGCGGGGCTAGCGATTTGTCAGTTACACCGCTTCCGGTCATTGTAAACAACGATCGGATAGGTCAAACATGGACAGGAATTTTGAGGGGAAATTCGTCCTATGGATACGTCTACAGCTTGGCTTAGTGACATGATGTGTGTTCCATACATCCGTCGCGTGTCAGGACAAACTTTATTCACAAGTTCGTCTTGTCAATAATAAAAATAGAAAATGACAAAGAGATCTCTGAGAACTTACAAAATATCGTGTTGTGGCTCTCATAGGAAAATGGTGAAGCCATGTTAGTCTATCCTTTACTAATAATACATGAAGCATAATTGTCCTGTTTAGGGTACTCTTTGCCAGCTCATTTTTAGCTTACAAATAAAATTTTGAGGTCGTCTCAAAGTTCAACGAGTGCAAACTGCCACTCGAGGCTTAACCACTAAACCCGTTGAATGTCTACGCCATGAAAAGAAGTTCGTATGTTTTTCAGGAATATAATACACTCTGCATGCACGTTCATCTCCTATGTAGTTTTAGCTAACTTGAGCTCATCGTATTCAAAATTACTCTGATATGAGTCTTCAAAGAATTCGCAGACGACAATGACATATTGTTGAAAATTCTAAAATATTTATCTCTGCAGGTAAAAAACAATGCGGAAAATGAAGAAATTGCTTGTGACAAGCAATTTCTTTATTTTCCTCATTGTTTTCCACAACTAATTTCTTTGGAGCGTAAAAAGGAGGAATTGTGTGGGAATGGGTTAACTGCTTGGTTCCTATAACCTCGTTTATTTATCATGATAACGTTTGATTAACATAGAAGATTACTGAAGAAGATAGATAGATAGATACCTTTATTTCCTCCATTACAGGAGAGTGAAAAGGCCGCCGCCATAGCGCAGTCGGTAGCGCGCCAGACTCCTAATCTTCAATCATGGGTGTCATGGGTTCGATCCGCGGCGGCGGCAAATATTCTCACCAATGGGTGGATAATTGTAAACCTAAGTGGGATAGCAGCTGGAGGCTAGGAAAGGATGTAGTGGTAGTACTGGTGTGAGAAGTACCAGGAATCCATTGTTAGGTGCTCCAGCCGCCGCGATATGACTGAAATACTGTTAAAAGCGGCGTAAAACCCCATTCAATCAATCAATCAACAGGAGAGTGAAAACATATATCATACATACAAATATAATTCAAACATGTTTAGAACGACTAGAAATACAAAAACATAACAAATAAAAACGTTTAGACAGACAGACAAACATAAAGATTGACAGGATAAATACACATTAGGGGACTACATAGAAAACCTGTTAATAAATAGAAAAAAAATAGAGGAAGACTTTTAATATCCGTCCTCGCAGAAAACGTCTTAACTGTTGGACAAGAGGTTCCCCGGACAGGCAGATAAGTTACTTCAAACTTGATCCCTGCCAAAGCAACCACAACAGTTACAAGCTGAGACCGCCCTGACATGATTCAAGCGTTATTATTAATCACTCGGTGTCCATAACTTATCCGAAACGAAATAACAAGTGCTGAACGAATGGTTTTGGAAAATTCTAACAATTGATAGGAATGTAAGCATTTTAAGTTTACTTTATATAAGCGTGTCACACGTGATTACATGGCAACGGTATGACGTCAATAGTAAGATAAAATGTGTCACGCATAGTTAAAGTTAAATATCGCTAAATGAAAGACATCGGAAATTATTTTTTCATGACAGCGAATTTATCATTCTAATAACTTCAATGTTTTTTTTTTGTGTGTGTGGTTTTTTAGGTCACCTGACCGAATGGTCATGGTGACCTATTGCAATCATCGTTTGTCCGTCGTGCGTCGTCCGTCGTCTGTCGTCCGTTAACTTTTAAACATTTTCATCTTCTTCTCAAGAACTACTGGGCGGATTTCAACCAAACTTGGTAGAAAGCATCATTGGGGGATGCCAATTCAAGTTTGTGAAAATAGGGGTTCTGGGGGTCAAAGGGGCCCAAATAGGGACCAAAAAGGGGTAATTTTTGGTACTTCTTTAAAAATCTTCTTCTAATAAACTGTTAATGCCAGAGCTTAAATATTCTGTGTGCATGACAACTAGGACAGGTATATTATAAATTGTGAAATTCATGCCCCTGGGGTCATGTATGGGGCCACACCCAGAGGTCAAAGTTCATCATGTTATAAAATTCACATTTTCATCTTCTTCTGATGAAGTACAAAGCCAATTTTAAACAAACTTGGTGAAAAGCATCATTAGGTAATGGTTATTAAGATTTGTGAAAATAAAAAGGCTGTGGGGTCAGGGGGCCCTAAAATGGGGACCAAAAGGGGGTAATTTTTGGTAACTTTTAAATATTTCATCTTCTTCTCAAGAACTACTGGGCTGATTTCAACCAAACTTGGTAGAAAGCATCATTGGGGGATGCCAATTCAAGTTTGTGAAAATAGGGGTTCGGGGGGTCATAGGGGCCCAAATAGGGGCCAAAAAGGGGTAATTTTTGGTACTTCTTTAAAAATCTTCTTCTAATAAACCGTTAATGCCAGAGCTTAAATATTCTGTGTGCATGAAAACTAGGACAGGTATATTATAAATTGTGAAATTCATGCCCCTGGGGTCATGTATGGGGCCACATCCAGAGGTCAAAGTTCATCATGTTAAAAACTTCACATTTTCATCTTCTTCTGATGAAGTACAAAGCCAATTTTAAACAAACTTGGTGAAAAGCATCATTTGGTAATGGTTATTCAGATTTGTGAAAATAAAAAGGCTGTGGGGTCAGGGGGCCCTAAAATGGGGACCAAAAGGGGGTAATTTTTGGTAACTTTTAAATATTTCATCTTCTTCTCAAGAACTACTGGGCTGATTTCAACCAAACTTGGTAGAAAGCATCATTGGGGGATGCCAATTCAAGTTTGTGAAAATAGGGGTTCGGGGGGTCAAAGGGGCCCAAATAGGGGGCAAAAAGGGGTAATTTTTGGTACTTCTTTAAAAATCTTCTTCTAATTAACCGTTAATGCCAGAGCTTAAATATTCTGTGTGCATGAAAACTAGAACAGGTATATTATAAATTGTGAAATTCATGTCCCTGGGGTCATGTATGGGGCCACACCCAGAGGTTAAAATTCACATTTTCACCTTCTTCTGATGAAGTACTAAGCCAATTTCAAACTAACTTGGTGAAAAGCATCATTGGGTACTGATAATACAGATTTGTGAAAATTAAAAGGCTGGAGGTCAGGGGTGCCTAAAATGGGGACCAAAAGGGGGTCATTTTTGGTAACTTTTAAACATTTTCATCTTCTTCTCAAGAACTACTGAGGGGATTTCAACCAAACCTTTTTCTAATTCTTTCACTTTGCTCTTTTACTCAGGTGAACGTTAAGGCCCACATGGCCTCTTGGTTTTTTTTTTTTTTTTTTTTTTTTGGTAAAATTACAACGTGACAATCCGTCGAAAGATTTCGATATTTCAATGAAAATCATTTAAAATGTATTGGAATTGTAGAAATCATTAAGAACAAGTTAAAACTCTACATACACTATTATCTGATCCCAGTCCTCACCATATGCGTAGAATTAAATATTGATTTCTATGCTAGTTAAGTTTCCTAACACATTAAATCCTATATCTAGCGACCAAATTAATTTTCAGAATAATTTGGGTGCAAAGATGCAAGTAAATGTGCCTTTTTTCAAATTACTTGGTCGTTTACATGTTTAAGCAAAATGGGATGTATGCAATTCGGTACACGCGTCTGCCTTAGATGCCAAATGTACATAGACACCTTGATTACAGCTTAGAAAAAGAGCTTGTTAATTAATCCACGCTGCTTTCTTTCTGCACCCCCCCCCCTCTCTCTCTCTTTCTGATATGCTGTCTCTTACTTAGTCAATCTCATTTTCTCTCTGTCTAAGTCTAGGTCTGTTTCTTTCTTTTTCTCACTCTCTCACTCTTTCTGAGACTCTCTCACTAAGTCAGTTTATTTCTCTCTTTCTCTCATTTTATCTCGTCCTCCCTTTTTCATCGCGTGTATGATTCGTCATTTTGTAAGGAATCATTTAGTTATTTGAAACAATTCACGCAGGAAGTTGCCTATATTTGCGACTGGTCTAATGTTTATGTTTAATTAAAGCGGTTAAAATCAGATTACTGTTTCCAGGGCAACAATCTCATTACGCCAATCATTCAAGCTACTACGTCGTGCTGTTCAAGTATGTCATTAAAATCATGTTATCATGAATATTAAACAGATGTGTTCGCTAATTCAATATCATTTTAAGCAAATTGTACTTCTAAAGCAAGGCATGCCAACCTATTCATCTGAAGGCCACATCTGAAGGCGACGTCTGAAGGGAATATTAAAGCTTATTAAATCCGTAGTTGCGTTTTTTTTTTTTTTTGGTTTTTTTTTTTTGTCTTGTGGTTTATGCCCTTAATGTGCAAGACGAAAATGTATAATCAAATGCTGTTTGACATCGATCAACCTTCATATACAAATAACAGGACACTAAAAGTAAGAAATATTTTACAACAACTGGCTTTTCATACATGTTTGGCTCAATCAAAGCGTTGAAAGCATAAATGTATTTTTATATATTTTTAAACAACGAAAGAAATATATCTATAGATAAATTGGGATGAGAACTAAATACATTATGAAGTTCTAATACATACAATGCCATTCGGTCTTTTGTTTAGACTCAATAAAAAGGGAATATTACAACAGTGTTTTTTTCTATTTGTTGTTATCGTGTTCAAGAATCGTGTGTAGGTATCTTTTATTGGATGATGAGACCTTTTAGGACATGGCATTAAGATAATTCTCTTAATTGATTAAGAAATAACCAACTTTCCGGGAAAAAAACAACAACAAAACATAAACCGAGATCAAATGGATTAAATTTAACACACAATATACACGCTTAAACAATTAACATATTAACAAAGAACATATATATACAATTATACGATGGATGGGTGGTTTGATGGATGGATGGATGGATGGATAGATAGATAGATAGATAGATAGATAGATAGATGGATGGATAGATAGATGGATGGATGGATGGATGGATGGATGGATGGATGGATGGATGGATGAATGGATGGATGGGTAGATGAGTGGATGGATGGATGGATGAATGGATGGATGGAACGAAGGATGGATGGATGACTGGATGGATGGAATCGGATGGTTGGAATCGGATGGGTGGGTGGCTGAATTGATAAACAATTCGCTTTTATTATTTTCCTTTTCGAAATGATATCCAAGAAAGAGTTTAAGTAAATCGAAATGGTCTCCGTCCGTCATTCCATCACTATTCTTGTACGGAGCATATCTTATAAAGTATAATTGCTATCAACTTGAAACTTCATAGGTGGATAGATGTCATTGAGGAGAAGTGCTGTGCAAGAGAACCACAACTCTTGCCTGCATAACTTCGGAGTAATTGTCCTTTTTAGCTCTACTGGTCGAAGGCCACTAGAGCTATAGCGATGGTTTTTTTCCCGTCCGGCGTCCGTGCGTCCGTCCGTCCGTCCGGCGTCCGTCCGTTAAACTTTTCCTTGTTTACGCGATAAAGTCCACAGTTTTCATCGGATTCTCTTTAAACTTTCACAGAATGATTGTACCATCATAAGGATCGTTCCTTTCGAAAATGGGTATGATCCGTCAAGAAACACGGGAAAAGGGGCCTTGTGAAAATTTAATTAAAAATTCAATTAAAAATCCTCGTTTACGCGATAAAGTCCACAGTTTTCATCGGATTCTCTTCAAAATTTCTCAGAATGATTGTACCATCATAAGGATCGTTCCTTTCGAAAATGGGTATGATCCGTCAAGAAACACGGGAAAAGGGGCCTTATGAAAATTTAATTAAAAATCCTCGTTTACGAGATAAAGTCCACAGTTCTCATCAGATTCTCTTCAAACTTTCACAGAATGATTGTACCAACATAAGGATTGTTCTTTTCGAAAATGGGTATGATCCGTCAAGAAACACGGGAAACGGGGGCTTATGAAAATTTAATTAAAAATTCAATTAAAAATCCTCGTTTACGCGATAGAGTCCACAGTTTTCATTGGATTCTCTTCAAACTTTCAAAGAATGATTGTACCATCATAAGGATCGTTCCTTTCGAAAATGGGTATGATCCGTCAAGAAACACGGGAAAAGGGGCCTTATGAAAATTTAATTAAAAAATCCTCGTTTACGAGATAGAGTCCACAGTTTTCATCAGATTCTCTTCAAACTTTCACAGAATGATTGTACCAACATAAGGATCGTTCCTTTCGAAAATGGGTATGATCCGTCAAGAAACATGGGGAAAGGGGCCTTATGAAAATTTGATTAAAATTCAATTAATAATCCTTGTTTACGCGATAGAGTCCACAGTCTTCATTGGATTCTCTTCAAACTTTCACAGAATGATTGTACCAACATAAGGATCGTTCCTTTCGAAATTGGGTATGATCTGTCAAGAAACATGGGAAAAGGGGCCTTATGAAAATTCAATTAAAAACTCCATTAAAAATCCTCGTTTACACGATAGAGTCCACAGTTTTCATCGGATTCTCTTCAAACTTTCTCAGAATGATTGTACAAGCATAAGGATCGTTCCTTTCGAAAATGGGTCTGATCTATCATGAAACAGGGGAAAAGGGGCCTTATGAAAATCTAATAAAAAAATCTTGTTAACACTCTAGGGTCCACAGTTTTCATCAGATTGTATTTTAACTTTCACAGAATGATTGTACCATCATAAGGATTGTTCCTTTGGAAATTTGGTCAGATCCATCTTGAAACACGGGAAAAGGGGCCTTATGAATATTCAATCGAAAAATCTTTTTAAGAAATACTCTTTAACACTCTGGAGTCAATAGTTTTCATCGGATTCCCTTCAAACTTTCACAGAATGATTGTACTATCATAAGGATTATTCCTTTTGAAATAAGGTATGATCCTTCAAGAAACACAGGAAAAAGGGGCCTTATGAAATGTTTAATAAAAAATTCTCATTAATAATCTAGAGCCAACAATTTACAACGGATTCTCTTCAAACTTTCACAGAATGATTGTACCATCATAAGGATTGTACCTTTTGGAATCGGATATGATTCCTCAAGAAACATAGGAAAAGGGGCCTTATTAAAATTTAATTCAAAGATCTTTGTTAACACTCTAGAGTCCACAGTTTTCATCTGATTGACTTCAAACTTTCACAGAATGATTGTACCATCATAAGAATTGTTCCTTTCAAAATTTGGTATAATCAGTCAAGGACCACGGGAAAAGGGGCCCGATTAAAACTGGATTGAAAAAGTCCTCGTAAACACAATAGAGTCCATAGTTTTCAACAAATTCTTATCAAACATTCCCAGAGTGATTATTACATTATGTGGATTGTTCCTTTCGGAAGTAGGTTTGATCCATCAAGTTTCATTGGAAAAGGGGCCCCATGAAAATTTAATAAAAAAAATCTTAGTTAACACATAATGGCCCTAGATTTCACCTGATTGACTTCAAACTTTCACATAATGATTGTACCATCATAAGGATTGTTCCTTTCAAATTGGGTCTGATCCATTGAGAAACATAGGAAAAGGGGCCTTAGGAAAATTCAATTAAAAAAATCTTAATTAATGCTTGTAAGTCCACAGGTGAGATGGGGTTGTCTTTATACTCAAACAGAATAATTATACTTTTGTAAGAAGAGTTCCCTTTGGAATTGGTTCAGATCCATCAAGTAACATGGGAAAAGGGGCTATATGAAAATTCAATTAATAAAACCCTGTCAACACAATAAAGCCCACAGCTTTGATCAGATTTTGTTGAAACCTCCAAAGAATGATTGGAAGGTCATAACTATCTTTCTTTTCATAACAGGGTTTGAACTGTCAAGAAGCACAGGAAAAGGGGCCTTATGAAAATTTCATTTATAAATCCTTGTTACAAAGTCCAGAACTTTCATCGGATTTTCTTCAAACATTCACAGAATAATTGTACAATAATAATGATTGTTGATGTTTGCATTAGACCTGATCCGTCAAGTATCACAGGAAAAGGAGCATTATGAAATTTAATTTTAAAATCATTGTACCACAATTAAGTCAACAGTTTTCATCAGATTCGGTTAAAACTTTCACAGAATGATTATTCCATCATGAGGAGTCTTTCTTTTCAAATTAGGCGTGATCTGTCTAGTATCATGGGAAAAGGGGCCTTTAGAGAATTTTATCCATAATCCTTGTAACCAAGTCCAGAGCTTTCATTGGATTTTATTCAAACCTTCACAGAATCATTGTACAATAATCATGATTGTTGATGCTGACATGAGACCTGATCCTTCAAGTATCACAGGAAAAGGAGCCTCATGAAAATTTTATTTTAAAAAATTGACACCAAGATAAAGTCTGCAGTTTTCATCAGATTCTGTTCAAACTTTCTCAGAATGTTTGTACCATCATAAGGATTGTTTCTTTCCAAATTGGGCCTGATCTGTCTAGTATCATAGGAAAAGGGGCTGTATGAAAAATAATTACCAAATCGTCATAAACACAACAATGCCCTCAGTCTTTATCAGAATCTCTTCAAACTTTAATAGAATGATTGTACCATCATTTGGATTGTTCCTTTGTAAATTAGGTCTGATTGGTTAAGTGACACAAGAAAAGGGACCTTATAAAAATTTAATTACAAAACATCATTATTACAATAAAGTCCTCAGTCTTTATCATTTTCTTCAAACTATCATTAGGATTGTTCCTTTGTACATTGGGTCTGATTTGTTAAGTTTCACGGGAAAAGGGGCCTTATGAAAATTTAGTTGCAAAAATTCTTGACACAATTCAGTCCACTGTTTTCATTGATTCTCTTTAACTTTTAAAGAATGATTCTACCTTCATTAGAATTGTTCCTTTTGAAATTTGGTTTGTTCTGTAAAGTATCATGAGAAAAGGGGCCCTATGAATATTTCACTATAATTCATTAACACAATAAACTCCACAGATTAAACAGATTGATTGTACCATCATTCCAATTGTTGATTTTGACAGTGGATCTGACTATAGCAAGGGTCACATAAAAAGGGGCCTTATGAAAAACTCTCTTCAATATTCTGGTTAACACAATGATGTCCCTTGATTTCACCGGATTCACTTCAAAATTTCACAGAATGATTGTACAAATACTTAGATGGTTCTTTTCAGAACTGGGTACAATCCATCAAGTATCATGTAAAAAGGGGACATATGATTTTTTTTTAAATATTCTAGTAAACATAATGAATTCCCAATATTTCATCGGATTCACTTTTAACTTTCATAGAATGATAAAACCAACAGTAAAATATCACGGGAAAAGGGGCCTTATGAGAACTTGAATTTAATATCTTTGTTAACACAATAAAGTCAACAGTTTTATTGGATTCTCTTCAAAGATGCATGGAATAATTGTGGCATTCGAAACACAGGAAAAGGGGCCATACAGATTATCATTCAAAACATTCTTGTGTATGTGATGAAGATCACAATCATTATCAAGTTGTCTTTTAAATTCACAGGACAATTGTCGGGTTGTAATGAAAGTTCCTTTTGGAATGAAATTGATCCATCAGAAAACACAGGAAAAGGGGCCTTATTGATTTTCATTCAAAACAATCCTGTTTATGTGATTAAGTCCACAATTATTGTCAGATTCTGATGAAATATTCACAGAATGATTGTAGGGTCATAAGGTAACTTTCTTTTGGAAATGGAGTGGATCCGTCATGAAACATGGGAAAAGGGGCCTTGAGGATTGTTGCTTAAAATGATAAAGGGGATAAAGCCCCCTTTTTTTTCTTTATGCATTCTTCTTTGAGCAATTAACTTCCTTAAATATCAGATTTCTTTAACGGAAAACTTGATAACCAGTAGAGCGTCTCAGGCCCTCATGGGCCTCTTGTTTGTTTTAAAGACTAAGATTTTGTCCGTAGCATATCTCTGAAAGTATAATTGCTATCAACTTGAAACTTCATAGGTGGGTAGATCTCGTTGAGGAGAAGTGCAGTGCATACGCCCTGCTTGCATAATTTTTGAGTTATTGCTCTTTTTTGTTTTTAAGACAAAGATTTTGTCCAGAGCATATCTCTGAAAGTATAATAGTTACTATCGAACTCATTGAGAAGAAATGCATTGCACAAGAAGCCTAAATCTAACTGGCTTCGGTTTACTATCAAGCTTTTACGGCGGGGGATGGACAAGTCCGATATGTCTCTTGTGTCTTTTATTTATTCTATGACCTGTTAAACTGTATACATTTTGCAAAATAATGTCGTGTTGTATCTCAATTTACAAATCGCGGCTGTCAGTCAAGGAATCTACCGACCAAACAAATCATTTATTCAGCCCGGACTTGAGCTTTCAACTCAAACATTATCCCCCAATTTTTGTTAACTTCTTTTTTTGCTGGTTTGGAGACTTAAACGTCTTAACTAAAGCTTATTCCAGCTGTAGTTACGACGATTAGGTCATCAACAAACCATTTTTGTTTTTGTTACATGCTACTGGCCATAAATTTTGCAAAATAAAGCCGTTAAAATTCGAAGCGGAACTTCCTGTTGAAGTTAATGGGCGGGGCCTAGGGAGTCAGTGGGTGGGGCCAGCGATTGGTCGACAAACTGCCTTTTTGGAGGTCAGTGGGCGTGACCATCGACCCGTTCATGCATTGAAGTAAGTAGGATTGTTCATAGTAATATTTGTGGTGATTCACTGATTGCTGACTTCGCTCCAACAGAAAATACATAGGGAATATTACAACAGTGTCTTTTTCTATTTATTGTTATCGTGTTCGAGAATCGTGGGTAGGTATTTTTTATTGGATGAGACCGAAGGTCTCATCCAATAAAAAATACCTACTCACGATCCGAGAAGACGATAACAATAAATAGAAAAACACACTGTTGTAATATTCCTTTTATTATATACCTTTTCGGATATGACATTTAGAAAATTCTCTTAAATGCTGAAGAAATAACCATCTTTCCAAAAAATAACCCGAATGTCAATACACAAAAAAGGATTCCGTGTTTAGCGGTACTCGACGAATACGCTTTATCGGTACACGCCGAATATTGATTTTTTCTGTCGTGTTGTATTAGATAGCCAGATTTTAATCCATATCTTTTATAGGTATATAATAAAATTCGATATTTGACGGTTTTACTTTGTAAAACTTCAAGCCAGTAACAGAAAGGAAAATGGTTGATTGGCGACCTTACTATAGTTACGACGTCTAAATAACTTAAGCAATAGAAATGTATCACAGAAATAATGATCAATGCCGGAGGTAAAAGTTCACTTATGGTCTAAGTTTAATAATCTGACGTGTCGATTGTTTCTTTGATTGACAGTCGCCATCGTTCTGTTAAACAGAGACCGAACATAATTCTAACACATAAAGATGACTTAAAATAGGCACATCCGATTACATGAATGGTCATTTATCAATTCTTTAATGCAGACCCAGTAAGCTCAAACGGTCCCGCGCTGTGCTCTAAAAGATCAGCTCGACCGACATTCATCGCGACACGCTGCATTTGTCTCTCACCAATGAAAATGATAACTAGAGCGCCTTTTTGGGATGGGCAGATTGTTGTTCGGTCAGAATATTGTGGTAATAGTGATATCAGAAATGATCGATATAGCAATGGTTAGGTGCATCAGCCGCCGCGATGTAACGTGAAATAATTCTTTTAGTAGACGTTAGAAAAAACGAGAAGTTACAAATTTGTAAAATGAAAACATTAAAACAGAGCTCCCTTTGGAAGAGCTGATGGACACTTTTATTGCCGTGTCTTAAATTAACGTCGATGGTTTAAAAGCTTGTTATTATTTCTATTATCTTAAGTCGTTAATTGTGAAAACAATATGCTAGTCCTTACTTGGTCTTGACAACTAATTGGCCCTTACTTGCCAATAACTGCGACAGCCTTTAAACCCTTTACCGTTCAATCTCTGTATTTAATGTCTCTGTGATTTTATATTTGAGAAAACATTGTAGAAAAAAGGAGAAACCGCTTGTAATAAACAATTTCTCCTTTTTTCACAATATTTTCTACCCTTCTGAATGGTTATTTTTCTACTTCAATCAACTTTAACTTTCATTTGCAAATGCTTTGAATTTTGACAGGTCTGAAATGGAAAGGTCTAAAGAATAAAGAAGAACGAATGACAGATACGCGCTGTCAAACAAAATTCGAAATACTAATCAAAGCGTTCACTTAGACCCAAAGTAAACTTTGAATGCAGCCTTTTAGGTAAAGCCTTTTGTTGGTTTTGCGACTTCAACTCCGTAGCTACAACTTATTAAAGTTGAAACAATAGTGCTTAGGTCGCCAAGTAATCATTTTTTGCTACATGATGCTAACCATAAATTTTACAAAATAACGCCGTTTAAAATCTTAGTCGAACTTCCTGTCGGAGGTCAGTGTATGTGTCCAGCGATCCGTCAATTGCGATTTGTTGTGTCGAATTCCTTTAACTTGAATAATCACTTATTTCGATTTCGGGTAATTGGAAAAGAATGAGCTATTGAGGGCAACACTGATGATATACATACAGTTTTTCCAGATTGAGAAAATTCAGATTGCCTCTGTCAGCCAATAACTTGATTGGCAGATTTGACCAACCATTTACACTGGAATGTAAATGGCTCCTATTATGCGAAAGGGGGGAGGCATTTTACTTTTGATACTTGAAACCGATGCAATGATGTCAAATCCGAAACAAGACATGAGACTTTCTGTTTTATTATGTAAGTTATGACGTCAGCACAAACGGTGTAGTTTTGTTTAAATTCACAAGCTTTCAACGGCTCTATTGTATAAGTCTGTAGAAAACCATAAATTCTGTACTTTTCTTGGTAGATTTGAATCATAGTGAAAGATGCTTAACGGAAAATAATACAACTAAGAAATGATCTGACGTTTATATAGGTCGAATCCCTAGCTAATCGGGCGGAAGGCATGTTCATTAAACTCTTTTTTTTATTACCAAATAAAAGCAAATTACTTGATTGAAAGATATAAATGTCGTTAGAAACTATATCATACTTATCTATTGCAGCATTGTGATTTATAAACCTTTATAAGAATAAAATATGATGAAAATACTTTTACTCTTTTGCAAATTGGATGGGGTAAGTTGATATACGGAAATTTTCCGTTATTTGTGTTGAAAATAACCGTGATTTTTGCACGTGAAAAAAAAAAACCACAACAAAAAATAGGAACATTTCATTGAGAAAAGTTTTGAAATTCAGAAATGAGTCTTCTGAAATTCAATCAACTTGTTCCATAAATCAGCTTTGACATATCAGTTTATCGTTGTATTTGTAAGTAACACCATTTAATTAGTATCAACTTGTGTTACAATGAGTCTAGATACGGCAAATTACATCAATTGACACGATTTTCGCGGATAAAGGCTGAACATAACGAAAACACCAATATAACCGTTTTCTGTGAGTGTAGCCGGGGTATACCAGTTATGGGCAGATAACTCTGACCCAATAACTTGCGTGGAAATGTTCATCATAGCAAATGGGCTTGTGATACACTAGTGACCTTAACCTATTCCCACACAATCGCCCTTAAAAAAACTTCGCAAAGCATTGTGGAAAATGAGGGAAATTGCTTGTAACAAGTAATTTCTTCATTATCCATGACGTTTTTTATCCAAAGAGACGAAAAAAAAAAAGTCTATCAACTTGAAATTTTTGTCTGCAACTTTGTACAAATCTAAAATTTTGTAGTGAGGGAATGGGTGAAAGCATGAATGTCAAAAGCTGTTAGAAGAGGCTTAATACGGGGTTATTGTGGGAAAGTACACTAAACATATTTGATTTGTGTGATCCTTATGATATACGTGGAGATTCTCAAAAACAAGACTTTGAAATACAATAATCGGACCGAGCACAAATAAACCAGATTGTCGTAAGAATGAATGTACACACAGTTAGAATTGATTGCTAGTCTTTAACCCATTCGAACACAGCAAAATTTCAGACTAGTCCAAATTGAAAGAAGCTGCAGACGACAATTTCAAGTTGATGGAATTTTATTTTATTTTTTTGTTTTTTTTTTTTTTTGATAGAAACATTGTGAAAAATGAAGAAATTGCTTGATACAAGCAATTTCTTCATTTTCCACAATGTTTTCTAAAGCTTTTTTCTTGAGGGGCGTAAAAAGGAGGGCTTGTGCGGGAATGGGTTAATCACAAATTCACCCAAATACAATGTTTGAAATATCTGGACAAAATTGGAGTCTGAAGACAATTAAGATAAAAGTATTAGGTCAATCGTTTATGCACCTGACCCTGTGCGTATTTCCGTTTATTTATCGTCGCTACCGCAGTACATGCCCATATGATTGGCGCCCCCAGAAGACGGTTAGTAGTTATGGGGGATAGTGCAAGGATACAGAAAGAAATAGCTGAGAGCTCCGTCTGGTTCTTTAACGTGCTCGGTGGATAGCACCGTCATACGGGGCCTCGGCTTAATGTCTCGTCCGAAAGACAATTCGTTTGTTAGTTGATATGGTCATCCCAGGGCTCGAGCCCGTTATCTTGGGGTTTGAAGTCAAGTGCTCTACCAATTGAGCTAATCGGGCTGACCACCTGATCCTCATTACAGGGTATCCATAAAAGTGGCAAGAAATTGGGTAGAAACAGGGAAACTTTGAATTCAAAGCGTAAATTACACTAACCTAAAACTAAGAAAGCATCAGGCCCCTTTTTATGTGACATGGTTTATCTTTATGCTGTAGTCATTTACCGCATCATATTGACACAATGTGGCGGTGTTTTTCTTTGTTAATAGTGTGGCTTGTGAACCGTGCGATTTGAATCACAATAAGCGTAATATCTCGAACCTGGCATATATTTAGGGCTTTTAAGCTTTATCGTTCTGCACGCAAAAATGCGATGAATGAGTGACAAATTTTCATACAAAAAAGCTGGTTACGGAGCAGATTTTTAATAAGAATAAAGCCTTATAAACAACACAAAACTGAAAAATGATTCAAATTGAAAAGAATAGATTATAATAACAAATCATAAAAAAACACATTTCCCCCTCTTCGAAAGAAGAAAAATGTATATATGGAAGTAGAAAAATTAGGAGACCTGGGAATGTAATTGATGTTTACAATGATAACTAAGGGTACCATAGTCACAAAGTACACTGCCCTTTTGCATTAAGCCCCCCCCCTTTCTGTGACGCAGCCAAAAATGGAAAAATCGCAACAATATAAGCAAAGTGAGGTGACTAGCAATATTCTGTGAAATTTTCTTTGATATTAGACCATAAATATAAGAGGAGACATGTTAACAAGAATATTTGTACTAAGCCGCCTTTCTGTCACACAGGGTAAAATGGCAAAACATCCACTATTGAACGAGGTCAATTGGCAAGGAACATTTTGAGAATATTTTATTCAGATCCATCAATGAATGTAGGAGATGTGTTAACAAGAAATAGGACGGACGAATGTCGGGACGGACGGGCCGACAGACGGAGAAGATGATATCAATATACGACCAACTTCGGTGTCTCATAACCAGAAGATATGGATGGTGCCTATATCGATTTAATAGACGATGCAAAACCTCTAAGATCGCATACAAATACACACAGTTCGAATTCCACCATCGGTTATTCCATATTTCAAAACAAAGTTTAACAACTGACGTACTCAAAATAACTAAGATCAGACAAAAACATACAGAGTAATGAGAGCGAATAGTTTACACATATAGTACCGTAGTGATTGGTTATAATTGAAAGATGAAGAAATAACGCTCTACTCCATACATTTGTAGTACTCGTAATTCTGAAAGGTTCATAACATACGTATTGATCTTTTTTGATTTTACAATTTGAAATTATTATTTGTGTTGATAGCTATTTTATAAACCTAGAGGAAAGAAAAGGCACTTTAAACAGTGGTCACTACAGCAAACAAGAGTCTTATTATTGTCAATATGCAAAAGTAGGGTACGCGTTAAGTTCTTTGTAAAACATATGTTGTGGATTTTTTTAATCATCTATTTCAACTCGTAGTTATTTACATTTGATATCAAATTGGATGCCCCCGATTCTTCACCGGAAATGTTCGCTTTTATAAACTGTTAAATGCACAGGAATGAATGACTAGCGAAAATGAAAACGTCATCACTGACGTCATATTTTTTTATTACAAATCTTAATCGACTAATCGCTGGCACCGCCCATTTACCAAGTCGGCCCCGCCCACAAGATTCCGCTTCAATTTTAAAAGCCGGCGTTATTTTGCAGAATTTGCAGCCTTTGGCGATAAATAAAAAATGGCCAATGACGACATAAACGTCGTAGCTATAGTTTGTTCAGCTGTAGTTACGATATTAGTTCTACAAACCAACAAAAAAGCTCAACAACAATGGCGGCAAATGTCGGAGTTCAAGAATCACTTCAGGTCTAGATGAATGATTTCATTGGTCGACTGATTATTTGATTGACAGCCACGATTGGTCAATTTTTGGTGGGACACAACTTGAAATATCGAAGCTTCATTATGAATTGTTGACTATCCGCGTAGAATTATTTTGATCTCATCATTTCAATCGTCATATCTATTTATGCTTTTGGGGTTGGATTATGCTTTTCCAAAATTAATTGTGTTGTATTTTTTTTGGGGGGGGGGAAGGGAGAGGGAGATATGGCTTTAACGAAACTTTGATTAAATGGAGCTTAACACAACTTTTAATGTTATTTCAGTCATATCGGGGCGGCTGGAGTAACTAACCATAGATTTCTGGTATTTCTCACACCATATCTACCACTGCATACTTTCCAAGCCTCTAGCTGCTCATCCCGCTTTGGGTTACGACCATCCACCTATTGGTGGGAGACAAATGTCGGAAAGGATATGTGCCTCGACCGGGGATCGAACCCGAGATCCCATGACTAGGTGTCCGACGCTTGCTTGCTTGCTTAAATAGTTTACCCGCTACCACTGTAGCTTACGAAACCTGATATTTATGCTGAATGCGTCACATGCTTTAAATGCCTAAAGCGTAAAACCCAATAATAGCTATTGATCAATTTTTTATGAAGCTTGCATGTTCGTATCGAACGTTTCTATTGTTCTACATCACCCATCCGCTCTGATTAAATTATGTGCCTTTCAGACAATCAACGCTGGACCGACCAACCGGTCGACAATAGCAAATCAATAAAACCCTACCCCGTCGAAAGAAGCGCATCAGTATAACGTTTTTTTCTTGTTTTTGTTTGTTTTTTTTTTATTCTACGCGAAAATTATTATGTAGGCCTGAGCATATATAAAACATGCGATTAAGTACTAAATCTCTTTAGAAACATTTCGTAGTTTTCAAGATTTTGAATAAACAGGGAAGCTGGGCTCGAATTGCCAGTAACAACTTTTCTATTGTTCATAAAATGTTTTCAAAACATTCATATATTAGCCCAAACGCTGCAATATTGGAAATATTATTTTAGATTATCTCATACATTACAAACTGCGGCCATGGCGCATTTGGAATCGCACCAGACTCTGAATCGTGAAGTCTAGGGTTTGATCCCCTGTTGCGGAAAAATTACCTTTCGAGATTTGTCTCGAACCAATGAGTGGATAACCTAATTGGAATGATTATCTAGAAGCTCGGGAAGGATGTAGTGGTAATACTGATGTCAGAATAACCAGGAATCCATAGTTAGGTACTCTATCCGCCTCGATATGACTGAGTTGCTCTAAACAGTAGGTCTAAACACTATTAAACAAACAATCAAACATTGCATTATTTGAAATTGACACGATCTGCATTTTCCTCCATTCTGGTCCAGTCATTTCCTTCTCGTTACCATGAATCAACGATTCTCCTCGGGAAAACAATAACAACAACAACAACAACAACAAAAAAAAAAGATAAACTCGTATATGCTTATTTTCTACATTCGTTGAAATTTCGACCGAAAATTAAGTCTAGCCAGCCTTGTATATTGTTGTAAGGACAAACACAATCCCAGTATTTCAAAAACATCTATCGTATTATTGAATGTTAATACATACGGTTATAAATTATTCTACAGAAACGAAATGACAAACAATTAGTTGGATTGCATAAAGTGCATGACGCAATACATTTATGGCTTGGATTGCAAAATGATTGCACTTGATCCTTTCTGTCTGTCCTTGAAGCTTTAACAAGACGTATTATATCCTTCAGAGTCAGAATATATCGGTGGCTTAGTGCAAAAACATCATAAGTGTCTATACATAGAATAGACACTTATGATGTCTTTACACTAAGCTATCGACATGTCAAGATAATCCAGCTTTATAATGTTGGATTTCTTTTTAAGTCACGGAAGAATATCTGTACTAATTCTACAAATGTCAATTTTAACACAATGTAAGTTTTTTATTCCGATAAACGATACTATCTTAGAGGTGGCTTTTGTTAAACTATTCCTCTGGCTCCCGCGGACGAAACGGGTGTTGGCTAGAGATAACAGTTTATCGGTATAGACAAGGATGACTGTGTATGGAAGAAATGCTGTGTTTGGAAGGATAGCTTTGACTGTCAAAATATTCTTCAATGGCTTATATCGTCTTGCGCGTGCAAATTGTCATAAATTAAGCTTGAATAAAGCAGTATTTACGATATTTTGCCCGCCCACCGACGATATACTTGTAAAAGGCCGATTTAAATTGGGTTGAATGAAGCAATATTACGACCGTTCATAGAAGTCCGTATTTAGGGTCATACATCAAGGAAAACAAAAATACCCTTTTCATTTCATAAATATTGTTAATTGCTTCTTTATTTATAGAAAAGGTCTGGTTTCACACAAAACAGTCGAATGCTTCAGCAGAGCGCAATGACCGTGTTTAAAGAGTTTGATTGCCGAGCAACTACAAAAATGACGCAACGTGGCAGAATTCTTGGCTTTGGCTTGAAATGTTTTAGCATCCGTGAGAAGTCGTGTCTGGCCAATTAGCTCAGAGGTGAACTCCAGCTAGCATGCAGAGCTCTCACTAGTTTTGTTCTATATCTTATCACTAACCCCTGATCCACCAGCCGTTTCTGGGGGCGTCTCTCGTATGGGCATATGCGTGTGTGTTTCCGTTTATTTATCATGGCGACCGTAGCACATGCCCATATGAGCGACGACCCCAGAAAACGGTTAGTTTTACGGGGGTTAGTTTAAGGGCATATGCTACGGTAGTGACAATAAATAAACGGAAAAAAACACACACACACACACAAACAAACAAACACAAGCCATTATAGCATCCATGAGAAGGCATTTATCAATGAACCACCTTCGTCATATGAAATAACCCATTCCAACACAGCAAAATTTTAGACTGGTCCAATTTGAAAGAAGCTGCAGATGACAATTTCAAGGTGATGGAATTTTGATTTTTTTTTTTTCGTCTTTTTGGATGGAAAACATTGTGGATAATGAAGAAATTGCTTGATACAAGCAATTTCTTCATTTTCCACAATGTTTTTCCAAAGCTTTTTTCTTGAGGGGCGTAAAAAGGAGGGATTGAGTTGGAATGGGTTAACTACCAGCTTTGGTTCTAGTTAAAGAGTATAAGAAGAAAAAACGACACATACGAAAATTCCAAGTGCTTTGTTCGTTGCCGACTAACGAGATCGGTCTATAGCGTGCCCTTGAAAGAGACTCTATAACATGTTATAATTTTACTTTTAATGACTGATTTTTACATAATTATTTACAAATGTGCATTTGTCTATATGGAGCCGCTGTCATAGCGCAGCCGGTAGCGCTATGACAATCATGGGTTCCATACCTGGAGGCGGCGGCAAATATCCTTTCAAACATTTGTCTCTCACCAATGGATGGATAATCGTAAACGTAAGTGGGATAGCAGCTGGAGGCTAGGAAATGATGTAGTGGTAGTACTGGTATGAGATATACAAGGAATCCATTGTTAGGTGCTCCAGCCGCCGTAATATGACTGCAATATTGTTTTAAAGTGGCGTTAAATCCCATTCAATCAATCAATTGTTTACATGGTTTCAGGACTTTTTTTCACTTTACCCAATATGATACAAATTTTCACTACCCTTAAACCATTATCACGCGATAATTTTTAAACCTATCCAAATTCAAAGAGGTTGAAGACGACGTTTCATGTTGGTGATTTTCCATTTTACTTGCCGTTTTGAGTAAAAGAAAAAAAAATGATAAAAAACATTGCGAAAAAATGAAGAAATTGCTAGAGACAAGCAATTTCTTCATTTTATGCAGTTTTCTCAAGCTTTGTTCTTGAGGGTCGTCTAAAAGGAGGACTGTGTTAGAATGGATGAGACGGATGATGAAGTTATAATTGTCCAACTAATGCCATTATAGGTTGTGGTTAACTTCAAGTCATATACAAACCAAACTATAGCTCGAAATGGATAAGGTATAGATATCAGTAATTTTGCCAGCTCGGGAAATAAGGAGAAAATTGACACTAATTTGTTTCACCGATAATTGTTGACTCATACATTTATATCCAACAGTTGATCTTGTAATTAACAGATCGCTCCAACTGAACTCTGACAGGAAGTTGTATTCGGTATTACATGACGTTATTTTGCAAAATTTATGTCCAGTAACGTAGAAAAAGGGTAAATTTGTTGGTTGGCGACAAAACCGTCGTAACTACACCATGAATAAGCTGTAGTTACGAAGTTTAAGTCGCCAAAACATGAGGAATTTGTATCAAAATTATTGACGAATGTTTGAGTTCATTTTCACTCTTTGTCTAAATGAATGATTTGATTGGTTCATTGATTCTTTCCATTTCACCGATCAATTGTACCTCTGAATGAGACCAAAAGCGGACTCATTCTGGCTACCCCCAGGTCTCACAGACCCCTATTTACTCCCGATTTCGAAAATTTCAAAATCGGCGCGAAATCGGATAGCCTCGGGAGAGTCGTAGTGCCTCCTGACTCATATCGGCATCAATTTGGGATAAAAAAATAAATCGGTACAAAAATTTCAACATGCGCAAACTTTTCTCCCGATTTCGAAAATCATGCCGAAATCGGCGCACCTCGGTGTACCTCGTACTAAGTCGTCGTTGTTCGTAGTAAGCAAATCGGCGTTATTCGGCGACAGAATCGGTCATATTTCGGCGTACCTACCTCGGCGATGAACCCCGAATAACGCCGATGCACTACGAGTAACTCCCGATTCTCGCCGATGAACTACGACGAGATACGCGACTAGCAACCCGAGCTACACCGACCTACACCGAATAACTACGAACTGCTAAGATATCATCCTGTTGTACTACGAAGTACCCCGAATTCCGAGGAGTATAAAAAGGCGAATCAACTTTGAAAACAATTCATTCAGTTCAAAACCTTTGAACCAGACGCTTCACTATACTTCAATACAATGGGACCAAAAAGGAGGCGTTCGAAGAAAAAGCAGTCAGCTACAACAGATATGCCTCCTCCATCGAGCACCCAAGCTCCACCATTAAGCACAGAGAACCAACCTGATCCTGATGTTTGCCGGATCAGCCAGTTGTCCTGCAAAATTAGATTGAGGATGACGTCGACACTCAGCCCCCTTTCCTAAAGAAAAAGAAGCCGTTCAAACACGGCGACATGACAGAGGATGAAAAGGACACGATCCTCGAATTTCTCAGATCATGTTGTCACTCAAATATCCATATGATAACTGATTTTTTTCTTCTTTTTTTTTTTTTTTTTGCTGTTAAATCACGGAATTTATTTACCCAGTGTACGAAATCGGGCCATAATCCTGAAAAAAGATTTGAAACTCGTAGTCGATCCGGATCTGTCGGCGTATGTCGCAGTAAATCTTTGTGCATCGTAGTCAATCGTAGTGAGAAATCGGGACAGTCGGTCTAGATCGTACTGTTTCGTAGTAACTCGGCTCCTAAACTCGGGATACTTCGGAACAAATCGGGGCAAAAGCGTAGTAAATCGTATCGCATCGTAGTTTTTCGCAGCCCGTCGGGAACACACCGCATGTATGTCTAAAATACGCCCAGTCCAAGGATGATCGGAGAAAAACGGCTCGAATTCGTGGTAAATCGGAGAAAATGCGTTCTCCCGAAGCACTACGATTATTTTGGAAATCGGGGTCTGTGAGACCGGGGCGTTAGCGTTAAAGCAACACATAATAATAGTTCAAATCAAATATGTATATATATACGGCCATGATTGTCGTAGATTATTAATGATTTGGATTTAGACTTAAAAAGGTTATTGTCGTTTGGAATCGTGATGCATAGGCCTGAAGGAACAGGAAGTACAAGCGATATGTGATTGGTTTACACTCCTCAAAATTTTGAAAATAAAGGTAATTAGGTTAAGTATTTTGTCATAGAAATTAAGCATTAATCTCATTCATAATATTTTTAGCTACTGAATCCCGTATTTTGACGTGAAAAAAAACGGAGGGAGGAGGGAAGGTTGGGTTGAGGAGACAGGAGAAATGACTTCCCTATATGATCTGCATTTTTCAATGTAAATGGCCTTTCAACCTGCTTCAATTTTTACCTGCTTCAATTTTACTGAGTTTTACTGTATAGACCCACATGTCTTAAGCACAGGGACTTGTCACAATTGATTTTTTTAAATAGTAGATACATAAATATTGACAAGGTGTTGAACTTGACATAAATTACGAAAATGCCTGGTACGAATGAAGTCCCCTTTCTGACGTCGATTTCTGTCATTTTGTATTGAATGATGCATGAATGTGAAGGAAAATGAATAATCTACACGATAAATAAACATTTTACGGTGATATAAATATAGAAATACAAACTAGATTATCGGGCGAATAAATCGTAATTTTGTAAGTCGGACAAAACTGTCCACATCTGCATATGGGGTTTCACTCACCTTACAAGGCTAAATATCTCCGTCAATCTATCATCGACCTATTTCACACCACTTGCATTTAGAATATTCATTTGATAACAAATAATGCGTAAAATATCAATAATCTAGGGTACACAACTGAATATTATAAAGATTGTTGAAAGGTACGAATCTTAAGTCAAAGTTACGTCACACTTTCATTTCATGTGAAAGATGACATTTGATTGGTTGAAAATCGATTTGACATAAACCGCGAAAAAGAGCCTCCGTAGATGTCCAATGAAAGTGACTGTAAGACAAAGGTTAAGAGGTCAATGTGCACAGTTTTGACCGACTAAGAAAAAATGACATCGATTTGCGCGACAATCCTGTCTGTAATTCACGTTTGATATCACTTTTGCTCAAAATCGTTGTTTTACCGTGTAGATTATTCATTTGCGTTTATAGTTTACAGTTTAGCATTAAATCATCAGAACGGCGACTTCATTCGTACCAGGTATGGTCGTACTCTTTGTCAAGTTCAATCCCTTGTCTATAGTATTAAAAGAGCATCTATTGTGACAAGTCCCTTTGGTCTTAAGGTCAGACGAGGTGAGAAAAACTCTGAATTGGAAAATGTAGACTGTCAAAATTGTCTTCCCGATTATCCGCACTCGAAATGAGATTTAGCAGTTCGATACTCTTTCTTCCATTGTTTGAGACTTTAATTATTAGTCAAATACCGCGGTAGGTATCAACAGTCTGACTTTATCTGTACAGAAACACTTACAAGAGGTTTTTGACGCGGCACAAGAAAAAAGCTTTAAAAAAACACTGTGACAATCAAGAAATTGCTTGCGATTTCTTCATTATCCACAATGTTTTGTACCGAAAAGACATAGATTATATAGATTATATCAACTGAAGATTGTGGTCTGCAGATTCTTTCGATTTGAACCAGTCTAAAAATTTAATTTGGTAATTCGTTGAATGATACGATGAAACAAATCCTTATACAATTCAATGAATTATGTCTATTTCGAGGGAAACGAAATTAACACAAGTATTTATTACTGACAACGGATATCTTAATATACAAATGGCACAAGAAGTTATTTCAACATGAAACCTCACACACACACACACACACACACACACACACACACACACACACACACAAAAGATTTATACATTTAAAGTCGTTTCCCAAAATAACTCCGTTACTAACTTGTCTTGTACAATATAGAAATGTCGACAATCCTTCAAATATCTTTTAAGGAACTGCGTTTCTAAAAAGAGTCAAATAAATCTATATCAAGATGTCTGGATTTAGATTTATTTGACACGAAAAGTCGCATACTGTCTTTCGGTGTCTGTATTTGACGCCCCTTTGACAATCTTTGAGTTATGTTACGGGGAAGGTCATTAACAAGCAATATTTCATTCTACACAATGTTTTCTACCAAGAAAGTTGAAAAATCTAAAATTTCATAAAGTTTGAAATTGATTTAGATTAGAAAAGAAAATATCAAATTGGGACAGATGTAGCCAGTCATTTCATGTCAAGCTGTTGTTTTTGAGACTTCTGAGGTGCGTGTTTTAACCTTTCTCTTGCTGAATAAAATCCGTGTAAGGAAGTTTATATAAAATCCTAGGGCTGATGACACTGTAGGTCTGGTTGTCAGGTCAATATTAGGTTTAGGAAATTGATCTTCTGAGCAACAATATTTTTAAAGGGATAAGCATGTGGCGAAAACAAAGATCAGACTGTCCATATCTTGGTCTATGCCTCCTGCCAAAATGGGAATGTAACGAGCTAAGCATGACAAGCTTTAAGATTAGATTTTTACGGTTTCTTGAAATTTCTTGCGTGATTCAGTAAAATTTCTACAAGGCGGGCGAGATAACCTGATAAATGATCTTAAAAGAATCTTACAAATATCTACGAAATGAACATACCTCATATTTGAAGTCAGTATATGCACGTTTTTTATATTAATAAAAAACATTCATTTTTAGCTCTACTGGCCACAGGCCAGAAGAGCTATAGCTATGGCTATAGCGATGGCTTTTTCTCGTCTAGCGTTCGTGCGTCCGTCCGTCTGTCCTGTCGGCCGTCCTTCCGTTACCTTTTCCCTGTCTATGCTCTAGAGACCGCAGTTTTCAAAGGATTCTCCTCAAACTTTCTCAGAATGATTGCACCACCATAAGGATCGTTACTTTCGAAATTGGGCAAGATCAATCAAGAAACATTGGGAAAGGGGCCTTATTTAAATTCAACAAAAAGTAATCGTTTATACACTTCCAACTTTCACAGGACGATTAATGGAATAAAGTCGACTGATTTCATCGGGTTGTCTTCATATTTTTACAGAGTTTCCATACAATTGCAAGGATAGTTCCTTTCGAATAGGGTCTGGTCCATCAACTAACATGGGAAAAGGGGCTGTATGAATTTTATAAAAATCCTGATTTATGCAATAAATCCCACAACTTTTAATCAGATTTTTTTAAAACTTTCACAGAATGAATGTAAGGTTAAAAGTATCATTCTTTTCAACATGGGTTCCGAACTGTCAAGAGCACGGGAAAAATAGCCTTATGAAAGTTCATCTAAAAATCCTTGTTACCAGGTCAAGAGCTTTCATTGGATTTTCTTCAAACTATTCCAGAATTATTTCAAAAAAACATATCGATCCTTGATGTTAACATTAGGGCCTGATCTGTCAAGAATCAGAGGAAACACAAGCAATTTCTTCATTTTCCACAATGTTTTCCAAAGTGATTTATTTCTTTAGGGGCGTAAAAGGGGGGAATTGTGTGGGAATGGGTTAACCACAGCTTATTCAAAAACGTAAACGTTGTAACCAATGATTTTTTTTAAAATTCCGTCCCCTTTTCAATTCTGTGTATCTACTAAGCCAAGTCTATATCTTTTACAGCTACACCGAGGAAGGTCTTACGGCTACATGAAAAGTGCGAACACTTGAGTCGTCTGTCAAGCTTGTCTTATAATCCTTGTCTAAGGCTTCTATCTTGATCTATTAACCCTTTCCTGTTTTTCAAAATTTTAGACTGGTCCAATTTGAAAGAAGTTGCAGACCACAATTAAAAATGGGTGCAATTTGAAAAATAACCAACCTACCTGTTAGAAAAAATTGTGGGAAAAGAAGAAATTGCTTGTTACAAGCAATTTCTTCTTTTCCCACAACGTTTTCTGAAGTACAATAACAAAGGGCCGTAAAAACAAGGGATTGTACAGGAAAGGGTTAAATAGACTTATAATCCTTGTCTAAGGCTTCTATCTTGATCTATTAAATAGACTTATAATCCTTGTCTAAGGCTTCTATCTTGATCTATTAAATAGACTTATAATCCTTGTCTAAGGCTTCTATCTTGATCTATTAAATAGACTTATAATCCTTGTCTAAGGCTTCTATCTTGATCTATTAAATAGACTTATAATCCTTGTCTAAGGCTTCTATCTTGATCTATTAAATAGACTTTCAAACTACAAGCTCTATCATACATGAAATGACTTGTACAAAATTTTATATAACATTTTAATTGTAAGTCTAAAATTATTATTGAATTATTCATTGATTAGTTTATATATTTACGTATGTGTGTGTGTTTGAATGCGTGTGTCTGCGTGCTTGCGTGCGTGTGCTATTTACGGTAGAGATTTATATTAATTAATAACAATTTTTAACTTTCGGATTTTTTTTATCATTTATTCATTTCTTCTTGTTATTTTTTACCATTGAAATTTATTGCTGCTTAAGAATGATAACAAACCTATTCTAAAGTTCTGAAGCTTGAAAGGACAGGCGGAAATTGATTTTGTTTGTTTGTTTATGTACTAGAAGAACTTTAAAGTTCTGCTGAAACAAATAAGAAAACATTCTTCAAGGTTAGGTAATCGGATGCCTTTTGTGTCAATGTTGAATACGAAGATTTATAAAGTATAAACATGCGACAATAGAAAAAATAACAATTATCAGGCATCAAACCTATACAATTATAATGTTTAAATCATTTCGAAAAAACAAAATTCTAGACTTGTCCAATTTGAAAGAAGCTGCAGACCACAATTTTAAGTTGATGGCATTTTGAATTCTTTCGTCATTCTAGATAGAAAATGAAGTGATTGTTTGATACAAGCATTTTCTTCATTTTCTACTACGTTTTCAAAAGTTTTTTTTCATAATGGGCTTAAAAAGGAGGGATTGTTTAGGAATGGGTTAGGTAAACCTAATCCTACCGACCCCCTTTTCTTTTTTCCCAGTTAATTTGTAAAATTCCGTAATCAAAAGTATAGTTCTAAATTTCAATCTCTTTATTGTTTCCGACAATAAACCGCTTCGTCTGCAAATATCAGTAGTTATATTGTATTATTTTCTCCTTCAAATTTCTTTCTAAGTGAAACTCTTAATGACGTGAAATTTCACCTATGTCTACCACGTGACCATGAGACAAATCCAATTTTCCTTGTATATCAGAAATTAATTACAATACTTATTATCGACATAAAGATACCAAAATAAAACTGTTTGGGGATTAATAAACGTATTATGATAGCTGAGAATGTATACTGAGGGAAAAGATTAGCAATTTTTTTCGACCTACATTATTTTTCAACGTAAATGTATAAACCTTATAAAATCAGTCTCGTTTGCAATTTTTAAAAGCTAACTAACCAATTATTTATTAAGAGCACGTTTTCTTCGCTTCTAAAGGCTGTCTGACACAATTTTGCTGAAACACGTTCTGTACGTGCTTCCACATGTACGTGAAGTCTATATCCACAATATCTATCCCAATTTATTGGTTAACATCAATAACAAGAAAACTCTTTAAAACATTTAAAAAAAATTCAACTGGGACGTCTCCCAGGGCTTAACTTTGACCAACGGAAGGTAGCCATCGGTATGCTGGCTGGTGGTATGATGGTAAAAGAGGTGGCTCAACATTTTGGCGTGAGCCAAAGTTCCATTTCGAGACTTAGAACAAAGTATTGTCAATTAGGCACCGTCAAAGACATGCCACGTTCAGACAGGCCACGTAAAGACTACCCAACGTAAGGACAATTACATCGTGACGTGTTCAAGGCGTAATCGCTTTCTTAATAGCACTCGTATAGACGGTTTGGTCCGAAATGCAACGGGAACACGGGTCTGTGCTCGTACTGTAAGAAACAGACTTCGTTCGGCACGTTTACGCGCACGCCGACCTTATGTTGGCATTTCTTTGACATGTGCACACAGACATGCAAGATTGAATTGGACAAGGGTACACCGTCGATGGCCAAGGCGAATGTGGAATCAGGTCCTATTCACAGACGAATGCCGTTTTAATTTGATGTTTGCGGATGGCAGGGTACGTGTTTTGAGGCGTGATGGCGAAAGGATGGATCCCGCCAACATGACCGTTTTGGAGGCGGCAGCGTCATGGTATGGGTGGTATATCATACCGTGGCAAGACTGACTTGGTAGCTATTCAGGGAAACTTAATGCCGTTCGATAATGCACCGAAATTATCCAGCCAGTGGTATTGCCATTCTAGCGTCAAGATAAAGCCCGCCCACATGTCGCTTGGCACACGTTGGACCTTTTACAGACTAATAATTTTGATGTGTTGGATTGGCCAGCCAAATCACCGGATCTGTCTCCGATCGAACACCTTTGGGACCATCTGGGTAGGAGAGTAAGAGACAGGAATGACGTTAATAATGTTAGAGACCTGGAACGTGTTCTGCGTCAGGAATGGGGTCGTATCCCTATGGTCATTAGTAGGCTCATTTCCAGCATGAGAAGACGCTGTGATGCCGTTATTGGCGCAAACGATGGACACACAAGATATCAAATCTTTGTGTTACTTTTACTTCCCTACCCCTTCCATGTTTGACGCTGTACAACAAACACGTATGACCTTTAAATCATCTGATTTTTTAAATACTGTGGCTAACACATAAAAGATCGATGTGTGAAAATATGGTTTGAATCCAAAGCTAGACACCGGAGAAATTGGCTTTAAAGTACGAAATTGCTAAACTTTTTTCCCTCAGTATATTATCTTTTTCTTTCTTTTTATCCTCGGAAATACAGTTAAACTTGTTTCAAGCGACCACTGAAGAGGGAGTACCGAAATGTGGCCGTTTAAGAGACTGGTCGCTTAATACACAAGTTTATGATGTATATAAATCATTGCAGGAATTTCACTAAATCCTATGTTGACGGAACTCGTTAGAATCGTCTCATTGAGACGATTCTAATGAGATCCAACAACATTGGATTTACTTTAGCTTAAATAAGATGTAGTTACAATGATTAAGACGCCAAACAAACAAAAAAGCATAATAAAAATGGCGGCCAGTGTTGGAGTTCAAATTCTGCACTTAAAGAATCATTTGATTGGTCGATTGGTTCCTTGATTGATTGCAGCAATTGGTCAATTATGAATGACATTCGCTTCTTCTCAGATTGAGGCAAGCCTTATTTTAAAATACTGCCGTCGGGGATAAAGTATTTAGGTTGTCTTTCTGTCCCTCCAAACTGACTGATATTTCTATATCCACCGAGCATAATTAAACAAAATTTTACAAATGATTTTCCTCTGCTATATTTTCCTGTTTTATCTCTGTTTTATCCTTGTTTGTCTATTCATGGTCATGTCATGGAATGATAGGACTCGGGGTACAATACCCCTCTTCATTAATACCCACAGAATATGGTGGGACTAAATTTCTCATTTCCTGTCCGCCTTTTATACAAACACAAATTTTATCCCACTGTGTCATATTAAAAGGAGCTGGGAGAAAGAATGTTTAGTTTATAAACAACGTCTTTAACTGTCATGCAGACAATTAATTGAATGGGGTTTAATGTAACTTATAACCGTATTTCAGTACTACCAGCACTACCACTACATCCTTTCCGAGCCTTCAGCTGCTCATCCCACGTAGGTTGACGATTATTCGCCTATTAGTCGGAGACAAATGTCGGAATTGATATTCACCGCGGCCGTGGAACTGCTATGCAGGGTTCTATATTACGAACAGAGAAATTGAGTCTGGTATATTTAACAAAATTTCAAATAAACTCAGACCAGACTGTGCAACCGCATCTTTAATACATCTCTCTTTACATATAGCTGACACAAAATCTTCTTAACCCTATCCCGTATAATTTAAGATAATTGCGTAAAATTATACTAGAGAAAGCAATGTGGAAAAAGAAGAAATTGCTTGTTATAACAAGCAATTTCTTCTATTCTTACAATGTTTTCTCTTACATATGAATAACTTTTTGAATTGTACTTACATTACAATGTCCTCTAGCCATTTGAATTTGAACAAGTTTAAAATAGTAAATAGTTAAAGCGATCAACGAACATTCGACGTGTACCAATGTCGAATGGCTGATCAATGGATGCGCCGCACGCACGTGTGAAATTGTTTACAATGTCACACTCAGGCTGGCTTACGGATCGCTGTCATCGCCCCCTGACTCCGCTGGCAAATCACACTGACTCCGACAGAAAGCTAAAGCTTGACATTAAATGGCATTTTTGTAAAACTTATGGCTAGTAACATGGAACAAAAAAAAATCAAACGTTTGGTTGAAGACTACAGCTTTACAATATTTAAGTCGCCAACCCAACACAAATGTTTCATAAAAAATGTCGGCCGATGTTCACGTCGGTCTATATAAACGAATAGATTGGTCGATTGATTCTTTGATTAACAGCAAGCGTGATTTGCCAATTGACGGACCGATTATTCAAGCTGTAGCTACGACGTTTAGGTCGTCCACCAACCATTTTATCTTTCATTTTAATGTTACTAGCTATAGAATCTGCAAATTAACGCCGTTTACTACTCAGGCTGTATGTCCGATTGCAGTCAGTGGGCTGGGCCAACGGTGTCAGTTAGCGGGGCCAGGATCCGTCAATTGTGCTTCTGTAAAGGACATATTCAATCACTTTCTAAATGCCTTTACAAAGTAGCCTAAATCCCTGTCTGAAAATCTTCTAATGATGTCCGGTCATATTTACTAGGAAACTTGTTAAATAAGTAAGTACATAAAAACTTGCAATTTCAGATCAAGTTCAACCGGTGCTTGAATTTTGAGGTCGTGTGAAATTAGTGCCATCCTGACAATCTGTAAGACTAGGAAATTAGAAGAAAATTGACACTTGTTGACTTCCCTAATAACTTTGAATGAGAATAATTTCCGGCGTTTGCCTTGAAGAATTAACCCTAACTTTTATTAGATAATCAAATGTGACCCGTCAGCCAGAAATTCCGTGAATCAAATAGAACAGAGATGAACAAGTAATTCTCAGTTAGTTTTAGTTTGACTTTGTATGGATGTTAGGCGATCTAATGTATTTCCTATATTCGGGAAAATGAATGTCTTAACAAGAAGAATGACTTTCCTACATTAGGGAAAATGAATGTCTTATCAAGAAGTGTGTCTTTCCTACATTCGGGAAAATTAATGTCTTAACAAGAAGAATGCCCTTCCTTCATTCAGAGAACGGGGATTGAAATGAACAGTGCCCCAGGATCCCTAGGATCCAAGAGAATTGGAAGGGATCCCAGCAATTCTAGGTTAGGGATTTCGTTAAGATCCTTCAATATTTCTCGAGTACAACAGATCTTAATGTATCAAGTTATGCTCCTGTTTCGCTGTAGACATTTCAATAACTTTCAATTTGTTCTTTCTTTGATTACCAGACGACAAATTTCTGACTGGTGCAAATTCATTGCAGTTGCAGACAACATTTTAGGTAAATGGGATTCTTAAACTTTTGTCTTCTTTGGTGAAAAAATTGCAGTTAACGAAGCAGTTGCAGTTATAACAAACAATTCCTTCATTTTCCAATATGTTTTCCAGAGCTTCTTTTGGAGTGTGGCTTAAAACGACGGGATTGTATGGGAACGGGTTGATATATATCAAGAAGCACGGATTGCATGGCTTCCTTTACGCCCTAGTTGTAGAAAAGGACGACAAGTTGCTTGTAACAAGCAATTTCTTCCTTGCTACAATATTTTCAGCCCTTCTGAATGGATATTTTTTATAATAAATCTACTTTTAATTTTCGTCTGCCAAACCTTTAAATTTGGACAGATCGAAAATTTGGCAAAAGAATGAAAATGTTAATATCTAAGTGGAACTTCCTCTTGGAGATAAGTGGGCGTGACCGGCGATCTGTCAAATACGTCACAAAGCTCTTTTTGTGCATGTAGTCTACCATGAATAAACTGAAATCCTATTTCAGCGATGTTACAGAATGCGCACATCCATAAAGCTTTTCTCATAGGAGGAGGAGGGGGGGGGCTTAGGTTCAGCTGAAAATGTACTCGTTTTACATTATCCGACAGCTGGTGAGCAAAATGTAGTAACTGTAGCTTGAACATGTATATTGCCAACTGACAATATGTTATTTTGAGAACCAAATTTTTCGAATCATATAACCAGTTTTTTTTTTTTTTTTTTTTTTGCGGAACCCCGGCGGGGTGGTGCCCCCCCCCGTCTGGACCTCAGCGTGTAACATAAGACAACAGTTAACTTACCCGAAAGAATATAAGCTCTTTCTTTCTTCCAACTACGAGTGACTTGCACTAAACGAATGTTCCGTATACCGGCAATTTTTTGTTGATGTTTTTTTTTTTTTTACACGAAATTGTCATTAAAACCCACAGGCACATTGATTCAGGAACTTATAACAACTTACAAAACACTTCTATATTACAAGGTTGCTCAGCTACCATTTTTACGGGAACGGATGTTTCTACAAGCACATTAGCTGTCGTCATAGGAGAAGTTTATTGAACCACCGTTCATGTAAAATAACCGTTCCTGTGAAACTAGGCAGTTGAACAATCTTGTATATTTTAGAATACAATGAGTTACTTTGAGAATCCTGAATCTAAGCGAGCCGGTGACCAGAGAAATGCAACATGTAGCTTTATATACGGCCCCCGCCGCCGTCATAGCGCAGTCGGTAGCGCATCAGACTCCCAATCTTTAATCATAGGATGTCATTGGTTCGATCCCCGGTGGCGGCACATATCCTTTCCGACATTTGTCTCTTACCTATGGGCTGATAAACGTAAACCTAAGTTAGATAGCAACTGGAGGCTAGAAAAGGATGCAATTGTAGTACTGGTGTGAGAAATCCATTGTTAGGTGCTCCAGCCGCCGCGATATGCCTGAGATATTGTTAAAAAGTGGCGTTAAACCCCATTCAATCAATCAGTTATAGACGACCCGATACCCTGTAAAGGACTGACCATCACCGTGAAGAAGTTTTCGTCAGTGGGCGTGCAAAATGTCGTAACTATAGCTTTAGTAGCTTTATATTTTGCTCGCCCATCGACGTTTTGTCCTTCCTCGGTATGTATAGAATATGAACGTTGAATTATTTGATTTTATCTTGAAATATCGTGGTGCAATCAGATCATTGCGCGGCGTACCAACGCAGCGCTGCTTGTGGTTAGTTTGGGACGAGGTCAGGTATGACAGTGTTTGTATTTTTCAATGATATAAGCATTTTACAAAAACACAAATCAATTTTGTATCTAAACAAAACATGATTTTGTTTTGATAATTTTTTTTATAATCGATGCAAATTAGTTAGGTAACAATTAAAACTTTATTTTAACTGTGTTTTTAAGATGAACTCGGAAGTATTTAGTTGTTGAAGGGACAGTCAGATTCGAATTGATATTTTCAATTCAGAACTTATATTGGTAAATTTACGATTTCGGTATTTTTAATCAGAAGTGTTTATGTCTAAGTATTACAAAATATGATTTACTGTATGGGATATTGATTAATTTATCGGATTTGAGCTATATCTGTGTATCGTAAGAAACCCTTAAATAGACCATTCGGAAATCTCTCGACCGCTTTCGGGAATTACCGATCGTGTTCCGATTGGTTAATCGACAACCATTTCGTACCTTAACCGTTTCGTACTATAACTTGTGTGGTTATTTCGTACCATGAAAAAACTGGCCGGAAACGTGTGTGACATAGGAAATTAATAAGGTAAGATTGATAAACTGTAATTTGTATTTTAGCCCCAAATGTCTGAAAGCCTGCGAGCTATTGTAGTGGCTTTGTGTCTTTTACTTTAGAAATCTCCTACGCAAAAAGTGTTGTACAGATTTCAATAAAATTTCACCGGTACGATCCCGGAAAAACATTTTGTATGGCTCCTATGCCATATTTTCATTTATTTATTTATTTTATTTTGTGTGTGTGTGTGAAAACTTTGAATTAATTATCCTCAGAAGCCAGTGGATAGGTTTCAACCAAAGTTTACAGGAATGATCCTTGGGAGCCCCTTTATCAGATTCGTTGAAAGCACTTTGATCAAATGAAAACAAAACATGGCTTTAATGGGTGAAGCTATTTTTATATATGGCTAAAACTGTGAAAATCTTCTCAAAACTATTAGACGGATTCCAACCAAATTTCACAGGAAGGAGCCCTGAGTGACCCTTTGTCAGATTCCTTTAGAATTTGGAATGGTCGAAAATATGGTAATCCTTTGGTCAGAGATAGATTCCATTTATTGTATATAGTGAAAACTTAAAAAGTCTTCTTCTAAGATACCACTTGAAGGAATGAAATATCACAGATATCAACCTTTTTTGATTTTTAACATATTCCTGTTAAAAGATTTGATCAGAAAAAGAACATGGCATGGATGGGGCTAAATTTCATATATGGTCTATAGTGAAAACGTTTTAAGATCCTCTTCCTAGAGATCATTGGATGAATTTCAGTTAACTTTAACAGGAATTGCCCTTTGGTGACTCTTTATTGGATTCCTTCAAAAATTTGTTGTTACAAAGAACATGAATTTGACCCATTCCCAATCAAAGACACTTTTAGATACCCACAAGAGAAAAGGCTTTGGAAAACATTGTGGAAAATGAAAACTTTGCTAGTTACAAGCAATTTCATCATTATCCTCAATGTTTTCTACCCCAAAAGTATAAAGAGTCCAAATTTTCATAAGCTTTAAATTTGTCATCAGCAACTCCTTTCAATTTGAACCAGTCTAAAATTTTGCCATCTGGTAAAAGGTGAATGGGTTGGGTTAATGTCCATATATGGCATATAGTGAAAACTTTGAAAATAATCATCTCATATTAAACTAAATTTCACAGAATTGATCTTTTGATGACCAGTGGTGTCATTTTTTTTTTAAAGAATTCATTGGCTTAATATGTATTTACCAAATTTCAATAGAGAGCACATAGTTAATGTTATGCAATGAGAACTATTGAAACTGCACCACTGATGATATTTGTTGAGTGAAAGTGAATTGAAAAAGGTGGGTTTTTTTTCCCAAAATGCCTCCTTTGTAAATGAATACCAAGTTACCTGTATCTTAACCCATTCCTACACAACAAAATTCTAGACTGGGAGCTGCATATGACAATTTCTAGTTTTGAACTGTTTAATCTTTTTGGATATAAAACATTGTGGATAATGAAGATATTGCTTGATACAAGCAGTTTCTTCATTTTCCACTATGTTTTCAAAGCCCTTTTCTTGAAGGGCGTAAAAAGGAGGAATAGTGTGAGAAAGGGTTAAGTACATTGTACATTTGTATATCAGGATGATGGAGCAAATCAGACGCTGAAGCGCCTATAGTTTCACTGTTATTGAACTTAACTTGTGACTAGTAATTTACTTGAGGGAAGTATTTAACTTTCATTGTAAGTTGTTAATGCTTATTCATGTATATACCAAATTTACTTTAAATTGTTATCTGAATTTGTATTTGTCCTCTCCACAAATAACCATTGCATGGTGGGCTTTCCACTTTCATTGATAAACATTTTTAATATAGAAAGATGACAAGAGCAGATCACATCTTGCTTTTGTAAAATGAAAGATTAAGATTTTAGCTCCAATAAGCAGTAGTGTTTTATAATTGATGGAAATTAAATCAATGAAGATTAAGGTACTTCCCATCAAAGGCATGCTTCAAAGACCATTGCCACTTACAAGGACAAAATGTCATAATTTGACAACACATAGTATCTTCTCAATTCCTTTCTTGATTGTTCTTTTAATTTTTTACAGCCTGTTTGGAAAAGAAGTTGATAAAAATAACTGTGTCAGCCCTATTAGCTCAGTTGGTAAAGCAGTTGACTTCAAACCTCAAGATAACTTGTTCGAGCCCAAGGCTGACCATATCAACTAGCACAAACAATTGACTTTCGGATAAGATGTGTGACAAGTGTGACGATGCAATTCGTCAAGCATGTTAAAGAACCACGCAGAGTTCTCAGCAGTTTCGTCCTGTATCCTTGCACTATCCCCCGTAACAACTAACCATCTTCTGGGGGAGTCGCTCATATGGGCATGTGCTGCTGTAGCGACCATAAATCAACGGAAATACACACACACAAAGCCATTTGTTTGACAAAACAATCCTTCTGTTGCACTGCTGATGTACTTAGTTAAGTTGTAAGTTGAGGATATGAGATGAGAAGATACTCTATTTTACTCAGAAGTAAGGAAGCTGCTTGTAGATATGTTAGCATTATCTGCTAAATAGACAAATTTCCTGCACTTAAGGCAGAAATCAAGTGGGCTCTCAATTCATGGCAAAGGAACATTTCCAGATGGAAATTCAAACAAACTTAAAAACTGTTTCCTGAAAGAAGGCATCAACTTATATAGAAGTTAGACTCAGTGAAAATGACAGTGATGAAATGTACTTTATAAAAGATTAAAGGTTGCTCCATTTGTTGAAAGCAATACATTTTTGGTAAATAGGACCTCTTTCAAAATCAACTATTTTCTCCTTTTATCAACATTTTCCTTTTCTGATAATGAAATATCAGTGATTGTATAAAAAAGGGTTAAAATTTAAATGAGTTGTCTTTTTCAGTCAACAATAAACTTGATTTAAAATTGGCATTTTGAATGGTCTGAGTCATTTTGTATTTACCCATTCCAACACAACCCCACTTTTTTATGCCCCTCAAGAAAAAGGATTTAGAAACATTGTGGAAAATGAAGAAATTGCTTGCTGCAAGCAATGTCTTCATTATCCACAATGTTGTCTAACCTCAAAACAAAAGGCTGTAGAATCCTATCAACTGTAAATTGTCATCTACAACTTTTTTTGGATTTGGACCAGTCTGAAACCCCGCCTTTTTATGCCCCTCAAGAATAAGGATTTAGAAACATTGTGGAAAAGGAAGAAATTGCTTGCTACAAGAAATTTTTTCATTATCCACGATGTTGTCTAACTTTAAAACCAAAGGCTTTAGAATCCTATCAACTGTACATTGTCATCTAGAACTTTTTTGGATTTGGACCAGTCATAAATTTTGTTGGATAGGAAAGGGTTAAATTGGTAATATAAAAGGCATTTAAAAATTGGAATATAATATTGTGTTGAGTATCTCTTTAGACTGTATCCACTGCCCTTTTGGTACTAAACATAAAATGGTCCAAAGTCTTTAATATATTCTTGTAGGAATCACTCCTTATGCTAGATTCTTTATATGTCCTATTAATCACAAGACAGCAAAGGGTCAGACATGAGTTTAACCCTTCTTTTTTTTCTAAAATTTAGACTGGTCTAATTTAGAAGAAGTTGTAAATGGCAATCAAAAGTTAGTGTAATTTTAAAAGGAACCAACCTGAAGGGTAGAAAACTTTGTGGGAAATGAAGAAATTGTTTGTTGAAATCATGATGTTTTTTCAAGTATAAGATCACAGGCACATAAAATCCTAGGATTGTACAGAAAGAGTTAAGGTCAATATGGAATGTGTGAAAAGCATCCTTTCTCACTCATCTTTGTAAACTGTGCATTCTGATCAGGGTTGAACATTCTTCTCAAAGCGTTTTCTATGTGTGGAATGCTTATTATGACTACAATACTTTCTTTACTTCATGTCTTCTGGTCTGTATAAGATTCATCTTTAGCTCTACTGGCCAAAGCCCAGCAAGCTATTCTCATAGCATTGTGTCCATTGTGCATATGTCTATTAGTGATTAACTTTTCTTAAAAATATTTTCCCTAGGAACTGCTGGTCAGATCTAAACCAAATTTCACAGGATTGTTCTATAGATGATCTTCTTTCAGATCATTTCAAACAATTATCTTCCAAAATAACTTAGGTTGCCACGGCAACAAAAGAAGATATCCTTTAAAAATCATTTTAGTCAAACTGTCTATTTGATTTCATAATTCCTTTGCAAAAATGTTCCTTGCACCAAGACAAAGCTAATTACATAGCATTATTTGGATTTGTCAAAAAATAAAAACACCCTGCTTTTATAGGTGGGGCTTTTTTGTCATTGTATAGCATAAACATGTAGTCGATATATTGTATTTGATAAATGATCAAAGGGAGATATTGCATGGGTTTAATTATTTAGGAAAATAGTCCAATTAGTAAAATATCTCCTCTGTATGCTACATCTTGGTAGGAAATAAAGATTGTTTGACTTGCAGAGTTAGTTGATGATAAAAAAGTCAATATGAAAAAATGTTGAAGACGTTGATTTAAGTTGATGAGACTTTGAAAACTTCCTTTTGAAAATTGTTGGATTATACATGTATTTGATTAATGATGTAAGAGAGACAGCTTAATATTTGATACAAATGGATAAAGTCCCTTTTACCTCAGATTTAAGTTGGATATATCACTACTGCTCATATCAAATGTACAGCAGGTTGATTACAAGAAGTAAAGAAAAATTTGTCCATAGAAGAAAATGGGGAGAGCTCATTCAACCCATCAATAAATAATGGAATTGTATGAATACTATCTTTAAATTGAAAGATGTTTCAGAAAATTATGAAATTTGAGTCGGGGTTATTTGTGCCATGACAAAAGGTAGCAAATTGTAGTTCACACAGATCTTAGATTGTCTCTTGAGCATGACATATCATTTATTTTTGTTTATTAGCATAATGGGTTTCATTCTTTGAATAATAAACGACCCATTGCTCGTTCATACAATCACAAATAATTTGTTGTCAGTTTCTAGTTAACCTTTAAGTTCTTTTTTATACATGTACCAGTTTATTGTTTGAGATGTTTAATTTTTATGAAATATAAAATTACTTCTTCAAAGAAAATAATCTTTACTCTTGCCAATACTACCCTGGGTGAAAAACAACAACAACAACGTATTATTTCCTATAGCTATATCATTGACTTGAGACTTTTGTTTTTCTTCAGATCTCTTAACACTTTCATTGACAACTCGAAATATGTGCATACCTCTCTGAACTTAAACCATTGTCCCGTTCAAATCTGACAGTTTACACCGTGTGATGATATAGACGTCATCAAATTCTTTGAATTAAAAAATTAAAAAAAAAATATGTTGTTTGGATATGCATTAATTAAATTGTTTACTTATTAAGTCTACATCTGTATCAAGAATTCAAAACAAGTTTTTTTCCGCCGCGCTAAATCCTTTGCTCCACCATGGAGCAACTTTATACTTGTTTAAATCTGTACTGTCCGTAGAAATCATGTAATTGAGTGAAAATGTGATGGAAATCTACGACAATCTAAGCTTGTTGTATCACATGGTAGTGAAATAATGCCACCACCCTTTACTCGGTCAAGGGAAATTCATATCAGAAAATGTTGTAAAATAAAATTCATTCCGTTTTCAATCATCAAATAGTTGAATATGACAGCACTTTAAACGTTAATATTATACCGACTATCGTTGAATCGGTGATTTATATTTTTAAGAATTCTCTTCCAACCCGTGTCATTGAGAAGGTTTTACTTATTCTCGATAATCAAAAGTCTGTATTTTTAGCTCACCTGAGCACGAAGTGCTCTGGATGAGCAATTGTGATCGGTCATCGTCCGGCGTCCGTCCGTCCGTCCATCTGTCCGTCCGTTCACGATAACAAAAAAATTCTCCTCCATGGAGTTTCAACCAAATTTCACAGAAATGATCCTTAGATCATGCCCTTTAAAATACTTCAAAGAATTGAAATCCATGAAGAACTTTTGTTGCCATGGCAACTTAAAAACTCTTCTCCTCATAAACCACGAGGCCTAGAAAATAAGCTCTTTTCTGTGCGATCCCCGATTTTAAAAAGAAATAAAGAAAGAAATCGTAAAAAATCGTCTTCTCCCAAACCATCTGGCCTAGAACTTTGAAATCTTGTATAAATCAACTTACATTGAGCCTCTACCAAAAAGCTTCAAAGAATAACCGTTATCTGAAAATTAGTCCTTTTTTGTGCGATCCCTGAGTTTACATAGAAATAAAAAAGGAAAACATTAAAAATCTTCTTCTCCCAAGCCATAAGGCCTAAGGCTTTGATAATGTGTATAAAACATCATCTATTGATCATCTACCAAAATACTTGCAAGAATTACCGTATCTTGAAAATTAGCCCTTTCTTTGCAATCCCTGATTTTATAACGAATTAAAGAAGGATTACTTTAAATATCTTCTTTTCCCAAACCATAAGGCCTAGAAATTTGATATTTGGTACAAATCATCATCCTATTGAACCTCTATCAAAATACTTCAAAGAATTACCGTAATCTGAATATAAGCCCTTTTCCGTGCAATCCAGGGAAGGAATAAAGAAGGATATAAAAGAAAATGTTCTGCTTCTAAACCATGAGGCATAGGGCTTTGATATTTGGTATGTATTAATGCATATTGACCTACTACATAAGTGCTTCAAAAAATTACCGTACTCTTGAAATTAGCTCAATCTGGTTGGATCTTTTCTATACCTAGGATTGAAGGAGAAAATCTTTAAAAATCTTCTTCTCCAAAATGATTAGGTGTAGAGCTTTGATATTTTGTATATTACATCTTAAAGTCTTGAGCCATCATACTCAGGGGAGCGATATAGGACCATCATGTCCTCTCGTCTTTGTTTACAAGCAAGTTTTCGTAAACAAGAGTTAAATTACACGCTTGTCTAATATTGACTTACAGAGAAAAAACAAATGAATTTGCTGAAGAGTAATGCCACAATCCTTCACATAATCGAACGAATATCTTGGCTTTTTTAACGTAATATTGTTATTCATTATCTCAGTCGAACTGCCATGCCGTATGTAAGTGGTAAGCGATCCGCCAAACTTGTCTGTCTGTCTTTTTCAAATATATTTAACCATTACCAGACGGCAAAATTTTAGACAGATCAAAATTGAAAGGAGTTGCTGACGACAATTTAAAGCTTATGAAACTTTGAATTTTGTTTATTTTTAAGGTAGAAAACACTGTGGATAATGAAGAAATTGCTCGTAACAAGCAATTTCTTCATTTTCCACAGTGTTTTTCAAAGCCTTTCCTCTTTAGGACATTTAAAAGCGTCATTGTGTGGGAATGGAATAAACAAGATATCACTAATTCTTTAAATGGGTGCTGGAGAAGAGCAAGACCTTATCTTGATTCTGCTATCTGTAATATGTCATTTTAGACACACTGATAAATTTTGGAAAACCTTTCCATGAAAATATCTTTTTCCAGACGGAGATATCTTTATCTTTCCAAGGGCAATTTTTTGAAGAAGCGACACCATACACTCAAGTTTTGGTTTTCTGCAGTAGGAAGCTACAGAACATCGCCTAAAATTAGATAAGCCAACGTTGTTGTTGTTGTTTAAATTTGTTCTTCCTTTAAATTGAACATTCTTTCGCTAACTTTTACAATGCAAATCAAAGTCTTAGTTTATCAAAGTGGAGATTAAGCCGAAATTTTGATATCATTGAGTTTTTCTGGGGTTCCTGTTAGCTATATGACGATTTCTTATTTAAAACTTTTACAAAAATCATTTTTCTTACAGAAAATATACCACTTACTATCGTAAATAATACTTCCTCTTGACAAAATGTAAGTTATTTGTTGTATATATTTTGGAGAATATAGCAAATAACAGTCGAAAGAACATAGCCATTGGTTTATTTTCTGATGTTGAAGACTGCCAAATTTCCCCTAGAAATTATCATACAACTTTTTTTTTTCTCGGACCGGAGTTCCTTTATCAATAAGATACAATCCATTGCTATTTTCACAATGTGATTAAATTTTCAATTACTTTTCAACTTATCTTATTTGCACCTGAGATGTAAATAAAACTATACTAATCATCCCACTTTACACCAAACTGGATCAAAAGCTTAAAACGGCTGTACAGATTCTCGGGATAATAATAATAAAAGAAAAGAAAATTATCTGCTTTGCCAAAAGTCATTATTGTCATTTTCACGATGAATATTCTTTCTTCGTGTTAAATCTCTTAAATTCACTATAATTCAATTAAATGTGATATATCGATGGCTTAGAGCAAAAAGCGTGTATCTATACATTGTATAGAGCCATACTATGTTTTGCTCTATGCCCTCGATACTCCCTATGCCCTACTTTGAAACATCGCAAATTATCGGCTGAGGCCATCGGATGAGCAGCTGGGGGCTGGGAAAAATACCAGGAATCCATGGTTAGGTTCAAGCCGCCGCGATATTACGAAAATAGTCTTAAAAGTGTTAAACCAATTCAATCAATCAATCGCAACCGTTAGTCTAAAATCGACTGTAGTTTAGCGGAAGCAAATGACGTATTTGATGCGTCATGGAAACCACAAATAAGGAAAATTTCTGTGCAATAGACATATAACGTATTTACCCGATAAACTCCTGTTCCATTCATTTTATACCTCGCTCAGTTTGTTGGCGTCTCGAAACGCGATTTTTTTGCCTCTTTTCTCTCCTTTTTTTTAAAGCTTTGAACAGTCATTTTCATTACAAAATTGGCTCAATCACCTTTTTCAAATGTCTTACTGTAATGCTGTTACAGAAATTTAGGGCAAGAATCTTATTTTCATAATCTGTGCAAGAGCCGCTTTTAAGAGTTCTTCTCCTTGGAGACATCTTGTTGTACCAAGGGCGACGAACGTTCTACTTATCTGACATATTCGAGAAAAGGATAACCTCGGTATCCGTTCACTTGTGAGAATACCATGAAGATGGCGTTGAGTACAAGTCGTCAAAATTAAACATTGATAAAAAATGATATAATTATAACAATAAAGGAGAGCAGACTAAATAGTGCGGAGGATTGATGGAAAAAGTATGACAAAGGAGTGTTTATTTGAAACGGGAAAATGTGTGCACTACTAGTATTTTATTGTATTTACATTCTATTTATTAATAAATATTGGAATAAGAACAGTAACATCATTACGACATTCTTTTACGTTCTGTATATGCTTTCAGAGGTATAACGACAAAGGAAAAGACTAAATACAAAAAGGTATTGACAAATTGAAATTACAATTCCTCTGTGCTGCTTTTATCCTCAATGAGATCTAGCCACATACATTAAGTTTCAAGTAAATAGCTACTATACTGTTTAGAGATATACTCCTGACAAAATTAAAATCTGAAAAACAAGAAAGGGAAATAACCCAAATTTTAAGTCATGATAATGATTCTTGTGAATTGCATTTCTACTCAATAAGAACTATCTACACACGAATCTTCAAGTTGAAAACGACAATATATTTAGACATATACTAGAAATTATGGTATGAAAAACAGTACCAGGAAATAACTCTTGTCCTATGAACTTCACCTTAATGAGCTCTATGTACCTACAAAGACTTAGGATAAAATCTACAACAATTTCGGTGATGTTCTCGTTTTGAAAATCTGAAAAAAAATCATGGAAAAAAAAGACAAGCAAGGATTATGCTTGATGCTATTGATTGAGTTCAATCAACCCATGAAATTTCTGGTCGATAGCAACTGTACTTTCAGACATATGCTTTGGACAAACGTTCGGTGGACAGAAGGACGGACGGTTGGGTAAATTGACGGACGGACACGTACTTTTAACATACCCACATACACACACAAACGAGTTTTGTTTCGGCGGCGGAAAATAAAATACTCGATCCTATAGCAGATTTACTAAACTCCTAAAATTGCAAGAGACATCGCTTTGATAGGCGACAAAAACCTTATACCTTTAAAGCTTGATTCGAGTTTACGGTCGTGTATCGACCCTTTACTGTTCGTTAGTCTAATCGACATGACTGTAAGCAAGATATAGGTTTACTTCAGAGGAATCGCCCAAGTAAGACATGTTACCATCAGCGGAGTATACTTGTCCCCAAAAAATGCGCTTTTCTCGTCAAATATGTGACTCGACATGAAAAGGATAATATTACAGATGTTAATTAAATAATGGGTCAACCCATCAAATACTTCATTTGGACCGGAAGTAACCTTTGAACTCCAACATTTATGTGAAGCATTTGTGTTCTTTTGGTGAACTAAACCTCGTAACTACAGCTTAAATAAGCTGACCAACAATTTTACTTTCAGTTACATGTTACCGACCATATATTTTGCAAAAGAACGCCATTTAATTTCGAGGTGGAACTTCCTGTTGGAGTTAATGGCCATGGCCTGCGGAGAAAGTGGGCGAGGCAAGCGGAGTCTGTGGATGGGACCACCGGGATCAGTGTGGGACCGACGATCCGTTAATTGAGAAGAGTATCGACTAAGATGTCACTATGAAAAGACTGTGCTGGATGACCGGGGTAAAAACGTTTTACTTTGAGATTTTTGTCTGAATGAAAAATGACTCGAAAGTTCTAAAATCGTATATATTACCTATCTAAATGAACTGTGCTTGGATACGGCTTGGGTCTTCTTGTGTGTAGCTCTTACTTAAACCGAATGGAAATTTCGGCTTGACAATTATTGAAAAGATAATATATTCAAATATGTTTTCTTTATGCACCATGTTCTTTGTGAACTTAAAGTAAAGGATTCGTAACAGTACTATGAAACTACAAATAAGCCAATAAGGCAAAGGAAATGAAAACATCTGCGTAGACAGGAGCCGAGCAAAACCTATTGGCAAATTTATAATTGGCAATAATTCAGATTCGAAATCAATTAACGCTTATAGTAAATTTTAGCAAAAAAAGGGGGAGATAAAATGAAATAAATGGAGTTATTGAAGCTCTTGTGTACTTTTTAAGTCTACACTAAGATTTGTTTAGAATATTTATTTTTTCTAATTCTAAATTTCTAACTTATATCGTCAGGCTTAAAACAATAATTTTCCTTACCGGAGACAGGGATTCTTCTTCTAATAAGTCCAAATATCAGCATCATTGATCACTGTACATCAATGAACTCACCCGAAAACGCTATAAAATGTCATCGATTGTCAGTCCAGTGATATTTTGAAGCTTATGGTTATGTAATTAAAATGTATAAGGGTATAGTTTTATATAGATATATACATGTATATTAATATGTTAGCATACTATCAGACTTTCGTTAAACTTCCCCAGTTGATGCCAGTTAAAGTTCAGTCTCGATCGTAATCCATCTAAAATATGGCGGTATTGCTGGTAGTTCACTTTCAAACTGTGTGACGTCATTTCCTTCACGACACTTCCTTTGACTGAGAACAACTATTATCACAATGGCGCAAAATCCTGCACATCCGATCAATAACATCAAATCATTTTTTGTCAAAAATGGTATTCCTGTTCCAAAAATATCTTCATTTGAATTCATGGATGATGTGTTACTCATATCCTCCTTGTGGAAAAACATGAATCGTCGTTCTAATATAAGCCAACCCGTAATTAAAAGTTCTATATACATAAAGGCAAAGGTCCAAACTTTATTTACTGTTTAATGCTATTGTGATAATTTTATTAGCTTATATTATCGATAGAAAGTCATGCTTTTACTTAAGTCATCCCAACTTTGTCAAAGCCATGCATGTCGGGTTTCTGTGTACACGTATTTGGAAATTGATTTTCTTAATGTGCATTTGATAAATTACATATATATTATGTACAAGTACTTATGTACGCTCAAATACCCATCAGTATTAAGTTTAAAATCATTAGGTTTAGTTTTGCAGAAGTTGAAATATTTCTTGGCAAGGTAATTGTTCTCATAATTTAAAAACCCGATGAACTTCATAATATCTTATTCCATCCATCTGTTACAAATGGGGAAAGTTACTCATAGCTTAAACGAATCTCACATCATAAAGACAACTACATTGTTAAACAAATAAAAAGTTAACCACAAGTTATTTAAAACACTAATAACCCTAAGTCATCATTTTATCACCAAGGTAATCCTCTACAAAGCCCGATTATTCTGTGAATGAAGCAACACTCATAGCTTTGGTTCTTATATCGATTTGTTAGGAACACTAAACTCCGTAAATATACCGTACCTTTTGTTGCACTATTGAGCCCAATTCCGTAATTCTCCCATTCATTAACCCTTGTTATGCTGAAACCGGAATATTCCTATTTGAGCAGGAGGTATAGACAAAGATCAGCCTGCAGCTACGTGCAGTCTGGTCTTAGTCTACACCACCTGCTTGTCCCTTTCTTGCTAGAGTTGGCTACTAATCAGTTTTCAAAATAAATATTGACTAGCAACTCAAGCCTTCGAAGATTTCGGTGCTTTTTAAGTTAAGTGCAATTCTAAACAGGATTTTATTCAGCATGACAAGGATTTAGATACGTGAATAATAAATATGAGGGTGCAAGTGTGATATGAATATCAGCCACAGGAAATGAGGACACTTTGGGACTTCGTAAACGAAATACTTAAAAAAAAAAGGTATGGGGTCCAGCACGTAACATTCGGAGTCGATTTTTCAAATTATGAAAATGTTGTAAGGTAGAATGACTATTCCGAATACCACAAATGATCCTAAAAAAATAAATTGGAAAATATTGTGATGAATGAAGAATTTGCTTGTTACAAGCAATTTCTTCATTTACCATAATGTTTTCTAACCAGAAATTGGAACTAGAGGTGCTTGAGCGCCTGTATCGCTCCACAGGCATGAATGTACTGATTAAGCAATTTTTTCATGAATTCAATATAAACTGATATTAGGAAAATATATCTAATATATATCTTTTAAGTAGTTCTATAGAAGCATTTCAACTTTTAAGTAGTTCTATAGAAGCATTTCAACTTTTTCATTGTTTTTACAAAAGTCAAGTTAATATATGTATAATTAATTCACTGGGGAAGATGAAAAGGTATTAACAAAATAAAAAAAAATCATTTTATACAATATATCAACAAAGCAAAATCATACGAAGGAATCCGACAAACAGTCATCTGAGGAACTTTCCTGTAAAATTTGGTTGAAATCCATCAACAGTCCATTTTCAGTATATACGATATATGGAAAAAAGCCCTGCCCATTTAAGCCATATTTTTCTTACGATCATTATTCTTTTTGATAATATGATACAGAGACTCTAAACGATCAATTTGGTAAAAGTTTGGTTAAAATCAATCCTACTGGATTCCGAGACAAAGAATTTCAAAGCTTTTACCAAATATGGAAATAAGCCCCACCTATTAAAACCATGTTTTTTATTTGATCAGAATTCTCTGAAGGGAATCCGATAAAGGGTCATCCAAGGATCATTTCTGAAATTTGGTTGAAATCCACCTGGTTTCTGAGGAGATGATTTTCAAAGCTTTCACCATATATGGAAATTAGCCCTGTCCATAAAAGCCATATTTTTTATCCTATCAAAATTCTTTAGAATCATTTCTGTAAAATTTGGTTGAAATCCATTAAAAGGTTTCTGAGAAGAAGAATTTTGAAGGTTTTACCTTTTATGGACATTAGCCCCGCCCCTTAAGGCGATGTTTTTCGTCAGATAAAATTTCTTAGAAGGAATCTGATAAAAGGTCAGCCAAGGATAATTTCTGTGAAATTGGTTTAAATCCATTAAACGTTTTCTGAGAAGAAGATTTTTAAAGGTTTAACCATATATTGAAATTAACCCCGCCCATTAAATCCATGTTTTTCATCCGATCAAAATAATTTCAATCATTTCGATAAATGTTCACCCAAAGATCATTTCTGTGAAATTTGGTTGAAATCCATTTGTTGATTTATGAGAAAAAGATTTTCAAATCTTTCACCATATATGGATATTAACCCCGCCCATTAAAGCCTTGTTTTTCATCCGATAAAAATTCTTTGAGGGAATCTGATAGAGGGTCATCCAAGGATCATTTCTGTGAAATTTGGTTTGAATCTGTTCAGTACTTTCTGAGGAGAAGATTTTTAAAGGAAAAATTTACGGACGGACGACTGGACGGACGGACGCACGCACGCACGAAATGGGTTAATCGGGTGTTTGGTACAATTGTCAAAAAGGTATGGCCGATATCATAAAGGCCATACCTTGGATAATAATGCTTGTCTGAAAAATCACCTAGCGGCATGACATTTGACGAATGATAGACTATCTTGTAATCTTGAAGTGATATTTAAAATTATGTTAAAATTCCGGCCTTATCCATGCCTGGCCTGCGTAGATCTGACGGTGTATTTGAAAAGACCAATTTCAGGAACACTGGTTTTCCGATTCCACTTACACGAAAGTACGCATAATTGCCCTATACCTTATCATAGTCATTTAACTTTATTACATGTTCTCTCTTCCAGTTAATTCGTTTTGATCGAATGTTTACACGATTAAATGAAAACCTAGATTAACCACGTTGTCAGACCAATTCACACTATTTCCAATTGGGATGTTAACCCAATATGAATGTCGAAATATTAACTTTATTGAAATTTTCTCTGTATATCGAAATGAGATTCTACTTTACTATGGTTTGTTTTGCTTTTTGTTTGTTTGTTTGTTTTTGAAGACACAACAACAGCTGTTCATAACTCGAGCCAATCTCTTTTTTCTTGATTGTTTTAGAAAGAATCACATAGATATCCAATCCTGAGTGAAAGCGGAATGCAATGAAGTATACATTTCCTACAGTAGAGAAATAGTCAATCTTACAGCCAATCAGAGGGAGGAAGGCAGCTCAAAACCGTTAAAATTAGACTGTTTGCCCTAGTATGAACATTCCACGGCTGCTATCCCTCTTAGGTTTACGATTATCCACCCATTAGTGGGAGACAAATGTCGGAAAGGTTTGTGCCGCCGCCGGGGCTCGAACCCATGATATCCCTTGAGGAAACCCGTGAAGCGATCAGTCTATTGGCCAACTGTCATAATAAGGTTTTTCCAAATGAATGAATTTCATCCATTATCCAAAACGTTCGTCCGTCTACATGAAAGCATATGAAAATACTTAAGAGATGAAGAGAATATTTTTTGTTTTCATGGAGGCATGAACCGAAAAACCTAATCACACTGTATGAATACGCTAAGCAAAAAACATTCTCTTCATTTCTTATAATTTAAAAGCATCAAGCGAAAAAAAGAAAAACTTTACAAATTTTGATACCTTTTTGTATGGGACTATTTTGTGCGGAAGCATACAAAATTGCTGCGTGCTCAAAATTTTGTTCATGGAGGTATGAAATTTTTTTTCGACCAAGCAGTACGCCCATTTTTGATAGACTAAACTAAATTGTTATTGTTATCCCTCGGTAACAATAAACTGACGTCCCGGCGAGACCTAATATCTTGATCGGCAATCAAGCAGCACTTGTATGATCAGACAATCGTGCCGCCGATAATCCCGGCACCCGTCCGAGTAGAAAATATCGGCAGAATAATAAATGGTACATGACAATTGTAAACCGAGTGCTCTCCGGTCTGGCTACTAACGAGCTTCCGTCGATCCGTTAATTTATTTTACCAAACGCGGCTGTCAATCAAGGAATCAACTGACCAATCGAATCATTTATTCAGCACGAACCTGAACTTTAAACTCCGACATAGGCCGCCATTTGTTTTATCCTTTTTTGTTGGTTTAGCGACTTAAACATCGTAATTACAGCTTATTCAAGCTGTAGTTATGACGTTAAGGTCGCAATTCAACCATCCTTCTTATTTGTAACATGCTACTAGCCATCATTTTTTGAATAACGGCGTTAAAATCGAAGCTGAATTTCCTGTCGGAGTCAATTGGCGGGGCCAAAGGAGTAGGTTGGCGGAGTCAGCGATCGATTAGTTGTTAGTTCATTACTAATAATTTTGTGATTTATTTTATCCGGAAACATTGTAACATCGAGGTAGCTATAGAAAAAATGTGCACAGAAATGTTCTACAGCCATTGTATCATTTTGTGTTTTCAAACTAGCTGAATCGCATCATTATAAAAGAAATCAATTTCGAATTCCTTTGTTGTCTTTCTTCTTCTAAATGCAATTTACTGTTTTGCGATTTATGTATAATCGAACCTTTATCGAAGTCGCATTGTTCAGTACATTCGATAAACAGGAATCGTGCGCCAAGCCTTGTCTTTTGTTTGTTTTCAAAAGACTCATAGATGACGAAATGTGGGTCGAAAACAAGTTTTAATGGGTTGTTTTTTAAATGTATATAGCTTTTCAAAATGATAAGCTACAGCCGAAAGCCCTAGGTCATAGGTCAAAATCAAATGATTAAATTCCGGTTATCTCAAGAATAACTCCTACATTTAACGAAGGATTTCAAAATTAATAGGTAATTTTTTTTCTGCGTAATGAGTTAATTGTCATTTGAAACTTTCTTTTAGTTATCATAAAGTTCCAGGTTAAAGGCTAATGTGAAATGTTAAAATTGGTATGAATTTGGGAATTTACGGAGCATTATTGCCTCTTAAAACAAATTTTAGGATATCTTCGAATTCAAGCTCAAAGCTGTTCAAAGGTGAAATCCAAATGTTAAATTCGAGTTTTTCTAGATCATAAAGCTGGCACTAATGGACAGAATTGTTCTATATTATAAGTAATTGTGTTTTAGAAGCCAAGTTTTGATAGTTTTAAGTTCATACAATTAATAAAAATGGTAGAAATTCTAATTTGTTCTTTTAACAACTTTGATAGATTTTCGCCCATGGAACTTCCCTGTCAGTTTTTTTAAAGAAACCTCAATTGGACGAATGGACAGAAGATGGACAATGAGTGATAAAAAATTGAAACTTGAGTACTATGAACAAAAGGAAGGCTACAAAGTAATTAAAAAAAGATTGGCCTACCGTGATTTCTTGAAATTCAAATGATTTTTATAATTATCTTTTTTTCTAGTTTTGACGTGTACCTTACTGTGTACAATAGATCAGTCCAATAAAACGCTATAAAAAGTCAAAGAGAACACTAAAGTCTGGTCCGCTCATATTGCGAGGTCGCTTCTTTTACTGCGCACATTAGAGCCGGTAGCGCGTCAGACTAACTATCTTCAATTACGGGATGTCACGGGTTCGATCCCCGTCCTTTCCGACATTTGTCTCTCACCAATGGGTGAATAATCGTAACCTCAAGTGGGATAGCAGCTGGAGGCTAGGGAAAGATGTAGTGGTAGTACTGGTGTGAGAAATACCAGGAATCCATTGTTAGGTGCTCCAGCCGCCGCGATATGACTGAAATACTGTTAAAAGTTGCGTTAAACCCCATTCAATCAATCATTACTGCACACATTGCATTTAAAAATAAACTTCACTTTGTATTTGGACAGTATCTAAAATGCCAAAGAGTAGTGGCAAAATATTTTTCCAGTTTCTATCGAACTACAATATTCGAAAATATTTTCGAAAAATTGTTGATGATCATGTTTTAGGAGATATTCGCATTACTGAATAATGGGTGTTTTAATTGTTAAGAAGGTTCTTAGCCAATGACTTTCAAAACGCGTTAAAATACAAATCTGGTTGTACTGTTTGGCATGCAAGGTTTAAAATGTTATGAATCGGAGTAAGTTTGTTCCAACCATGATATTTCAAAATCAAAATCTTTGATAAAATTCATGTGATTTGCATAAGGAAAATATTTTAAAGAAAAGCCTAAGCACAAAATCCCCACTTAAACACGCTGTTTTACAATGCAACAAAAGCTTTAATTCATGAATTTAGTCGTATCTTTCCAAGCACGTAATAATATCTCATGGAAATGATGTAACTTAGACCTCACACGGGGATACTTGCTCATCACTAAATGTCAGTTTTTGAAATAATGTCCCAAGACACCAGAAGCTCGCCACGAGAAATAAAATACTGCCCTGTCACTTTAATGGCATAGACCAATCCGTTACCGATATAGTTTCATTTACGAAATGAAACATTAAACTGTCAATTTACGTCATATCCGTCACTGTTGTCTTTTTTTTTTTTTTTTTTTTTGCTAATGCTTTGTTTTCGTTTCTGTTAATTAAGACTTTTTTCGTATTTTAATGAGAACGGAGACTTCCTCCCCGTCGCCTCAGCTGTTCAAAGGTACATAACTCTTATGTAATACTATCAAACCAGTCATGTTACAGATTTATAAATTAGGATATTAAGAATTATACTTTTCGGGTTCTTATTTGTAACCACTTTCACAGAAAGAAAGTGGCGGATCGCGTATGTCAACCAAAGAATCAATCGACCAATCAAAATCATTCACTTAGACCGGGAGAGGATTTTGAACTCCATCAGTGGCCGACTATTATGTGAATATTTTTTTTTTGTTGTTTTTTTGTTTTGTTAGTTTGGAGACAATGACATCGTAATAACAGCTTATTAAAGCTATAGTTACAACGTTAAGTCGTCTAACAACCATTTTATTTTCTATTTTATTTTATTTCGTTATATTTCCTGTCGAATCTCAGTTGGTTTTCCAAGTGATCCGCCAATTTCTTTTTGTCAAAATGTTTGATTCAAGTGTATCTATCCTGAGCAAAATATTAGAATTTGACACATTTGAAGTTTTCCATATTTTTGTTTTCCTGTGTAAAAAAAAAGAGTCTTATCTAGAAAACAGGAGACACATGACTGTATAAATCCTTGAAATCATAAAAGCACAAGCTTTACATTACCGGGTTAACGCAAAAATCGGAAAAAAGCTTTTGAACGTGCATTCCATAAACCTTGCAGTCACTTTGTTAAAAATGTATCTTGACTCAGCGTACAAGCTTAAGCTTAAGATAAATCTCAAATTTAAGGAAATTCCACGGCTCTCATCAATGCGTGGATAATCGTAAACCTAAGTGGGAAAGCATCTGGAGGCTAAGAAAGGATGTAGTGGTAGTACTGGTGCGAGAAATACCAGGAATCCGTTGCTAGCCGCCGCGACATGACTGAAATACTTTTAAAGTGGCGTTAAACCCCATTCAATCAATCAACATCAAACCGGGTCAGTTGCTGACCGGACGAGACCCGAAGCAGCACGAGTGACGTCTTACGGAAAATCTTTAAATAAGCCTGCGATATCTCCGAAACAGACGCCAGCAACCTCCACTAGAGAAATGTTTGGTGGTAAGGTTACAGCCCAAAGTGTAAGGAACCGTCTGCAAGCAGCTAGACTTCGAGCTCGAAAGCTAAATAATGGACCGATTCTTACACTTTATTATAGGCGTAATGGCTAGGCATGGATCACACGGCAACTACGGTAAAATAAAGTAAGGGAACGCGATTGTCTTGAGAGAGGAATCTTGTATACAGCAGGTCTCTAGAACATCATGCTCAAGCATGTGTCAGAGAGGTGGACAGAATTATCGGTGGCAGTTTTATGATATGGGGATGCTTCGTACTCAAGGGTGTTCTCGCCTTGTCTCCCCTTAATGCTGTTCAAGGCTACTTAACCGCTAACCAATACAGGAATCAGATAGTACTAGGCCACACACAGGTTTTCTAACGCAAGAATTTCTGAGAAATACCGGTATTTAAGTCTCAGAGTGGTTTCACGTAGCCCTGGTCCAGATCTCATTGAGCATATCTTGGACGAGCTAGGCTACCGTGTCAGTCAGCAAGTCAGTCTACCTTAGAGGGCCTCTTACGGGGATCTTGAACGTTCCCTTGTTGTTCCAAAGGCACTGTTCGCAAATTATCTAACATCTAGTGGTTTCCGTGGTCGAGAGGTAGAGTGTCGGCTTCCCGATCAAGAGGTCCTGAGTTCAATTCCCGGGAGCGGCTATCGATTTTAGTTGTGTAATTGGCCAACACTTTCGGCGCGAGTACTGGTGCATTTTCCAGAAAACAGAATCGAGAAGGATTAATCTAAGTTGGAAGAACTTGTTTCCTATTCGATGTAAAATAAATAGGTTTAAACCATGTTCTAACATCCATGAGAAGGCACTGTGTTGCTAATAAAGATGCTAGAGGTGAACTTAATCGATATTTAAAACATCAGTATTATCTTTTGATCATCATGTGAATATCATTTTGAGTGTAACATATCTTTTTGAAGTATATCAATATAATACCCTACCCTTCTACAATGACACAAATCGGGAAAGGATGAACTGTCATGAAAAAAGACAACCCCGCCCCCTCCAAAATAACCATCGAAGACTCAAAATTATAAGTGCTTGACATGGACTAAGGGTATCTTTTGTTCAATAACAAAGCCGATCAAGTCGCAATTTGAAAACCAGTGTTATTTTTGTCTATCGTGATATGTAAGGACTTTGTGGGAAATATTAAATTGTATGTAATCGTATTAAGTGATTGGTCGAGACATATATATATATATATATATATATATATATATATATATATATATATATATATATTGCAATAAGAATTATTTATCTAATTTGCGTCTCAAAGCATTTGTCTATATCTAATCTTTCGAGGTTAGATAATCTAATTTTACTTCTTCTGTCAAGATTCAAGGCTCCTGATTACCTGATTTTTTTTTCTATAATTTCATGAACAAAATTTTGAGATCGCGACTATTAATACGTCGTTGTCATTCTAAAACATCGTAAAGATATAATTCGCTTTCCAAGATGCAAACTAAGTTGGAGTTGAACCGGAATTCATTCGATAAATACGTTTTCTGTCGATTACACCGGAAATTGCAATGATGTCACTGATTTCCGCTCGCAATACAGTAGTCATCGCCACCATCCGACGTCTAACAAACCAACAAGATAAATTCCGATGTATCACAGTCAGGCATAGAGAACATATAACATTAAAACAAATTTACAGTGAATTTAGTAGATTTACACTCAGGAAGAATATTGATCTTGAAAATGACATTAACAACAAGTTGAAAAGCAGATAAACCTAGATCAATTTTCCATGAACATCTGTTTAAGAGCCGCTTTAAGCCACATTCAAACAAACTATGAATGGTCATAATTATATACATATGCCACAAGAATTTGGTTAAAGCAAATGTGGACTATGATTGGTATTTCATAGTGAATACACAGTTAGGTAGTAGTACCGTCCTTTGTTCATGATGTCTGCCAAAAGTTATAGTCTACACAAATCCTGTAACGGATTAATCAGAGCAAAATGTCGTACCTACATCTTTATTCTAGCTGTAGTCACGACATTTTACTCTACAACCGACGATAAGTTTTAGAATTTACTGGATGGTCCTTGGTCAATGGTGGTGCGAAGGACTCCTAGTCATGTAGTCCCGAGTTCGATTCCCGAACATATATCCTTTCGGACAATTGTTTCCGAACAATTGGATGATAATCGTAAACCTAAGTGGCTTGAGCAGCTGGACCCTCGGATAGGATTAAATGGTAGCACTGGTGTGAGAAATACCAGGAATCCAGCCAGGGCGATATAACTAAAATACTGTTAAAGGTTGCATTAAACCAATTTCAATGAATAACCAAGATTGGTTCCTTTTCATGACGAGTTACTTCTACAGCAATATCTGTCAGTTTGACTAAGAGTTCTGTGTAACTCTTTTGTTGCGGTGGTGAGGCTCTTAACAGCCATTTACTCAATCATTTAATTAAAGCGGCTCTTTCAAAGATTATGAAAGACAATTTTTGGCTCTAGATTTTTAAATTACTAATTGTAATACTTTCAGAAAATTGGTTAATCTGTTTTTCAATTTGTACTGACAATGACTGTTCAAATCTGTGAAATGAGAGAAGAGAATAAAAAATATTCCAGGTAACTAGATGCAAATTAAGTCAACAAAGTACGATCCGAATCGAACCGGAATACTTATTTGTCGTTTCTATGACGTACCAATTACGTAATTGGCTTGCGCTAGCAATAGAGTCGTTATCGCCATCACCCGAAGACTAACTATCTCGCCCGATCAATTCCGATGTTTCAAAGTAGGTCATAGGGAATACATTACATCAAATTATATTCGACAGTGAATTTAGTAGGTTCGACACGAAGAAAGAATATTTATCATGCAAATGACATGCATTACTATTGTAAAAGCAGATTATTTTTCTAAATCAAATTTTCATGAAAATCTTTTGAAGAGCCGCTTTAACAGTCGAGATCCTGATAGATGAAGCGCCATTTGACATGATATTCGATCAACAGAAGGACATGTATTGTAATTTCCGACAATTGCAACTGCTGACAAACCGCTCCATAGTGGACTATAAAGTCATCCTCATTTCAACCTTTCACAAGGCCGAGTCGAAAGTGAAAGAGATTAAAGAGTGCATATCTTCGGTGGGCGAGATTAATGTTTTATTAAAGCTGCAGTTACGATATTTTGTTCGCAAACCGAAAATATATGTGACCCATCGAGGATAAAGGGACTTTCTAAGAAAATACAACTGACATCTTGCTCGCCCAACGACGTTATGTCAGTTTAAAGAAATAATCACACGTGTTGCTTGTTTGTTCTAGATTTGTGTTGTTTGTTTATTCTATACATAATTGCAATACTTCAAAATTGAGTATTTTCATTGGCCCAAATCGTATCACGTGATCAAATCAATTGCACTTTATACCTCGATAAAAGACAGATCTATTTTCGACAAAAATAGAAACAAAACAAGGTCAGGGATTTCCGATATTGGGAATTCACTTCCAAGAAATACCCAACTTGTTTTGTTACTAGTCATCACCCTTTGAATTTCGATTTCCTCGAATTCCTTTATACTTCAATGGATTTTCAATAAATAGATAAACAAATAGTGTCCTTATAACAATTATAATGTTCGTTTTAAACATGAAGATCTCGATAACTCACCTTTATTAGCCGTAAATCGGAGATGTCGAATCGGCTTCACCACATCAGCATGCATCGTGTCCATGTGGTAGGTTTATATTTCTTGTCTATTACAAAGCATCTATTCATAATTGTAACTGTTATCGACCCAGATATCATAATTTACAGAGTTTAAAGTTAGTATTTGGTCATAATAATTCCAAATAAATCCAACTAATGTTCGAATTTCCATTTCAAAAAACCCAAGCGACAAAATAAAATGTCCGCCGTTACAATGACTCGAGCGATAAACTGTGTCAATGTATCCATACGCCTGTCAAAGAAAAAGTAACTCCGCCCACAGTTCGTTTATTTGTTTTTATTTTCATCTCTCTATCCGTTTCGGATTTGAAAATAGACGTATTGCAATTATATGGGATGAGTGTATTTTTCACTGCGTTTATTGGAGTATAAAGTGCAATTGCCTTAGCACATGGCAAATAACGCCCGTAGGGCGTTATGTTTAAGCCATGTGCTAAGGCAATTGCACTTTATACTCCAATATTTGTTTGTATGATACTGGTTGTTCAATTCTATCAGTTTAAACATGTATGCCATTGAGCAATAAAGACCACAGTTTCTACTTTATAGCGTCGACTTAATTTACTTAAGAGATGAAGAGAATATTTTTGTTTTCATGGAGGTATGAACCGAAAAAAACTAATCACACTGTATGAATACGCGAAGCGGATTCATACATAAGTGTGATTATGTTTTTAGGTTCATACCTATATGAAAACAAAAGATATTCTCTTCATTTCTTATAATTTAATAGCATCAAGCGAAAAATGCAACAACTTTACAAACTTTGATTCCTTTTTGTATGGATATATTTTGAGCGGAAGCATACAAAATGGCTGCGTGCTCAAAATTTTGTTCCTGGAGGTATGAATTAAATTTACGACCAATCAGATCGCTTGTTTTTGATACACGAAACTAAAAATTAAATTATTCAAAATTGAATGGCATGATGTAACACTTTTCTTCAATGATCACACTACTGTCATGACATTGTTTCAGCCTACCTTGACTAAGACGGTGTAGTTCTCTGCCTCTGAAATCGATTTTGAATTAGGTTAGTTAACCTATTACAACAGACCAAAATTTTAGACTAGTCCAACTTGAGAGAAGCTGCAAACAACAATTTCAAGTTGATGGGATTTTAAAATTTTCGTGTTTTTTTTAACAGAAAACATTGTGGATAATGAAGAAATTTCTTGGTTTAAAAGTCTTCAAAAGATGTTTTCTTGATGAGCGTAAAATGGGGGGGGTGTATGGGAATATGTTAAATGTCATTAGCTTATCTCTGTGGTGGGCATTCAGCATCAAATTTGTGCGACTAGTTTCGTTCAGAGTCAGCAATTCCGTGGTACTCATGCACTGTGTCTTCATTTCGAATAGATTTTTTTGACCGTTCGAAAGAAAATTGTGACTCTCGAATTTTAAGATGTTTTGTGTCTTATTCATTTTTGCCCCGCGCGTCGGACTCCTCATCAAGGTTTCCGGGGTTTTTTTATCCTTGGTCGCGGCGAATATCCTTTCCGACATTTGTCTCCCGCCAATGGGTGGAGGATAATCGTAAACCTAGGTAGGATGATCAGCTGGAGGCTCGGAAAGGATGTAATAGTAGTACTGGTGTGAGAAATATCTGGAAACCAAGTGTTAGGTGTTCCAGCCGCCGCGATATGACTGAAATACTGTTTCAATAAAATTCAAAATATGTCACAAGCCCTATTTGAAAAGCTTTGTCAAACAGAAAACGAACATAAATTTCAAAATCATTTATGTAGGCAACATTAGTTAAAACCTGTTCAAAATCGAGGCGGGTGGTGCTCCTGGTCATTGTTTCATGTTATTCATAACACCACTAAAATCATAAAATTTGATTCGAAGTACTAGCATCGATTCCACTTACGCGCACTACTTATCAATTGTCATTCTGCGGAAAACGTATCAACATAACTTTTCAAATCTCGGAGAGAAAACTTGCCGAGAAGGGTGCAGTGTCATGACCCCTGGATAGAGAGCACCAATTGAATAACCCGGCCAAGTCCAAATCGGTTGAGTTAAAAAAAAAACTGACTCAAGGGAGATAAACTTGGTATTACTAGAGGGCTCTTATTTCTACATTTACCAATCTTCTCTTAATCAAAAAATAAACCAGATTAATCATCAATCCAGCAATAAAGATACTAGTTTATAATGTATCATGTATAGAAATGCATATACTTACCAAATAAATTTAAGCACAAAAAATAATAACTAAATGCGTTGCTGTTGTTGTGTTTGTTGTTGTGGTTGTTGTCGTCGTCGTTTTCTTTTCATGGATCGTTTGATTTTGTCAAAATAACAGATGACCATGATAACGGTAATACTGTCATGTTAGCGCTCTAGAACTAGTACGTTTCTTGTAACGATGGCGGATATCATTACTTTCAATTTAATCATAATTTAGTTAATTTAAATGAGGTAGTTAACTGAGCAATCGCGGCTGTCAATCAATATATCGACCAATTAAATAATTCATTTAGCCCGAAATTGAGATTTGAACTCCGATATTGGCCGCCTTCTGTTTGTTTGGCGACTTAAACATCGTAACTACAGCTTTTTCAAGCTGTAGTTCGGCGTTTAGGTCGCCAACCAAATATTATACGTGACATGCCAGTGGCCGTAAATTTTTGCAAAATAACGCCGTTTAGCTTCCAAGCGGGACTTCCTGTAGGAGTCAGTGGGCGTGGCCAAATGAAAAAGTAGGTAGGGCGAGAGATAGGTCAATTGTTAAAGTTATCTAGTATGAAGTGGTTGTTCGAGAGCACTCAAAAATATATGTTTAATTAATATCTGGTGATATCAGGACAAAACGACATCAACAACATCATGATAACAAGAGATTTTTTAAAAAGAAAACAAATTCGAAATCCGCTAATGTTTCAGTTAATTATCGGGTAAGTGATGGTATTTAATTGACATAAAGGATTTGCCTATAAGTTTAAACTTTGACGGGTCGCTGGCACCGCCCTCTGTCTCCAAAACGCAAACCGAGCTCCCGCAGGAAAGACCACTTTAACATTTAAACGGAGTTGTTTTGCAAAATCTATGGCCATTAACATGTAACATTAAAATAAAATGGTTGGTAGGCGACCTAAACGTAGTAACTACAGCTTGAATAATTTGTAGTTCCGACGTTTAAGTCGCCAAACCAACAAAATACTTCCAATAAATGTCGGCCAATTTATGCTTTAAAAGTTCGAAAGTCGAAATGAATAAATCGATTCGTCAGTTCTTTGATTGATTATCGCGATCGTCAATTATTCTTTTTGTTTAATATCTAACAATCAATATTGTATAGGCCTGGTTATATATGTATGCTTATTGTTTGCATTTGATGTGTTGAGAAGTGTCGTATTCTGTAAAATGATAAGGCAAAACGCTGTCCATTTCTGCAAAAATAAAAGAAAAACAATGTTCCCTAAAACAGTCGATATCTTATACTGGAACATGCCAAACTGAATTCTGCTAAAGAATTTAATCTCCTATTTACTTTTACGCTCACTAAGCCTTTATGTCCATTTTGTACTTCGTTATCAAACAAACTCCACTATTTTAAGAAAAATGTTCTCCAATTTAGCTTATTTCAATCCAATTTGTCAACACAAAAATGGTGAAGTTATGTCATCAATGTTATAGTGTCAATCGAAAAATCCATCTCAGAAATGTCCAAATATTACTCCTAATTAGACTGCATTAAGAGGAGTAGGGATGAACCCTTTTGGCCAACCCTTTCCTATGTGCAGAATTTTAAACCTGTCCAAATTCAAAGGTTTTGCAGACGAACATTTTAAAGTGGATTTGATTTGAAAAATGACCATTCAATAGGGTAGAAAATATTGTGACAAAAGACGAAACTGCAATGTTTTCTCAATTACAAAATCACAGAGACGTAAAAAGCAGGAATTAAACGGGAAAGGGTTAAAGCAAAAAAAATAAAAAAAAAAAGAATATCGAATCGGTTTCGACTATTCTTTTAATTAGCTTTTGTTATACTTCCATAAACAGACTTTTGATCACACAACTACTTTGCTTGCGCGCAAAATAGATAAATCAAATACGAAAAATAGTAAATAGTTGCTTTTTTTTCTGTTTTTTTTAGCTAGCGACAGCGCTATGACGGCGGCGTTTTCATTGAGACAGGAACCTAGAACTTTATCAGACTATTGTATGATTCTGCTTCGCTGATCCATTCAATGTGATTAAGTTTGTAGGTTCATGCATCAATGAAAACAAAAAACAAATCGCTTCATTTCTGAAAAAAAAACGTTCTGTTGTATACTCATTTCTTATATTTGGATCCCCATTGTCAAGTGTTAGATCTTCTCATTTTCTTTTCAAATATTTGTTTGCGAAATGATGAATGGTCGTTGTTTTTGACGTTTCACCAGGGTAACCAATTTTCTTGGAGACGCACGTATCCGCTTATTCTATTGTCTAAAAGACAATAATTCCAAGTTTAAATTAACCTGAATTAAAGTAAAATGCTTAGGTAGCGTTTGATAAAGTTGCTTGAGTGAAAATTTGGACATGGATTCATGAACAAAACAGTAAACCCATCCCAATACAATAACGCCTTTTGACCCCCACCCCCACCCCAAGAGAAAAGGCTTTGGAAAATATTATGCACAGTTAAGACATTGCTTGTTATAAGCAATTCCTTCATTATCTACAATATTTTCTACGAAAAAGGACAAAGCTTTTTAAAATTTCACCAAATTCTTTCAATTTGGACCAGTCTGAAATGTTTCCGTCTTGTAATGGGTTTATAGTCAGTCTCAACCCGAGTGCTATTTGGTAGCAGTTTACATATTTTCGCTTGACAACAAGACGATCGGGCGTCCATGAACAAAGGCATGAGTTAAAAGCTTTATTCCGAACGGAACTTATACGAATCATATCTATAAAAATATTAAACCGGTCAATCTAATTTGCCGGACAATATAATTGGTTCAATCAGATCGTACCCTAAGAATTTTTGGTCAGACTTGTCAATCCTCTGCTGTAAAATACCTGCTTATCGTGAACAAGAGATTAAATTATAGCAAAAATATTTCTTTCTATATGCCACATCTTATCTATCTTTATCCTTACTGGGTTTTTGTTGTTGTTGTTGTTGGGTTTTGTTGTTGTTGTTGTTTTTGTTTTTTGGGTTTTTTGGGGGGGGGGGCCTGGGGGTTGGGGGGGGGGTATTTATTTATTCCAAACTGCAAAGCATTATTTTCATATCCAAATTAAAAAAAACATTATCATTCAGTCTTAGAAGGTAGATACTTTCAAAATTGTAAGGGGATTAACGTCTTATGGGTCTTAGAATATTGATCATATATGGAATTTGCATGATATAAAGGTTAAGGCTTTTGAAATATTTCTGTGTTTACTTCAGTCCTGGCTTCAGTATTGATATATTCATTTATTCATGACTATTTTTACTGTACGACAGTTGTACTTTATGACAGTAAATGCTTCGAAAAATAAAAATGAATTGATTGTGGTGAAATTAAATAAAAAGGTCATGTCACAAGAATAAGGGTCGTCTGAGAATACTGTACCAATGGCAATACTTCTGATCCACCAAGGGAAAAGGGTGGCTCCTGATAATTGCTAATAAGTATCGACCCTGGTCAGGTTGCACGGAATACACTAGTAAACAAGTGAGGAAACTTTATGCACTTTGTAAACTTTCTGAATCTAGACCTATCATTCTACCTGACTGTATATATGTTTTCTAGAAATACTGCAACTAGTTTGCCTCTGTAGGGTTGATCTCTATTTCAAATATTTGAATTGTGGGATTCCGGGAGGAAACTACGGACTAATCCCCCGCCCCCTCCGCGCTTACTCTCCTCCGATTTCTTCGTTACCCCGTCTATTGACTCAGACAAGAGGTCCCATTTCAATTTTATATGGCCTAATAAAATTTTATGGTCATTAGCATGTAACAAAATATTAGAATGGTTGGATGGCGACCTAAACGTCGTAACCACAGCTTGAATAAGCTGTTGTTACGACATTTAAGTCGCCAAACCAAACCAACAAAAACAGTTTAATGAAATTGGCGGCCAGTGTTTGAGATAAAAACTCATATCTGTTCTCAATGAATAATTTCATTGGTCTACCGGTTATTTGATTGATAGCCACGATTGGTCAATTTTAGTCTAGTCTTTCAAGGTTCAAGCATTTTGATTTGTGGATTATTTTTACTTTTTTCGTACTTCCAAGAACAAAATTTTGAGCGCGCCTATTCAAAAACTAGTAAATCATTTGTCTTTTCTTGCTTGAATGCACTAGATTATTAGAAATGAAGAGACATTTTTTGTTTCCATTTGGGTATGGACCTAAATCTTAACCACTCTAAAACTTGAATCATCCTCTCTTCATGTCTTAAATGCAACAACTTTGCAGGGAAATTGCATTCAAATATTTCAAATAAAGATGAAGGGAGAGGGCAATAACGTTTTCAAAAGTTTGAGTGTGTACTTGAGTGCGTTTGTTGTCTGTTTTATATTAACTAGTCATATGTTCTTTCATTACAAGGACACTGTATGATCAATCTCTTTGTACACCGTTTCTGTTCATGAGAACACAGAATGTACACAACGCGGAGTAACGCGGAAAGCTTTCGCTCTTTGTCAAATTTGTGAATGTAGAGGGTTTGTTTGTTTGTTTGAATGGGGTTTTACGCCGCTTTCAACAGTCTTTCAGTTATATCGCGGCGGCTTAAGCACCTAACAATGGAATCCTGGTATTTCTCACACCAGTACTACCATTACATCCTTTCCTAGCCTCCAGCTGCCATCCCACATAGATCTACGATTATCGACTCATTGGTGAGAGACAAATAGTCGGAAAGGATGAGTGCCGCCGTAGGGGATCGAACCCGGGACCTCTAGATTGACAGTCCGACGCGCTACCAACTGCGCTATGACGGCGACCGTGAATGTAGAGGGATCGTTGGAGGTCACAAGACAACTATTTGTGAAAGACCAGTCCAGGCTTGTCTGAAATAGACCAGATTTGTTGTTGATGATGAATATGATGTTGTTTTTAGCTCACAGACTATTAAATAGTCTCCTTTTAACTTGTAGATTCACTGTTCAAGATTTTAAAAGCTATAACTTAGATAACAATAATATACCTATCTTTGCCGCAAAACACACTGTGATGTTGTTATGAAGGATACCTTAACCCTTGTCATGCTGAACCCGAAATATTCCGGTTTTGGCAGGAGGTATGGACCAAGATCAGCCTGCACATAAGTGCAGTCTGATCTTGGTCTATACCTCCTGTCTGTACTTTTGCTGCTAGAGTTGTTTATGACATTGATTTCTAAAAGAAACATTGATTTTCAACAAGTTCTATCAGTGCTATCAGTCCTTTGAATTTACAGCAATTGAGGAAGGTAATTTATACAGCATGACAAGGGTTAATTCAACTCTTTCCATGAGCTTAAATTATCATCGATCAATAATCACTCCTTTTTCAATTTTCTTTGTACTAGAGTAGGTAGATCTATAAACATATACAGTCTATTATAGCTCATTATCAACGTGATTTCCAAATATTTAACAAGTTTAAGGTGTATTCAATTAGTTACGTTATCAGGGACACATTAGAAGTGTGGAAGGTGTCGATCCCGATTAGAATATGCACATTGTTCAGGCTGATTAGGGTCTACTTTATACAATTTTGTCAGATTTTCCAAACTGATATTTGCCACGCTAGCTTATCAAAGATATTAACATTATTGAAAGACTTGTCTTGATTTTCCCTTATGTGGATGTAGGAATGACATTTTTCCTTAACATAATTTAACTCGATCTCTTTATCAGAGTTTTCGACAGGTTTGTTTACTAGCGACAATTGTCCAATCGCGGCTGTCAATCAAATGACAACTCGACTAATGAAATTATTCATTCAGTCCTGAAATAAATTTGGAACTTCAACATTGGACGTCATTTTTGTTAGCCTTGTTTGTTGATGTTGCGACTTATACGTGGTAAATACAGCTTATTCAAGATGTAGTTACGACGTTTAGGTCGTCAACCAACTATTCTGCTTTTCTGTTACATGCTACTGGTCATATATTTCGCAAAATAAAGCCGTTTATAATCGCAGCGGAACTTCCTGTGGGAGTCAATGGGCGTAGCTAATGCAGTAAGTGGATGGGGCCAGCGATTTGGTCAATTCTGTTTTACACAACTAGAACTGAATGAAATTTGACTTTAGTCCTACCAGTGCTTGTCTCGCATTTTTCGAATTCTGATCACTTAAGATCATGGCTTCAAACAACTAGTGTGTCCTAACAATGGAAAAAGAGTTGAAAATATTTTTATTCGACAAGAATATTTCAGCAGTCACATAAAGAACGAACTTTGAGCCTCTTCCACTTTTATTTAATCAAAAGTATTTCTTAAAAAGCTATTAATTAATCTTTGCTGTCGAACATTACTTGGTTAGAGTGATAGCCAATAGCGAACGTCCAAATTCCTCATAGAAATCCAATCGCATCAGATAAATAAGACATTCTGCATTCGTTTAGACTTGAGCTTAAAAACGGATCTGCATGATTAGATATGATGCATGCAATCAGACGCTTTTCGAAAACTAAATCTGAACTAAAGAGAAAATATTTAACGAACGATAATGGGCTTTTTCATAGTCTGGTTTTACTTTAAAAAATCGAAATGTTTTCGTAACTTTGTGACAGTGTGTCTCTTCTAAACCCCCTCAAATACTAAAGTATCATCTTCAATTCATAAAGGGCAAAAGACAAGAAAATGCGATGCCCTAAATATTGGATCATTGACAAAAAATCAACAAGAGCACTGGATGTGGACGTCTGACGACCGTTTGTCTCGAACTTGCCGACGAGTAAATGACACGACTCTTTAAAAATAAAATTTACCTATTGATTGCATGAATATCCGTAATGATAGTGAGTGCATATTCTAAATGTTATATGTAATAGCAGAGATATTCGAAAATATCAGCCAAATCAACGACGCAAATGTTAAAGTTATTCAACGGGATATGTTTCTTTTAACTTAAACAAGTTGGACAGACATCAAAAGCTGAGACGACGTTGCATCTTTATTGTCTAAGTTATTTGTTTCTGAAAAAAGGGGTTTTAAAGGGAAGATAATACGGGGCTATTTTTTCACCATGGCATCCCTTTCAATCCAATTTTGAAAAACAATAATTACACACATAGGTGTGTTTGTCGACCAAAGTCTTTCTAGGACGTTTTTGCCATTTGATGAACCCGAGAAAGGTACTTAATGTGCAGTGGATATTTTCGACACATGAAGGAATTGATGAAATTCAAACGGTACTGCGTGACGATAATTAGTAAATTTTGTGTGGTTACTTCGAAATTAACGATGAAAGTTACTAACACTTACCCCTTTCTACATGTCATCGCTTCCTTAACGATCTCAAGTATCGAACAAACTACTGGTACCTCCTTTTAGCGTTACTGCCACCATTTAGAAACCGTGCGTTGTCAAGTCCAGCGAGAATAATATTGTGACCCGATTTTGACCCCTATCGGACTAAAACATTATTGTAAACAGATGTTGTGTCCGGAATACAGATATAGATGCAGTCGTCATTTGAACATTGTTATGTATACAAGGATATCTTAATCACTGGTAAAGAAAACGTATTCGAGTAAAAAACCATTTAAACGAATTTACTGATGGGGATATTGCGCCAGTGAATGTCATTGTGTCGCAATATCCATCTATCTGAAAGGTAAAACAACGCTGATCATCTCAAATACATTTTTGTACGAGCAAAGTTTCCTTTTAATTCGTTTTTAGGTGAAACGCGTAGAATTCCAGCAGCACGAATTCTCATAATTTCCGTTCAAGTGTTTGTTTCAACGATGTCGTATGACACGCAAGCTTTTCCAACTTGAAACGCATTTTGGGCTTTTTAAAGAAGCAATGTATGATACAATTTCCATAACGTTAGTGAGGTTTTGTATGCCTAGACGAATGACGTGTGTATACCGCAGGAAGCTGAATCGAGAGGGTTTTAAGGTTTAAGAGTTTGTATGCAAAAGTAGTAAATAGGACAAAAAGATTGATTGATTGATTGATTGATTGGATGGGGTTTAACGCCACTTTTAACAGTATCTCAGTAATATCGCGGCGGCAAGAGCACCTAACAATGGATTCCTGGTATTTCTCACATTAGTACTACCACTACATCCTTTCCTAGCCTCCAGCTGCTATCCCACTTAGGTGTACGATTATCCACCCATTGGTGAGAGACAAATGTCGGAAAGAATATGTGCCGCCGCCGGGGATTTGGCCGCCGAAGGAAAAAAGAATAACTAAGTGATAATTTACAATAAATTTAAGCAAGGTTGAAAGGTTTTGAGTGCTTATAATGATTTGTTTTTATACTGGATTTGATATAGTGGAGAAGTTTTTCACATACATACAGTGTGTTTTCATTTCATTTTGGAATACTTTTTTATAACATATATTTAAGTTACATAAACAGTCGCTTAAGTCTAACAGAATAAGGAAGTACATGTTTTATGTTTACTGTAAAATATGAAAAAAGAGAACATTGGGCTGAAATTATTTGTTGATGTCTAAACGCGACGGTCCATTCCTGTAATCAACAACAGGAGTACTTTTCGTTCTTTATAATCTTTCAATGTGATTCCAATCCTAACAATATCATTCCTCTCTGATGATATAAGTAAGTAAAATTATTTCGTGAACTAAATGAAGCGTTGTTTCTAATAACCTGAAATCAATTACATTAGATTCGTGATTTTAAAAAATAAGATAATTGTTAAATTATTTAATTTAAGAATATCAATCTACTAAAGTTTGATTGATCGAATGGGGTTTAACGCCACTTTCAACAGTATTTCAGTCATATCGCCGTGGCTCGAGCACCTAACAATGGATTTCTGGAATTTCTCACACCAGTACTACCACTACATCCTTTCCTAGCCTCCAGCTGCTTAGGTTTACGATTATCCACCCATTGATGAGAGACAAATGTCGGAAAGGATATATGCCGCCGCCGGGGCAATGTTATAAAGGACAAAGATGCATGTTTATCACGCATTTTCAAAAGGAAGTAAGAAAACCGCATTCTTGACTTCTGCCTGCCTTAGACTTCAGTTCATATTCCAGATACTAGTACTGCAGTTTTATAACCCCTATGTACGGTGACAATAAATGTACATGTAATTTAAATTTGGTGCCGATATGTGTAATAAATCACTTCCTCCAAACGCAGGTAAGTTTACAACCTAGTCAATATATAACCGAACTAACCTCTGACAACGACGGCAGTTTTCAGGCACATGCCAACCTCGATAGGTAGTTTTATTTGAAATAGAAATGTCATGCATAATTAATCGCAACTTTTAATAACACGACTAATGAACGTTGCTAGACATCAATGATTCAGAAAAATCTGTCAAATAAAGTGAATCCTGTAGCTGTTCATTTACACACATGGTGGTATTAGCTCGATAGATAAAGCTTTTAAAATTTAGCCCCAGCAATTCGAAATGAACCATTGTGATTTTGAAAAAAACTTAGAGGCTTATTCTATTAAATATATGATAGGCACTTTCTTTTGGTTGTTTGTTGTAGTTTCTTTTAATCAGTAGCGCTTACGAAAAGGAAGGCATTTTTAATGTTAGACTAGTAATAATTCATTTACATCCCAATAAAGCTCCAAACTGCCCCAAAGAGAAGATCGTATGATTAGATATTTCGGATGAATACCGCGGATTGATTTCATAATTGATAAACCGTAAATGATGATATTGGCCAAAAACATCACCGTCACTAAGTCCAATAACAATGAGAGTCCGATCGTTTACGCACTCAGGCGGCTCAATAAAAATACTCTTTTTTCTGACAGACTCGTGATTGATATGGTGCTTTGAAGAGTTAATGCATTTGACCATGAATTCAAACCAAATGTGTGCAATATGCAAATAAACGTCCCAACTGACAGTTTAAGTTTAACAGCTCTATGAAAATAAAATTTGTTTGAATTGGGTTTTACGCCGCTTTCAACAATCTTTCAGTTATATCGCGGCGGCTGGAGCACCTAACAATGGAATCCTGGTATTTCTTACACCAGTACTACCATTACATCCTTTCCTAGCCTCCAGCTGCTATCCCACATAAGTCTACGATTATCGACCCATTGGTGAGAGACAAATAGTCGGAAGGATGAGTGCCGCAGTCGGGGATCGAACCCGGGACCTCTAGATTGACAGTCCGACGCGCTACCAACTGCGCTATGACGGCGGCATGAAAATAAAAACAAAACGTTTGAATTTGCAAACATGAAGCAATAAGCATTACAAATAGTACAGGCCAGAGTTGAGTTGAGCTTGATGAGTTGAGATTATAAGTCAAATTTAAGACTCTGCTGATGATTAAGGAAGTCAAAAGTCAGAGCAAAGATGACAGTGCCAATGTATGAGATGTCAAGTAAATGTCAACAGCAAACTGAGTAAAATTCCAAAGTAAATTTTCCTAGGCGATATGAATAAAGAACTATAGACAATGTTTCAGTTTGTAATAAGAACGTAAAAGGTCAGGTAAACCTTATCACAGCTCTTAATAATGAGTGACAGATTTACATCAGATGAGTGCATACATAAAATTGAAGACTCTAGGTTGAAAAAACAGTTGCAAATATCAGCAAGATCAACATTTTTGTACAGAAAGCCAGGATCAAAGGGGCAAGGTTCATGGTATAAATTGAAAGTCTATGAGATGATGATCATTTATATAAACTATGGTGGTATTATGTATAAACACTCAGAAAGTAAAAGAAGTTATAAGTATTTTGTATAAGTTTTTAAACCAGGTCAAAGATCGAGGCCAAGGTCAAAGGCGCAAGGCTAAGATACTCGATGTCAAGTGAAAACTTGTCACAGGTTGAGTATATAAATGAAGAATGATTGTCCTAAATTCAAACTTCAGAAATTGTCATCAATGTTAAAGGCTCTGATTATCGTTTTCAAGTCTGTCAGAGGTCAAGGCCTAGGTCATTAAATGAAAGATTTTCACCAGATGAGTGTTTATAGGAAGTCTAGTGGTCCTAGGTAGAATCATCCAGGTAATATAAGCATGGTTCAAGTTTTTTGTTTAAAAAGGTCTTTTAAGTGAGTCAATGACAATGCCACAATGAGACAAGCCTAAGTACTAGACGCATGATCATTACACTGCGAGTTCTTGCGTGAAATACGAGCAGCCTAGCATGAACAATAATAGAGAAAACTTTAATCAAGTGATACACATAAGCCCATGCAAATGATAAAACATTAGCTCTTCCTAGACATCCGTCTTAGACGTGCTTAAAATAAATAGTTGTAGAAGTTTTTATAGAGCTTTAATTAGTTATAATCAACGTACTGCAGGACCCATCTAGCATAAAGTAACAGGTGCGCAATGTTACTGAGCTGCACCATAGGCGCCGTTGGTAGCGTGTCGGACTGTCAATTTAGATGTCCCGGGTTCGATCCCCGACGGTGGCACTCATCCTTTCCGACTATTTGTCTCTCACCAATGGGTCGATAATCGTAGACCTATGTGGGATAGCAGCTGGAGGCTAGGGAAGGATGTAATGGTAGTACTGGTGTGAGAAATACCAGGATTCCATTGTTAGGTGCTCCTGCCGCCGCGATATAACTGAAAGATTGTTGAAAGCGCCGTAAAACCCCATTCAAAACAAACAAACAAAATGCACCATAGGCAAAAATTTCCTTATAAATTGTGTCCCTTTGAAAGCCGCTAAAAAGGTTTCAGTCGAATATGTACATCGCTTCTGTTGCAAGAAAAACATCGAATTGCCTCTCGTGCAAATGGTGTCATGAACACCCCCATATGAGAATGTCTATTCATCGCTAAAAGTTAGACTAGAAATATAATACCCCGGGAGATTACGACATCATCATAGGAAATAAAATATTCTCTGTCATTTTAATAGCAGAGAGCGACTTGTTGTAGGAATTTTTCATTTCTGGAAATGAAACTATATTTTGTCAATTTGCGTTCCATCATCCACTGTAGACCTTTTAATTTATCATTGGTCTTTAAAGAATAGTTTAATTACTCTTTACAGATATTTAGACCTAGAATGTCTTCCTTTTCGGAGAAGGCTTTTGGCAGAGTTCTTTTCTCCATAAACTCTAGTTGTTAAACGGTACGTAAATAGCCTCATCATAACACCAAACCAATCATGCAATAGAATTCAATATCAAATGTAAAAAATAAAGACTCTAATACTCTCTAGGGAAAGAATTTCTCACCAAAAGGAATCCTAAAATATAATTTCAAATTGTGTTCAGACTCCTCTACCAATAATTTCAGAATAGGTTATAAACCTGATGTAAAGCTTTACCGATTAGAAAAAGAAAAAAAACAAAATTGTTTTATGGTGGCAACACAAATTAACGTTGAAATTTATTCTCGTTTAATGTTCGGCACAGTATTTCATAGCGGACTTGAGAAGGGTCTGTATATTTTTTTTAACGAATATCTCAGGATCCATTTGTCAGCAATGTGTTCCCTGCGAGAGTCATAGAGCCTTTAAGATTTCAATGGTTATACAGCCAGTATTTGCTAATTTAGTACTTCTACATGTCGAAGTATAATTTGTTTTAAGTGATTGTATTTCATTGGCCGTGATGTTACCATTTAGAAATCATATGTTGATAATCTTAGGAATGGTTTGGTTAAAGTCAGACTACCGGTGACAATTGTTCAAAAACAAATTCAGTCATGCCTTAAGTTCCTCTTACATGTCAAATATTAATATGTCAACCATAATTAACGGATCGCTTGCCCCGCCCATTGAGATCCGACAGGAAGTTCCATTTCGATATCAAACGGTGGGGTTATTTGGTTGTTTTTTGTTTGATTGTGTGTGTGTATAATGGCCAATAATATGTAACAAAAAGTAAAATTGTTGGTTGGTGACCCAAAAGGCGATACTACAGTCGGAGCTCATTGAGATCCGACAGGAAGTTCCATTTCGATATCAAACGGTGGGGTTATTTGGTTGTTATTTTGTTTTATTGTGTGTTAGGGTTAGGTAACCTGACCCTGACCAATAATATGTAACAGAAAGTAAAACTGTTGGTTGGCGACCTAAAAGGCGTTACTACAGTCTGAATAAGCTGTAGTTGCAACGCAGAAGTTACCAACCCCCAAAAAAGCTTTATGTAAATGTCGGCCAACTTCGGAGTTCAAAGTTTACTTCCGGTCTAAATTAATGATTTGATTGGTTTAAACCTATTCATTTTACATCGATTGGGAAACAAGTTCTTCCAACTTAGATTAAACCCTCTTCGATCCTGCTTCCTGGAAAATGTACCAGTACTCGCGCCGAAAGTGTGGGCCAATGACAGAACCAAGATCGATAGCCGCTCCCAGTAGTCGAACTCAGGACCCCTTGATCGGGAAGCCGACACTCTACCTCTTGACCACGGACACCTCAATGAATTGTTTTGTCGATTAATTATTTGATTGGCACTAGTGATCCGTCGGTATGTATAGGGTAAGAAGAAAAAACACCGACTCCATTAAAAATACATATATTAACCCTTTCCCGTTTTTGGAAATTTTAGACTAGTCCAAATTGAAAGAGGTTGCACACGACATTGAAAACTGGATGCCATTTGAAAAGAAACCATCCTATGTGGTAGAAAATATTGTGGAAAAAGGAGAAATTGCTTGTTTCAAGCAATTTCTTCTTTTTCCACAATGTTTTCTAGAGTATAAAGTCACAGGAATCTAAAATCCAGTACTTGAACGGGAAAGGGTTAAGGTAGAAAATATCGTCTGTCATTCTTTAACCTCGTAACTGCAGCAACGGTGATATTGTTTAGCCGAGCGATTTTTAATTGCTTGAGTTTTGTCTCAAACTTTTTGTACATCTTTCTTGAAGGAGAAAGATAAAACCTACATCGTACCATGAAACAATAGTTTTCGATTGTGCTAAACAATTTATTTGAAGTCTTTAAAGTGAACAGAAAACAATATCGTCGACATCGAAGGAGGAAAGCCTTTGGTCGAATTCGAGATTATCTAATTATGTTGCTTTCGTCTTAGACCTTCCTGACTCTTTCGGCAAAGTCACCATTACGGTAGGTAGTATGAAATATAGCTACACAGTTCCATATTTTATCTAAATAATCCTATCGATTACTGCAAAAAATAAATAACAATAAGTACATAATTTCTAAACTGCTTACATCAATTTTTCAATGTCATTTTTTAAAATTAAATATGCTTATTAGGTTAGCTCGCCAGAAAGTTCTGTCATGACAAATAAAAAGCAAGTTGTTTATTTCACTAAAACATACACTTTGATATTTGCCTTTCTCTAGGACCACATAATGTCTCTTAAAGTCTCCAGACACAATAATTATAACACTCTCCCCGCAAATGAACAACCTATCACGAGGTCCCTTGGAAAACCCTTGAGGTCTGGTCAAACATTTGTTTTTAAAGACACTGTCTGTATCGTCTCGTTTATTGATGCAGGTGACAGTGTGTTTACCACAGTCAGTAACATAAAGAATGTTTCTATTGCAACTTATTCCTACATACCATGGGCATTCAAACATGTTCTGTCCTTCTGAATTTAATTCAAAAGAACGGACTGGTTCCCCGTCCATTGTTATCATTTTCAGTGCCGGACGGGGTACAGTACACACATAGACTATAATATCTTTATCACAGACAACACCGCGTGTCCAATCATCCACTCTAATACGAGAAGTCAGTTTGAACTTATCTAAATCTAGAATAACTATATCATATCCACACGTTACAACTAAACTATGATTAGAACCTTCACAGAGTGCCCATGGCTTGTTTTGTAACCCAAATATATACCTCGAAAATAGGGATCCATCCCGCACGTCAACAATTTTTAGACTGTCATTGTTATTGTCAACAACAGCCAAATTACCATCTTTTAAAACAGCACAGTCAGTTATCCAACAATCTTGAAAATCTTGTTCAAATTTGACAAGCACATTCTTTACATGACGAAAATTGTTGGAATCTTGTGACGTACTTGGTTGGTCAACTCCTAATTCCTTAACTTGTTTATAAATATCATCCCTGTTAAAATCTTTGTCGGTAAGAACATAAATTCCGTCACATTTACAATGGGATTCAACAACACAAGCACAACAACACACTATCGAATGATTCAGACAAAAATACTTTAAAAATCTGTTTCTATGATACATACATATTGTTGCGTCTGCAAAGATTTTTTGCGTCCTCGGCATTTTGTTTCTATCCAAGAACACATGATTGATAGCACTGTCAGATGAAGTGTGTTTTATAACGCATGCGTCGCAACAAAACAGTTCACAGGATATGCAAAAACAGATTGCATACTCAATGGAATTAGATTCTTTACACAGGTCACAGTAAACCATTAGTCGGTTGTGTTTTGCTCTATTCTTGCTGGAAATGTCTATGTTAACTAAGGACTTTTTGTCTGCAGTATGAAAATCGGCAACATCTATGGTTGGCAAATCTGAACCACATTGTCCTCCATTTTGAACCCCTGAGGCAGACTTATTGTTTCCGCATTTTAAAATTTCCTCTGACTTGATTGGTATGTTTTTATTATGGTTTCCGTATGACGCATTTGGGGAAGAGAATTTGCTATTTGCGACACCCATTCTGAAAATGAAAAAAGTAAAGGTTTATTCAACTCCTACAATCGGTGTTGAATAGAGTAGGATTTAACAATATGAATATATAGATTTACCTGCAAGTCCATTTCATTACATGACCGATTTTATTGTTGTTTTTTTTTAATTTCTGTACATTATGCAATCGTACTACTTTAGGGACTACTTACTAATCTAATTAATCGAAAATAACATAGGGCACTGGACAACAATAGCGGTTTTTTCCTGGAAAAAAAGTTGCTAGGATATCAAGCGCATTATTATAAAGCCGGTATGTTAAAAGGGTCACAAAAAAGGATTTTCTTCGCGAATGATTTTACCATCCCTTACAATGTCTGTCCATTCTCCAACACTTGAAAAAGCCATTAATACCTACGTCTTTCGTCTCTTACCGATAGGCGAGTCACAAGTAGAGCGTCTAGGCCGGTATGGACCGACTTTTTGTGTAAGCAATGGCTAGATATACCAGTAACTGCGATCTAACTGAAATATTTAAACAACAAATACAGTTGAAATTGGCTTTAACCACAAACAATTGAACAACGTAGACTATACAGCCTCTCTTGCCAAAATAAACTGATTTGATTTTTTTCTCTCGTCTATTGTTCGGTTTTATTTTGGAGTCATCTCAGTCAAAGTGTTTCAATATAATCCAAGAAAGAGATTTTCCTCCATACAATAGTCACTTCCTGAGAAATTCAACTTTACCACGAGTGGTTCCTGCTTCATTGGGCTCATTCACGCTATTTCCTTGGATAAAGTATTGAGTAAAAGCATCTAAAATACAATTTTAGCCACAAATGGGGGACTTAGAGTAAAACTGTCGTAAGAGCATATATCTTATAAAGGCACTTAGGATAGGGTTGCTCTAAGTCCACGAAATGTAAAAAGTAAAGTTCTACAGAACTTTCGTCGTTAAGGAAGTTTGCCAGCTTTTTATATAAAAAAAAGACTTGTCAACAACAAAATTGGTGAGGAATACTTCATGGAAATAGGCCTACATTTTACAGTCGATCATACATGACACAGAATACACGCTTTATCATTCTCTGAAAATCATTTGCCTTTTCAAACGGTGAAGGATTGCAATTAAATGGGATAAGTATACTTTTTATCGCGTAAATAACAACCACTTGGGGTCAGGATTTTTAACAACACATTGTTTATTATAAGGGTCAAGGCTAGAAGCTGGAGGGAACGGATGGCTTTACAAGGGCACGGTTTTCCGCCGAAGGATATACCTGACCAATACTACGACCAATACGAATACTAGTGTTCTTGTTAAACGGAAACACATTATCCTTAAAATATGGTAGCCGCGAAAAATTTAGCATATTATTTTGTGACTTTGTTTAATAAATTTTCAAAATTTCCACAATGAAAATGCCTATGGCGTACATTGGAGTATAAATTGCAATGGCCAAGGGCATTGTGATAATGCTATAGTATTTGTAGTTCATACTCTAAAAAAGGACACCCAACAGTGTTGATTAATTAAAACTTAAATTTGTCTTTCGCTTAAGAAATCTAAACGGTTTTTATAAAAACATTTACTATTAGCTCCTACCGGTGAAGCTATATGGGTCTTTAGGTTTGACCTTTGACGTCCGTCAACCTATAAGTTTATCTTGTGCAGAATTGTGTCTGTAAGATATCTCGACTTATGCAAATAAGGTAGGAGAATTACGCGCGCTTAATTGTCCCCTTCAAGTGAAGCCGACTGGGGACTTTAGGTTTGCTTTACGTCCGTTTGTCTGTCCGTACGTCCGTCTATCAGGCCTGTAAATCCGCTTTTGGACTTTTTTCTTGACCCTGGCAGGTATTAAGCTAATTTTTGAAGTGTGAGTCCACAAAAATGAGTTACAGAACAAGTTCGAGTTTCTTTCCGGTCCACTGATTCTTTAGGAAGAAACGGATTCTGGATTAAGAAAATTTTAGTTTTCCGGACTGTTTTTTTTTTTTAACTCTGGCAGGTATTGAGCTGAGCTTGGTATGTAAGTCAACATTAATGAGTTACAGAACAAGTTCTAGTTCCTCTCCTGTCCACTGATTTTGAGGAAGACAAGGATGCTGGACTCTGGAAACTGCTTAACACTGGAATGTATTGAGCATAACAACAAAAAGAGATATCTGATGGATTAAATAAAAAAAATGCACCTTAAGCCAGATACAACACAAGAAACAAGACTTTGAAGAAGCTCCTTCATCGCCACAAAAGATCTCTCTCTCTCTCTCTCTCTCTCTCTCTCTCTCTCTCTCTCTCTCTCTCTCTCTCTCTCTCTCTCTCTCTCTCTCTCTCTTTCTTCTCTCTTCTCTCTCTCTCCCTCCCCCTTTCTCTCATTCTCTCTCTGTCGCTCTCTGTCTCTCTCTCTCTCCCTCTGTCTCTCCCTCCCTCTCTCTTTGTGTGTGTCTCTCTCTTTCTCTCTGTATCTCCTCTCTCCTTCTCTCCCCCCACTCTCTCTCTCTCTCTCTCTGTATATATATATGTATAAACGGTAGGGGACTTCGGACATTTTTTTTCTGTTTAAACGTGGATAAACGCGGTCCGTATGTAGCCATGGTTTCGGCAGCTATCATGGCTCTACTTGTGTATTTTCCTTTTTAATTTTGTACCAATGGCTGACGGACATCCGCGGTCAAACCCACTTCTCTACACGTCAAATAAGCGACCATTATCAATATCCCTTTTAAACCTTTCCTGTACAAACCTGGGAATTTACGTTGCCATGACGTTATACTTGATTAAACATTGTGGAAAAAGGAGAAATTCCTTGTAACAAGCAACTACTTCTTTCTCCAGAATGTTTTCTACCACATAGGACTATTCAATTTCAAATTGCATTCAATTTTAATTGTCATCTAAAACCTCTGTCAATTTCGGCCAGACGAAATTTTCGAAGAAAAAAAAAAAACAAAAAAAAACGAGATAGTGTTTAAAGCAAAAGCTCTTATGAAGTGAAAATATAAAAATTAAAAACACTACTTAATGCTGAGGTATTAGAACTCAATAGAATCGTCTCAACGAGACCATTCTAATGATACCCAGCAACAAGATTTAGTATTTCGCAATCAATCTTTCATTTCTTTCGCCAAAAAGTGTAATAAGCGACCATTCTTATCGTACCTTGGTTGCCTTATTTGTGGTATCCACGTCATTGGCTTATCATGAGACCCAGGATTCGATCACCGATCGCGATAATTCTCCATTTCGTCATTTGTCTCCCACCAATGGAAAATTTACCGTAAACATAAGTTAAATGAGCAGCCTGTTAAAAGTGGCGTTAAATCCCATTCAAACAAACCAAATACATTAGCAATTCAGTCGTTATCGACATTACCCGAAAACTAACGACCACGCCCGATAAATTCCGAAATTACAAAGTAGGGCATAGGGACTTTGACTTGTAGTGAATTTAGTAGATTTAAAGCTAAAAAAGAGTATTTATCATGAATTGATTCAAATGGCTATTGGAAAAACAGATGATTTTCCTATATCAATTTTTTTGTAAGAATCCGTTCAAGAGCCGATTTGATACAAGAGTTACTGTATACAACCCATTCCTTCACAAACCCTCCTTTTTAGGGCTCTCAAGGAAAAAAGCTTTGGAAAACATTGTGGACAATGAAGAAATTGCTTGTAACAAGCAATTTCTTCATTGTCCAAATTATTTTCTACCCTAAAGACAAAGAGTTTTGAAATTCTATCAACTTTAAATTGTCGTCTGATTTTTTTCCCAATTTGGACTAGTCTAAAATTTTGTCGTGTGGGAATGGAATAAACACCCATTCATACCGACGCACATTCCCTTTCTTTGGTTTCTAGTGAATAGATGTTGAGACGATTCTAATGAGTTCTATCAACATAGGATTAAGGGAGAATCTTACAATAATTTATGTATGTTATGTTACAAAAAATTGTATCAGGCGAGCATCCTTTCGAAAGATCCACCACTTTATCATCGTCCATTGAGTGGTCGATTAACCAATTCCCAAACAGCCAAATTTTAGACTGGCCCAAACTGAAAGAAGTTGCAGACGACAATATAAAGTTGATGAAATTTTGGATTTTTCAACTTTCTGGGTAAAAAACATCGTGGAAAATGAAGAAATTGCTTATTATAAGCAATTTCTTCATTTTCCACAATGTTTTTCATAGCTTTTTTCCCTGACGCGTCCAAAAGCGTCACTGAGTGGGAATGGGTTAACACAAGTTTAACAGTACTATAATTACTAATTTTCGGAATGGTTCCTGATGATTGGTCGCGACAATGTCACGATTTAAAAGCTATTTTTTCGGTCAAAAGCAATCAATTGTAAGTTTTATGCGACTTTCAATACTTTCCTGCACACTTCCTTGTTTTTACGTCCCTATGATTTCATACTTGAGCAAATATTGTGGGAAAAGAGGAAATTGCTTGTAACAAGCAATTCCTTCTTTTCCCCACAATATTTTCCAATGTGTGGGTCGGTTACTTTCAAACTGCACCACATTTAATTGTCTCCTTCAGCTTTTTTTTTCAAATTGGACTAGTCTAAAATTTTGAAAAACGGGAAAGGGTTAAAAGAAATAGACTGCTCCGACAGCCATTTGATATATGATGTAAAATAAAGAAACTGATTGTAACAAGCGATTTCCTCATTTTACAAGTTTTTCATGTGTGTGTGTTTTTTTGTTTGTTTTTTTTTTGGGGGGGGGGGGGGTTATGGTTCGTCTATCCAGAAAAAAGTAAAAAATCTAAAACTTCAACTTTAAATTGACATCTGCACCTCCTTTCAGTTTGGACCAGTCTAAACTTTTGCTATCTGGTATAGGGTTAAACCTCTCGTCGTCATCGATCTACGATCATTATCCTATACTTATTCAAAAAGGTATTTGAATTTTATTTTCATAATTTATGTTCAGACCTAACAATTCGGTTCGCCGATAAATATGTTTCGTTCAATCAAAGTGTACTGCTATGAATTTAAATTAGACTTGTATTTCCTTCACTCTACAATATCTGTTTATCGAGACCTCGAGATGGTGTAATGTAACATGCGGGGTTTACCACAAAAAATTCCCCTCTCCTCTCTCTCTCTCTCACTCTCTCTCTGTCGTTTTTCTTTCTCTCTCTCTTTCTCTCTCTCTGTTGTTATCTCTCTCTCTCTGTTGCTTGCTCTTTCTCTCTCTCTCGCTCGCTAACTCTAACTCTGTCTCTCTCTGTGTCTCTCTCTGTCTCTCTCTCTCTCTCTGTCTCTGTCTGTCTCTCTCTCTCTCTGTCTCTCTCTGTCTCTCTCTCTGTCTCTCTCTTCCTCTCTCTCTGTCTCTCTGTCTCTCTCTGTCTGTCTCTCTGTCTTTCTGTCTTTCTGTCTGTCTGTCTCTCTCTCTCTCTCTGTCTCTCTCTCCTTCTCTCTCTCTCTGTCTCTCTCTCTCTGTCTCTCTCTGTCTCTCTCTGTCTCTCTGTGTCTGTCTGTCTGTCTCTCTCTCTCTCTCTCTCTCTCTCTCTCTCTCTGTGTGCTTCCCTCTGTGTCGCTATCTCGCTGTTTCTGTCTGCCTGGCTGTGTCTCGCTTTCCTTCATTTTCTCTTTTTGTTCTCTTTCGCTCTTTTAATGCGTGCGTGCTTGTTTTTTTTCAAATATCGCGAAAGTAACTTGTTTTCGTCTACAACCGCTCTCATACTGAGTTAAGCATTGATGACTTCTGACCTCGAGAATTAGTTTTCCTTAACGTAGATACCGATCTGAAAAGAAATCAAGTCACGATTTTATTGATCTTTTTTTTTTTTTTTTTAATCTATTTGTTAGGAATGTTTTCCTCTGCATGTCCTTACATGGGCAATTATCGATTAAACACAACCCTCGCAGTGTGACCAAAGTACATACTTATCTCATATTCACTTGGTTTATTCTAGCTTAACCCGTTCCCCACAACGAAGTTTTAGACCGGTCCAAATTCAAAGGAGTTGCAGGCGACAAATTGAAATTTATAATTTTCAGATATTTTCTTCAATTTTCTGGATAGAAACCATTGTGGAAATTGAATAAATTGCTTTGACAAGCAATTTATTCATTTTCTACAGTGTTTTGCCTAGTTTTATTCTTGAGGTGCATAAAGAGCATGGATGTGTTGGAATGGGTTAAAAGGTAATCTAATAGCAAATTTGTTCAAAATGTCCATAAGGAGAAAGGTTCAACTTGCTAAATTATTAAATGTCACCCTTTACATCGAACCTTGGCATATTCAATAATCTATGACACCATATCAAATATCTATTTTTATAGCCATAAATGCTTTCTGAATTTGATGTCAATGTTGTGATAACTTATTACTTGCGTCACAAGAAAACGGACTTCGAAAAATTTCTGTTAAATCATTACCACACAATCACGCATTTGGACGCCCCCTCCAAGTAAAAATGTTTGTGATAAGCAATTTCTCAATTATCCATAATGTCTGCTACCCAAAGAGAAATAAATAATAAATGAATAAATCAAATTTCATAAAATAAAAATTGCATTCTGCTACTTGTTTCGATTCTGTCTACAATTTTGTCGTCTGGTAATTTGTTAATTGATTGATTAATTGGATGAGGTCTAAGGCCACTTTTAACAGTATTTCAGTCATGACTACCTAAGAATGGATTCCTGTTATTTCTCGCACCAGTACCACCGTTAAATCCTTTCCGAGCCTCCAGCTGCTATCCCACTTAAGTTTACGATTATCCACCTATTGGTTAGAGACAAATGTCGGAGAGAATATGTGCCGCCGCCGGGGACGAAAACCATGTCATCCCATGATTGAAGATTAGGAATCTGGTGCAGTACCGATTGCGCTATGACAGCGGCGTGTAATGGATTAACCTTGTTGCAAATAATTCGCCAAGCGAAAGTGGGCCTACCGGAATATGTGAAAAGTATTGTTCCTAGTCAGGCTGCACTTAGGCTGACAAGAGTCAATACTTATCGCAATTCATAGACTTCCTTAATCTTGAATGAACAGATCCCTAGACCCGCCCACTGAATTCCAACAGGAAGTCCAATTTCAATATTGAACGGCGTTATTTTACAAAATTTATGGTAGGTCACAGAAAAATTTTATCGGTTGGTTAGTCACCTAAAAAATTGTTGTGAAATTAAATGAAATAAATGCCCACAATAATTAGTAAAATAGCAGAAATACCATTTGAAGAACTGTTTTGCTGTTCAGTATTTAAAGGTCACGTATCCATCTATATCCGATATTCCGTACAGAATCTTTTCGGCCATTCTTTGCGCCGCCATAGCGCAGTCGGTAGCGCGTCAGAATCATAATCTTCAAACATGGGATGTCATGGGTTCGATCCCGGCGGTGGCACATATTCTTTCCGACATTTGTCTCTCACCAATGGGTGGATAATCGTAAACCTAAGTGGGATAGCAGCTAGAGGCTAGGAAAGGATGTAATGTTGGTTCTGGTGTAAGAAATACCAGGAATCCATTGTTGGGGGCTCCAGCCACCACGACATGACTGAAATACTGTTAAAAGCTGCTTTAAACCCCATTCAATCAAAACCGTTCTTTGCAGAGTCCTTTGTATACACCGTTTGTGTTCATTATCATTTGATAGTATAAAAACAGCGTCAAGAACGCCCGTTCATTCCGATGTTATGAAGTAGATCATTTTCCAATGGACCCTGGCCGTTTTTAACACTTGTTATGCTGAACCCGGAATATTCCAGTTTAGGTAGGAGGTAAAGACAAAGATCAGACTGCACATAGGTGCAGTCTGATCTTAGTCTTCACTTCCTGTCTATCTATTTCAAACCAGAATTGTTGATGTTATAAATTTGCAGAAGAAGTATTGATAATCAAACAATAAGTACTTGAAGTGCTTTCAGCACTTTAATTTTAATGTAATTCTGAAAAAAGATTTTATTCAGCATCAAGATTAAGATATCATGGAAATATTTCAGTGAACCTACAAATTCAGGCCTCAGCAAACAAAACATGCGAAATAGGGCCCCCATCTTTGGGTCTCGAAATATTTACCCCGGAAAGATAGTGCTTAACCCATTCCAACTCAAGCCCTCATTTTTACGCCCCTCAAGAAAAATACTTTGGAAAACATTGTGGAAAATGAAGAAATTGCTTGTATCAAGCAATTTCTTCATTTTCCACAATGTTTTCTGTTCAAAAAGACAAAGAAATTCTAAATTCCATCAACTTTAAATTGTCGTCTGAAGCTTCTATCAATTTGGACCAGTCTAAAATTTTGTTGTGTGGGAATGGGTTAAGGTTTAAAAAGATGGAAACCACTCTTGGTTGATTTTATGAATAAGGGGCAATCTTTATACATCATGGCACTATATATATGTATATTCTAATCTATTTACCAGGGTGGTCCGCCCTAGACCCACTTTTCTAGACCCACCAAATAGCCTCTTTTCCGAGAATGAATACCATATGAAAGATTTTAAAAGTAATACTATTTCTTAGATTTCGATACTAGCCCAACGAAAAAATACGATAAACCCGTGGTGATGAAAACGAAATACCTTGTTGAAATATGGTTCGAATGGATTCTGAAATACCAATAATCAATAAATACTCATTTTCTACATTCTTTTACCAGTAGATATATACTGGTAAAAGAATGTAGAAAATGATTTATTTATGTTAACGAACAGTATATTGTAAATCATTTTCACCGTTATTTCTAACCTTTAAGTTTTAGGTATAAAGTAATCACTCAAGAAACGGTAAAAAAAATGGTCGCTAAAAAGAATGATCGCTTAATACACTTTTTTTTTTCAAAAGAAATGAACGATTGACTCGATTGCATGCGTTAATTATTTTTGAATTATCGTTTAATCCTATGTTGTTTGGACTCATTAGAATCGTCTCATTGAGACATAGGATTTAGTTATGATTTTACAAAATACCGTAACTTTTTAAGAACTTTTGCTCTTTTGATTTTATAAAAGGGGATTTCATTTATGGTCGCTTAATGGACGTGGTCGGTTCATAGTGGTCGTCGGAGCAAGATCGACTGTACTGTTATTTTCTATGTAATCAGTAACACGAAAAAGGGTGAACTGGAGGTGCTAAATGTGATCCGTAGATTTTATGTTTGACACCGGCTATCCGTACGTTCTTGTTGTTGAAAAAAGGGGTTGGTGCAAGGCTACTTGAGAGAAAAAAATAGACAGATAAACAGACAAGCGGAGAGAAAGACAGAAACAAAAGGTACCTTTTACAGATATTAGACCTAGTTTAATTTTTTCGTCATCTGCCAATCATGATTCTGCAAAAAAAAAAAAAAAAAAAAAAATACGTAACCTATCACACTTTAACCCATTTCGAGGTGATAAAATTTTAGACCAGTCCAAATTCAAACAAGGTGCGGTGTAAACAACATTTTTTTTTGTCAATGAAATTGAAAAACTAATTCTCTTTTGGGATAGAAAGCATTCCGGATAATGAAGAAATTGCCTGTTTCAAGCATTTTCTTCATTTCCCATATCTTTTTCAAAGTTTTTTGTTGTTGTTGTTCTTGAGGGGCGTAAATTAATGAATTGTGTGGGAATAGTTAAATGACCATCTTGGAGGAGTGAACAGAGCAAACGTGAATGTGCAGACTAACCAGGGTCGACATTTTGACTTTAAGCAGTTATGAGGGCCAATCATAATTTTTATGAAGTACATGTATTTTCACGAATTAGATACGCATGACCTGGTGAGCCTTAATACAGTACCGATGTGTATGACACAGAAACTGCATTGTGACGTCAATCATAATTGCGTCATTGTTGTTTAATAACGTCACGGGAAGGGTTTAAACGGCTTACGTTAAAGAATGATTACAATCTTATTAAAATCAGATCCATCTTACTACACTTTTGCTACGTCCCTGCGTAACGGAGAGATAGCGTAGTGGTTTCGTAGAGGTGATTTTAATGAGATTGAGAATGATAAGTAACTCAGAATTTCTAATGAAGTAATGTAAGAGAAAAAGATAGAGTTTATCATAATACTGTTGTCTATCCATAAAAAATCATGGTGTCCCGGGTTCGATCGCGTCAAATATCGTCTCTGACATTTGTCTCCCACCAATCGGTGGATAATCGTAATTCTAAGTGGGATGAGCAGCTGGAGGCTCGGAAAGGATGGACTGGTAGTATTGATGTCAGAAATACCAGGTATCCATGGTTAGGTGCTCCAGTCGCCGCAATATGACTGATATACTGTTATAAATGGAGTTAAACACCATTCAAACAAACAAACTATCCACATGTGCTTTTTCTCAATAGAAAACTCCGTTTAACAAGCTAAAATTCAATCGCAGATGAAAGTCTTAAAGCAGTAAGCTTAGGAGTGAAACCAGTGGAAACGGTTGTGAAGTAATCATGAAACTATCTCAAGTGTGTTTTCGTATTTCAAGTGCTTCTATTTTTCGTGCAGCACAACTTAGGCCAACATACCTAGTAAGCTTGGAATGAATGAGTGCACGTTCCCTTACTTAAAATCAATAGGCAGTTATGCTAGAAAAATGTTGTGAATTTGTGTTAACAGGACGGCGAAGATGTTGCATCATTTCAACCCTTTACAAGACTACCAAAATTTTAAAACTGGTTCGAATCAAAAGAAGTCGCAGACGACATTTCAAATTGCACTCAATGTCAATTGTCATCATCAACAATTAGATGATGCCGAAATTTTGGAACACAGGAAAGGGTTAAGGAAACCCTTCTAAACGAAGTTGGGGTTTGGAAAAACCTACATTTTGCTCACTACACAATGGTCTGATAGTCAGCTGTTTCTGTAGAGTTGGTAAAAATTTTCAGGATAAATTAAGAAAATATCTTGTTAACTAAATATTAATCATACATTTTTCCCCTTTTCGCCAAGTCTACATAAAAAGTTTAAAAGAGTTTTAAGATTATGTTTTTGTATGTGACAGGTCACAACTGACCGATCGCTAGCCACGCCCACTGATTTCGCTGGCCACGCCCACTGATTTCGCTGGCCACGCCCACTGAGCTGCAACAGGAAGTTCTACTTCGGTAATAAAACGGTCGGTAACATGCAATAAAAAGTATTTTGGTTCGTTGACTATCTAAACGTCGTAACTATAGCTTGAATAAACTGTAGTTACAACATTTATGTCGTAAAACCAACAAAAATGCATAATGTAAATGTCGGCCAATATCGAAGTTAATAATTCACTTTCGTTCTAAATGAATCATTGGATAAGTCGAGTGATACTTGATTGACAGCCACGAGTTACCTAACGTTAAACAGGCCAATACATTAAACCTTTCCGTACAACCCCTTGTTTGACGTGCATGTGATGTTATCCTTAAAAATATTGTGGAGAAAAGAAGAAGTTTGTTTTAATAAGCAATTTCTCTTTTCCCACTTTTTTTTCTAACCTGGAGGCTGGTTACTTTACAATTTGCACCCACCTTTAATTGTCGTCTGCAACTTCTTCAAAATTGGACCAGTCCAAAATTAAGAATAGATATGATACTTAAAGTGTTTTGAACGGACAACCAATCTATCAGATCGCGTCAACGTTTCTGTTAAATGAACTATCGCGTAAACGTTTCCGTTAAATGAACTATCGCGTCAATGTTTCTGTTAAATGAACTATCGCATCAACGTTTCTGTTAGTTGAACTATCCCCATCCAAATAGAAGTTAACTCGTTCCCATACAATGACGCTTATAAACGCCCTCTTTGGAAAGCATTGTCGAAAATGAAGAAATTGCATGTTTCAAGCAATTTCATCATTATCCACAATGTTTTTCACCCCAAAAGATAAATATTTTAAAGATTTCATTAACTTAGAATCGTTGTCTGCAACTTCATTGAGTTTGGACAGGTCAAAAATTCCATCGTGTGTTAATGGATTAAGATTGGTTTATTGCCAATTTCAGTAAACAGTCAAACCTTCTTTAATGACCGTCTGATTTATGGAGGCCTCGTACAAATTTCCTCATTGACTGTTTAAATCCTTTCCCGTTTTTGGAAAATTTAGACTGGTCTAAATTCAAAGAGTTTGCAGACGACAATGACAACTTGATGCAATTTGAAATGAAACCATCCTATGTGGTAGAAAATATTGTGGGAAAAGAAGAAATTGCTTGTCACAAGCAATTTCTTCTTTTTCCACAATGTTTTCCCAAGTATAAAATCACAGCAACGTAAAATCCCGTGTTTGTACAGGAAAGGGTTAAGTGACTAACTGCCTCACTCAACTTACGACTTTTAGCGATGACTTAGGACAAACTCATCAAAAGTAAAGACTTAATTGGCTGTTTTAAGTGACTAACTACCTCACTCTACTTACAAAATAACGGTGGTTTAGAGCAAACTCACCAAAAGTTTCAGTACATAGTATAGACACTTATGATGATTTTTCACTAAGCCATCGAAATAATTTTTTCGAAAATGTGTCAGCGACTGAACTTTTTTACGTTTTCTCCTTTGGACGACATGTTTACAAGGAACCTTAAGTGAAAGTTTCTAAAAAATAAGAAAGGAACAAGGGGATTCAAACTAAATTTAGTGACATCGGAATAGTTTATCAGAGAATTTTTTCTTGCAATATTTTGTAGGCCACGCTTTTTTTCTGAAAAAAAGTTTTTTTATGCCGAGAAAGAACAAATGATTATGGAAATGGGTGCGAAACTTTCCCACAAAATAACTCAACAATGAAAATATTTGCATCACGCCATAACTCTTCAACAATCCCGCTTTTTTAGAACCCCCAAAGAAAAAAAAACGTTGGAAAACATTGCGGAAAATGAAGAAATTATTGGTTACAAGCAATTTCTTCATTTTTCACAATGTTCTCTACACCCAGGACAAAGATTTTAAAAAATCACCAACTAAAATCGGTCGTCTACAACTACTTTCAATTCGGATCAGTTTAAAAAATATGTCGTCTGGTAATTGGTTAAGTGCAAAAAATATTGTGGATGGTCAGATATCACTGACTGTACAGGCTAAATTAACCTTTTCTCTTTTCGACGATATTCTTATGGCGTAGAAGTCATTCTACCTTACAAGGTTTGGGTCTTCTATACATCAATTCTGGTTGACCTATGCGGGGATATCTCAAACATTTATACCAAGTTTCAGGACGGTCAAATTCGACGTAAAGAACAAAACTACAGTCACAAAGCCATTACATATCGGATGATACGTGTGTTTTAGCCCACTGCCAGACGACAAAATTGTATACTGGTCCAAATTGAAGGAAGTTGCAGACGACAATTTTAAGTTGATTTGATTTAAAAATTCTTTATCTTTCTTGGTAGAAAACATAGTGGGAAATCAACGGATCTTGCTCGAGCGACCACTTCTATTAAGCGACCACGTCCATTAAGAGACCATAATCCTTTTTTAAAATCAAAATCTCTTAGGAAGAGAAGGCCTTTTGTTAAAAAGTAAAGTCACGACTAAATCCTATGTTGTTGGTACTCATTAGAATCGTCTCATCGAGACGATTCTAATGAGTCACAACAACATAGGATTAAGCGAGAATTCTGTAATAATTTATTTTTGCAGTCAAGTCCATACTTCATACCTTTGGCAAATCAAAGTACTGTAAGCTACCAAAGCATGGTTTTGTTTAGTATTTTTCTTTGTCAAAGGTTATCAAATACATAAAGGAGGTAAAAGCAATTCAGGAGTTAACCTATTACAACATGACAAAATCTTGGACTGTTTCAAATTGAAAGAAGCTGTATACAATAATTTCAAGTTGGTGGAACTTAGAAAATCTTTCCCTTGCAGGGTAGAAAACATTGAGGGCAATGATGAAATAGCTTGTGACAAGCAATTCATTATTGTCCACAATGTTTCCCAAAGTTTTTTCCTTGAGATGCTTAAAAAGCGGGATTGGGTCGGAATTGGTTAAATAGCATGCTTTTGAGAGAGTTCTCTACAATTTGAAAAGAGTTTGCAATATTTCTGAAATACTAAGGACTACTTCTTATGGCGTAGGCATTCAATGGATTAAATGGTTAAGCCTCTAGTGGCAGATTGCACTCGTTGAACTCGAAGAAGACCTCAGAATGTTTGTCTGTTAACTTAAGCTATCACAGCTGACAGTTTGCTAGCTATAAAATGTACTAAGCGACCATCCTCTCCATCGACTATTTTTTTGGTCCTCCCTTGAGTGGTCGCTTAAAACAAGGCTTTTTGTAAATACATTTCTTGTCCCATACAATTTCTTCATATTCCACAATATTTTTTCTGTAGAGTCATCAAAAGGCGGGACAGTGTGGGATTGGGTTAAATATATACAAGTACACACTCCCGTTCGCGCTTTGGCTATTAGCAATCGAAATATTAACCTTATTTCAATTTTTGATAAGAACCATGTGGGTGTCGCTAACCCCAGTGGGACTGTCTGATAATCACAGAGTAAAGAAAAACGTATGTTATTACACAGAGAATCTCCCCACTTACAAATATTTTAGTTGATAGTAACTAATATCTGAGAATTCCATAGAGCAATTGGTAGTTCATTCGAAACTCAATGTGAAGGTACAGGATTCGATTCCAGGTCGCGGCAAATGTCCTTTCCGACATTTGCTACCCATAAATGGGTGGATACTCGTAAAAATAAATAGGACCATCAGATGGGATCTCGGAAAGGATGTAGTGGTAGTACTGTTGTGAGAAATATCAGGAATCCATGGTTAGGTGCTCCATCCGCCTTGATATGACTGAAATACTACTCAAACAGTACGTAATCCAGAGTAATGTTGTTGTTTTTGTGTGTTTTTTTTTTTGGGGGGGGGGGTAATTTTGAACTTTTACTGAGAGCGATCTATCTACACGCTCATTTTATCTTGACGGTTAGTGTATTTTCTTCGGCAAACTCCGTCCAAATTTAAGTCAGAAAACAACAAAGATAAAAAACTGAAAAAATAACCATGTCAGAGTTTCGGTTCTTGTGCACTACTCCTTTTTACTGAAATACGATGAAATTTGAAATTGATAGCTAGATACTACAAATGCAAAATTCGGATCATAAAACTACAAAAATGGCATAACGAGAGCAAAAAGCTAGCAAGTTAATGTCGGTGCGTTTGCAAAATGTCGTAACAACAGCTTTTATAAAAGCTGTAGTTACAACATTTTGTTCGCGCACCGACGTAATGTGGGTTTTGCATATCACGTCTCCGCCTTGATGTCTCTGAATCTATGAAGTTTTCGTTTGATATATTCAATACTTTCACAGATATCTTCCGGAGGGACTGGCGGAAGAACAGAAGTACACTCGTACAGATTGACATACACGAACTATACGCCTATTCCCTTCGACAAAGTTTTGGGGATATAAAATCATGAAAATAGTCGAAAAGAAATTATCTTTATTTTCTTTCTCTCGACACCACGCTTGCTATTTATACATACACAACTATACGGAATAAAATGCGCTCCATTACGGTCAAAATGATCGTATAGACGATGCTGAACATTTATCTTTCATGCTACAAAATTCTACATACCGAAGTTTTTAACCGTTATTAGCCAGGTATAACGTTCACTGTAAATACACAGATTTCAATTGATTTTCGGTGATCGGTGTTCAAAATGTCTATTCAAAAGTGGGAGAAACTTGGTATTGAACTCTCGTTACGCTTCAAGGCTGTCCCGGGTAGAGTAGAAGCTATCGATTATAAAAATAAAAAAAGGATATAGTTGATACGAACGTGTTGATCCTTCGCAAGCATGATCTATTAAAGAAAGTTGGAATTAATCAATCGAATCTGTCAACCACTTACTGCTGATCAATCATATCATTCATTCTTTTAGGTCGCCAACCAACTATTCTACTTTTTTGTTACATGCTACTGGCCATATATTTTGCAAAATAACGCAGATTAAGTCAAAGCGGAACTTTCTGGTGGAGTTAATGGGCAGGGCGACAGGAGTGTGTGGGCAGGGCAGATATGGAAACTGAAGTGAAAACGAAATGAAAACGGATTCAATTCGGTTCTTGTGGTTATGTTAAAGCTAAAGTTATTTCTTAGACAAGATATGATGAATTGTTTGCCCAACCGTTGTGATTTGTGTACTGCGATTTATGCAACGCATATATTTCTTACGTCGCGGTACTGGTGTGAGAAATACCAGGAATCGATTGTAAGGTGCTCCAGCCGCCGCGAAATAACTGAAAGATTGTTGAAAGCGGCGTAAAGCTCCATTCAAACAAACAAATCATATAGACCGCAAGTGAACTTTGAACTCCTGCAAAACTATGTTATGCATTTTCGTTGATGTTGCGACTTAGACGTCCAAGCTGCAGTTATACAATTAAATCAATAACGCCGTCTTACCCATTCCCACACAATCCCACCCTACGCGTCTAGAGAAAAAAATGTTGGAAAGCATTGTTGAAAAAGAAAGAAATTGCTTGTATCAAGCAATTGCTTCATTATTCACAATGTTTTCTACCCAAAATGGGGAAAAATTCAAAGTTTCATTAACTTTAAATTGTCGTCAGCAGCTTCTTTCAATTTGAACAAATCTGAAACTTTGTCATTTAATACCTAAGTAGAACTTCCTGTTGGAGCTCAGTGGGCGGGGTCAGCGATCAGTCTAATCGATCGTCGCCTTATGAGATTTGCATAATTCGGTGTAAACCGAAACAATACAAATGACGTTTGAATCCTAAGCTCGACCGATCATGAAAATATGGGACTCACAGACGACAATGGACCTTTAAAGACGAGCCAAAAAGCAAAGACCCAGATCATATTGCACAAATTGCTCTGGGTGACCAGTGTCGTTACCTTTCATTTTTTGAAGATATTTGGCGAATCTAGAATGATCATTCTCCTTTACTATATGACTATTTTATGATTTCGACCTAAAATTGACCTCTGCTCGGTCGAATTTATATTGGCGGATAGCGTTTTTCAATCATTGGATCAATCGTCCAATCAAACCATTCATTTTGACCGGAAGTGAACTTTGAACTCTGACATTGGTCGAGATTTATGTGAGCGCTCATTGTTTGTTTGACGACCCAGACGTCGTAATATAGCTTATTAAAGCTGTAGTTATGACGTTTACGTCGACAACCAATCATTTTACCCTTTTGTTTTATGTTACTGACTATGAATTTTGTAAGATAACGCCGTTTTATATCGAAATTGATTTACTAATGGGGCGGGACTAGCCGACCTCAAATACGAGTTTGTTTGTTTTTTGGGTTTTTTTTGTTTTTTTTTTTTTTGTCTAATTCATTTCAGTGCCGATTCCTTTTTACTACATGCCATTTAGAGACAAATGAAGTCAAAATGATAAATCATCAGTTGTTTACTGGACGAGCGGAAATCAATACTTACCTTTGGATGATTTCTTTCCTCGTTACAATTGTTGGCCCTTTTGTGACTAATATCAGCTCTTTTCCAGAAACCGTTTTGAATACAATATTACAGGAATAATTCGTCATAGCAGCGATCGGCAATGTATGTGTCGCGCAAACCGTTGTACACAAATCACAAAAAGTAGGACAAACAATATACATGTTTATATATAAACGCGGTATTGAAAACGACCTTAGCTTGGACATGATCAATAGAAGCGAGCTTATTCGGTTTTAAATGGAACTTTCATATCTGCCATTCTAAGCATATGGTAGGACATTTTTTTTTTGTACTACATTTTAGGAAGCGAGGCGCGCATGCGCAAAGATTTTTTCTGATCTTAATAACAACCTCTTAAACGATCGCCGATGATAATCGTTCCGACAAGGAGCGTTGAACTTCGAAATGTATCGAGCTGTTCTAGTGGTTCGGCGATTCAAAAGTAGTAACCTCGACTTTCATACGTTTAGTTCACCAAATGGCAATTTCCTTTTCGCTCCATGTCCCCGATTTAAAAGTTTGCCTTCTATGTTTCCTTCGATAAGGCCCAACACCAATTTAGATTTGACAAATGGGGCGATCGTACACAATCAGTCGACCATTTTAATCATTCAGTTGGACAGGAACTGAGCTTTAAACATTGGCCGACAATTATGCGATTTTTTTTGTTGGTTTGGCGACGTGTTAAAGCTGTTTATGTTTATGTCACCAACCATCGTTATTATTTATTTATTTTTTGTTACACGTTACGTGACATGAAAAACAACGCCGTGTAATATGGCAGTGGAACTTCCTGTAGGAGTCAGTGGTGGGGTCCAGCGATTCGTCAAATTGAAAGCTCGTTGTATTAATGTTCGTAACAAAGATGTTTCAAGATTTTCTAAATCCTTAAGATCATTTTACCACAATGTTTCATCTTGTGTCAGGATAAAGGGATATCTCACAGACTGGTTCCCTGTCAATACTGGTTTGAGACACGGCCGTTCGTTATTTGGACTTCTTTTTTAACTTGTACATAGACTATCTTGCTCGGTTAATAAAGGGAGCTGGTAATGGTATTCACATTGTCACAGGGTCTATTTGCATTCTTCTGTATGCTGATGACATTGTGTTAATAGCAGCAAATGAACAGGACCTACAATCCATGCTTAATCTACATAGTCAGTGGTGTGCTTCAAATTTCATGACTGTAAATACTAAGAAAAGTAAAGTTCACTTTCGTCCAATTTCAGTCGAGCTTTCTGGTAATATTCTGTATTGTAGGGATTCATTCATTGAGTATACTAGTCCACACCTTTACCTTGGTGTCATGTTATCAGAGCATCTGCTAAATTTGTTGCACAGAGCGCAAGTAAAGCTCATGGACTGCCATGGTGATTGCAAAAGTTAAGAAATGTGGGGGGTCACCATATGAAGTATAAACAAAATTATATAAGACATATGTCACACCAATGATTTGCTATGGAGCCTCTGTATGGGGGACAAAACCTGGTTTGTCTTATGCGTGGGAAAATATACACCAAATGCAGCCATTTATGAAAAAATTGGATGGAATCCTATAAATGTTGATCAGTGGGTATCAGTTTGCAATTATTGGTACAGGTGCCTAGACTATGATAAAGATCGTATTAATTGTGGAATTTTCTTTTTGTCTAGTGTAAAGGGCAGTGTAAATTGTAGAAATTGGCCATTTATTATAAAGTCAAAGTTGGTATACCTTGGGCTTTCGAAGCAAAATTGATCGATTCTGTTTCTTCTGCACTGCTAAGCAGCCATTATGATAAATGGAACTTGGATTTAAATCGACAAGAAAGTTCAAGTGGAAGAGGTAAAAATAAAGTAAGAACTTATATATTGTTTAAGCACAATAACGGTGTTGAGGATTACTGTAGATTGCAAATTCCATTTGCGCATAGAAAAGATCCGCAATGGCAAAGTTTAGATGCGGGGTTGCATCCATACGGATAGAGACTGGGCGATATGAAGAGCTGAATTCAGGAGGCCCAACGTTTGTGTCCATTTGAGTGTGGCGCTATTGAATAGGAAATGCATACAGTGCTGTTCTGTCAGATGTACCATGATGAACGAAAACCGCGTCTGGAAAAAGCAACTTCTATAATCAACAATTTTCAATATTTAGATAATGAAATAAAGCTAAAGGAACTGTTTACACACCCTGAATTGATGAAAATAACTGCCAAAAACCTGCAATTTAATTTCAAAATGTCGAAACGCAATTTACATCGGGCTTTGTCTATATCCTAGTAACATTTCATGTTCTAGAGCATCTTGGATCTATACAGCTGTAACAATTTTTAATTTCTTCATTGCCCACAATGTTTCCCAAGGCTTAAAATGGAAATGAGTTAAATAGCATGCTTTTGAAGAAGTTCAGGACATTCCTGTAATACATAAGAACTCTTTTTAATGGCGTAGGCATTCAATAGATTTAATGGTCAAGCCTCCAGTGGCAGTTTGCACTCCTTGAACTCTGAGATGACCTGAATATTCTGTCTGTAAACTTAAACTATCAAAGCTGTCGCTTTGCTAGCTAAAAATAGATTAACAGCCTACGTAGGTTATTAGGGAAATACATTGGTTTATTCTGATAAACGACACTGCATTTCAGAACATTGAATTAAAATAGTATATGAGTAGGAATAATCTGTGACATGAAAAAACATCGATACCTACCTTAAAAGATACTGGAGAATTAGACGTAATAGTTGGTACCGGTATTAATTCCGATACCAACGACCTAACCTATTCAAACGTACATTAACTCAGGACTGATATTAATGCAGATAACATAAAAACGAAACAAAATATAAAGCGACCACGAGGCTAAATCAAAACAAAATTGAAATGCTGGTGTAAAAATACTGCCCCGTTAACACAGGAAAAGTTGTAGACAGACACTGCCAAGATCATAATTTTGTAGGTTGTTACCCGTGTATATTAGATCATGGGTATATAATTTATTTTTTAGTTTCGTCTATCAAAATCGGGCGTTCTGATTGGTCGAAAAATTTAATTCATACCTCCATGAACCAAATTTTGAGCACGCAGTGATTTTGTATGCTTCTGCACAAAATAGTCCCATACTAAAAGGTATCAAAATTTGTAAAGCTTTTGCTTTTTTCGCTCGATGCTATTGAATTATAAGAAATGAAGAGAATGATTTTTTGTTTTCATGGAGGTATGAACCGAAACCTAATCACACAATGTATGAATCCGCTTCGCGTATTCTTTCTGTGTGATTAGCTTTTTCGGTTCATACCTCCATGAAAACAAAAAATATTCTCTTCATCTCTTAAGTATTTTCAATTTGGCCCTTTTCACCTTTTTTCAATAGTTAGTCAGAGCAGCCATTTCTAGACGACCACATTTTAGACTGGTCCTAAAGAAGTTGCAGACGACAATTACAAGCTGTTGAATTAAAAAAAAAATCCTTGTCTTTTAGGTAGTTAGCACTGTAGATAATGCAGAAATTGCTTGTCACGAGAAATTTCTGTAACTTCCACAATATTTTTCAACATTTTGTCTCTCTTCGGGGGAGTCAAAAAGCATGTTTATGTGGGAACAGGTTCAAGAGGCGACAGTGTTCGTGAATTTGAAAGCATGTCGCTCGATGTGAATGCATAAATGTAAATGTTTAAAGAAGTCTTTATTCGATTACTAGTTAATCGAAGTTGCTTATTAAATAAATGAATTTAATATGAAATTTGAATAAAAATCTAGCTTATATGTTTCTCATTAGCTCTCTTTTGTATCTACTTGAATTCATATTGATTCATTTAAACAAGTTACTTTTTAATCCCTGATTTTTACGTCCCTGTGTTTTAACACAAAAGAAAACATTGTGGAAAAAGAAAAAAAATGCCACTAACATGATATTTCTTCTTTTTACCTAATATTTTCTACCCTACTGAATGCTGGTTTTTCAGATAAATTTGACTTTCAATAGTCGTCTGCAAAACCTTTGAAATTGGACCAGTTCAAAATTCAAAAAAACAGGAAAGGGTTAAGCAAGTACCTGTTTTAAGAAAGGCGCTAGAAAGTCCAGTGGTTAGAAATATAAAATAACTCAATTCGTTCTACTTTAGCCAGTTATTTGTGAAAAATGTTGCCAGACGAGCAGCGATTTTAATACTTCACAGCGTCCATTTGGGAAGTGCAAATGAAATTGCAGCTTTACGATTTATTACTTTTATTTTTATAAAGCAGTAGGTGTGTCATTCTCTTGGGAAAATAATGGTATAATAATGTCGAAAATTGGTAACGATATACTTAAGAGATGATGAGAACATGTTTTGTTTTCATGGAGGTATGAAACGGAAAAAAAATGATAATCACACTGTATGAATACGCGAAAAGGCAAACATTTTATAAATTTTGATATTTTTTTTGTTTTAAACTATTTCGTGCGGAAGCATTCAAAATAGCTGCGTGCTTAAAATTGTGTTCACGGAGGTATGAATAATAATGTCCGGCAAATCACATCGTTCGTTGTTGCTAGACGAAACTAAAAATTATATGACAATGATGCTATGGTAAATAATACGAAGAAGAGAAAAATAACGGGTGTAGGCCGAATAGAAAATTGTGATTTGTAAGAACATTAGAAGGGTTTAAGTCTTTACAGGCGTGCCTTGTATATTATTATCAAGGTCTTAGAATCTGTTGTTGTTATTAATTCAGAGAAGGTGGGACAATTTTCATGCTTAACAGTTATTTAAGGAGTTGTCTTAAGAGATGAAGAGATTATTTTTGTTTTCATGGAGGTATGAACCGAAAAGCGGTATGGCCAAATACTGTTAATGCAGTTGTCAGCCCGATTAGCTCAGTTGGTAGAGCACTTGACTTCAAACCTCAAGATCAAGGGTTCGAGCCTTGGGCTGACCATATCAACAAACAAACTAGTTGTCTTACGGATGAGACCGAGGTCCCGTGTGACGTTGCTATCCATCGAGCACGTTAAAGAACCAGGAGGAGCTCTCAGCAGTTTCGTCCTGTATCCCCTGTAACAACTAACCGTCTTCTGGGGCGTCGCTCATATGGGCATGTCCTACGGTAGCGACGATAAATAAACGGAAATACAAACAAATACTGATCAAACTGCCATCGCTGATGGAGACCTGGGGTGGATAACGGTGGATAATACAGGTAAAACGGTAGCAAGATTCACTTATCCAAGTAGAAAAAATAGCATGTTGCGTATGTTCTGATAACGATGGAATTGGTTTGTAGCAGACTGTGGCTCCGGAAAAAATAGCTCTAATCGGCCCAACCGAAAGTTGTAGTGTGGAACTGACGGATATGGATAAGGCCCCGAGATCAGTGCACTTTGACACTCACACCAAGAGACTAATAGTAATGTTCGATTATTGTATTTACATAAGAGTTTACATTCCGAATTATAAGGATTAAGAAAACAAACCTAATTGATCAATCCCTGACCCCACCCACTTACTTCGATAGCCCCGCCGATTGACTCCGACAGGCAGTCCCGCTTCGATATTAAACGGGGTTATTTTGCAAAATTTATGACCAGTAGCATGCAACAAAAAGTAGAATAGTTGGTTGGCGACCTAAACGTCGTAAATACAGCTTTGATAAGCTGTAGTTACGACGTTTTAGTCGCCAATAGCTTAGATCCGGTCTGAATAAATGTTCTGATTGGTCGTTTGAATCCTTGATTGACAGCCGCGATTTTTTCAACTGTGGTATAAGGAAGTAACAAACGCAAGTATCCACAAGGAAACAAGCCTAGTTTTCCTCAGAATTCAAACTAGGCGAATGATCGCTGGCTCCACCCGCTGACTCCGTTGGTCATGCCCACTGACATCGACTGGAAGTTCCAATTCAATATAGAGCGGCGTTACTGGATGTATTTAAAAGGAATTACATTCCCAGTATTTCTCATACCACCAATTCATATACATTTCTTTCAAATACACTTAATCAAGAATTCTGCATTCTGAAATAATTTGAAAACAGTAACAACATTTTTCCTTAGATAATTTTTTAAAAAAAAATATAAGGGTTCGCTGTAAAATTCCCATCGGCATAAAAACAAATGTGCAGCTAGTGCGTAACATTGACCAATACTGCCGTGGTCATCTATAAAAATAAAAAGATATGTAAGTCCTTGGTGTGCGATTAATATGACGCTATTAGCTTATCAGTGTATGTCCAACATACACAAAATTCCTTAAACCCATTCCCACACAACAAAATTCGAAACCTGTCCAAATTGAAAGAATCTGCAGACAAGTAATTTCTTCATTTTCCACAATGTTTTCTAAACTTTTCTCTTGAGGGGCGTTAAAAGGAGGGATTGTTTGGGAATGGTTTAAAATAGTATTTAAGGGCCGCGGCCGTAGCACGTCGGACAATCAATCATAAGGTCTAGGGTTCGATCCACGGTTGCCTTGAATATCCTTTCCGATATTTGTCTCCGATCAATGGGTAGATAATTGTAAACCTAAGTGGGGCGAGCAGCTGGATGCTCGGAAAGGATGTAGTGGTATTACTGGTGTGAGAAAAACCATGAATCCATTGTTAGGTGCTCCAGACGTCGCGATACGACTGAAATATTGTTAAAAGTGGCGTTAAACCCCATTCGATCAATAATTCTGCTTGGCTCTTAAACAGATTTTCATGAAAATTTGATAATGTTTATGATTTTTTAATAGTTTCCAATGTCATTTTGTAATAAATTCTTCTTCTAGCTTCACTCTACATTACAATTTAATCTAGTATTATTCTAGAGCCCTACATTTAAACATCGGAATTGGTCGGTTTTGGTCGTTAGTCTACGGGCGAAGTCCATAACGACCTAATTGCTTGCGGAAGCCAATGATGTAATTAAAACGTCATCGAAGCAACAAATAAGGCATTATTCAGTGAAATCGACAGATAACGTATTTACCCGTTGAATTCCTGTTTCGTTCGGATCGAATTCGGCGTTGTATAATGCCAAATAGTTTTGCTATTTCCCTTTCTTTTTGTAAAGTTATGAACATACAATTTTATTAAAAACCCAGGTTAATCCCATTCAAAAGTCTGAAAGCATTACAGTTAGAAAATTGGAAAACGAGAGCGAAATGTTTCGTACTTATCTGCTTGATAGCCACTTTGCAGAATTCAAAACAGCCTCTCATTTTGAAAACACTAAAAGAAATACCAACAAACACTTGCTTAGAATCGATAAAAATCGACGACAGTCCCCCTATAGAATACCATTCGCTGGCCCCGCCCACTTACTCCGTTGGCCCCGACCATTGATTATGACAGGAAGTTCCACTTCGATTTTAACCCTTTCCTGATTTTTGCAATTTTAGACTGGTCCAAATTCAAAGGTTTTGCAGACGACACTTCAAAGTTGAATTTATTTTATAAAAAATCATTCAGTAGGGTAGAAAATATTGTGGAAAAAGAAGAAATTGCTTGTTACAAAGAGACAGATTATGCTCCCTAAATAAGGCTTTGTCACAAAACTGTATGCCATTATTTGACAAAAAACTTCTTATTGAATGCAAATATAGTTTGAGAGTTCAGTTCACAAGAAATTTGGAAGTATGACAATTATTGAAGGAATCTGTTTGGCTTCATAGGCCTGATTCTAGTAAAATTCAATATAACTATATGGTAAAGTGTTAAATATTTTACCTTGACCATCAAAGCTACCAATGAAAAATGTCTATATACATAAGATGCAGACTCTAACTTGAGTAGTCTTACAGAAACACTAGACTGATTTATTTTAGAGTAGGAAATATACAAAATATAAAGCTACGTGGCATTAAGTCCACTTTTAGCATGGTAAGGTTAATTGAGACAAAAATAGAAATAAACATTACCTAGAGCACTTAATAAACAACAATTATGAAAAGTAACAAGAAATTTTAGCAATTGGTAAAGGAGGTATATTTGAAAACAAATGACCTTGACAATTTGACCTTGACAATTTGACCTTGACAATTTGACCTTGACCAATAACCTTGATTTTGGTATCTGCTGAAAAGTCTTGTCACAAGTAATAACATTTGAAATATGAAGGCTGTATCACTTACCATTTTGAAATAATGGACAATGTTAAAGCTAAATTTTCTAAATTTTGCCATTGAGAAATGACCTTTACCTTAGCCAATGACGTTGAACATAGTACCAGCAGAAAGGTCATGTCATAAGCAATGCACATGTAAAATATGACTATATCACTTAATATTGTAAATTTATGGACAATTTTATAGATAAGATTTTCGAAATTTGACCTTGAGAAATGAATTTGACCTTGCCAGACGACCTTGAACTTAGTACCAACAGAAAGATCATGTCATAAGCAATGTACATGTGAAATATGAAGGCTATATCACTTACCATTTTAAACTTATTGGCAATGTAAGTTAAAAAAATGACTTTGAGAAACGACATTAACCTTAACAAATGACCTTGACCTTAGTACCAACAGAAATGATTCATCATAAACAATGCACATGTGAAATATGAAGACTATATCTCTTATTAATCAAAAGTTATGGCCAATGTAAGTTTGTTGCAGAGAAATGGAGAGCTAACGTAAAGCTCTCAAACATAAAGCCCCATTATATGAAGGCTATATCATTGCAAAATTATGAAATGACCTTGACTGATGACCTTGAATTTGGTACCAACATAAAGGTCTTTTCACAAGCAAAGCACATGTGAAATATGAAGACTCTATCTCATTCCATTATAAGTTATGTCCAACTTTGAGTTTTTATGATGGAAATTATTGACCTTGACAAATCGACCTTGACGTTGAGCGATATCCTTGCTTTAGTTTTTTAATAAAAGGTCTTGTCACAAGTAATAAACATTTGAAATATGAAGGCTTTATCACCATTGCAAAATTAAGGCCAATTTTACAGTTTCTATAAAGACTATATCTGTAACCAATCAAAAGTTATGGCCAGGGCGTAAAGCTAATAACATTAAGGCCCCTTTTCCCATGACATGTTTTTAAAACGTAAATTTTCGATAGTTTAAGGTCAAGAGGATCTGATTTGCCACTGAAATATGAAATTTCATAAAATTCTGACCTTTAGACTAGGAGAAATTGGTAGAAAACTAATTTTTACATTTAGGCCCCTTTTCCATGACGCAGCATTGAATTGAGAAAATTAGAAAAAAAAGGTGTCTTGGAAATTTCCTAGGAAGATTATATATGAAGTTTCATCCAATTAGGCCAAGGGGTTCCTGAGATATGACGTCGGACGGACGAACGGACGCTCGCACAAGCCGTCGACTTTATGCTCTCCCAAAGAATTTTCGGGGAGCATAAGCTGTAGTTACGACGTTCAAGTCGCCGAACTAACAAAAATGCTTCGCACAAATTGCGGCCAATGCCGGAGCTCAAATTCCACCTTCGATAAAAAAATTGATTGGCCGATTTTTCTATGGTTAACAGCCGCGATTGGTCACTCTTTTGTGACACGATACGAGCCATTGAACCATCTCGGATGGGTGTAAAAAGTAACGGAATTTACAGACTGGTTAGAGTCGAAACTCATCGCTTTATGCAGGTTTTTTCGAATGAGAAATGGTCCTTCTACCTTATTGTATATTCATTTCTGACAAAGTAACGATCTGTGCTTGATCGAATTCTTCAAGGTATATTTAATCTACGGTACTTTTCTATGGTGTACAGTTTGGATCAAAATGACAATTTAAGTCGAGTCAGCATAAAAGAACGCGAGCATGCGTATATAACGCAAGAGCACTCATAAGAATTGTACGTGCGCGCCGCAAAATTCAAAATTAATTTTGGTAACACGCACGCTTTAAAGAATAAACTCCTTCAATTTGTGCGTACACCAATATTTCTATGCACTCACGCATATAATTACAGGGGCACGATCAGTCTTCTAGAAACCAACGCCTGAATTCTATGGCTGCACCTGAAGAATTCTTGGTACTATTGTCTCTCACAATTAGATTTCCACATTTTCGGCAATTCTTTTGTAATGGCAACCGGTTCCCAAAGCAATTTCATCAAAGAAACATCCTTGCCAAGTTTCAGCTTGATTGGCCAGTAGTTTAGAATACATTTATAGACTTATGCCAATAACTCTCATTGAGCAGCAATAGCCACCCCACCCCGCATTCTTCTAGTTTTCTAAAGGAAAGAAGCAACTAGGCAAAATGGCCCCGAGTTGAACAAGGCATTGTGAAATAGAAACTCCTATTTGTGCGGAATCAGACAGTACAAAAAAACGTGAAAAAATAGTTAAATTTAACATATTGTCATAAGACCTCTTCTCCTGTTTGCGAATGGAACTTGCCAATTTTCAATAAGATTCATCCTCATTAACTATCTTTCTTACCAAGTTTCGAAAGAGACAGTGGTCACTACTGTATAACAAAGAAATCTCTACTTGATCTTTACTTGAATCACTTAAAATCAGATCCTACACATACACTGTGGAGATGGTGTGTAAATTGCTGAACATTATTTTCTAGATTGTAACTTGTTTATTGAAAGCAGAAATGTACTGTTCAGATCTTCAAGAGCATTCTTACCTCTTAATATTAAAATGTTGATGTTTGGAGACGAAAGACTTAATTATAGCTAGACATTGTCGCAAAGCAGACTTATACCCCCAAAAGCGCTGTCCGTTGGCCTTTGGGCGCTCACCTGAGATAAAGGCTCTTTTTTTCTTTCGACAGTCTAATTTCATGTTAAGGTTAGGATTATGAAACAAGTGGGCCACACTTACATATAAAACTATGAACCTGGGGATCCAAAAGTCTAAATTACAAATTCCAAGGCTTTAGTGCTGATTTAAAAAAGGAAAAAACTTTTTCCTCCCTCTGGATCCATGGGTTATAATTTCATAAATAAAAAGAAGTCTGAAAACTGATGCTTCATGCCTATAACCTCCTCCCCCCCCCCCCCCCCCCCCCCGACTCCGACCCTGGTGACCAGAGGATCATGATTTTAGCTATTTTGCAAGAGATCAATATACTGATATTTCATGCAAAATATTAAGGCACTACGCCTTCAGGGTCAGGAGGAGAAGATTCTTAAAGATTATTTTGAAATTTCACATTTGTTGCCATGGCAACCAGGGTTTTTAACGAATTTCAATTCTTTTAGCTATTTTAAAGGGGGGCCACCTAAGGAACATTTCTGCCAAATTTGGTTCAAATCGGGCCAGTGGTTTGGGAGGAGATGTCATTTAAAAAAATCGTTCTTTATTTCTATATAAACCCCATCCCCCTGGGGCTCTGCCCCTGGGGACCAGAGGATCACGATTTTAGCTATTCTGAAAGAGGTCAATATACTGATGCTTCATGCAAAATACCAAGGCTCTAAGCCTTCTGGGTCAGGAAGAGATGATTTTTAAAGATTATTTTAAAATTTCACTTTTGTTGCCATGGCAATCAGAGTTTTTTACGGATTTCAATTCTTTAACACATTTTTGAAGGGGACCACCTAAGGAACATTTCTGGTTCAAATTGGCCCAGTGGTTTGGGAGGAGATAACGTTGAAATTGTTGACGGACGACGCACGACAGACGAAAGGTGATCACAATAGCTCACTTGAGCATTTCGTGCTCAGGTGAGCTAACAAGTAATATCCGCCAAAGGGCCAAACCAAAAACGGACAAAAAAAGGGCCATAGCTCAGTCAAAAATCAATGGACCATAACCAAAATAGCATATGCACATGTCTGACTTATACAAAATCTATCTGTGAAATTTGAATCAAATCCGTCCACTGGTTACTGAGAAATTGAGCGGACATAATTTTTCACCAAAGTGCCATAACTCCGTGAAAATCAATGGACCGTAACCAAAATGGAATATGCACATCTCTGCTTGATACTGATTATATCAGTGAAGTTTGAATCAAATCTATCCAATGGGTGCCGAGAAATTGAGTGGACACGACAAAGCTACAGACAGACAGACCGATCGACTGACTGACAAGCTGACTCCTATATACCCCCAAAACTATGTTTGGGGGGTATATAGGAGTCAGCTTGTCAGTCAACTGCCTTTTATTCGAAGCAATTAACACATGTTTTAAACAGTCAAAGCGCTTTCAGTAACCCAAGAGAAATAATGATAAAAATAATGAAACAAAATTAGTACAGTCTCAGAGCATCATAATCTCTAATTCATCTATCCACCTTTTAATTTCTTTCTCCCTGATTATAGTTTTATTTCCTTCCTTTTTATTATATCATTCAACTTTTCATTTTTCTTCGCAATTACCTTCTTAATCTCTCCCTCAATTCGAACTTGCTACTTTTTTTATTAGTAGCTACATGTATGTGTATTATGTATAGTTGCCATTGTCAATGTTCTTTGTATTGTAGGGGAATGGCCGATACTAAGTTGTTACATGAAATGAAATATGTTTAGACTAAACTTACAAATAAATTGTCATTAAGGCCCCTTTTTTCCATGTCTTTAAACTGGTAATGCCCCATTTGAAAAAAGTATTCATCCTAGTAACATTACTATCATTCTGACAGAGGTCCAAGATTGGGCTAAAATTTGGCCCCTAGAGCGTAAACAAAGGAATTGCAAAAGGCCCCTTTCCCATGTTTTCTAATTGAGCATTCCAATTTCAATAGAGTCTATCCTTATTACCTTACAATCATATTGATGAAGTCTCATTTGGCATAAATTGTTGCTCCTTGAGTGTAAACAAAGAAAGACCCCTTTTCCCATGTTTTTCAATGAAACCAATTTTCAAAATGGTTAACCCTTCTGACCTAACATTCATTGTGATAAAGTTTCATTGAGATAAACCATGAGTTAATGTTGACATTGGACAATGCATAACCAACAATCAAGGATCACAAAAGCTCACCATGAGCATATTCTGCTAAGGTAAGAAATTAATATGTGAGGGTTAATGAATTGATAAACAACTGCTTATTATAAAAACTTTATTTACATTTTATTATAGATTTTATAAGACATTTGAGCATGTTATAATGACACAGATACACTCATTTTCTCAAAAATAACAAAAAAACATCAGCTAGGAAATGACTGATTACATGATAAATAGTATAGCACACAAAACCAAATTCAATACATACATGAACATTTTTCTATACTTTTCTTCTGCAGGCCTAATGTCCTGACCAATACCAAATACCATTACTGTTTTACTAAAGTTTAGACTTGTCCAAATTCAAAGTGGTAGCAGACAACTATATAATGTATTATTGTGTAATTATAATGCAAAAAGTTACCACCCTATAAGATAGAAAATATTGCAGAAAGAAGAAAGTGCTTGTTACAAACAGCCTTTTCTATTTATACAATTCTTTTCTCATGTATTATACACAGGGATACACATCAACCTTCCCCCACCCCCTAAATAAACACCCAAAGGTAAATTTTACTTTGGAAAGATAGAAACATTAGTGGTTAATAAAAAAGAATACGCTGGAAATAACATTTTACTTTATAGCTAAAATATTCTTATCAAGTTTATTTTCTCAGAATTGTCATAACAAGGAAAAAGACACTAACATATTTTTAAAACTGCTTAGAAATCGATAGCATACAATTAAAAGCTTTACCATGGATTAATTCAAAACCTAGCAGAGTAGAGTTAATTCATGGATCGCAGCTGTCAATCAAATGATTGACCAATCAAACCATACATTTAGAATGGAAGTGAACTTTGAATACCAACAATGGTGGACATTATTACTTACCCATTACCAGATGGCAAAATTTTAGACTGGTCGAAATTGAAAGGAGTTGCAGACGACAATCTAAAATTTAGGAAAATTTTGATTTTTTCAACTTTTTGGATAGAAAACATTGTGTAAAATGAAAAAATTGCTTATTACAAGCAATTTCTTCATTTTACACAATGTTTTCCCAATTGATTTTCTTGGGGACTTCCAAAAGCATGACTGTGTGGGAATGGGTTAGGCAATTTACCAGTTTGGCTTCATAAATGTCCTAAATACAGCCTATTCAAGCTGCTGTTACAACATTTAGTTTGCCAACCAACATTTTATTTTTCGTTACATGTTCCTGACTAAAAAGTTAGAAAAGTAACAGCATCTAAAATCCAAGTTGAAATTCCTGTTGGAGGTAGTGGGCGTGACCAGCAATCTGTCATTTGAATGCATTGAAAAAGTGAAAAATTTAGTAAAAATATTACAAAAATCATTAATAAAAAATATATACTAGAGGCACTTACGTGCCAGTATCACACACCTGGACTTAATTTATTGATTTACTCATGGAAACAACTTATGTAACAGTTCTTTAGTACAAATAAAGTTACTTCCCTGTACCATTAACCCTATCCTGTTAAATCCCTGGTTTTTACATCCCTGTGATTTTATACCTGGGAAAATGATGTGTAAAAAGAAGAAATTGCTTGTAACAAGCAATTTCATCTTTTTCCACAATATTTTCCAAGGTACTGAATGATTATTTTTCAAATAAAATCGACTTTGAATCGTTGTCTGAAAAACCTTTGAATTTAGACAGGTCTAAAATATTACAAAACAGGGAACAGTTAAAATAAGCAACTGATATACAACATCTAGGAGCCTTATTATCTCATCTGACTCAGGATTTAATCATAAAGGTTTGGGATCAACCATTTATGCGACAGATCCTTTATTTGATCTTTTTTCCCAAAGAAATCTTGTACTTAAGGTTAACCAAGGAACATATGAAAAACAGTTTAAAACCAGGCTTGTAGTTTGAGAGGATTTACTCAGTTTTATTTAATATAATTTTACGGTGAGAATATTTTTATTAGAAAGTTTAGGGATGGAGGCATGCATCCATGGACACATCAGACACAGCACCAGGACAATAGCCCCGCTGCTTTCTATCAGTGGAGCTAATAACAAGCAAAATAAAATATTCTGTTCGCAAGCAAAATGTTGTAACTACAGCTTTATTAAAGCTGTAGTTACAACATTTTGCTTGCGCACGAACTAAATATTGAGAGACAAAAAAAAAAAAAATCAAAATTATTCCTCTTGGTAGACAAACTTAGATAAAAGTCGTGGATTACTCTGATAATATTGTAGCACTGGTTCACCAAACATGCTGTTATGATTATGAAATTAATTATATCATTATTTACTGCTAGTAATTCAAAGGGTAACAAACAGTTACAATGTCATCCAAGAACTACCTATGTATGACCAAATTCAAAATTGCTAATGATGGGTCCAATATCCTAACCCTTTTCCAGGACAAATTATTTGAATGGTCCGAACCCCCAAGAAAATAGCTTTGGAAAACATTGTGGAAAATGAAGAAATTGCTTGTCACAAGCGATTTCTTCATTATTCATGATGTTTTCTATCCAAAAAGACAAAGATTTTTAAGATTTCATCAACTATAAATTATTGTTTACAACTTCTTGCAACTTGGATCAGTCTAAAATTTTGTTGTGTGCAATTTGGTGAAGAATGCACTTAAAAGGAAAAATAAGTACAATCTTATGTGGGACCCCTAGCAGATGTACTATAACCAGTTTCAAGCAGCTGTTATTCAAATTTCGACAAAAAATACTACTTAATCCATTACCACACGGCAAAATTATAGACTGGTCCAAATTGAAAGAAATTTCAGACAACAACTTAAAGTTAATGAACCTTTGGATTTTTTCAACTTTCTGGGTAGAAAACATTGTGAAAAATGAAGAAATTGCTTGTAACAAGCAATTTCTTCATTTTTCACAATGTTTTCTAAAGCTTTTTTTCATTGGGGCGCTCTAAATATGTCACTGAGTGGGAATGGGTTAACAATAGAAGGACTGACATAGGTGACTAGTTTTTAACCTCTCCCTAGAAATGAATGTATGATTGCTTGTGTTCTATTAATGATGCAACGACAAAGATTTTGGGTAAATATCAATCTTCTTACGAAATCTTAAAATTTCTAACATCATAAGGTCTTGAAAACCAGTGATTGAGAAAGATTCAAATCAGTCCGCTTCTCTGATGACAAAACTTGTTATACATTTGGTAAAACATTGTGAAAAAAGATGAAAGAGTTTATTACAGTCTTTTTCTTCATTTCCCTAGCATATATAAAACACATTTTTTCAGATTCTACACAAACCTTTTTCAAAATAACTCCAATTATTTCTTTGACCAATTACCAGACAGTACAGTTTTAGACTGGTCCAAGTTCAAAGAAGTTGCAGATGACAATTTATTGTTGATTAAAGTTTAATAGTGTTTGTTCTTTAGGAAAAAAAGAATTGTGGATAAGGAAGAATTTGCTTGTTTCAAGCCATTTCTTCATTTTCCATAATGTTTTTCAAAGCTTTTGCTTAACCCATTCTCACACAATCCTGATTTTTTACACCCTGCAAGAAAAGACTTATGAAAAACAAGGTTGAAATGAAGAAATTGCTTGTAACAAGCAATTTCTTCATTTAAACCTTGTTTTCTACCCCAAAAGACAGAGATACTCAAAATTATCTCAACTCTAAATTCTCGTCTACAATTTTTTTCAATTTGGACCAGTCTAAAATTTTTATGTGTTCGAATGGGTTAATGCTCGTCAAAAAGTAGAACTGTGTGGGGGAATGGATTATTCCTACACAACCAGGCATTTTTTAGGACCTTCAAGAAAAAAAAGCTTTGGTAACATTGTGAAAATGGAGAAATGGCAAGTTACAAGCAACTTCTTTAATTCCAATGATGTTTTCCACCCTTTGAAGTAGACAAAATTAAGAAAATTTCATAAGCTTAGATTTTTTTCAAAGCTTCTCTCAATTTGAAACATTCTTAAATTTTCTAAAGTTTGGTTCATTTAGCACAGTTCCATTTTTGTTGTCAGGTAACTGTTTTACCCTTTCCCACACTTCCCGGCTTTTTGATGCCCGACAACAGAAAAAACTTGGGGAAAATTTAAAATTATCACCTGCACATTTTTTCTAATTTGGACCAGTCTAAAGCTTTGTTGTTTGATAATTTGTTAAGCCCTATGAATACTGCCATATGAAAAATTCATTTAGTCGCCTGATGATGTAATATACTGGCACTCAGGTTGTCTTGACAACCAGTATTTAATTATACCAATGAAGACACACATATGAATAAATAATCCCTGATTTTCAAAACTCCGTATAAAACACACGACTCAAAACAACATAACAATATAAAACTCATGCACCAAAAATTCAATCCTTCACCTATATCAAAACAAACAGACAGAAGGCTTAACCCATTCCAAAACAATAACCCCTTTTTAAGACCCTTCAGAAAACAGCTTTGGAAAAACACTGAGGAAAATGCAGAAATTGCTTATGAAAGCAATTTCTTCATTTCCCATATTGTTCTCTACCAGCATCCTATATGGTAGAAAATATTGTGGGAAAAATAAGAATTGTTTACTACAAGCAATTTCTTTTTTTTCCCACAATATTTCTCAAGTAAAACATCACATTGACGTAAACTCCCCACTTTGTACAGGAGAGGGTTAAAATTTTGTTGTTTCGTAATGTGTCAAAATAGAAAAGATTTTGTTTTGTAACACCAATGCTACTTCCTTGTTACTCTAGTAATTGAACTTTTCAACATCTTGACTCATTCCAACACAATCCCCCTTGTTTACTTCCCTTTTTTGGAAAACATTGTCGAAAATGAAGAAATTGTCACAAGCAAATTCTTCATTATCCACACTGTTTTCCATCCAAAGAGACAAAGATTGTTAAAATTCAATATCTGCATCATCTTTCAATTTGGACCAGTCTTAATTTTTGTCGTCTGGAAATGGGTTTAAATCCATCGTACTATCCAATACCAGATCACGGTTCTTAAAACCCATTCCCACACAATGACGCCTTTTGACATCCCTTAAACAAACAGATTAGGAACATTGTGGTTAATAAAGAAACTGCTTGTTACAAGCAAATCTCTTTATTATCCACAAAGTTTTCTGTCCCAAAACACTTTTAAGATCAAGAATTGCATCAACTTGAAATTGTCGTCTGCAGCCTCCCTAAATTTGGACCAATCTAGAATTTCGCCGTCTGGTAACGGCTTAAAGAATGAAGAACAGCAGTAAAACAATTTATATGAAGCCTTATATAGAATGATAAGCCTTACTAGCCTGTCTATGTCACAAAAACTTAACTAGGTTACATTTAATTCAATATTTAACCCATTACTATTTTATCCTGCATTTCAACTCACTGAACAAAAAAGGAAATCATTGTGTGAAAAGGAGAAAACCCGTTAGAATTTCTCCTTCTCAAATGTTTCTTGCCCTATATAGCACTTATTCATTTCAAATTTAAAATACTTTGAAATGTCCTCTGAAACGTCTTTCAATTCAGTCTAGACATAAATTATGTTGTCTGGTAATGGGTCAATCAATTTTCTGTCATTTACATTTAGCACTTTATTCATGTGTCATCCATGTAATCTCAACCCTGGTTTGAGAAACACTTTTTCAGCGACGAATATTCCAGTCTGAAACACAAAGTAAACATAATTTAAACATAAGTCTGTTACAGACTTTTGACAGTTTTTTTTTTACCAATTAACAAATTTTCAATTAACAGACCCTAGCTGTCAATCAAAGAACCAATCGACCAAACAAATAGATCATTTAGACTGGAAGCAAACTTTGAACTCCAACATTGGCCTACATTTATGTGAAGCATTTTTGTTGGTTTTTAAGACTTAAATGTCATTACCACATTTAGGTCGCCAACCAAACATTTCACTTTTTTGTTAAATGCTACCAGCATTGAATTTTGCAAAATAATGTTGTTCAATATCGAATGATTTAGTGCACAGAAACAGTTTTAAACCAAAGTTCAATTGTGACCTTTGACCTGTGTGACCCCAAAACAATAGAGTATTTCCTTGGGTAACCAGCAACAATTGCATGAAGTTTCAAGGTTGAAGGTCTATTGGTTCTTGAGTTGATAAGGGAAACGAAAAGGTCTATAGACAGACGGACAGACTGGCAGACATGGTGAAACCAATAAACATCACTCTACTTCATAGGTTTGTGTGTAACTATGTAAAAGTCAGTCACCTAATTAAGTTCTGTATGAGATACAATCATGAAATAAAGGGGGAAGATCTGCAGTGAATATGATATGAGATATAGTGTAAGTTAAAATAAATTTCATCTAAGTAGGTCAAAGGTCAAGTTCATTGTACACAAAGCAACGTGGGAGTCTGTGACTTTTTGGAGTTGTATGGAAAATATTATCATCATTTAACTCATTCCAACACAATAAAAGTTTAGATAGACAATTCAAAGAAGTTGCCGACTACATTATTTAGTTTATGAAATTTATCAAGTGTTGGTCTTCCGGGTTAGAAATCAATATACAGTAAAACCCCTCTAATACGACCACTTGCGGTACTTTCAGAAAGTGGTCGTAATAGCGGGGTGGTCGTATTACTGAGGTTTGGTCGTTTGATGTCAAGTAATGCATGTTTATTTTATTCTCGTAATTTGAATATATATATACCATACATACAAAAATGAAACTATAAGAACATGTATTACAGCGGAATCTTATGTCATTTTCAAATTTACGATCTTCGGTAAGTTCTACTTTCTCTATTCTCCATTTGGATCTGATTAAGAACTTCGACCTCAGATTATTTATTAGTAAGTACAGGTTCAAAGTGTCAAACTGTCGATATCATATTTTCTATAATGCGAATACCAAGCATCAATTACGTTGAAATCAAAATTTTATTGCTAATTGACTGTTTGGAACGCCGTAAACAAACTAATCGTAACTTCTCGGATAAGTTTTCACTTTCGAATTTATTTCTCGAGTCAAAACCTGTGAAACATTCAAATAACAATTTAAAATAATACAAACTATAGTTTCTAAAAGTGATCGGCCACTTTAATCATAACACCAACTATAATAAGGGTTCCATATCACATAATCAAAAATCCGATAATGTATTTACAATGTATTCGTACCCAATTAGTGTCACTCTTATCAAGTGTGAAATTCGGGTGATCGGTCTCAATGTGTGAAAACTGGTTGTTTTAGTGGGGTTCAAAATAGTGTATCAGCTATGGTTGGAACTGAATTTAGTGGTCGTAATTCGGAATAGCGGGGTGCCCGTTTTAGAGGGGTTCGCGACCATTGAAATAAAGAACAAAAAATTCCGTTCTGTAAAAATTCGGTCGTAATAGAGGGGTGCCCGTATTTCCGGGGTGGTCGTAAGGAGGGGTTTTACTGTAGATGATGAACAAATTGCTTCGACCTAACCCTTGTCGTGCTGTATAAAATACCTTACTGAAATGCTGTCAAATCAAAGGGCTGATAGCACTGATAGAACTTGTTGTTCAAAAATCAATATTTCTTTTAGAAATCAACTTCATAAACAACTCTGGCAGGAAAAGTACAAGCAGGAGGTGTAGACTAAGATCAGCCTGCACATAAGTGAAGTCTGATCTTAGTCTATACCTCCTGCCAGAACCGGAATATTCCGGGCTCAGCATGACAATGGTTAACCCATTCCAACACAGTGGAATTTTAGACTGATCCAAATTGAAAGGAGCTGCAGACGACAATTTCAAATTGATGGAATTTTAAAATTTTTCGTCTTTTTTAATAGAAAAAATTGTGGATAATGAAGAAATTGCTTGATCCAAGCAATTTCTTCATTTTCCACAATGTTTTCCAAAGCTTTTTCGTTGAGGGGCGTAAAAAGGAGGGATTGTGTTGGAATGGGTTAATTGACCAATTATTCACCAATCAAGTATTTCTAAGAATCTGAAGAGAAATAACTCACTTTCCAGTTCAATCCCTGGTTTTTACGTTCCTGTGTTTTTATACTTGAGAAAATATTGTGGTAAAGAAGAAATTGCTTGTAACAAGCAATTTCTTCTTTTTCCACAATATTGTCTACCTTTCTGAATGATTATTTTTCAAATAAAATCGATTTTATGTCAAGGTCTGCAAAACCTTGTATTTTTCCACAATGTTTTCTACCCTACAGAATTCTTGATTTTCAAGTTACTACTTCTTTGAAATGCTGTTCTTAAGTTTCTTTGAATTTTGATCAGGGTACAATATTGTAGTCTTATTAAAGAAATGACGAGAATGTTCTTTGTTGATGGAGATATAAACCAAATTATCATCCGATCAGAATGAATGAAGTTTGAAAGTCATTCCTTAAGCTATTCAAACACAATGATGCTTTTTGATGCCCCTTAAGAAAGTTTTGAAAACATTATGAAAAATGAAGAAACAAGCAATTTCTATATTTTTCGCAATGATTTCTACCCAGAACGTTGCAAAAATGTAACATTTTATAAACTTAAAATTGTTGTCTGCAACTCCTTTCAATTTGGATGATTCTAAAATAATGCTATGAGTTAAGTTAACCCTTGTCTTGCTAAAGTAAATTCTTGTTCAGAATTGCATTAAGGTCAAAGGGAAGCACTAGGTGTTCATCAGTATTTCTTTCAAAAATTAATCTTTAAACAATTCTGACTTGAACTGGACAAACAGGTGGTGTAGACTAAGACCAGACTTCACATTTGTGCAGTCTGATCTTTTTCTTTACCTCCTGCCAAAACAGGAATATTCCTGGTTCAGCATAGCAATGCTTAAAATATTACAGGTTAAATGCAATGTTTACATACCTGCCCTATAGACTGGAAATCCTGGTCTGAGAGCTGAGGATGCTGCCTGATTGGAATACATAGCTAATCTCTGAGGAGGTAAGCCTTGGTAACCCTGTAATCGTATGGTATGTCGAGCATCACCAGTCTGGTCAGGTCTCACTCCTATCACAGCCGAGTTAAACGGTTGATGAGTTAAGCCTCTTGAGGCAGCGTAGCTAGCATTTGTTGACAGCTGTGCTAGGTTAGGTTGTAACAATAAGCCTGTACCTGGAATCTGATTAGGAGTTAGCTCGGTAATTATATTGGCATTACTGGCCATTGGTGTAGGTGTAAATATTCTAGAGATGGGGGTGTGGGCTCCATGAGATTGGGGCTGCTGGGACATGGGACGTGGCGGTTGTTTTGGTTGGTTATTAGTTGCCTGCAATGTAGTCTGTAGAAGACTGGTAGTATTTGTTGATATTTTCTGATTGGTTGTCCTGTAATTTGGAATAGGAACAAACTGTGGTGCATTGTTGAGTACATGAATAGGTACCCCAGTTGATGTATTCAATGCATGTAAACTAGTAGAATGTTTGGAGAGATCGGAGTACACACTACTTGAAGCCTCAGTAGATGTGGTTGAGCTAAGATTAAGAACAGTTGAGTACTTTGACTGTGCTGGGTTATTCATGACTTTTGGTCGTTGGTCTTGTTTACCACTTGAGGAACTACCACCACCACTTTTAGTCTTTTCTGTAGTTGATTTTTTGGTTGATGATGAATCACTAGCAGTGTTCTTCTTGTTATTAGCATTTGGTGCAGCAATAGTAAGAATCTGATAGCCTGAATTAGTTTGTGGCATGAAAGTCATATGTACAGGCAAATTATTCATGGTTTGTCCTGTCACAGGCTGCCCCTGAAGTCCAGACATAAATCGTAAACTACTTGAACTTGTTGTCTTTGTGTTAGAGCTCGTCACTTTAATATTTAAACTAGATGATGATGCAACTACTGATGCCTTTGTTGGACTCAATACAGAAGTGGGAGTTATAACCTTGTAAGTGTTTGGTATGCCTACAGCTGTTCCTACCTTTAAGTCCTTGGGGACATTACTTTGTTGACTTTGTGACAATTTATTACCTACTAATGATGGTTTTGTTACACTGACACTAGCTGCTGCCTTTTGTAAGGCAAGTGATGAGTTATACACTACAGAGTTGTGCGCACTTTGACCATTCCCTCCTGATTGCAGATGCATCGTGAATTTTGGCAAGGTTTGCAAGGTAGTTTTTGGCTGTTGTATACTCTTCACAGGCAGCTGAGGTTGTGTAGGCAGGGTTTTATTTTTGTATTTATTTTTATGTTGCTTTGTCTCGTCACAAGAATCTGTGCTCGAGCTACTGCTGCAGCTACTGCGAGATGAACTTCGAGATCGACTTCTTGAGCTTGATGTGCTGCTTTGACTGGATGACCTTGACCCCTGACCTTTCTTTTTAGGATTCTTTGATCGTTTAGGTGAGGATGGTTCTTTCTGTCCAGAAAATGACCTTGACCTATTATTTTGAAGACTTTTACTAACAGTTGAATTATCATTCTTGGGTTGTACATCAAATGATTTAAACAGTCTTTCCTCAGAACCATTCCTCGAGTGTTTTTCTCTTTCCTTCATTGTTTTCGAATGTTCTTCTGAGGCAGTGGCGACAAGAACATCAAAATTTGAAGTTGGATAAATGACTGGATTACTTGGTTGTTCTGGAAAGAGAAGGTGTAACTAGAATTTATTGAATACCTTGCTGTGAAATATTTGGATTTCTCAGTGTAGTAATTTTTGATATCGTCCCTGGAGTGACATTAACACTTTTCAGTTTCACTCTCTGTATTAAATCTTTAATCATGTATTCATCCTCACTTTTTTCAATAGACCTTCTCTTTATCAAAAAGATTGGTTTCGATATTTTAATAAAATAAAAGAATTATAAGGTATATGATAAATAGCATAATCAACTGGTTATTCCAGATATGAAAAAGTATTTTACTCGGATGCGTTGTTAGGCGTTAAAAAAACTTGTGCTGTGCACTTGTTTTTTCAACGTCAGACAACGCATCTCCGTGAAATACTTTTTCATATCTAGAATATTCAGTGGATTATCCACTATAACCTATTTGTACTTTATACTTCAGTTAAGAAAAGAAGAGAATATTTTTCATTTCTTTTTATAGAGGAATGAAATTAAAACCCAAATCACACTGTATGATAGTTTCATACCTCAATGAAAACAAAAAAGTCCTTTTCTTTCATTTCAATATAACTAAGTTATGTATCTTAACCCTTAACATGCTGAACCCGGAATATTCCTGCTTTGGCAGGAAGCATCTATAGACAAAGAGAAGCCTGCACATATGTGCAGTCTGATCTAAGTCTATACAACCTGCTTGTCCCTTTCCAGCCAGAATTGGTTATAAGATAAACATTCAATATAAATATTCACCCATAATTTGGTGCTTTCAGTGCTTTCTGCACTTTGATTTTAATGCAATTCTCTTGTGGATTTATAATTCAGCACAATAAGGGTTTAACATTTACCAACAAGCAAAGAATCTAGCAGTTGAAAACAGCTTTTTAATCAATAACCTAGAGACAAAATTTGAGGCTGGGCCAAATTGAAAATGCAATTTCAGGTTGATCAACTCTTTACTTTTCTGGGCAGAAAAAGTGCGGGATTTGAAAAAATGGTGTTTCAAATATCATTGGTTAATTATAAGAATAGTGATATTTCTAAGGGAATTTTTTGATGAGAAAGAGAATTCAGCAGAGAGTTTAACTCACTTTCTGCAGATTCCACCACTTGATGTTGTTGTATTAAGTTAACATCAGCTGTATTTATAGTTGTTAGCACTAATGGCTGTTGACTAACAGGCCCCATTAAAACAGTGGCTGGTACCCCCTCTGACGATGTCACAGTCGTCAACTCAGACTTGATCATCATCCTTTTTGACACAGAATCTGCCTCAGATTTGTATTTTCTCTTTGTTGGTGGTTTTTGGTTGGTAACAAGACTAGCATGATCTTCTGGCAGATTAAGTCCATTGTATATTTGACCACGCTTTTTAGGAATGATCATTTTATCTGGCATTTTTGGCTGGTTCATCCCATTATTTACACTAAGTTGTCTATCTACATCCCCTAATTTTTGTTCTATCAATATAATCATTTCTGGTCGACTTGGCTGGTTGCCAGTTGTGGTTATACTAGTTGTTTGTGTAGTTTGGCCAACCTGACCTGTGGACTGATTAATACCGTGTTTGACATCCTTGTTAGGAAGACAGTCTAATGGAATGCTGATGGGTAGACTGGGTCTAGATTTACCCGTGAGATCAGAAGTATTTTTCCCAGCATCAATTCCAGTCTTACTCGTGTCTATATAACCATTACGTTTATTTACATTGTCTTTATTTTGTTCAGTACTCTTCACCACTTGGTCTGTGCGTGTATTCTCTAATAATTTCCTTATAGATAAATTTGCATTAGCTGCCCCTGATGGAAAAGGATTGGAAGTACTTTTTGATATGTTATTTGAGTATATTGCACTTTTAACATTTCGCTCACTCCCCATTTTCGCTATTTTTGAGGCAGATATTCCTGCCAATTGTAGATTCTGTGTGCCTGTTCCTTTCTGTTTATCATTTGGATCCAAGTTTTCTTCCTGTGGTTTCCGTTTCCTATCTGATGATTTGCTGGTTCCCTGAGATTGAGGAGGGTAATCACATTTTTGCATGGTGCTTTCTAATTCAGAGACCTGAGTTTCAAGTTTGATGGCTTGAGCTAAGAGTTTATTTTTCTGTGCAATTGATTCTGAGACTTTGTTCATCAAAAACCCTTGGGTCTGTGCCATCTGAACATATCCATTCTGGAACAGAACAAACAATACATATTTGTTTATTGACCTGGTTGACCATTACAAGATGACAAAATATTAGCCTGGTCCAAATTCTAAGATATTGTAGACAACAAATTTTAGTTGATTTTTTTCTCAAGTGGTAGAAAACATTATGGATAATGAAGATATTGCTTGTGACGAGCCTTTTCTTCATTTTTTCACAGTGATTTCCTACGCTTTTTCTCTTGGGTGTCAAAAAACGTCTTGCTTGGGAATGGGCTAACTCAATCCTGCATTTTCACACACAGAAGAACAGTGAAAAACATTGTGGAAGAAGTTGTGATTATCAGCATTGTTGTGTTTTCTCACAATATTTTTTCTGCCCTTTTGACATAGATTAAAGATTTGGCCACATTTGAACCAATTTGGATCTATCTTCTGGTAATAGGTGAAACATAGATGACCCGCCAACTTTTATTTTTTATTCTGACAATGAATTGCTCGAACTTACCAATAAGAAAATATTCTTTTTCTGGAGAAAATGACTGAGGAAAGGAGAAATTGCAAGGCAAAAACAGTATGCCTCTATCAATATCTAGGCTTTAACCCATTTCAAGACAACAAAATTTTAGACTGGTCCAAATTCAGAGAAGTTACAGACAACAGTTTAGTTCTTGGAATTAAAAAAAATATTTGTCAAAAGCTTTGGAAAACTTTGTGGATAATGAAGAAATTGCTTGTAACAAGCAATTTCTTCGTTTTCCACAAAGTTTTCCAAAGCTTTTTTCCTTAATGGCGTAAAAATGTGGTATGGTTTAATGACATAATAGCACAGATTAAACAAGTAGGGGATGCGAAGATTAACTCAGTGAAAGCAAATATCCATCCAATCATTACTGGGATCAATATTTTTTACTTTTCCGCGGTTCCATTTTAGCAAAATAGGCAACAATGTTAAATACCGCGGTACAGATAGACAGGGTGGGGGGGAGGGATTGACTGATTGCTGGCCCAGTCCACAAACTCCATCAGTTCAACTAAAATATTAAATACCGTCATTTTGCAAAATTCATTGTCAGCAACATCTAACTAAAGTAAATGTTTGGTTAGCCACCTACAGCTATGGATTGATTTTTTTTTATGAACAACCGGAATCCATCAAACGACAGATTGCGGATATCAATCAAATAATCATTTGACCGATCAAATCATTCACTTGAAAAGGAAACATCTATGAGAAGCATTTTCTCTTTGTTTGACTTCGTAAACTGTACAAACTGCAGTTAGGATGTTTATGTTGCCAACAATCCATTCCACTTTTTTGTTATATGTTAATGGCAACAAATTTGATAAAATAACACTTTTTATTATCTAAGTGGAACTTCCTGTTGGAGTTCAGTGGACATAGCCAGTGATCTGTTAACCTTTGTCATGCTGTATAAATTGCCTTGCTGAATTACTGTAAAATCAAAGGGCTGAAAGCACTGTTAGAACTGGTTGTTCAAAAATCAATATTTCTTTAAGAAATTGGCTTCATTAACAACTCTGGCAGGAAAAATACAAGCAGGAGGTGTAGACTAAGATCAGACTACACTTATGTGCAGGCTGATCTTTGTCAATACCTCCTGCCAAAACCGGAATATTCCGGGTTCAGCATGAAAAGGGTTAATTTTACTTTTAGATTGAACTATTTAGACAAATCTACCCACTAAAAAGTTTTGAGACAATTCTAATGACTATCCATGATTTACCTTTTATTAAGAAATATTTATTCCATTCCCAAACAACAAATTTTGATTAATTTGATAAATAATGACCATATGAGATAGTTAATATAGTGAGTAGAGAAGAAATTGTTCTCAATGTTTCGGTAGCTATACTTCTTCAGCATGTAAAAAAGCAGGATTATGTGGGAATTTCTAGACCTCTGTAAATATAAGTAATTTACAGTCAAGGTAATGTTAAAAGATAAATCAACAGGACAATGTACCTACCTTTTTACCATTAAATTTTCCCATTTCAATATTCTGATCCAGAATCATCGTGTTCCGAGCTTCAAGCTGTAGATGAACAAAGAGAGAAATTTATTGAAAATAGTAGTTGTGAATCATTTACCATTTCAATCACAATATTATCTAAACAGATTATATTAACAATATAAATCTCTCTAAGCTAAAATAATTTAATCTTTATGTTCGTCTATCAAACATGGGCCAAATTATGTTATAGTTGTGATATAACCACTTGTACTAGATTCTAGCCTTGGAGAAAAATTTAGATATTTCACTGCTAGACTTTGTATTGCATTCAAGGCGTGGAGGAAAAGTAGAGGCTCAAATCGCAGCCTACATAAAATACAAGGTTTATCATCATTGCTACATCACACTATTCCCTCTATTATATACTAACTAGAAACTTTCACTTCAACAGATTAAAAGAAGCTGACAAAATTTGTCTAAATTCATATTAACATTATTCTTGGCCTGCATAAAATCATTTCTTTATCTATTACCACACAATCCCACATTTTTATATATTGAAGACAACTTTCTACTAATACAATCACTACAATCAACGAGACACAAAAAACTTGTCCCATTTTCATGATATTTCATTTAGTAGTAAAGACAGATATGTCACATATCTTTTTTTTAAATCTTGTATTTTGTTTGAATGGGGTTTAGCATCACTTTTAAGAGTATCTCAGTCATACCGCGGAGGCTGGAGCACCTATCCATTGGTTCATGGTATTTTTCACACCAGTACTAGCACTTCTTCCTTTACAGGCCTCCAGTTGCTCAGCCCACTTAAATTTACAATTATCCAATATTCTTGTCCAGTAATGGGTTGAATTTGGATCGGTCTATAATTATATTATCCAATAAACAGAGCTCTAGATAAGAAGGGGTGACAGGATTCTAAAATCCTCGCTTCTCAATAAAACCGTATGTAGTGGGTACTCATTTGAATTGTCTCGATGAGACGATTCAAATGAGTACCTACAACATAGGGTTTATTGCATAATTGTTGAATAATTTAAATCTAAAACCCAAATTACACCCTCTACCTGTAGCTCTGAGTAAAGGGTTTAAAGGGTACCTACCAACGCCTGACTCTCAGCCTCTAGACTAGTGATTTCAGCTTGTAGAACTTGGACTACAGATTCCAGCTCATTATGATCATTTAGGATACCCTTAGCTTGTTCTATAAAGGCTGTTGGCGTCTTCACCTCCATTCCCAACTACAGATAAATGAATTGAAAAATTATTTCATATGAATACAGTTTCTGGATTTGCTATTCCATAAAGAAGGAACTACTTGTTGCAAGTATTTTTTGTTACCTTTTATAGTATACATTTAAATTTGACCCATTCCCACACTAAAATTTTTTTTAGACTTATCCAAACTGAAAAACTGCAGACACCAATTTCAAGTTGATGGAATTTTAAATTTGTTCATCTGTTTAGACAGAAAGCATTGTGGATAATGAAGAAATTGCTTGATACAAGCAATTTCTTCAATTTCCACAATGGTTTCAAAAGCTTTGTTCATGAGGGGTCTAAAAAGGCCGGCTTGTGTGGGAATAGGTTTATCAAATTTTGATTGTTTAGTCATTACCTGTTTTTATAAGCTGCAGGCTCATTCAATTTGAAATTATATCCAGTCTAGAAACTTAATGTACTTTGCTTGACACATTTTTCTAGACTGGTCCATATTGAAACGAATTGCAGACAACAATTTCAAGATTGAGAATTTTGAAGAATCTTTGTCTCTCAGAGTAGAAAATATTGTCAAAAATGAAAAAAAAAAAAAAATGCTCCAAAAAAGCGCGTTCTTCATTTTCTACCATGTTTTCCAAAGCTATTTCTTGAGGGGCATAAAAAAGTGGTGTTGTGTGGGAGTGGCTTTAGACAAAGATCTTACTGAAGAGTATAAATATGTGTAAGTAATATATTTTCATTCAGTTTATATGATGAATTTCAAATACAACAAATGTACTACTAAATTGTTTTAAAATTTACATATTTTAACCCAACAAAAGACGAAAAAATTCAAACTGGTCCAAATTCAAAAAATTTGCAAATGACGATTTATTGCTAATAAATTTCAGAATCTTTGCCTTCTTTAGAGAGTTAACATTGTGAACGATAAAGCAATTTATTCATCTTCCACAATTTTTCCCAAAGATATTCTTGGGGTCGTCAAAAGCATCATTGTGCGGGAATGGGTTAATAAGAGAGATTGTTGTCTCTCTAATAATCTTACCTCATTGAGACGAGTACTGAGCTGTTTTGTACTATCCTTCTGTAGTTGATGAATCTGGCTTTCTAGACGTTCAACTTGGGCATTTAAATCAAGCTGCCGCAACTGTAGGAATATTAAGAAAAGCTTTATATAAAGAGGGTCACTTCATGCATTTTGAGATAAAAGCAAAATCTTCTCAACAAGCATAGACACTTGAGTGCCTGAGTCGCTCCACCAGCCAGAATCTACTTATCGTAAAGCTAATTGAGTTATTTTTGACATAGGAATCAACTCATTTCAAAAAACATTTTTGCAATCTCAGGCAAGCAGTATCAAGTAGCTCCCATGTACCTCTATGTGATCTAAAGCTGAAATTTGGCCAATCCTCCTTAGCTTTATTATCAAACCTATTTAATCTTCTTTACAAATCTGATAAGGGATCACCCAAAAATCATTCCTGAGAAGTTTGATTGAAATACATCCTCTAGTTTTAGACAATAAGATTTTCGAAATTTCCCTGAATAAAATATATGGACATAAGCCCCACTCATAAAAGCAATGTTTTTAACCAAGCCATATTCTATGAAGGAATTTGACATAAAGTCACCAAAGGATCATTCCTACATTTTTTTAATCCATCCACTGGTTTCTGTGAAGAAGATTTTCAAAGTTTTGACCATATATGGAAATTAGCCCCACCCTTCAAAGCCATGTTTTTTATCTGATCAAAAATGCAATGATAAATAAGAAATACAATAAAGGGTCACCTGTGGATCACTCCTGTGATATTTGTTGAAATCCATCCGGTGGTTTCTAAGTCTGAGTTTCATATGTCTACTTTTCATTATATACTTTCAAACTGTCATACAGGATTTTGACAGATAAAATGTTAGATTCTCACATTTTGGTTATGATGTTGGGGGATTTATTACGCGATTCTAGAGTTATACCGAAATGGTAAATATCATTAATTGTGATTGATGTTTAATGTCACCAGGTGCAGTGAACAAATGTTGTTTTGGACTATACACAGTGCTAAATTTGGAATGCAGGATATAGCAATTTTTTCTTTGAAAGTTTATCTTTTTTTTCAATTTCATTAGGGTGGTAAAAAGGGTAAAAATAAAATCAAAGAGAAAAATCTCACTTTTTCTTTCTCTATCTGTCTTTTCACCGATTCTCTGTAGTCTGGGGTCTGCATGTGTTTCAAAAACTGCATGTATTGTTGACAGAACACATCTGTAAATGAATAAGCCTGAGATATTAATTCTACAAAATTATAACCACAGAACATCAGAGACTGACACAAACAGTGTCCCAGGATCCTGAGGATCCAAGAAAATTGGACGGGATCCAATCAATTAAAGGCTAGGGATTCCGTCAGGTTCCTCAATATTTCTCAAGCACAATAAATCTAAATGTATTGGCTATTGCTCCTGATTTGCCAAAGATATTTCTGTAATTTATAACTTGTTCTTTTTGACATTCAACCTGACAAGAAAATTTTAGACTGGTCAAATTCATAGTAGTTGCAGACAAAACTTTTGGGTGTATGTATATCTAAAATGGTTTGTCTTTATTGGTAGAAAACATAGTGGATAATGAAGAAATTGCTTGAAGCAAGCAATTTCTTCATTTTCCACTATGTTTTCTAAAGCTTTTTTTCTTGTTGGGCTTAAAAGGGCAGGATTGTGTGGGAATGAGTTAATGTGAATTGAGGAGGGATCCCTAATTATCTGGAGGAAACCCTAATGTAATAAGTAAGGATCTTATTAATGCAAAGTATGTGTCGACCCTTTAATATAGGCTTTTATTGAACAAAATGATATGAACAGAAGAGCAATTATAGTTATCAGAACTTAAGCAATGTATTTACCCTAATGAACACTCACAATAGCCTAACAAAACAATGACAGGAAAATCTTATTTTGTTGCCTAATCTACTTAACTTTAACTCCGGCAAATAAAAATTTCTGATTGATTTTCATTAGTTAGAAGATAATGTCCTCTAAATAAACAACAATAATTTAACTGTTAGTTTCGTCTATCAAAAACGAGCGATCTGATTGGTCGAAAAATTTAATTCATACCTCCATGAACAAAATTTTGAGTACGCAGCCATTTTGAATGCTTACGCACAAAATAGTTCAATACAAAAAGGTATCAAAATTTGTTAAGTTGTTGCATTTTTCGCTTGATGCTATTAAATTATAAGAAATGAAGAGAATATTTTTTGTTTTCATGGAGGTATGAACCGAAAAACCTAATCACACAATGTATGAATCCGCTTCGCGCATTCATACAGTGTGATTAGGATTTTCGGTTTATACATCCATGAAAACAAAAAATATTCTCTTCATCTCTTAAATAAATTGGTAATTAAGAGAGTATGATCCACAAGTTACAGGACAATCTCTGTAAATATCAGATGGGCGTTACAGTTAAAGAGGGTGTGTTTCTCAGGTAAAAATACAAGGTTTCATTTAAATATCATTGATATAATTTTTTCATAAACTAGAATATATCTTGAAGCGTTTTATATGTCAAAATACAATCTAAAATAATTACCCATGAGCTGTTGTACAAGTGGTGTCATCTCTAGTGCGGATACAGATTGAGGTTTTTCTGACGGTTTAAAATACTGGTTAGACAGTGTTGTCATACTGGGCTCATTGTAACTCTTCAGGCTCTCTTTACCTGCTGCAACGATAAAACGCAAAATAAATCATACTTGTTTTCACCCATTATCCGACAACAAAACTTTTTGACTGGCCCAAGTTCTAACATGTTACACAGACAACTATTTTTTGTTTATGAAGTCTTACTCTTTTTCTGTCTGTTGATGTAAAATTATTGAGAATGATGAAAAAATTACTTATAACAAAAAATTTCACCATTCCACAATTTTTTCCGAAGTTTCTTTCTTGGGGGGTATCAAAAAGCGTCATTTTGTGAGAAAGGATTACTATTTAAACCTTATTTGATCATTTTGTTTTCATTTGCATTTGTAGCTTGCAAGAATCACAAAACACAACAGACAATAGTTTTGTAAACTCTCTGAAAATAATTTGAAGAAAATGTCTTAATCATACGTTGAAAGTTGAGAAGCAATTTATCCTTTTTTTCATGATGTTTTCTACCCTACTTGTCTCTTCTTTTCCTATTTCCACCTGAATTGAAATTTCATCTGCAAACCCTTTGGACAAGTCTAATATTTTGTTGTGTAGTAATAGGTTAAAGGTGCTACAGACTGACCTTTATCACACTCTAATTGACCATCACTGTATTTAACACTTAATCCTTTCCCGTTTTTTTTAAATTTTAGACTAGTCCAAATTGAAAGAGTTTGCAGACAACAATGAAAACTGGATGCCATTTGAAATGAAACCATCCTATGTGGTAGAAAATATTGTGGAACAAGGTGCCAAATTGTCACAAGATACGCCCGTCACACTGCTTAATATAACTGGGGGTTTGAATAGAACTGATGTTATTTTAAATGAATTTTTTGTCAAACAAAGTATGAAAAACAACAAAGGGCAATAACTCAAAATATACACTAGGTAGAGTTATGGTTCTTGTACACTGCACTCCCACTTGGTGAGCTCTATCCATCCATGAAATTTCATGATTCTAGCTATTATACTTTATTTAAGAGACAGACTCCATACAAGATTCAAGTATGATAAACAACAAAGGGCAATAACTCAAAAAATAGGCCAGGTAGAGTTATGGTTCTTGTGCACTGCACTCTCCCTTGGTGAGATCTATACACCCATGAAGTTTCATAATCCTAGCTATAATACTTTTAGAGATATACTCCGGACAAGATTCAAGAATGAAAAACAACAAAGGGCAATAACTCAAAAAATAGGCTAGGTAAAGTTATGGTTCTTGTACACTGCACTCCCACTTGGTGAGCTCTATCCATCCATGAAATTTCATGTTCCTAGCTTTTATACTTTTAGAGATATACTCCGGACAAGATTCAAGTATGAAAAACAACAAATGGCAATAACTCAAAATATACTCTAGGTAGAGTTATGGTTCTTGTACACTGCACTCCCCCTTGGTGAGATCTTTCCATCCAATAAATTTCATGATTCTAGCTATTATACTTTTAGAGATATACTCCAGACAAGATTCAAGTATGAAAAACAACAAAGGGCAATAACTCAAAAAAAAGGCCAGGTAGAGTTTTTGTTCTTGTACACTGCACTCTCCCTTGGTGAGATCTATACACCCATGAAGTTTCATAATCCTAGCTATCTTACTTTTAGAGATATACTCCGGACAAGATTCAAGTATGAAATACAACAAAGGGCAATAACTCAAAAAATAGGCCAGGTAGATTTATTGTTCTTGTACACTGCACTCTCCCTTGGTGAGATCTATACACCCATGAAGTTTCATAATCCTAGCTATCATACTTTTAGAGATATACTCCGGACAAGATTCAAGTATGAAATACAACAAAGGGCAATAACTCAAAAAATAGGCCAGGTAGAGTTATGGTTCTTGTACACTGCACTCCTACCTTATGAGCTCTATCCATCCATAAAATTTCATGATTCTAGCTATTATACTTTTAGAGATATACTTCGGACAAGATTCAAGTATGAAAAAAAACAAAGGGCATTAACTCAAAAAAAGGGGCAGGTAGAGTTATGGCTCTTTGGCACTGCACTCCCCCTTGGTGAGATCTAAACACCCATGAAGTTTCATGATCCTAGCTATAATACTTTTAGAGATATACTCCGGACAAGATTCAAGTATGAAAAACAACAAAGGGCAATAACTCAAAAAATAGGCCAGGTAGAGTTATGGTTCTTGTGCACTGCACTCCCCCTTGGTGAGATCTATACACCCATAAAGTTTCATGATCCTAGCTATAATACTTTTAGAGATATACTCCGGACAAGATTCAAGTATAAAAAACAACAAAGGGCAATAACTCAAAAAATAGGCCAGGTAGAGTTATGGTTCTTGTGCACTGCACTCCGTATTGATGAGAAGAATATAACTGCCAAGTTTGAAGTCAATCGGACTAACGGTGACAGAGTTATGCTCCGGACAAAGAAGTGGACACCGCCGGACGCCCGGACACCACGGGTGATCCCATAATACGTCCCGTCTTCGACGGGCGTATAAAAAGAAGAAATTGCTTGTTACAAGCAATTTCTTCTTTTTCCAAAATGTTATCTCTAGTATAAAATCAAAGGATCGTAAAATCCCGTATTTGAACAGGAAAGGGTTAATTAACAAGTCAATATCATTTTAGACTGGTCCAAAATCAAAGAAGTTGTGGACGACAGTTTTAAATTGATGAAATTGTTGCAATTTCTTCATTTTCCACAATGTTTTCCCAAGCCCTTTTCTTGAGGGGCGTCAAAAAGCCGAATTGTGTGGGAATGGGTTAATAAGTGTCTACATGACATAGACACACAGCACGGTCATTTGGTTCGCTCTAGGGTAACAGATTGTGTCTGTCAATCAAAGAATCAATCAACCAAACAAATTATTCATTTAGACTGGAAATGAACTTTCACCTCCGACAACGGCCATTTATGTGAAGCATTTTTTGTTAGTTTGGTGACTTAAACATCGTAAATACAGCTTATTCAAATAATATTAACGACATTTAGGTTTCAAACAACCGTTCGCTTGTTTGTAACATGTTACTGGAACTTCCTGTCGGAGCTCCGTGGGCATGGCCAGAATTCTGTCAATCGTATTTACCTGTTGAGGTAGATAGTAAAGTGTGGTTATGTAGCAAGTTTAGACTGTCTAATGCCAAAACTTTCTCCTTGGTTTTGTTCTTCTGCACTTTATTCTTCAACATCGACAACAGTTTTCTCTGCTTCCTTCTCTGACCTGTAACAAACAACACCATAGAATTATATCACAGCCCAAATTCAAGACTCAAGGATAAAATCTTTCTTTAATCTGGGGTGATTCATTCTTAATTTTCCAGTAAGAAAAACAGAGAGAAAATCTTATGATTGGACAATATAACTCTCAACTATTTTTTCTTTTTACCTTCAGATCGAATTTCACATCTTTTTTTTTTTTAATCAAAATGAAGTTTATCTCATTTCAAGCAGTTTTTTTAAATGCATATGTCTCCATGACATGACAATCTCCCGATCTAATTGAAAATCCAGTTTTATTGTTTTTTGGTCACTAAAGCAAGCAAAAGCCTTTTTATTTTCAATAAGCAAATGGAGGTTCTTCAGAAAGGGCATTTTGTGGTTTTATTATCGAATTCAAATTATACTTGTTTATGTTTTGAGATGGAGTTGAAGGGGTGGGGGTGCGGGGAAAGAAGATGTGGCTTTACAAGGAATTATAGAATATCTCTTGGAGATTTATCCACAGTGAACTTAATCCAAACTGAAATTTGCCGTAATATTATAGGTAACAAAGGTCCTGCTAAAGCCAACAATCTTGAGACTAACAGTCTAGTCCTTACCTGATTTCTTATCATCCTCATACACTACAATTATCTTCTCTTTCTTAACCGCATGCTCCTTCACTTCTTCTTTCTTCTCCTTCTTTTCTTCCAACATCTCTATTTCTCCATTCTTTATCTGATTTCTGACACGTTTTCTAGCTTCAGTTCTTGCTCGTCTAGCTGCTACAGCCTGTCTACGTTTACGTGCGTGGGACTCTGCATCCTCCTGTAGAAGACAGTCTGTGTCAACCAATTCTCACACAATTCTAACATTTTACAACCCATCCTCAAATGTTTCATTTATCAAAAACAGACATTTTGATTGGTCAAAAAAAATTATTCATTACTCCATTACCAAAATTTTGAGCACAAAGCCATTTGTATGCTTCTGCAAAAAATAGTTCCAAACAAAAAAGTATCTAAAAACCTAATCACACTTATGTATGAATCTGCTTTGCGTATTCCTACAGTGATTAGTATTTCGGTTTATACCTCAATGAAAACAAGAAATATTCTCTGCATCTCTCAGGAAAAACTTGGAAAAACATTGTGGAACAAACATTCCTTGAAACAATCAGTTTCTTATTTTTCTATTATTTTTTACCATAAAAGATTAATGTCATCACCTTTGAAATGTATACTGCAACTCTGTCTCAATCTTAAAATGTGATGTCTAATAACTACTCGCAACTTTAACCCTCTACTGTTCATTTAGTGTTCAATACCTTGTTTTTTAATCTCTGTATTTATCTTTACTTGAGAGACCATTGAGGAAAAAGAAGAATACTTTTCAAGCAATTTCTTCTATTTCTAAAAATAATTCTACCTCACTAAGTGTTTTTTTTTGTGTTTTTTTTTCAAATGAAATCAATTTCAAATTGTTGTCTGCAAAACCTTCCAATTTGGGCAGGTCTTAAATTTTGCAAAACAGTAAAGGGTTAAATTTAACTTGCATTTGAAAAGTATTGTGTATGCTACAACTGCAGATAATTTTCTATAAAAATAATTCAGTACCTATCTATCTTGGAAACATTGATGAACACATTACAGCACCACAAAATTTTAAATTTGTCAAAAGTCTAAGAAGTTGCAGAAAACAAGTTTAAGTCAATAGATTTTTGATGATATTTGTCTTTGTGGGTAAAAAAATTGTGGACAATGAAGAAATTGCATGAAACAAAGCCATTTTCATGAGCAGTGAAAAAAGTGGGATTGTGTGGGAATTGGCTAAAGAATCCTATTCATCATTTAATTCATTGAAACAAGACATTAATCCTTGTCATGTTGTTTAAATTTCCTTACTGTAAAATCAGAGGGCTGAAGGCACTGAAAGTACTTATTGTTCAAAAATCAATATTTCTTTTAGAAATCAATTTAAAAAATCAACGCTGTCAGACAAATACAAGCAGGAGGTGTAGACAAAGATCAGACTGCACCTATGTGCAGGCTGGTCTTAGTCTACATCTCCTGCCAAAACCAGAATATTCCGGGTTCAGCATGACAAGGGTTAAGTTTCCATGATAACAATCTTCTTTGCTCTTGAAAAATATGCATACAGAGGATAACTGATTGTCTCAACATCACAAGAATTTTTATTTTAATGAGTGAACAACAGAAGCTTTATATTCAAAATTGTTGAAGACTAGAGAGAAAATATCACTTTTGTTCTTTCAGGATGATGAATTTATTGATTTTATTCATAAAAAAAACATAATTTTCTTATGATGTAATTCAAAATGTTAATTATAAAAAAGAAAACCATCAAGAGGCCAAATATTGAGCATGCCAAATATTTGACTAAGCTGTGAACCTGACCTTTAAGCTATGTAAAAGTTTGTTTCAAATGGCACTTCTACTCATGATGTGCCTTGTTATTTTGGAATCCCTTCATAAATGTAGGAGACAAGCTCATTTTGAATGTTTGACCTTGAGCTGTGACCTTGTCCTTGCGCTATCCAACATTCTTTTTGAAATGGCCTATCTACTCATGATGGAGAACAACTGTTTCAAGTTATTTTGAATCCATACATTAACCCATTACCAGACAACAACATTTTAGACTGGTCCAAATTGAAAGAAGTTGCACACAACAATTTTTAATAGGTAGAATCTGAAGAATCATTTTTGGGGTAGAAATAAATGCGGATAATGAAGAAATTGCTTGTAACAAATGAATATAAAAAACCCCATATTTTTGAATGTCATCATGTCTGTAATTTAACATCATCAGAAACTTTTGTCCAGCCTGGTTAACAACCAAAAAAAATGAATACAAGCCACAATGTCCCACTTATGACTAAAGATGTTGGAATTTACAAATCATTCTTGTTGCAGGACAGACACATGATACCAGAAATACTTACCTAAAAGTGCAATATTTAGTGAGCTATACACAACTAGATGGTTGTCCAAGGACAACTGCTGTCGAGCCTGCAAAGTGTTGTAGGCATCACACTCTGGACATTCACAATTTTAGCGTTTGACCTTGAGCTTTGACCATGAACTTGAAGCTATCAAAAAAATTCTATCAAATGGCACATCTACTCATGATGGAGATTAATTGTTCCAATTCATTTTGAAATCCATCCATAATTGCAGGAGAAATTGTCCGTACAAACACATTTTAGTATTTGACTTTGAGCTGTGACCTTGACATTTTAACTATCAAAAAAAAATTCTTTGAAATGGCACATCTACTCATGATGGAGAATAATTGTGCAAAGTTATTTTAAAATCCATCCATAAATGTCAAAGTAATTGTCCGGGCAAACGCAATTCTAATTAGCCCAAAAATTCTTTCAAATGCCACATCTACTCGTGATGGAGAATGGTTGTGCCAGGTTATTTTGAAATCCATTCATAAATGTAGGAGTAATTGTCCAAACAAATTTGGACGGACGGACTTACTCACGTACTAACGCACATACACCTACTTGTAATAGTGACAACTATGTTGCTCACCACAAGGGAGTCCCAAAAAAATGAAACATTAAATAGAATTGTACAATAGAAATGCTAATATCTGGAAAGGGTGCCCTATGTCTCAATCGAAGAACTCATTTTCATTTAGATTTCTTTCAGAATGTTCAGAATGGTTGATATATATCTTCAAACTCATTCCCACACAATCCCTGCTTTATAAAACCCATCAGAGGAATAAGAGGCCTGATGGCAGTCAATTATAATTTTCATGAATGGATGTACTTTTTCAATTCATAAGGGGAATCAATAATTAGATCATGTGTCACATAGAACAAAACATAGAGAAGATCATCTTACAATAGCAACACAACATTTTGTATTTGTTTTGAGCTGAGAAGGAAATCTTTTAAATTTCACGAGACTGAAGGTGGAGTGGAATATAGAAATTTTCCATAGCCACTATATCTTATATGGAACAGTTTTTGTCACTATATAATTTTTTTTTTTTTTTTTTGATGTGTCTAATCATCTCTGTTGGCTGTGAGGCTCTACAAAGCAGAGGGAATTCTTTGTACTTCCAATGTTAGTCAGGTAAAACTGACTGCAATAAAACCTGGGAAAACTTTGAACATGAAGAAATTGCTTGTAACAAGCACTTTATCGATATCCAAGTGTTTTCTGCCATGAATGATAATGGTATTAAAATCAGTAGAAACTTAAATTTTTTGTTTGTAGATTCTTTCAATTTGGACCAGTCTATAATTCTTTTTTCTGGTACTGAGTAAACAAGATAGTTCAACAGTAATCAAACTAGTCTGAGCCATTGTGGAGAAACCCATTACCAGAAGACAACATTTTAGACTGGTCCAAATTCAAAGAAGCTGCAGATGACAAAATAAGCTATTTCTTCATTTTTCACAATGTATTCAAAAGACAGTGAAAAAGTTGGATTGTGTGGGAATTGGATAGTATTATTTCTTAACCTATTCATATGATTACAAATTCTTACATTGTTATTTTATATCTACCTGACATGTTATTGGTATAATTGACAAATCATAGCTGTCACAGAATTAGTCGAATCATTCATTTAGACCAGAAGTGAACTTTGAACTCTGATAAAGGCTGACATTTATGTGAAGCATTTTTTTGTCTGGCAACTTAAATATCATAACTACAGCTTATTCAACCTGTCATTACGACATCTAGGTTGTTAACCAACCATTTTAATTTTTCTTAAATGTAAATGGCCATAAGTTTTGTAAATTAACACTGTATAAAAATGAAGTGGAATTTCTTGTCATAGCCTCAGTGGTTGTGACCAGCAATCCATCAATTGAAACATTTGAGCACATGAATCACTCCATTAATCCTTGTCATGCTGTATAAATTACCTTATTAAATTGCTGTCAAATCAAAGGGCTGAAAGCACTGATAGATTTTGTTGTTCAAAAATCCATATTTCTTTTAGAAATCAATCTCATAAACAACTCTGGCAGGAAAAGTACAAGCAGGAGGTATAAACTAAGATCAGCCTGCAGATAAGTGCAGTCTGATCTTAGTCTACACCTCCTGCCAAAGCCGGAATATTCCGGGTTCAGCATGACAGGGGGTCGATTTACTTATCATGCACAGGAGTCAATTAATTCTAGAAAGAATTGCTTTTTTGGCAATATACTGTAAGGTTGACAACTTTCTTTTATACAACAAACAGTATCAATTATTTCCCTTGCTTCACTATATCCCCCACCTGATATTATGCCAATCCTCAAAAGCATGATCAAACCTATCAAAATTTCTTATAAAAGGTAACAAAAAGCTCATTCCTATGGGATGTGGTTGAAATCCATAATTCAGTTTTAGAGAAGGATCGTCAAATATAAACCATGTATGAAATTAGCTCAGTGAATTAAAGCGATGCATGATCGAACCTATTGAAATTTCTGATAAAGGGAAACTAAAGATCATTCCTATGGGATTCGATCGAAAACCATAATCCAGTTTGCCAGAAATATATACCATGTATGGAAATTATCTCAGCAAATTAAAGCTCTGTTTTTTTACCTGATTAGAATTCTTTTAAGGAATCTGATAAAAAATTCTAAAAGGATTATTCCTGTAAAATTTGGTTGAAATCAATCTATTGGTTTCTGAGAAGAAGAATATCAAAATTTTCAATATAAAGCATATATGGAAATTAGCCCAATCCATAAAAGCCAAGTTTTTTTTATCTGATCAATATTCTATGAAGGAATCAAACAAAGAGTAACTGTGAAACTTTGTTAACCTTTTCCCATTCAATCCCTGGTTTTTACGTCCCTGTGATATTATGCTCAAGAAAACATTGTAGAAAAAGAAGAAATTGCTTGTTTCAAGCAATTTCTTCTTTTTCTACAATATTTTCTACCCTACTGAATGGTTATTGTTAAAATTCAATCCACTTTTAATTGTCGTCTGCAGAACCTTTGAATTTGGACAGGTCTAAAATTGTGCAAAACGGGAAAGGGTTAAAATATGTACGGTATTTTCTGAGGAGAAGATTTCTGAAGAACTAGAAATGTGCCACCGACACAGATGACTTAATTTAACCCATTAGCAGATGGCTAAATTTTAGACTGGCCCAAATTGAAATAAGTTGCAGACAACAATTTACAGTTTATGAAATTTTGGATTTTTTCAACTTTTTGGGTAGAAAACATTGGGAAAAATAAAGAAATTGCTTGTCACAAGCAATTTCTTCATTTTCCACAATGTTTTCCAAAGCTTTTAACTTTGGGATGTCTAAAAGCGTCACTGAGTGGGAATGGGTTAATCTCTTGTCACATGACCTTCAGCTGCGACCTCTAACTTAGTTGTATCCCACTTAACTTAATACATGCCACAAGTACACATCAAGGGGAACAACTATGCAAAGTTATTTTGAAATCCTTCAATTAATGTAGAAGATATGCTCCTTACAAGAAATAGACGCACACACTAACCAATTCACCTATCCACTCATGCAGAGACCCATATACTGACAGCAGTAACTCTATATGCCAGATGCCTTTGCATGGAGGGGAGGGGGGGTATACAAAAGTTTACAGACAAACAATAGACACAACACCATGACTACAGCCTGCTGGCTTTCAGCCAGTTGCGCTAAAAGTCAATTGACCAATCAAATCTTTTGTTTTGAACGGGAGTGAAATCCTGAACTCTGACATTAAAATCATACTAATTTGTTTATTGGCAAGCTTGTGATTACAGATTATTCAAGCTAAAAAAGCTTTTGTTATGACATTTAGGTCATCCATCACCAATTTGCTTTTTGTTATAAGTCCCTGATCATATAGTTTGCCAACTAAGGTTGTTTGATATCTTGGTAAAAACTGTCTTTTGGAAGTCAATTGGTGTGACCAGTAATCTGCCAATCTTTACAAAACTAGACATTGTCACAAAGCGGACTAATACCCCCAACAGCGCTTGTCCATATACAAGTGCTATCTGCAAAACAGCCATAACAAAAATGAACTTTTTTCATTAAAGGGCCATAAATCCGTGAAAAATCAATTGACCATAACCAAAATAGGATATGCACATGTCTGACTTATACCGAGTGTTTGTGTAAAATTTGAAGCAAATCCCTCCAATGGTTGCTGATTAATTGAGCGGACACAATTTTTCACTAAAGGGCCATAACTCTGTCAAAAATCAATGGACCGTAACCAAAATAGTATATGCACATCTCTGCTTGATACTGATTATATCAGTGAAGTTTGAATCAAATCTGTCCAATGGTTGCCCAGAAATTGAGCGGACACGAAAAAGCTAGACAGATGGACGGACGGGCAGACCGACTGACAGACTGATCGACCGACAAGCTGACTCCTATATACCCCCCTAACAAAGTTAAGGGGGGTATAATTACATACAAATTTAGATGCAGAGCTCTAGTTTTAAGATATTTCTTTATACTAATGTGTGACCTCAATGTTATAACTTAGCCAGAACAAGCTGTAGTTACACCATTTTAATCACCAAACCATCAAAAATATTTCACATAATGGTGGATAGTCAACTTTTACTACCAGTATATCTAAATGATTTGATTGGTCAATTCATTTGTTTGCAACAACAATCTATCAACAATGCCCAAATTACCCCATATTATGATACTACAAGGCACCTTCTATAAAACCTAAGCTAATATACACAGGAAATGATAAGAAAGACCACACCAATTCAATAGCAATCAATTTTTCCTCACAAAAAGTTGTAATTCAAGTTGTATTGAATTCAATTTCTTTTTGCCTACTATTTTTTCCCAGGCACCTTTTAAACATTTTTTTAAAGCTTCACTTCAGACATACATTGTCTTATGCTTAAAATTAAAAATAAGAAATAAACTATAAGAAAGGTTTATAGAAAACAAACCAAAAAACTGTGTTTTTACCTTTTGAACATTAAGATAATTTGGTTACATATGAAAGATTTGATAGAAATATTGAAAGATGCTACACTATAACCATAGGTTATTTTTTTGAGTTTGGAAAGCTATTGTTCTTGAAGGCTTTTTGACTATTCTTTGTATGAATACCTAAACATGATATGTTTTTGAACACTAATGCTCCCATGACAAAAACCTTGACCTATCAACAACCTTGACATTAACTCATCTCCAGAAGACAAAATTTAGGACTCTAAAAAATTGAAGGAAGTTGCAAACAACTCTCAAAGTTGTGCTAAAGCTGGGGAAAGTGCCCAAAAGAGTAGAAAACATTGTGAGAATATTTCTCCTTTTCCCACAAAGTTTTCACTAATTGTAATTCTTCAGGTTATCAAAAGAGTCGTTGTGTGGTAATAAGTTAATGAATTCATATGAATGAGATGTATCTTAATATCAAATATGCTCCAATTACATGAGAATGTTCAGGTTTTACTTTTTTTGGACAGACACCAAATGGTAACACAATATGCCTAAATCTAAATCATGGGGAGTGTTAAAAACCTTCCCAGTCTGATTGTGAATTTTAAATTTTTAATACAAGAGGACCAATGTGGCCCTAGATTGCTCACCTGAAGTCAGAAAGTCTTATTTGTGAGGAGAAAAGAATTGTTTAATTTTTTAAGAGAAAAGCGTTACACAGCCTTTATAAAATGTGCTAATATTGATCAAGCTGTCAATGAGGCCCCTTTTCCCATGTTTCAAGATTGAATCATCTGATTATAGAAGGGTTTCATCCTAGTGACCTAATAACAGTTCTCACCAAGTTTCGACAAGATTGTGTCAACATTGTGACCCCTAAAGTTAACACACACACATACACACACAAAAGCCACTTTTTTCCCCGCCAATCTTCCCATTTCCAATAACCTTACAATAATTCTGACCAATTTCATCAAGATTAAGTCGAAAATGTGACTCCTAGAGTGTAAACAAAGAATTTGTCATTAAGGCCCCTATTCCTGTGTTTTCCAATAGAACCTTCTAATTTTCAATAGGGTTCATGTAAATGACCTTTCAATTATTATGACAAGGTTACATCAAGATTGAGAAAAAAATGCTGCCTCTAGAGTGTAAACACTAAATTTATTGACACCATAAGCCCCATGACGGACATTCAAGTCTCACAAAAGCTTGCAATGTTCAAGTTGTGCTCAGTTGAGCTAAAGATTAACCCATTCCAACACAATCCCTCCTTTTTACGCCCCACAACGAAAAAGCTTTGGAAAACATTGTGGAAAATGAAGAAATTGCTTGTATCAAGCAATTTCTTCATTATCCACAATGTTTTCTATCCAAAAAGACAAAAAGTTCAAAATTCCATCAACTTGAAATTGTCGTCTGCAGCTTCTTTCAATTTGGACTGGTCTAAAATTTTGCTGTTTTGGAATGGGTTAATCCATACTAAATGCAATCTTACTAGAGAATCAAGTCAAAAAGCCTTCAGTCAAGCTACACACAAAACAACTGTATGTATACACAACACTACACTCTATGAATTGGGTTTGGTCTAACTCACATTTTCCGAGTCTGTGACCGATGCTGAAGGATGGTAGGGCCGTGTGATCCACTCCGACCACTTCCTGCGTGTGGTTGGACCAAATACCTTATTTTCTTTCGATGGATTGGCATTTAACTCTGTACTTGTGTTACTCGTAGAATCAAAGTCAATCACTCTAGAGGCTTTGAATTCACTATTTTCCTTCTTTTTTTCATCATTAGACTTATTCTGATTTTCCTGCAAATGAGTAATACATACTTTTTAATCATCTGAATCAAATCTATTAACTAATTACGACACAATGCTGCTTTTTGATGCCCTGAAGAAATATGATTTAGGAAACTTTTGAGGGGAAAGGAAAAATTGCTTGTGACAAGAAATTTCTCATTTCTTCACAGTGTTAATTACTCACTTTGGCCGACATATATATGAAGGAATTTTGTTGGTTGGGGATTTAAATATTGTAGCTACAGGTTGTTCAAGCTCTAGTAAAGATGTTAAGGTCATTTAACTTTTTTCAAAAAATATTACTTGCATACTCAAGTGGAGCTTCTAGTGGCAGCTCGGTCAAGAATTGAAAAAGAAAGTTAAGAAATAATTTACTATGCACTCTTCAGATCTCGGCATTCATATATACAGCCACAGCTGTTAACAAATTTACATCCTAGTTCTGAAAGGTTGTCAGTGTCTATAAAATATATATGCACATGCACAGCCTTTACAAGCACTGAGCCTTAAATATTAGACTTCAAAAAATAAGACGCTTATAGTTAAACATCTTGATTTTTTTAATGCAGATGTTAAAGTATAAGGTGGTAATGGGTTTTACATTCCACACAGGTATATGCAGATTAAAGTCTCATCATTATGATTGAAGAAGATGGGGAGCAAACCAGGGAACCAGTTAATTGAATCCAACATGTTTCCACATGACTAAATCTGCTTTGGTTAATCTACAAGGAGAAGCTGAACACTGATTGAATAATACCTGAGAATGAGCAGCACTTCGTGTGAGGGATGAAGTAAGGGAGGGCACCATTTTCCCACGTCTATCTCGTCGCATGGATCGTATGGGTGGAGGAGGTTCTTCCTCTACAACCTGAAACGTAGAATGTAAATAAGAGTTATATTGAATATACATACAGAGGATTATTTACATTACATATTTGAACATTTTCAGTCTCATTCCTTAGCCCATTACCAGAACACAATATTTAGTTTGTTTGTTTGAATGGGGTTTTACGCTGCTTTCAACAATCTCTCAGTTATATCGCGGCGGCTGGAGCACCTAACAATGGATTCCTGGTATTTCTCACACCAGTACTACCATTACAGCCCTTCCTAGCCTCCAGCTGCTATCCCACATGGGTCTACGATTATCGACCCATTGGTGAGAGACAAATAGTCGGAAAGGATGAGTGCCGCCGTCGGGGATGGAACCCGGGACCTCTAGATTGACAGTCCGATGCGCTACCAACTGCGCTATGACGGCGGCCCCACAATATTTAGACTGGTTGAAATCAGAAGAGTTGCAGTTATCAATTTTATACATATTTGTGAAATTGTGAAATTCTTTGTTTTCTAGGCAAGAAAACATTGTGGAAAATTAAGAAATTGCTTGACCTAAATGTCATAACTACAGCTTGGACAATTGGTCATGTCCACATTTAAGCTATACATCAAAGTGAATACTACCATAATGAACTAATTCATTTGATTCTTGCTGCCTATGATGATTCGATACTTTACGAGACCAAATAATTGTAGAATGTAATAGGTTTTACTTCATAATTGGAATCCATTACAAGGTTTTGGATTACAACACTGACATAAAAATCCATTGTTATCATATTGGGTGTTTCAGGATTACATTTCAGCTACTAATTTAGTACTCCTGTAACAGTTAAATTGTAGGTTCAACTAATTGCAGTTGTCAATCAAATAATCAGTCAACCGTCACATCTCATTTAATACCGTAGTTATTCTATTATACAATATAGAATCATTTATTTAGACTGGAAGATAACTTTGAACTCCGACATTAGCCACCATTCATGCAAAGTTTTTTTTGTGAATTTGCGACTTATTCAAGCTGTAGTTATGACGTTTAGTCATCAACAATTCTACTTTTTTATTACTTGCTACTGGCCATAATATAGCAATATAACGCTCCTTAAAACAAAGTGGACCTTCCTGTCCGATTCAACAGGCCGGGCCAACAGAGTCGATGGGCAGGGCCAGTGATTTGTCAATTACTTCTACACTCATCCTAAAAAAACATTTGAGTATTTCTACCTATATATTGTTTTTAATCCTTTCCCATACACTTATTTGTTTCCACAACCCATAGGTTTTGTATAGGGGAAAACATTGAAGGGAAAGAAGAAATTGCTTGTCACAAGCAATTTCTTCTTTCCCTACAATGTTTTCTACCCTTTACAGTGGTTATTTTTCAATTTAATTGCACTTTGATTAATCGTCTGTAGCCTCTTCCAAATTGGAGCAGTCTAAAAAAATTTTGTATAGGAAAGGGTTAAACAAGACAAGATTCACATGATAAAACTTTCTCTTTTATCCCAGCTCAACTTTACTATTCAGCATTTGAATTCTTTTAGATTGGTCAAAACTGTAAAGATTTGCAGTTATCAATTAAAGATAAATTTATGGGAGCTTTAGGTGGAAATAGTTGTTAAAAAAGAAGTGATGTTTGTGATTTCATTAACCCACACCGTGAACCTTTTTGACATGGCTCAAGAAACTGCTTTGAAAAATTTTTTTGGAAAATGAAGAAATTGCTTGTCACCTGCAATTTCTTCATTATCCACAATGCTTTTAACCCAGAAAACACAGAATTTTGAAATTTCATCAACTTGAAATTGTTGTCTGCAATTTCTTTCAATTTGGACAAGTCTAGTTTAATTTCTGTAATCTAATAAAACAAGAGCACCACATGCAGATACCAATATATGGCCGTTTAGTGTTTGATAGGGAGTGAGTTTCTAAGTCGAAAATTCATCTAGGGTTATCACTCTTGATGGCATAGATTACTCTTTAAATAGACATGATATTTCAAGTGAATGTGTTCATTAATATCAGAGATATTACAAAATGTCAAAATTTCTAGACAACCACACAGACACAGAACAGATTTTCTCTGGTAACAGTTGAGTATGTAAAAGTGGTAAAAACTCTGAAAAAGAGTAGACATTTTCCCCAAAGTCTTACCTTTTTGGATGGATTCCTCATTTTCTGAAAGTACCTCTCCAACTGAAAATATAAGAATAAGTTAGATATTATCATAATTGACCAACTTTTTCACAGAGATAAAAAGTCCAAACTAATTTTTATCTTATTACAAAACAAAAAAATATACACTTGAGGAAATTCAAAGGAGTTGTAGATGTCATTTAAAAACGTGTGTATATTGAAAACTACATGAGTTAACCCATTCCCACTCAATAAAAAATTTAGACTCGTCCAAATTGAAATGAGTTGTCGACAACAACTTTTAGTTGATGAAATTTTAAAATTCTAGATCTTTTGGGATATAAAAACATTGTGGATAATGATGAAATTGCTTGTAACAAGCATTTCCTTCGTTTTCCATGTTTTTCCAAAGCCTTTTTACTAAATGTGAGTTAAACTAAAAGCGAAATTGGTTATAAAGAGGCATCATTCTTACCAAAAAGCATTAACCCTTGTCATGCTGTATAGAATCTATATTGGAATGATATTAAAATCAAAGGGCTGAAAGCACCTGTAGTACTTATTTTCCAATTATTAAAATTTCTTTTGAAAATTTCTTTCTTAAACAACTCTGACAGGAAGGGTTCAAACAGGAGGTGTAGACTAAGATCAGACTGCACTTATGTGCAGGCTGATCTTTGTCTATACCTCCTGCCAAAACCGGAATATTCCGGGTTCAGCATGACAAGGGTTAAGAGTTATCTTATTATGGCATCAGTAATAACCGAGATATAAGAAAGGTTTTACCTATTCCAACACAGTAATGCTTTTAGACACCCATCAAGACAAACAATTGAAAATACATTGTGTAAAACTAAGGAATTGCTTGTAACAAGCAATAGCTTCATTTTCCACGATGTTTTCTACCCAGAAAATTGAAAAAAGAAAAAATTAAATTTCATTAACTTTTAATTGTCGTCTGCAACTCCTTTCAATTTGGACAAGTCTAAAATTGTGTTGTTTGGGAACGGATAAAGTTTCTCAAACACATAAGGGAGAAGGCAATACATATACTTCGACCTTTACTTTGAAGAAAGCCTTAGCAAAAAAAGTGTATCGTATATGTTAGAAAATATTGTGCAAACAATTTCTTCTTCACCCTCAATATTTTCTTCATCAGGGATGTCAAAAATAGTGGGGATAGATTTAATCTTTTCCCACACAATACCAGCTTTTTACTCCTCTCAAGAAAACTGCTTTAGAAAACATAGTATAAACTAAAGAAATTACTAGTAACAAGCAATTTGTTCTTTTTTTCACAATACCTTCTTCCCGAAATTCAATATTTTCATCAAATGAATTTTGTTCTCTGCAAACTTTTTGAATTTGGACCAGTCTAACAATTTGACCATCAGGTAATGCATATAAAAATTACCCTTATAAATGCCACACACTCTAAATGGTGATTAATTATTTTTTAACTCATTTTTTATGGGATCAATTCAAATTTGTTGCAATTCAAAGAAGCTACAGACAGCAAATCTAAGTTAAGAGAACCAAAATAAATCTTGTAGGTACGATTTTTTTCTTTTCTCCACAATGTTTTCTTCAAGTTTGCCTTATAAAAATTGTCAAAATGAAAGATTAAGGAATGTCTATGGATCTGTAGGTGCTTTAGCCCCTGTATTGCTCCTCAGTCCCAAATGTACTGATTTAGAGAATAATGTTTAAACCCATTCCAACACAGCAAAATTTTAGACTGGTCCAAATTGAAAGAAGCTGCAGACGACAATTTCAAGTTGATGGAGTTTTTATTTTTTTCGTCTTTTTGGATAGAAAACATTATGGATAATGAAGAAATTGCTTGATACAAGCAATTTCTTCATTCTCCACAATGTTTTCCAAAGCTTTTTCTCTTGAAGGGCGTAAAAAGGAGGGATTGAGTTGGAATGAGTTAACCCATTACCAGACATCAAAACTTAAGACTGGTCCAAATTGGAAGATGTTCCAGTTGACAATTTCAAGTTGACAGAAGTTTAACTATTTGTGTCTTTTTTTGGTTGGAAAACAATGTGGATAATAAAGAAATTACTTGTGACAAGCAATTTATTCATTTTTAAAAATGTTCTTCAAAGCTTTGTTGTTGAGGGGCGTGAAAAAGAGGAATTGTGTGGTAATGGGAAAAGGAATTCAAAACAGTGTGAACCATCATTGCCAAATTGGGAAAATATATCTAGTCACTCCAATCCTTGAAATAGTGCAAGAGAAGAATTTCTAACTTTTTACTAATATACAAGAGGCAAGTCAAGTAATGTAAAACTCACTAATAAAAGTCAGGTTCAATTGCACTAAAAACAAATAGAGCTTTTAACCCATTCCTACTCCATTTATCTTTCTTATGCCTCTCAAGAAAATAGCTTTAGAAAACATTGTGGAAAATGAAGAAATTGCTTGTGTCAAGCAAGTTCTTCATTATCAATATTTTTTTTTCTATCCAAACAGACGAAAAAGTTTAAAATTCCATCAACTTGAAATTGTTGTCTGCGCAGCTTCTTTCAGCTTTGAAAAGTCTAAAATTTTGTTGTATGGGAATGCGTTAATGCTTTTTCATCATTACCACTGTAACACGTAATTTCTTCATTTTTCACTATGTTTTCCAGAGTTTCTTTTTCCTATGGGGGCATCAAAAAGTGGTTTTGTGTGGGAAAGGGTTAAATGAAGATTACTGATCCATATCTAATTTTCAAGTAAAACTTGTAAATTTCAATTTGGACCTGTGATCTTATTAACCCATTCCCACATAATTACCCACATTATCCCACATTTTACACATCAAAGAAATGTTGTTTTGGAAATCATTGTGAGAAAAGAAGAAATTTCTAGCTACAAGCATTTTCTTCTTTTCTCAAAATATTTTCTACCTCATATGGCACATTTTTCTTCATCAGTCACTTAACCCATTAGACGAATGCAAATTGTTGCAGACATCAAAACAAACTTTGTTTTGATGTTTGCAACAACTTGCATTAGTCTAATGGGTTAAGTGACTGATTTCAGTATATCCTGGTTGCTATTCTTTCCTAGACCTCAAGCCAAGCTATGCAAATAAACTCAATAGGTTTTCGAGAATGAAATCTAGAAAATCAAACAATAGATTAACCGATTACAACACAATGAAATTTTAGACTTGTCAAATTCATAGATGTTGTGGATGACACTTTTTAGTTGATGAATATAAATTGAGGTAGAAAATATTGTTGATAATGACGAAATTACTTCTGACAAGTGATTTCTTCATTTTCAACAATGTTTCCCAAAGCTTTTTTTTCTCCTTAACTCTCAAAAAGCTTTATTGTGTGGGAAAGGGTTAAGTACAAGACCAGTCACCGGACAGTGCCAATCAACTTTTTTAAATGCTTGATAGTCAAGGCAATTCAATGTCAACATAGTTTAGCAAGAGGGCCAAAATGGCCCTGAATTGCTCACCTGATAATTATTAAGAAATATTCTCTAAGAATATTTCTATCTGCAACACCCACAGTTTTCAACAAATAAATGTTTCACAAAAAAGTTCTGAGTAACCCAAAGATAATTTTGGTACAAACTAGACATTGTCCCAAAGCGGACTAATACCCCCCAACAACGCTTGTCCATATACAAGTGCTATTTGCAAAAGGCCATAACAAAAAATGGACCTTTTTAATTAAAGGGCCATAACTCCATCAAAAATCAACAGACCATAACCAAAATAGGATATGCACATGTCTGACTTATACTGAGTGTTCCTGTAAAATTTGAATCAAATCCATCTAACAGTTGCCGAGTAATTGAGCGAAACGATTTTTCACCAAAGGGCCATAACTCTGTCAATCAATAGACCGTAACCAAAATATGGTATGCACATCTCTGCTTGATACTTATTATATCAGTGAAGTTTGAATCAAATCCGTCCAATGGTTGCCCAGAAATTAAGTGGACATGAAAAAGCTACAGACAGACGGACAGACAAGCTGACTCCTATTTATCCCCCAAACAAAGGGGGGTATAGTAAAGTTTGGTACAAATTGGCTTGGTGGTTCAGAGTGATAGATTCTGAAAGAATTTTTCATGATTTCTCTCTATCTGATAAGCCTGTCCTGCTACACTCAAACTTCTTTTTTTCATCAACAATTTTTTTTGAAAAGGTCATCCAATTGCAAGGAAAATTCTTGCCATGTTTGCTCCAAATTTGTTAAGTGATTTAGGAGGAGACAATTTATTATTTAATTATTTCTCATAAATTTAATAAGTTCCTATGCAATGCCCCTATTTTTTTTACAAATCAAAATTTCAAGAACAAATTTTGAAAATGGTCACTCAAGGAACATTCCTGGCAAGCTTTTTTAGAAATTTGGCAATTGGTAAAAGAGAAGATATTCCACGCATGACAGACACCACACTCAACATAATACAGTGTGATCATGAAAGCTCACCTTGAGCATATTGTTCTCAAGTGAGCTAAAAAGAACATGCACAATTCAGTGCAAATGTGCTTGTAGGGTAAAAGGTATAATAGACATATCACTGTGGCACATAAACTATAATCAAATCGAGTTGAAAGAGTGTTCAAAATTAAACTAAAATGAATGTCAGAGGAATTAATCTTTACTTGGGGGATGATATTATGATCACAAAGGCATGTGAAAAGTTTCAGAGCAAAAACATTAGTAGAATTAGAGAAACAGAGTTGAAATGTGTGGCCTCCACAGCAAAAACAAAGAAAATGCCATTAAGGCCCCCTTTTGCCCCAATTGTTTTCCATTGGAACCTTCCCGTTTTAATAGGGTTACTATTGATGACCTAACAACCATTTGTAGCAAGTTTCATCAATTAGAGGCACTTGAGCCCCTGATTCGCTCCATGGGCCTAAATTTACTTATCATTCCTGAGAAATTTGGTTAAAAACCATCCCACAGCTTGCAAGAATAAGATTTCACTATACACCATTTATGGAGACAGGCCCCCACATCAAAGCTATAATTTTCATCTGAGTCATAATTTAAGAGATCTGACAAAGAGTCACCAAAGGATCAATTAATGAAATTTTGTTGAAAATTTGTAATTCTTTGTAATCTGGGAAGATTATAGGCTTTCACTATTTACCATATAAGAAAATTAGCCCAATCCATTGAAGCAATGTTTAAAGCCAATCAATTCTTTTTTTGAGCAAATCTAATAAGGGGTCACCAAAGGATCATTCCATTGAAATTTGGTTGAAACCCATTAAATGGATTCTTAGAAGATTTTCAAAACTTCCACCATTTATGGAAATTAGCCCCGCCCATTAAAGCCATGATTTCTGTCCTATCAAAATTCTTTGAAGGAATCTGATAAAGGGTCATCCAAGGATCAATCAAGTGAAATTTGGTTGATATCCATCCATTGGTTTCTGAGAGGAAGATTTTCAAAGTTTTCAGCAATGACCATATATGGAAATTAGCCTCACCCACTAAAGCCATGTTTTCCATCCGTCAAAATTGATTGAAGTAATCTGATAAAGGGTCATCCAATGTGCATTCCTATAAAATTTGGTTCAAATTCATCAATTGATTGCTTAGAAGAAGATATCTAAAGATTTCACCACATCTGGAAATTAGTCCCGCCCACTAAAGCCGTTTTTCATCTTACCTTAATTCTTTGAAGGAATCTGATAAAAGGCTACTCATTCCTTTAAATTTGGTTGAAATCCATTAATTAGTTTCTGAGAAGAAGAATTTTAAAAGTTTCACCATAAATGGAAATTAGCCCCGTCCATTAAAGCCATGTTTTTCTTCTGATCAAAATTCTTTGAATCTGATAAAGGTGGGAATTTGGTTGAATTCTGTTCAGTACTTTCTGAGGAGAAGATTTCTAAAGTTAAATTTTACGGAAAGACAGACGGACTCAAACACACAGACAGACTCATTTTGGACACAACGCCATTACAATAGCTCCCTGGCTTTCAGCCAGTGGAGTTGTAAACAGGTCAAAATTGTGGCTTCTACAGTGCTAACATAGAAAATGTCATTAAGGCCTGTTTTTCAATGTTCTCCAATGTAACCTTTCAATTTTCAACAGGGCCCTACAGTATAAATGCTTTACTTCTTGATGTTTGACAAAGCAATGCATAAAAGACACTTAACCCATTCCCTTATGGCAAAATTTTAGACTGGTTCAAATGAAAAGATGATGCAGATGACAATTTGAAGAATTTAAGAAATCTCTGCCTATTTGGGTAAAAATCACTGTGGATATTGAAGCAATAGCTTGTTACAAGCAATTTCCTCACTGTCCACAATGTTACAAGCAATTTCCTCACTGTCCACAATGTTACAAGCAATTTCCTCACTGTCCACAATATTTTTAAAAAGCTTTTTCCTTGAGGGAAGTAAAAAAGAGGGATTATGAGGGAATGAGTTAAGGATTACTCATTAGCTCATTATGCTAAAATAAGCCAAAAATTAATCTTTGACCCTCTGCTTTGACAATGTTCTTTAAGAGCTTTTTTGTGTTCAGAGCCTTTGCTCTAATCAAGATACTGATCCATTACCAGATGAGACAATTTAGAAAAGTCCAACTTGAAAGAAGTTACAGACAACATTTCATAGAATTTTTAAATTTGAAAATGAGTGTCAGTTTTATTTAGGTAGAAAATGTGAGAAAAGGAGAAATATTGCATCCTGTAACAGCCTTTTTTTTTTTAAAGTGACCTTGATAAGAAATCTAGACCTTGATGGATGGCATAAACCTTACAACCAATTGAATCCTATAAATGATGCAAGTAACCTACATCCTAAAACATGAGTCATGTAGCTGGAACAATGTTTGAATGAAACAAAGTGTTAAGTTCTTGCATTAAGTTGACCTTGATAAGAGACCTTGGTGGTTGACTTTGAACTTGACCATGGCTGCATAGAGGTGCAAATGATGCCTATCAATGCAAGGAACCTATATCCCAAGTTTTAGTCATGGATCTTCCAAAGTGTTTGAATAACAGTAAAATTTAAGATTTGCATTTAGTTAACTGCTTGCAGACAGACAGAAATTAGGACAATATGCCCCTGATCTTACCAATGCAGAGGCATAAACATGTAAAATGTTCTTCATAGTGTTTAACCTATTCCCACACAGTGACGCTATTGGATGCCTCTCAAAAAAAGGTGGGAAAACCTTGTGTAAAACAAAGAAATTGCTGGTAACAAGCAATTTCTTCATTTTACACAATGTTTTCTACCTGAAAGATGAAAAAAATCTTTAATTTCATGAGTTTTAAACTGTCATCTGAAACTCCTTTCAATTTGGACCAGTCTAAAATTTGGCTGTCTGGTAATGGGTTTAACTAGTTTCATCTTTTTTTTTTTTTTTTGTACATGTTGAGTACAATATGAATCTGTTTACTGTATCCTGCCATGTTTAATCCTGACTGCCATGAGAAAATGACAGGGATTCAAAATTCCCTTCTCTGGTATAAGACTTATCAATGAAAAATATTATATGCATTTCTTTAATGCTTTCTGGTTGATTATATTTTGTCTATTATTGCATCAATGAAATACAATAACTGTTTGTCATGAAAGATTCAATTATTTTATTGTGTGAACAACTGAAGCATTTTTTTTCACTTGTGACTCTGCCACTTGCGAAATAAAGCTTCTGTTATTTACTCAATGAAAGATACATCGATCTTGCACAGAAACAAACAATTGTTCTTTTTTTTTTAAATTCCAAACTTTGATCAACAACTATTTGAGCAATACCAGAAAAAAGAATCACAACATATAAACTACATCAAGCTTTAAGAAAAATCCTGATCCTGTGTCAAATTACATGTTCTTGGTGACATCTCACCTTTCCAAATTGTTTCATGAATTTAGTTTACAAGGACAAAAATCTCAGGATAAATGATCCTGTATCTTTTGAGAAGCAAAATTTATTTTTGAAAACAGAGCAATCAGGATGAGTCCAAAATCTAACAGTTTATATATTTTGTATAGACAGGGGGCGTGGTACTCACCAGAGTTCTATCAATGGTGTGGACATAGTAGGTGAAAGCCTTGCCCGTCCACGACACTGCTCCACTCAGGGGTGACAACTCTGTAACGTGCATGATCGTACCGATATCTGCAATAGCAGAGAGACGAATCATGGCTGCACAGAGGTGCATGTCAACTTATCACTAACTTATCATTAACTTATCACTAACTTAACTTCTAAGTGATATGAAAAAAATCAACCCTTTTCCAAATCAATCATTCCATATCAAATACTTTCATTTGTGCACTATACAACAGAAATAAAGAGTTGTAGCAAATCTACTCACTAATGTGATTATTTAAGCCCTCAATATTGTTAAAAAAGTGTTCCCCTGTTATATAAATGATGGGAAAAGGCATTTGTTTGCCCATGGAAAAGGGTTGAGGATGGTAAGAGGCAGGTTGTATTAGGAAGACTTGATTTGTGGTTCTGTTCCATACATGTTCACAATTCATTGCTGTATTTCACAAAACAGAATTTTCTTTAATGATTTCTGGTGGAGTATCGAGGTTTCTTGGTGGATTGCCACATCACAATTTCGTCCAAAAACCAATGAAATGAAACCAATAAAAATGACAAAATTGGGTAGATTTTGTCCTGCTTTTTTTCATTTTGCGCTTTTAAATAAAATCTTATTTTCCATATCAAGTATTTATTGCAATACCGTTCTAAGTGTCTATACAATGTATAGCCACTTAGAACAGTATTTCAATTAACCCGGATATATGCTACATGAAAATTATATTCATTGTTCATTTTCACCTTATTCCCTATGGCATATCCAGATATATACACATTATGTCTGATAACTCCAAAACTTGAACACACACATAAACATTTGACACAATATTGTGAACATGTAAAGAGAAATGAAGATAGATGAGTAAATGCATTGACAGTGATTACAAAAAGATGCTGATTTCAATGTTCTTGATGGTCCAAAAGAAGAACTGTAACAACATTTAAATGAAGCCTTTTATGTTGGTTTGGCAACCTAAGCATCGAAACTTCAGCTTGAGTACTGGGAGTAAATTTTGCAAAACAACACTGTTTAACCCTTGTTATGCTGTATAAATCACCTTACTGAAATGCTGTCAAATCAAAGGACTGAAAGCACTGGTAGAACGTGTTGTTCAAAATACAATATCTTTTAGAAATCAATTTCAAAAGCAACTCTGGCAGGAAAAGTACAAGCAGGAGGTATAGACTAAGATCAGCCTGCACATAAGTGCAGTCTGATCTTAGTCTACACCTCCTGCAAAATACGGAATATTCCGGGTTCAGCATGACAAGGATTAATATCCGCATGGAACTTCTTGTCACAGGGTGGCACAAGTGCTTTGTAAATTTGAAGGTTTTGGCCAATTTAAATATTTTGTGGATGAAGAGACCAATATAATAAGACAAACTGATGAAACAAAAAATAAATGACCCTCATTTGTTGATGCAGGGGCTTAAAAAAGGGTTGGAGATTGGCCCAAAGTATCAAAGAAAACTAAAAGTATTCATCAAAAATCATCATGTAAGTCAGGGCTCCAAAGTTTATTGAACATTCAAATGCTACAGACTAAAACAGTAAGATTTCCAACCACCATGAAGCAATGAAAATAAATGCATAAGACATATGTACATGGTGCATAGAAATATACCAAATATTTCAAAGAGATATTAATTTACCTAAAGATAATTCTATTACCATTCCAACACAATCCCACTATTTTAAACAACTCAAGAAAAAAGTTTAAGAAAACAATGTAGAAAATAAAGAAATTACTTGTTACAAGCAATTTCTTTCTTTCCCACATTATATTCTTCCCAATGTAGAAAATAAAGAAATAACTTTTTACGTGAATTTTTTACTTTCCCACATTATTTTCTCCCCAGAGATATTTGAAATTCTAGAAACTTGAAATTGTTATCTGCAGCTTCTTTAACCCTTTCCTTTTTTCAAAATTTTAGACCTATCTAAATTCAAAGGTTTTGCAGACGAAAATTTAAAGTGGATTTAATTTGAAAAATGGCCAATCAGCAGGGTAGAAAATATTGTAGAAAAAGAAGAATTTGCTTGAAACAAGCTATTTCTTCTTTTTCTACAATGTTTTCTCAATTATAAAATCACAGGAACGTAAAAACCAGGGATTGAATGGGAAAGGGTTAAAATGGACCAGTCTAAATTTGAGTTGTGTTGTAATGGGTGAAATGCAGGACCACAGACTGGCTTAAGCTAAGATTATGAGGTAAAAGCAAATCATATCCTCTCTTGAAAACCATAAAAATGTTGTCTAGTAACCAGAAGCCTGTTGGTACAGCTTCATCAACATAAACACGAGAAGCCTGTTGGTACAGCTTCATCAACATAAACACGCATGTACATATGTCTTGTGATGAAATGCATGAACCACAAAACTAAACTAAAACAGAAGATTAAGACAGATAATGGAACAAACTAAACAGAAAACTGGGTTATATCACAACAAAAAGCATAAAGGGAAGTCACTCTGAGTGCCTGAATTAGTCCGACACACTGGAGGAAACCTCTCGTATATTCAGGACTCACCATCGTTCTATCAACACAGTGAAGATAATACGTAACAGGGTTACAGGTCCAGGATACAGCTCCACGTAATGGGGACAGCTCGGACACATGCATTATTGCACCTATATCTGAAGAAATGGTCACCAACAAAACGGAAAATAAACAAAACAGAAGGGTGAAACTCAAAATAAAATTCTAGTTTAACGCTTCAGGAATAAAAATATGACCACATCTAGAAATGAAAGTAGAATAACTTTCTATAAATAGATATTCTGTAATATAGAGCTCCAAAAGCCAGATATTGATTTGTTTTAGAAAAATTAGTCGGTCAGTCTATATTCTTCCACATAATTTAAGTTCCTGCATCATAGCAAAAGGTAGAACAATAAACAATTTTAAAGCTCATGTTGGCAACATGATGGCTTACAAGCCCTATTTTCCACCACAACAATAGTACAAAATAATCTAACTTTATTTCACCTATCTTGATGTTATGCAAAGTGGATTCATATATCATTGTTTTTAGGTTCATACCTCAATAAAAACAAAAAAGACTCTCTTCATTTCTTATATGAAAGTTTGAGACCTAAAAGCATCCAAAAATCAGACAAATGATCGCTAGCATTCTGCACCATATGCCTGTGATACATCAACAGTTGTCGTCTATTTTCAGTAGTGGTCCACCCCTAAATAAAGTTAAGTTTACAAAAACTGATAATGCCATAGTAACCTTTTCAGTTCAGACAGTCATTCAAAAAACCGTTTCAATATTCTTCTCAGTTATACAGAATATTCTACTCATCAGCAAACTGACATCATAAATGTATGTGCACATAACAAGCCATACAGATGATTGCTGAACATTTACATAGACAAATTAACCCTTTCCTGTACAAACCTTGGATTTTACGTCGCTGTGATTTTATACCTGAGAAACATTGTGGAAAAAGGAGAAATTGCTTGTAACAAGCAATTTCTCCTTTTCCGGCAATATTTTCTACCATAAAGGATGGTTTCATTTCAAATTGTACCCAACTCTCATTGTCGTCTGCAACCTCTTTCAATTTGGACCAGTCTAAAATTTCCCAAAACAGGAAAGGGTTATACATTCAACAAATACAAGCTAATACCTACTATAAAATTCACATTTTATGCTATCCAAAGAACTTTACCAATGCCTTCCTTTTTAAAATAGGTAATTAGGCATTTTGAATGCTTTAACGAATAAATAACTTTGAATGTTTTAACAAATAAATAACTGACGGACAATTTTGAACAGATTTCCCATTTTATTAGAAGGAGTTTCTGGCTTAATGAGATCTATATTTGAAGTGATACACCAAGTCACTTGTAAAACTGATTTATTGTTTTATCATGAATTCAAGACATCAGTTTACATCAGTTTTAATCAGAATATATTCATGTACAAAACTGAAATAAAGTCAAGAGGGCTTAAAGCACAGAAAGTACTTATTTTTGATTAATAATTATTTAGATTTTTTCTTATAAACTACTTTGGCTTTAAAGGCACAAGCAGGACAGATGTGTAGGCTGATCTTTGTGTAAACCTACTGCCACAACAGGAAAATTCTAGGCTCAGTATGACAAGGATTAAATGTGAAGGGTCTCATTTGAAACATCTGCACATTTTATCTTGAATGAGTAAGTAGAAATGACAATTGTTTTTTAATTTTCATTTTTTATCAAGTTAGAATTGTTTGTTTTGTTTGTTTGAATGGGGTTTTACGCCTCTTTCAACAATCTTTCAGTTATATCGCGGTGGCTGGAGCACCTAACAATAGAATCCTGGTATTTCTCACACCAGTACTATCATTACATCCTTTCCTAGCCTCCAGCTGCTATCCCACATAAGTCTACGATTATCGACCCATTGGTGAGAGACAAATAGTCGGAAAGGATGAGTGCCGCCGTTGGGGATCGAACCCGGGACCTCTTGATTGACAGTCCTACCAAGTTAGAATTGACACAATACTATGAACAAATTTAAGTGTTCATAAATCAAACTTCATTGGTAGGCAACTAAAACATTGTGACTACAGTTTGAATAACAACAACTTGTTTGTTATGATGCATTCCTCACATATTACCAAGGTTGCATTAAAACTTCTTAGCATGAACTATCAGTGAACAAAAGGCTGTTAAATTATTTCTCTCATTTTTGAAGCTTGGAGATAAAATGATGTAATGGCAATGTTCAGAATGTCAATGATATAAGCTTAGTTTGTGATATTTGAGAAGTCATCTAGCTGAGTGTATCTGTCAAACCATTGATTGAAAAAGATTCATAACTTAATAACTACTGAAAGATAGAAGACCGTGTCCAAGCACATTTTATGGGGCATAAGATAATGAAGCATTTTTCTTTTCCCAGGACTAAAGACAAAAGAGTGATTATTTTTTCACCCTATATGTTGTGGGTAGTCAATGTCAGAAATAATTCTAAGCAGTACCACAAATGCTTTTGGAGACAAAAATCAAAATTTTACATTTTACAATTTGAAATTGAAATCATGCCTCTATCTGGACATATTTTTTAAAATAAACCATTTTAAAACTAGACATTGTCACAAAGCGGACAAATACCCCCCAACAGCGCTTGTCCATATACAAGTGCTATCTGCCAAAAGGCCATAACAAAAAACTGACATTTTAATCAAAAGGCCATAACTCAGTAGAACAAGGTGCCAAATTGTCACAAGATACGCCCGTCACACTGTTTAATATTAACTGGAGGTTTGAATAGAACTGAGGTTATTTTGAATGAATATTTTTTCTCAAACAAAGTATGGAAAACAACAAAGGACAAAAACTCAAATTACACGCTAGGTTGAGTTATGGTTCTTGTACACTGCACCCCCCCTGGTGAGATCTATCCATCCATGAAGTTTCATGTTTCTAGCTATAATACTTTTAGAGATATACTCAAGACAAGATTCAAGTATGAAAAACAACAAAGGGCAATAACTCAAAAAATTGGCTAGGTAGAGTTATGGTTCTTGTACACTGCACTCCCACTTGGTGAGCTCTATCCATCCATGAAACTTCATGATCCTAGCTATAATACTTTTAGAGATATACTCCGGACAAGATTCAAGTATGAAAAACAAGAAAGGGCAATAACTCAAAAAATTTGCTAGGTAGAGTTATGGTTCTTGTACACTGCACTCCCCCTTGGTGAGATCTATCCATCCATGTAATTTCATGATTCTAGCCATTATACTTTTAGAGATATACTCTGGACAAGATTCAAGTATGAAAAACAAGAAAGGGCAATAACTCAAAAAATAGGCCAGGTACAGTTATGGTTCTTGTACACTGCACTCCCCCTTGGTGAGATCTATCCATCCATTTAATTTCATGATTCTAGCTATAATACTTTTAGAGATATACTCCGGACAAGATTCATGTATGAAAAACAACAAAGGGCAATAACTCAAAAAATTGGCTAGGTAGAGTTATGGTTCTTGTACACTGCACTCCCCTTGGTGAGATCTATCCATCCATGTAATTTCATGATTCTAGCCATTATACTTTTAGAGATATATACTCTGGACAAGATTCAAGTATGAAAAACAACAAAGGGCAATAACTCAAAAAATAGGCCAGGTACAGTTATGGTTCTTGTACACTGCACCCCCCCTTGGTGAGATCTATCCATCCATTTAATTTCATGATTCTAGCTATTATACTTTTAGAGATATACTCCGGACAAGATTCAAGTATGAAAAACAAGAAAGGGCAATAACTCAAAAAATTTGCTAGGTAGAGTTATGGTTCTTGTACACTGCACTCCCCCTTGGTGAGATCTATCCATCCATGTAATTTCATGATTCTAGCCATTATACTTTTAGAGATATACTCTGGACAAGATTCAAGTATGAAAAACAACAAAGGGCAATAACTCAAAAAATAGGCCAGGTACAGTTATGGTTCTTGTACACTGCACTCCCCCTTGGTGAGATCTATCCATCCATTTAATTTCATGATTCTAGCCATTATACTTTTAGAGATATACTCTGGACAAGATTCAAGTATGAAAAACAATAAAGGGCAATAACTCAAAAAATAGGCCAGGTACAGTTATGGTTCTTGTACACTGCACTCCCCCTTGGTGAGATCTATCCATCCATGTAATTTCATGATTCTAGCCATTATACTTTTAGAGATATACTCCGGACAAGATTCAAGTATGAAAAACAACAAAGGGCAATAACTCAAAAAATAGGCCAGGTACAGTTATGGTTCTTGTACACTGCACTCCCCCTTGGTGAGATCTATCCATCCATTTAATTTCATGATTCTAGCTATTATACTTTTAGAGATATACTCCGGACAAGATTCAAGTATGAAAAACAACAAAGGGCAATAACTCAAAAAATTTGCTAGGTAGAGTTATGGTTTTTGTACATTGCACTCCCACTTGGTGAGCTCTATCCATCCATGTAATTTCATGATTCTAGCTATTATACTTTTAGAGATATACTTTGGACAAGATTAAAGTATAAAAAACAACAAAGGGCAATAACTCAAAAAATAGGCCAGGTTGAGTAATGGTTCTTGTACACTGCACTCCCACTTGGTGAGATCTATCCATCCATGAAATTTCATGATTCTAGCTATTATACTTTTAGAAATATACTCCGGACAAGATTCAAGTATGAAAAACAAGAAAGGGCAATAACTCAAAAAATTGGCTAGGTAGAGTTGTGGTTCTTGTACACTGCACTCCCCCTTGGTAAGCTCTATCCATCCATGTAATTTCATGATTCTAGCTATTATACTTTTAGAGATATACTCCGGACAAGATTCAAGTATGAACAAGAGGACCATGATGGTCCTAAATCGCTCACCTGAGGCATCTCCAAAATACAGTACTTTTTAGTATAAAAAAGACACAACTTGAGCAAAATTAATAAAAGATATATAAGATTTTGGGCTTTGTACAAAACAATCCAGTAATGCTTTACAATAATAACGAATGCCTTTGGCTTTATAGTTTAATCCATTACCAAACTATCCCAGAATTTGTCACCTTCAGGGAAAACAGGTTTGAAAAATACATAGTGAGAAAGGGAGAGACAAGCAATTTATCCATTTCTCACAGTGTTTTCTACCTGAAATTCTTTGTATTTAGATTTCAATCAAACTCTTATTACTGTCTGCAACTTCAATGGGTGTAATTTTAGCAACCTTGGTAGAGAACAATCTGGATGTACTATAAATCAAAATATGAATGCATTACAACTTATACATGAGGAGTGGAAAATATTTGAACATGCTCTTATTGGGCGTTTTTCATATCCTTGGATGCCTTGGGAAGGGCCATGTTTAAATATTTAAAAAAACTTGGTTGAGATCAATATGATTGAGCTCTATATAAAATATAAATGCCTTTGGCCTTGTAGTCTGTTAAAAAAAAAAGACAACAAAGATTTTCTAAAATTTCCATTTTCATATGCCGCAGTAACAAGAGTTCACGGAATTAAATTCTTTTAACAACTTTTGAAGAGCTTCACCTAAAAAACATCCCTGCAAAGTTTTAGATTGATTGGCCCAATGGTTGAGGAGGAGAAAATTTTTAAAGATTTTTACAGATTTACTAAAGATTCCCATTTTCACATGCCGCGGCAACCAGAGTTTTTGACGGAATTAAATTCTTTTAACAACTTTTGTAGAACTTCACCCGAGGAACATCCCTGCTACGTTTCAGCTTGATTGGCCTACTTGTTTAGGAGGAGAAAATTTTTAAAGATTTTTACAGAATTACTTAAGATTCCCATTTTCACATGCCGCGGCAACCAAAGTTTTTGACGGAATTAAATTCTTTTAACAACTTTTGTAGAACTTCACCCAAGGAATATCTCTGCAAAAGTTCAGCTTGATTTGCCTACTGGTTTAGGAGGAGAAGATTTTTAAAGATTTTTACAGATTTACTAAAGATTCCCATTTTCACATGCCGCGGCAACCAGAGTTTTTGACGGAAATAAATTCTTTTAACAACTTTTCTAGAACTTCACCCAAGGAACATCCCTGCAAAGTTTCAGCTTGATTGGCCAACTGGTTTAGGAGGAGAAGATTTTTAAAGATTTTTACAGATTTATTCAAGATTCCCATTTTCACATGCCGCGGCAACCAAAGTTTTTGACGGAATTTAATTCTTTTAACAACTTTTGTAGAACTTCACCCAAAGAACATCTCTGCAAAGTTTCAGCTTGATTGGCCTACTGGTTTAGGAGGAGAAGATTCTTAAAGATTTTTACTGATTTACTAAAGATTCCCATTTTCACATGCCGCGGCAACCAGAGTTTTTGACGGAATTGAATTCTTTTAACAACTTTTGTAGAACTTCACTCAAGGAACATCCCTGCAAAGTTTCAGCATGATTGGCCAACTGGTTTAGGAGGAGAAGATTTTTAAAGAAATTGTGGACGGACGGACAGACGGACAGACGGACGGACGGACGACGGACAACGACCGATCACAATAGCTCACCTCGCACTTTGTGCTCAGGTGAGCTAAAAACAACAAAGGGCAATAACTCAAAAAATAGGCCAGGTAGAGTTATGGTTCTTGTGCACTGCACTCCCCCTTGGTGAGATCTATACACCCATGAAGTATCATGATCCTAGCTATAATACTTTTAGAGATATACTCCGGACAAGATTCAAGTATGAAAAACAACAAAGGGCAATAACTCAAAAAATAGGCCCGGTAGAGTTATGGTTATTGAGCACTGCACTCCGTATTGATGAGAAGAATATAACTGCCAAGTTTAAAGTCAATCGGACTTACGGTGACAGAGTTATGCTCCGGACAAAGAAGTGGACACCGCCCGGACAACCGGACGCCCGGACACCATGGGTGATCCCATAATACGTCCCGTCTTCGACGGGCGTATAAAAATCAATGGACCATAACCAAAATAGGATATGCACATGTCTGACTTATACCGAGTCTTTCTGTGAAATTTGAATCAAATCCGTCCAATAGTTGCCAAAATCAATTGACGTAACCAAAGTGGCATATGCACATCTCTGCTCGATACTAATTATATCTGTTAAGTTTGAATCAAATCTGTCCAATGGTTGCCGAGAAATTAAATGGACACGATTTTTCACCAAAGGTCCATAACTCCTTGAAAAATCAATGGTCCTAAACCAAAATGGAATATGCACATCTCTGCTTGATACTGATTATATCTGTGAAGTTTGAATCAAATCTGTCATATGGTTAACAAGAAATTGAGATGACACGAAAAAGCTACAGACAGATGGACCAACAAGCTGACTCCTATATACCCCCAAACATAGTTTTGGGGGATATAATGACCATTATCTTAATCATATTGTCTGTAAACTTTCATTAATTTGGACCAGTTTAAGATATTGTAATTGAATAAAGCAATATTTGTACATTATTCAATATTATAATGTAATCTGTTGTTTGCATGTCATCATCAAGTTTGTGATTTGTTTAAAAGTGAATTAACCTTTTTCAAAACGACAAAGGTTTTAGACAGGTCCAAACTGAAATAAGCTGCAGATCATAATCTTAAGTCTATTAACTTTTTTTTTCTTTCAGGATACAAAAACATTGTGAATATTGAGGAAATTACTTGTAACAAATCATTTCTTCCCTTTTCCCATTGTTTTCAAAAGCTATTGCTTGGGGGAGTGAGTAGGAAATAGGAGTTGTGTTAGAATGGGTTAAAAGAAGTATCTTGATTTTCAATTTCACCCACTTTGCTGGTCCAAAATTTTAAACCATTTCACTTCCAATACTGTGGATTTTATATAACAGCAAAATTGCACTTTACAGCATTTTATCGAAAAAGACAACCCTGCTCCTCTGGTCACTTATAATTTGGTGACTGATCAATCATTCTAACCCTTTCTCATTTTACAAAATTTTAGACCAACTTCAAGTAGAAAGACATTAGAGACAACAATCAAAATTTGCAAATAACAACTTGAAGTTGATGGAAGTTTTAGAAATCTTAATTTTTCTGGGTATAAAAAATTGTGTTTAATAGAGAAATTGCTTATCACAAGTATTTTTTTTTTTGTTTTCCAGTGTTTTTCCTAGCATATTTACTTAAGGTGCATCAAAAGGCAGAATTGTGTGGGAATGGGTTAATGAGATTTTGACCTGAAATACCAGTACTGAATATCCTCGTCATTTCCATCATATGTGTGAAGGTTCACTTACCACTAAGATTCCGGTCCGTTATTCTGAAGTTGAGAGGACAAAAGGCTTTGGAGGACACAATTTTAGCACCTTCCTTCATGTTGGCAAACCTGAGTTTTAACTGAAATATACAAAATATAATAATATTATATGATTCATGTGATTGAGCAACAGATGAAAGATAACACTGTAGGAAAAGAAGAAATTCAGTACTCAATTTCTACTCTGTATGCAGATTGGATTGCCTTCTGCCAACCACTTTCATTTTGAGAAGATTTATAATATGTTGCCAATATTAATATGTATCTATGAAGTGAAAGTTTACATATCAAACCATCATTATGCTTAATAATTGAGAAATTAACTCATTCCCACATAATGACATTTTTTGAAGCTCCTTAAAAAGGCTTTGGAAAATATTGTGGAAAATGAAGAAATTGCTTGTGACAAGCAATTTCCTTATTTTCCACATTGTTTTCTCACCAAAAGACAATGACTTTTAAAATTTCATAAAATTGAAATTATCCTCTGCAACTTCTTTGAATTTGGACTAGTCTGAAATTTTCTTGTGTGGTAATGGATGAAATGGCACAATAATGAGGAAGAATAACTGAGATAGTATTCCAGCCAAGTATGCATTTCATTTTTTTTTAAGCTCTGACAAATCTTTCTTGGTGGTTGTTCATTATTCATCCATTACCACACAACACTTTTGGGTAAACAAAATGCTTTTAACAAACAAATACTCCTTTTCTCACATTTGTTTCTATATTATATGAATCAAATGCAATTGATCCAACTCACCTGATGGTCAACTTGAGGTCCAAAAGCAAAATTATTCACAAATATCACACTGAAAATAATGAAAGAAATGATTTACTGATTATTGCGATAAAACCTTGTTTATCATTATATCCATTTGTTTACATATTTGTTGCAAATAGCAGTAGGTTACCATCAAAAGGATCAAAAGGACCAATTTGTTCTATAAATCTAACATTTCTGTATAAAGCGAGTTGAAATTTAACCCTTACCAAGCTGATCCTGGAATATTCCTGCTTTGGCAGGAGGAAAAGACAAAGATAAGCCTACACATATGTACAGTCTGATCTTAGTCTTCACCACCTGCTTGCCCTCTTTAAACAAGAATATTTCCATAAGACCAATTTCCAAACGAAATATTCGCCCTGACAAGCAGACATACAGTGCCATCAGCCCTTTGATTTTAATGCATTTCTGAAGAAGGATTTTATTCAGCATGATACAGGGTTAACACTTATTTGCCATATCGTTAGGGTTACTGTTAAATGGATTCAATCTGTATCAAAACTGATATAACTTTTCTAGGACAACTGCTTAGACCCTGTTAGGAATTTCCCACATGAATTTGAACGAGTCTAAACTTTGGTTCACTGATATGGACAGAAGCTCTTAACCCTTTCCTGTTTATTTAAATTTTAGACTGGTCCGAATTCAAAGAGGTTGCAGACGACAATAAAGATGGGATTCAATTTGAAATGAAACATCTTATGTGGTAGAAAATGCTGTGGGAAAAGGAGAAATTGCTTGTTACAAGCAATTTCTTCTTTTTCCACAATATTTTCTCAAGTATAAAATCACAGCGTCGTAAAATCCCGGGTTTGACCAGGAAAGGGTTAAAGAAAATGAAATCAACCATTTCCTGTACATTCAACATTTTTGCCACATTTGAATAGAGAGTCATTGTGTCGGAATGGGTTAACCCTTTCCCGTTTAAATACGGGATTTTACGTTCCTGTGATTTTATACTCCAGCAAACATTGTGGAAAAAGAAGAAATTGCTTGCAACAAGCAATTTCTTCTTTTTCCACAATATTTTCTACCACATAGGATGGTTTCATTTCTAATGGCATCCAGTTTTCATTGTCGTCTGCAACCCCTTTCAATTTGGACTAGTCTAAAATTTCCAAAAACAGGAAAGGGTTAACAGAGATTTTGTAAAGATTAATAATGAAATTTAAATCCATAACTTACGTTGCATTGTTAATTCTTTCTTTCGTTTCATCTGACAAAAAGTCTCCCTTCTCCAACTACAATAAATAATTATACCAATTTTAGACTTCAAAATAAATAGCAGTAACTAATGCTTTATTTCAGTTTGAATCTATAAATCCATACTAAGCTATCAGCTGAACACTGTAAATTACAATAGTGGAGTTCCTATGCACGACTTTCCTGACATTGGCTCTTTTACTTGTGGACAAATTCATTTTTCAAGGGCATGTTTTTGAATGGTATGACATACATCTCTAGAGAACCCTTTATATATTGAAAATTATCATATTGTTTATACTGAAGTCAGGTTAAGGGAATCTAATAAAGGATCAGCCAAGGATCATATCTGTGATATTTGGTAGAATCTATCAGTTATTTTTTGCAAAAAAAGATTTTAAAAGCTGTATGCTATATATTAACCTTTCTTCCAATTTTTTTTTCTATTTATATATTTTTTACATCATCTTTTGAAATTGGCCCCGCAAATTAAAGTTGCTTTTTCATCCGATCAAATTCTTTGAAGGAATCTAACTATGGGTCAACCAAGGATCATTCCTGTAAAATTTGGTTGAATTCAAACCAAAAGTTACTGAGGAGAAGAAAGGAAAAGTTTACAGACAGATGGACAAGACACAATACCTTGACAAAAGCCCGCTGGTCATAAGCCAGTGGAGCTAAAAAATTTTGAAGTATGGTCTGGAATTTAAACTTCAAACCCAGGGATAGACAGCTAATGGCCAACCAATATAATAATAAAACAAGAAATGAAGTTTATATGATATTTCATTAATTCTTTTTTCCAAATGCAAGAACAGTTTTTTGCATGAAACCTTAGACTACAAACACCACAGAGGTAAAGATTAATCTACAGTTGATCTTGCTCAAGCAACCACTTCTATCAAGCAACCACCTTCCTTAAGCCACCATAATCGTAATCCCTTTTTTGAAAGCAAAAGCTCTTTAGAAGTGAAGGCATTTTGTTAAAAAGTAAAATCACAACTAAATCCTATGTTGATGGAACTCATTAGAATTGTCTCAATGAGACAATTCTATTGAGTACCAACGACGTAGGATCAAGCGAAAATTCTTTAACAATTTATGTAAGCAATTAAATCCTATATATCTTTGGCAAAAAAGTGTACGGAACAACCATTCTATCAGGCAACCACTTATGGTTGTCCCTTGAGTTGGCCCTTACTGCAAGATTAACTGTATATACTTCAATAGTTTGACTCTTACCAAAAAATTGCTGTATTTTTTCCCGTACCATTTCATCCACTTCTTGAACTCATCCCTCATATTCTGCAAAGAGACACGGAGATATAGAGATTTTAAGCCATAAACATACAGCAAAATTTTAGACTGGTCTAAATTGAAAGGAGTTGCAGACAACAACTTGAAGTTAATGAAATTTTAATTTTTCAACTTTCTTGGTAGAAAACATTGTGGAAAATGCAGAAATGTTGCAAGCAATTTCTTCATTTCACCTTATATTTTTCCAGTTGTTTTTCTTGAGGGGCATCAAAAAACGTCAATTCTTTCAAATTTCTGGATATAAAACATTGTGGAAAATGAAGAAATTGTTCCTTATTTCAATATAACACCCCCCCCCCCCTGGGGCTCTGCCCCTGGGGATCCGAAGATCCTGATTTTAGCTATTTTGAAAGAGGTCAATATACTGATGCTTCATGCAAAATATCAAGCCTCTACGCCTTCTGGGTCAGGAGGAGAAGATTTTTAAAGATTATTTTAAAATTTCACTTTTGTTGCCATGGCAACCAGAGTTTTTAACGGATTTCAATTCTTTTAGCTATTTTTCAAGGGGACCACCTAAAGAACATTTCTGCCAAATTTGGTTCAAATTGGCCAAGTGGTTTGGGAGGAGATGTCATTTAAAAAATTGTTCTTTATTTCTATATAAACCCCACCCCCCTGGGGCTCCGCCCCTGGGGACCCGAGGATCATGATTTTAGCTATTTTGAAAGAGGTCAATATACTGATGCTTCATGCAAAATATCAAGGCTCTACGCCTTCTGGGTCAGGAGAAGAAGATTTTTAAAGATTATTTTAAAATTTCACTTTTGTTGCCATGGCAACCAGAGTTTTTAACGGATTTCAATTCTTTTAGCTATTTTTGAAGGGGACCACCTAAGGAACATTTCTGCCAAATTTGGTTCAAATTGGCCCAGTGGTTTGGGAGGAGATGTCGTTTAAAGAAATTGTTGACGGACGACGCACGACGCACGGGCGGACGCCGGACAAAAGGCGATCACAATAGCTCACTTGAGCACTACGTGCTCAGGTGAGCTAAAAATCTAGAGTATTGTCATTGTGGATAATTAAGAAACTGCTTGAAAGAAGCAATTTCTCCACCTCCCAAATGTTTTGCAAAGCCTTTTTCTTTTTAACAAAAAGAAGAAAGCTGGATTGTATGGGAATGGGTTACGGGCACTATTACATTGATTTTGATACATTCTGATGAAAAATCTCTGTTTAAAAGTTTATGGTATAAATAAAGTTTTGAATTTCAATATATTACTTCTTACTTTTCTTATATTTCTTCTTATATAACAATGTTTTCTACCCTACCTGTCATTTATTTTCTAACTTGCACAATATCTGAATTTTTTCTGCAATTTCTAACAAATTTGACTGATCAAAATTTTGTCATCTAGTACTGATTGCCAGGTGGATTCTATAAATATAGGATATAATGTATGTGCTCTTTAGCATTCTATAAATATAGGATATAATGTATGTGCGCTTTAGCACATACATTATATCCTATATTTATAGGATCCATCTGTCAATCACTACTATGGAAATTGAAACTTTAACCATTCCCAGATAAGAAAATTTGAGATTGGTCCAATTTGAGAAAAGTTGCAGACAACAATTTCAAGTTAATGAAATTTTAAAAACCATTGTTTTGTGGTGTAGAAAAACCTTGTGGATAAGAAAGAAATTGCTTGTCGCAATGTTCTCCAATGTTTTCTTGAAGGGTGCAAAAGGCTGGATTGTGTGGGAGTGGGTAAACTACATAAATCAGCCTAGCATTATGAGTATATTCCTTAATTATTACAAGTAATTTTTTAATTTCAGGGCTTACCCTTGACATCTTATCTTTCAAACCAGCCCTTTAACCAATTTGAAAATCATTCTGCCAATTTTACTAGCCATGACAGAACTATATTAAATTTGGAATTCCTATCTTTCAAAGGACAATTTTGAATTACCGTCTGCAAATCCCTCATTCTTAACTGGTCATAATTAAATCTGACAGGAAATAATGATCTTTTCCCATTTCCATCAATTCATTTGGTTAACCCTTTCCTGTACAATCACTGGTTTTCATGCCCCTGTGACTTTACACTTGAGAAAACATTGTGGGAAAAGAAGAAATTGCTTGTTACTTTTGGAATTGCACTGACTTTTAATTGTCGTATGCAACTTCTTTGGGTTGGACAAGTCTAAAATTTTGAAAAACAGGAAAGGGTTAAAGTTTTATCATAATTACCTCTGCATATGCTGCAGGCCATTCTGCCTTTTCGATACCGTAACACATTTTACACGGTGTCGCTGCTGCCACCTGTAACACCACCTGACCAACACCTGCAATAAGAAGACAAATGCAAATTTGGACATTTTTGTTTCTTGTCTAATTTAACCGGCCACAGCCATAATGATCATGAGATCCAGGGTTCGATCCCCGGCCGCATTGATTATCCTTTCCCACATTTGTGTCCCATCAATGGATGGATAATCGTAAGCCTAAGTGGTACAAGCAGCTGGAGGCTCGGGAAGGATGTCATGGTAGTACTGGTGTGAGAAATATCAGGAATCCATTGTAGGGGCCCCGGCCTGAAATACTGTTAAAAGTGGTGTTAAACCCTATTCAATCAATCAATCATTCAATCACTAATTTAACACTTTATTATTTTCAAAATTCCAGACTTGTCTGAATTCAAAGGGGTAACAGACAACATTTTAAACCAAATAGAATTCAAATGTAACAATCCTATAATCTAAGGATAGAAAACATTGCAGGAAAGAAGAAATAGCTTGTTACAAGTAATTTCTCATGTTTCCACAATGTTTTCTTATGCATAATATCACAGAAAAATGAAAATCATGCATTGTACAAAAAAGCTTTAACTTAAATGGAGACATTATTATTACCAACAAGAGCATCGTATCTGGCTGTTCAAGTAAGTGATAGAGAATAAGATTTCTAAGTAAAAAAACAGGAATCTTTAAATCTAAAGTACGAATTACGCCCTCTATCTGTCACTCAGTTGACATGATAAAGTGAACAATGATCAAATAGATGAACTTACCACTACCAAGATCTATAAAGTAATCATCTTCCGTAAAATTGATAGATTTTATCATTTGGTCCACCAACTCAAACGACGTTTCTCCGTAAACCTGGAACACGAACAACACAGTATATATATATAGACCAATCTGTGTAATAGAGCCACCCTAGAAACTAACCAAAAGTGTGGTTACAAGATATATGGAAAATTCCTCTTTTGAAGCCCTGGTAGCAGTCCAAACTCTGTTTATATTTTGACTCATTTAGACAGGTGGAGCTCCTACACAGGTAGTGGCTCAAGCAAGTTTGGGTGAACAATTGACAGATAGCTGGCCCCGCCTGCTGAGCTCCAACAAGAAATTCCACTTTGAACAACGAGACATTGAAAAATTTATGGTCAGTGTAGTTTGCAACGAAAAAGTAAAATTGTTACTTTGCTATCTAAATGTTGTAACTACAGCTTAGATAAGCTGTAGTTATTACATTTATGTAACAAAACCAACAAAAAAGCTTCAAATAAATACTGGCCAATGTCAGAGTTCAAAGTTCACTTCCAGTCTAAATGAATCATTTCTTTGGTCAATTGAATCTTTGATTGATATCCTTTATCTGTCAAATAGTGGTTAACTTGAAGTTTTGACCCATTGGCATGACAAATACTATTATTTTTAGACGGCTGTTGGCTCTGGGGCGCTCACCTGAGATAAAGGCTCTTTTTCTTTCAAATGTCTAATTTTATGTTAAGGAAAGGACTATGATACAAATAGACGATACTTTATACATCTATAGGCTCTTTAGGCTTAAGGACTAATTTGAAAGGAGGAGACAACTTTTTCATCAGATTATCTAAATAATTCATGTGAATTTCCAGGTAGCTCCATGCCATAGCAAATTATTGGTGCCATTAACACACAAGAAAACTTTAGACTGGTCCAAATTGAAAGAGGTTGCAGACAACATTTCAAATTCCACTAATATTTGCTAGGAAGAAGAAAACATTGCGAGAAAAGGAGAAATTGCTTGTTACAAGCAATTTCTCCTTTTCCAACAAAGTTTTCTATTATCCTATTTCCATGATTATATTTCTTCAGGAAGAAAGCTTCATTCTATGCCTATTGAGGCCCTGAAGAAAAAAGGCTTCGATTTTTTTAAAAAAAAATGGTAAATTAGCTTGTTACAAATAATTTCATTATTATCTACAAAAGTAAAATAAAAAAAAATCACCAACTTAAATTTGTCAACTGAAACACCTTTGAATTAGGAACAGTTTTAAATTTTGTTTTCTTGTAACAGTATAACTCAATACAACGTAACAACATTTTAGACTGGTTCAAAAAGAAAGGAGATGCAGACGACAAAACAATTTTAAGTTCCTGTTTTTTTTTCTTTAAGAGAATTAAAGATTGTTGACAATGGAGAAATTGCATGTTGCATATAATTTCTTCATTTTCCAGAAATAGTTGAAATGATTTTTTTTTCTTGGGTATTGTAAATAAAAAGTGCCATAATAGCAATATAAGCTGCCTCATAATTGCTTTGTTTTGTACGTTAGAGAACTTTGTGAACAATGAAGAAATTGCTTGCCACAAGCAATTTCTTCATTTTCCACAATGTTTTCTAAAGTTTTTTTTATCTAAAGGGATGTCAGAAAGCTGTATTGTGTGGTAAAGGGTCAAGTTGAAAGTATGATAAGGATCCTTTCAGTAATTTCAGTAATTTATTTATTATCAAACAAATTGAGGACACAGAACCAATTCAATCAATTGGTGTTTACTACTTACTGTATTCAAATATACCAACTCTGGTAAATCTAGTAGTTCTGCATACATAGACAAAGAAGGAACAAGATGTGTTTGTGAAACCCTATGCCCCCAAAACAGGAATTCTCTAGAAACGGGAAAAGGGTTAAAATTTTGACCTTGATGAAATGACCTTCCCTAGTTGCACCTTGTTAAGACCTATCTACATACCAAATATTAGCATTGTAACTTAATCAGGGTTGAAGTTATAGGAAAATGTTTAGTTGGCAGGTTAAGTTTTGCAGACAGACGGACAGACAGACAGACAAACACCAGTAAAACAATATGCCCCGATCTTATCGATGCGGGGGGCATAAAAAGCATTGCAGGACAAGCAGACAAGTACAAGCTTACAGCTCACCAATGCCAGCTAAAATTCTAACAGTTTCAACTTGCACTATCCCTTTGATTGTCAACTACAAAGTCTGATGACCGATAAGGTTTATTACATGGCAAAGGTTGACAAATTAGATCTTTGAAAATTGCTGCTTAAAACATGAACCCATTCAAACAAAATCCTTTCTTTTATACAACCCTCAGACATTATACAGTCAAATCTGTGTACAGCAGCCAGTCAAGGGAGAGGGCCAAATTGGCTGCTGTACACAGATTGGCTGCTGTTCACAGTATCAATAGGGCGGCCATTTTGTCATACCATTTTGGGTTAGCTCATTAAAAGATCACAAAACTTTCGACTAGTCCAAATTCTAAGAAGTTCTAAACTTCAATTTCAAGTGTCATTTAAAATAAGAAAAGGCACTTTGTACCATTTGTACCATTTAAGATAGAAGATATTGTGACAGAAGTGAAAATATCCTGAGAAATTCTCGTTTACGTTTAGGAACATTTTGGACAAGGGTACGACCTACACCAAACTCACTAGCAATAATCCTAGAAGAACGTCCAGAGTCGAGCGTACGAACCACTTTCACATGATCCTCTAGAGAGTGGAACTTACGCTTAGAGAGCGACATGATAGCAAGATTTGATAGCAAAAGCAAGTTTTCAACCATTTTAAAGACCTCAAGAAATCAGTTTACTAAATGTGTAAACAACCTATAATGCTCAAGTTCATTTTATTTAAAGAGACCCGACAACTTAAAAATTCCGTCTCCTCTGATCAATAATCATCGCTCACATAGATCAAATCGACCAAATAAATATTAATGGCTAAATACACGTCAATTAATCAACTACACGGGATTAAGTCGATAATTAATTGTTTATATCTTGTACATTATGATAAGGCGACTTTGGCAGTTACTATAGTAGTGATTATCGATTTTTTCGAACACGACTAATTAAGTCACATGTTTTGTTAGATGACCGTTGTTTAGGTGCGATATACTGTTGACAATAGACCAATTAAGGTGACCGCTGGCCGCATTTCAGGAGATCACGCTATTCACAGTGCAATTAAAGAAGGAATTTGCACGGGGGGAACTCGAGTGGCCGCTGTCGGCAGATTGGCCGCTGTGCATAGTTGGCCGCTAACACAGATTTGACTGTATTCCAGATAAACATTGTGGAATAAGAAGGAACTGCTTGTGACAAGCAATTTTTTCTCTTCCAACAATTTTTCCTACCCCATATGATGGTTATTTCTTAACAAGAGCCATGTCGACATGGCCATCCCCGCTGTAAAAGCTTGATAGTAAACTGAAGCCAGTTACATTTAGGCTGTTTGTACATTGCATTTCTTCTCAATGAGTTCCATAATCACTATCATACTTTCAGAGATATGCTCAGGACAAAATCTAAGTCTTTAAAACAACAATAGGGCAATAACTCCAAATTTATGCAAGCAAGGGTTGTTGTTCTTGTGCACTGCACTTCTCCTTAACGAGATCTATCGACCTAAGAAGTTTCAAGTTAATAGCTATTATACTTTCAGATATATGCTCGGGACAAAATCTAAGTGTTTCAATCAACAAAGGGCAGTAACTCCAAAATTATGCAAGCAAGAGTTGTGGTTCTTGTGCAATGCACTTCTCCTCAATGAGATCTATCGACCTATGAAGTTTCAAGCTGATAGCAATTATACTTTCAGAGATATGCTCGGGACAAGTTTAGTGACGGAATGACGGCATGACGGAATGACAGAAAAGACCATTACTATATCCCCTTCGCCGAAACGGCGGGGGAAAATTATAGCCATTTACATTATGGTCAGGATCTTCTTTCAATTTGGATCAGTGTGAAATATTGTTATTTTATAATAGGTTAACCCATTCCCACTCAACCCAACCTTTTTATGCATCTCAAGAAAAAAGCGTAGGAAAACATTGTGGACAATGAAGAAATTGCTTGTAACAAGCAATTTCTTCAATGTCCACAATGCCGAGTACCCTATAAGACAAGCATTTTCTATATCTTTCAATTTGAACATGTCTAAAATTTTGTTAATAGGTTAAATAGGTTAAATGCTTACCTCTGGTGAGAAGGGTTCATACTGATTGAGTCTGTCTGGATCCTGAATAGCATGGTCGTAACATTGCTGTAAGATATGTTTGAGTAAGGCAGTAGAGGGGCTGGTGTTACGGCGGGCTGGTCTCGATGTACCTTTCCACTGTAAAAATAAATTGTATTTAGATGCACGAGGTTTTAACTCATAACCACACAATGACACTTTCTGACACCCTGAAGAACCACAGTCACGAACAAGAAATTTCTCCTTTTCTTCAAATGTTTTCTACCCCATTTGGCGCATATTTTCTAATTACAGCACAAATTTTTGTTGTCTGCAACTTCTTTCAAGTTGAACCAGTCTAACATTTGTCATCTAGTAATGGTTAACCCTTTCCTGTTTTCAAAATTTTAGACTTGTCCAAATTGAAAGAAGTTGCAGACGACAACTAAAAGTGGGAGCAATTTGAAAAGCAAACAACCTACAGGGTAGGAAATATTGTGGTAGAAGAAGAAATTGCTTGTGACAAGCAATATCTCCTTTTCAAACAATGTTTCTCAAGTATAAAATCTCAGGGACGTAAAATCCAGGATTTGTAGAGGAAAGGGTAAAACCAGAACAAAGGGTTCTTTTCTTGTAAAGATACCCTATGATTGATTAACTTAATTCCCACACAATGACACTTTTTGATGCCTCTCAAGAAATAATTGGGAAAATATTGTGTAAAATGAAGAAATTGTTTGTACCAAGCAATTTCTTAATTTTCCACAATGCTTTCAACCCAAAAAGCTTACAAAATCTAAAATTTCATAAACTTTAACTTGTAGTCTTCAACTCCTTTGAATTTGGACCAGTCTAAAGTTGTGTCCTTTTAACCCTTGTCATGCTGTATAAATTACCTTACTGAATTGCTGTCAAATCAAAGGGCTGAAAGCACTAATAGAACTTGTTGTTCAAAAATCAATATTTATATTTTAGAAATCAACTTCATAAACAACTGTGGCAGGAAAAGTACAAGTAGGAGGTATAGACTAAGATCAGCCTGCACGTAAGTGCAGTCTGATCTTAGTCTACACCTCCTGCCAAAACCGGAATATTCCGGGTTCAGCATGACAAGGGTTACGATATCTAAGTATTCACAACAATACTATTTCTAGACCTTGGGGGATTGAATAATTGTGTAGGATTTAGGAGTGGGATGAAGTCAATTTGAAATAATAGCTAATTTGTAAAGAATTTTTTTTCATGACTCCTCTTCCTTTCCCATACTTTATTTTTCCCTAAAAATTTACTTCCCTTTTCTCACTCGATTTCCAAAAGTATGCTTTGTATATAACCTATTTCCTGATGACAAAATTCTAGAATGGTCTGAATTCAAACATATGTTGTTTTAAACAATAGGATTTGAACCGAAAACAAGATGACAAATTTTTAGACGGGTAAAAATTGAAAGGACGTCAATTTAAAGTTTTTAAAAAATTCATTTTTTTTCAACTATCTGGGAGGAAACATTGTGTAAAATAAAGAAATTGCTCGTTAGAAGCTACTTCTTCATTTTACACAATGTTTTACAATCGCTTATGTTTAGAGGTATCAAAAAGTGTCATTGTGTGGGAATGGATTAAACATGACTGTTTTTCTGAGAACAAAACAATAAATGGAAAATTAAAGAATTGTCTGTAATAAACAATTTCTTCATTTTCCTTATTGTTTTTATAAACTCTTTTCACAAAGAAAGCAGGGATTGGTACAGACCATTTTTCTTGTAAAATATTGTATAAACCCATTCCAAAACAATGAAATTTTTTATGCAAACAAGTGGAAAAAACATTGTGTAAAATGAATGAATTGCTTGCAACAAGCAATTTCTCTATCTACCCAGAAAAGTTAAAGCATCTAAAATTTCCTAAACTTTAAATTGTTGTCTGCAACTTCTTTCAAAATGGACCAGTGTACAATTATATAATCTGGTAATGGGTTAAACCACATCAGAATTTAGTGACAAAGAGTAAATGCTTATACCTCACGTTCCAGAGGTCTTAAAACATTTCAAAACTAGCTCAGCAATATCATTACATGCATTTTTTCTCTTTCCACAATGTTTTTAATCTATACACACATTTTTTTCTGTAGACAGCTACTACCAATTGCCATTTTTCCCATTTGGATTAGTCCAAAATTGATTGTCTAGGAATTCATTGAATACTCCTGCCTTAACCCACTACCAGACAATGGAATTTTAGACTGGTCAAAATTCAAAGGAGTTGCAGATGACATTTTAAAGCATTTTCAAGTTTTAGAGTTTTTCCATTGTCTGGATAGAAAACATTGTGTAAGATGAAGAAATTGCTTGTTACAAGAAATTTCTTCATTTTACAAAATGTTTTCCCAATTCTTTATCTTGAGGTGCATCAGAATGCGTCACTGTGTGAGAATGGGTTAAAACGGACCAACAAAGATAATAGCATGACATGCCCTAATTTATTGCATAATAACGAGCATTAAGAAACCTTCACTCCTGCATTATACCACAGGTATTTACTATGACAATTCCATATAAGGAAATGGTTGTAATTTACCACACCTGGAAATAATCTGTCATGAAATCTGCAACTTGCGGAGGATTTTAATTTATTTCTGTGATCAATACATAGTCTGAGGGTTTCAATCTGTTACCACGTAACCACTCCATATTTGGATTTAAAGTTTTATTATTTAGCCCGTTACCAAATGGTAAAAAATCTAGACTTGCAGACCACAATTTAAAGTTTATAAATTATAGATTTTTTCAACTTTCTTGAAAAAAATATTGTGGAAAAATCAGAAATTGCATGCAAGCAATTTCTACATTTAGAAGATGATTTCCCATTTGTTTTTCTTGACTGATTGATTAAATGGAGTTTAACGCCACTTTTAACAATATTTCAGTGATATTGTGGCAGCTGGAGCGCTTGCATTGATTTCAGTAATTTTTTACACCAGTACTTCCACAACATCCTTTCCAAGCCTCGCACTGCTCATCCCAATTAGGTTTACAATTATCCATCCATATGTAAGAGATAAATGTTGGAAAGGTTATTCATCGCAGCTGAGAATTGAACAAGGGACCCCATGATTAGGTGTCCTACGCCCTACCACTGTGCTATGATTGTGGCCCTGTTTTTCTAGGAATGTCAAAAACTGTAATTGTGCGGAAAAGGGTTTAACCATTAACCATACAACAAACTTCTATTAGACCAGTCCAAATTCAAAGAAGTTAGAGACACCAATATTTAATTGATGAAATTTTAAACATCTTTGGGGAAAAAAACCTTGTTAACAATAAAGAAATTTACATTTACATTTAACAAAAGTATCAAATTTGCCATATGCAGTATTCTATTAATGGCTGTAAAGTTAAAACAATTTCACTTAGAGTTGAAGATTGCTATTGAAGGCTCTACAACAATGTTTAACAGGGCTCGTACAAGGGTTTTTGAAATTTAGGATTCATTGACTCCTTGAACGTGAAATTCTGGGGGATCAAAACTGCTTTTGAAGGGGTCCAAACAACAAAAAGAGTAATTCATGACAAAATATTTGAAAGTCTAACTACAAACAAACCTATTCTTGTAATACTAACCCCTTCCTGTTTAGCAAATCTTTACACCTGTCAAAATTTAAAGGTTTTGCAGAAGAAAACGCAAAGTGGATGTTTGAAAAACAACCATTTTCTAGAGTAGAAAATATTGTGGAAAAAAAGAAGAAATTGCTTGTTACAAGCAATTTCTTCTTTTTTATTTTTATTTTTTTTTTCAATTATAAAATAAAAGGGATGAACAGGAAAGAGTTAAGTAAGCGATCTTAAATATCACTCAAGATACATCATAAGAAAATGAGGGATAAAAAAAAGGAAACAAGATGCGTTTGTGAAACATAAGCCCCCGCAACAGGACTAAACGTTTGACCTTATCACATGACCTTGACATGAGAAGATGTGTATTATGGAGATGCATCATCATGCCAAATATGAGCACTGCATCTTGAATATACTGGTAGTAATTGGCAATATTATTAAGTTTTTTGGTTAAGTTTTGAAGACAGACAGACAGAAAGATGTAATGACGGACAGGCGGACAACAGTAAAACAATATGCCCCGATCTTTCAATGCAGGGGCATAAAAACCCAAGTTTTGATCCTTAGAAATTTCTCCCACAGGGTTCATTCTGAACCCCTTTGGAGAAATTACTAAAGGTCAAAATAGGATATTTTCAATAACTTACCTGAATGCTGTCAATAGCTCAATCATACTAAAAGGATAACTTACCAGTTTCAGAACACTGCAAATGGCTCTATCATACTAAAGTAATAGCTTACCAGTTGCAGAATGCTGTCAATGGCTCTATTGTACTTCTCACATAAGCTTTTCATACTCTCATAGCTGAAAAATAGTTTCTCTTTAACAAACCATGTTCAATGTCAGACTAGTGTAAATGGAGATCAGTACCCTACAATGTATTTGCTAAGACAATCTTCTTCCTTTTTGGTACAATCCTTCCTTGAGAAGCATCAAAGCCTTAACTTGTTTAGAGAAAAATAATTCTTGCTCTTAAAATACAATTGCTGGAATGTTAGCCATGTCCACCTAGCTCCCTCAGAAATTTTCACCTCAGTATGGAATCCGTGTTATTTTGTAGAGGTGTGAATTTCACATGCCTGACTGATCCGACATGGGTTTTTCGACTTGCCGACTAGTACATTTTTTCAAGGTCACTTGTTCAGGGACAAATAAATACCTGCAGTGCAAATCTTGGAATTGTACAAAATAGATCTCAAAGATTTATTATCCTCTTACTGAGGGGTAGAAATGGTATTGCTAATGTAGACAATTCTTGGTTCCAGCATTTTCTTAATTTACAGCAATGGTTTCTCATATTTTATCTATTCACTTTTTTGCGGACAAGTTTATTTTGATTCAGGCCACAAATAATCATCATTTACTTGTCCAGGGACAAGAGGAGAAAAACGTTTTTTCCTTACCCCAGCTGTAACATGTAACTAAAACGTAAAACTATTAGTTGGTGACCTAAACATACTAACTACAGCTTGTATAAGCTGTAGTTAAGATATTGAACCCTTTCCTGGACAAACCCGGGATTTTATGTCACTGTGGATTCGTACTTGAGAAAACATTGTGGAAAAAGGAGAAATTGCTTGTAACAAGCAATTTCTCCTTTTCCCACAATATTTTCTACCACATAGGATGGTCAGATTTCAAATTGCATGCATTTTTCATGGTCGTCTGCAACCTCTTTCAATTTGGACCAGTGTCTGATCCAGGATTTGAAAAACATGGGGGAAATTCCCCCATTAGTTTTGAAAACATGGGGGATCTGTAATTACTATGGGGGCCTTCAAGTTAGCTTAACCAAACAATAAATCAATTGACTGGTCCGTACTGAAAGAAGTAGACATATTTTCAAAGTTATTTGTTCCAATTGTAAAAGTGTTTGACATATTATTATCAATGCAATAATTGCACTTCATTAGCCTTTCTTCGTATTTTATCCAGGGCCATTCTCCGAGCTGTTACAGGGCTTTGACTTTTTTCTTGTGACACGGAGTCTGAATCTGCGGTGGCGCCGTCAATTTATGACTCTGATTCTAGCACCGTTTCAGTTTAAGTTACGTTGGTCGACGTATTTTTGTTATCCAAATTTGTTTCACAGATAGAAATCTGTAATGTGCCGCTTTCCAGTCTGACAAGAGAATGCAGACGATTCGATCATCACTAAGACAACAAACGTAAAATTCAAATTTTCCTGTTGACAAAAACGATTTTAAAATTTTCTGTAAGTAATTCTCTTCGAAAAGAACTATGTTTATTTTTTCAATAGTGATTTTTTTTTATTGACAATGTTTTTCTTGCACAATGAAAATATAAATGAATGTACTCAAATGCTCATTTAAAAAGATTCGTAAAATCATCGGTCGACTTCGACTTCTAATAATAGGAATACGATAGTAGGAATAACTATAGTTACAAACGCATGGTATTAGTTGCGATCAAAGTCAACTATAGTAGACAATAAGGGAAGTCACTCTTATGATACAGCTCGAAGAAAAAGGTAAACAGTTAGACGCGACTTGCTGTAAAGGCTAGATTTATTGATATTCCTTTTTGAATTTTTTGCGCGACCATCCCGCGCTTGATAAAAAAACATGCGTGATCTTTCAGAAATGCCAGGGATTCCCGCAATCGCGCGTCCTAGATCAGACACTGTTGGACCAGTCTAAAATTTCATAAAACAGGAAAGGGTTAAGAAGCCAAACCAACAAAAATGCTTCACATAAATGTCAGAGTTCACTTTCAGTCAAAATGCATGATTTGACTGGACGAATGATTCTTTTATTGACAGCTGAGATCCAGAGTTAGATGGTTTTGTCTCTTCAAATAATAAGGTCCCCTTTCTACTGCCAGATTTTCCTAAATTGACTTAAAATTTTATGTTTCAATGCAAATCACCACTTTTTCCCCAATTAAACCAAATATCACAATTTTGTTTCCCTAACCTAACCAAAAGTCAGACTATTTTCACAATCTAGCCTACAAATTATGTTCTTTTGTTTCTTCCATATTTCACTGGTAATAGGGCCTTCTGAAATGTTGAGAATTTTTTTTTAAACTTTCTGTTTAAGAGACGATACTAAAATTGGCCTTTGCCGCTTAACCCTTTCCTGTATAATCACTGGTTTTTACGTCCCTGTGTTTTTATACTTGGGAAAACATTGTGGCAAAAGAAGAAATTGCTTGTAACAAGCAATTTCTTCTTTTTCCACAATATTTTCTACCCTACTGAATAATTATTTTTAAAATAAATTCAACTTTGAATTGTCGTCATCAAAATCTTTGAATTTGGACCAGTCTAAAATTTCAAGAAAACGGGAAAAGGTTAAGTACCTTTCTGTGTCATAATTCTTCAGGATGTTCTTATTTAAGGCTTCTTCTAGTTCAGGAATATCCTCTTTCACCAATCTGAAAGTATACCAATATTTTTCCCGTTACAAATCAAAGAACTAACCCATTTCCACACAATAAAATTTTAGACTGGTCCAAATTGAACACAGTTGCAGACGACAATTTCATATTGATGAAACTTTTTAAATCTTTGGCTCTCTGGGTAGAAAACAATGTGGAAAATGCAGAAATTGCTTGTAACAAGCAATTTCATCATTTTCCACAATGTTTTCCAAAGCTTATTTTTTGAGGGCTGTAAAAAGGAGACAACTTGTGGGAATGAGATGTTTATCATTATGAGGGTAAAATAAGAGCACCGCCTACGGGTGCCTACGCTCAGCTGTTTGGTGCTTGATAGTGGACAAAATGCATCCAGAGTTATCCCCCTTGATAGTATACGTTGCTCTTTTGATGGTGAACAAGTGTGCCAAGTTTCTAGTGAATGCCTTTTGTAGAACAAGAGGTATCACAAAATGTCAAAGTTTTTGAATGCTGCGGAAGACAACCACACCAAGGCTATCGCAATACCTCCGGTTTTCTCTTAACCCATTCCCACACAATCCCTCCTTTTTACGCCCCTCAAGATAACGGCTTTAGAAAACATTGTGGAAAATGAAGAAATTGCTTGTCACAAGCAATTTCTTCATTTTCCACAATGCTTTCTATGCAAAAAAGACCAAAAAATTTAAAATTCCATCAACTTGAAATTGTCGTCTGCAGCTTCTTTCAATTTGGACCAGTCTAAAATTTTGATGTGTTGGAATGGGTTAAAACAGCCGAGCTAAAAAAAAGATGACAGTTCCCTGACTATCCCTCGACAAAAGGCACTCAGGCAGGGCAGATTCAGGGCTTATGCAAGTGTTAGAAATTAAGGAGCCTGAAGTCACTGAATCCATGACCATGAAATTCTAGGGGCCAAAATTAAAACCCATTACAAGACGGCTGTATTTTAGACAGGTCCAAATTCAAAGGAGCTGCAGACAAGTTGAGACATCAATTTTAAGTTTATTACACTTTCTACTTTCTGAGAAGAAAACTTTGTGTGAAATGAAGAAATGTTGCAAGCCATTCCTTCATTTTACACTTTCCCAATTGATTTTTTTTGAGGGGCTTCAAAAAGCGTCATTGTCTTCACCATTCCCACATGATGACACCTATTGAGCTACCCCCCCCCCTTTAAAAAAATAAAGAAAATGATTGGGAAAACATTGTGTAACATTATGAAGTTACTTGAAACAAGCAATGCCTTCATTTTCCACAATGTTATCTACCCAGAAAGTTAAAAATCTAAAATTTCATAAAACTGAATTTGTTGTCCGCAACTCCTTTCAATTTGGACCGCTCTAAAGAATTTTGTCTGGTAAAGTATAGGATAAAGTGGTCCTGAGGACATGTTTGGTGATAAATGGTAAATGTCTTACAAGGTGGTTTATTTCCTTTGAATAATTCACCAACATTGTCTTTATTATGTCTGGCTATATTTAGGTATAAACCATAGAGTCTGACAACCGTTGTTACAGAATTTTTTATAATGTCTTTCTTATGACAACCATACATTAGTTAAATATTTTTAAGAGCATAAATGTATGAAGTATTTGCAGTAGGTTTCCCCTCAACCTTGAACCCACTAACACACAATCACGCATTTCAGAAGAAATATAGCTATGGAAAACATAGTGAGAAAAGAAGAAACAGCTTGTTTATGCGATTCTTCTTTTCTCACTATGTTTTCTACCTCATATGGCCCTTATTTTTCATTTTAAACTAAGTTCATTTGTCATCTGCAGCATATTTCATTTTTGACAGTCTCGAACGCTTTTCATTTTAAAAACCATTTTGTACGCTTTCAAACAATCCACAATAATAGGCCTTTGTTTTTTAAAAAAAAAGAAATAACTTAAAAAAGCCTGCTTTTGAAAACTGCGTCAAAGACCAGATTTTGATAATGCTGTGAATTTAGGAAAGATTTCCTTTATTGATTGATCTTTTTTGCCATCTAGAAAAAAATTAAAATGATACAGTATTTTTTCTGACCAAAATAAACGGAGAACATCGGCCCTGTTTTCCCCCCCCCCCTTCCCAGAAAATATATTTTTCCTCTCTTTTGGTAGAAAATTTCCCCTCCTTAATCCAAGGTGAAATTTTCTTAATCATCAAAATATTCTTTGTAAAACGCGATAAATTGAAAGGAAATGATTCAGTTCTTTAAGACAAGTAATATCTAATATTTTGTTCAATTTTTCAATTACAATACAAGAAAATTAAATTAAATGCAAAAAGCCATTGTCCGTCTTGTATATTCATCATTGAACATTCCCATCACTTCACTTACTGTTTTTTTTATTGTTTATCATGTCACAGTAACTGTCACTGTTGTTTGAATAATTAATTTTTAGTTTCGTCTATCAAAAACGGACATTGTGATTGGTAAATAAAAATATTCCTAACTCCACGAACAAAATTTTGAGCATGCAGTAATTTTGCATGCTTCCCCACAAAGAAGTCCCATACAAAAAGCTATCAAATTTGTAAAATTCTGACTTTTTTACTCAATGGTATTAATTTAAAAGAAAAAGAGAATATGTTTTGCGTATTCATAGTGTGATTAGTTTTTTCAGTTCATACCTCTATGAAAAAAAAATATTCTCTTCATCTCTTAATTGAACTGTAATTCCTGTGTGTGATTGAGAATGAGAGTGTACTGATCAGCATGCACATGTGCATACCATGATCCCTTCTTTTTTGAACTCGATCAAAACATTCAGTCACCAGTTCACGCAAGAGACAAATGAACATATTTCTATTTCGAGTGATTCAATATCTTTCTTAGATTAATGTAATTTAAAGTAAAAAGTTCTCTTCTAATACACTGCTAGTTAAAGGATATTTCTTTACTATGACTGTATGCAGATAAATAATGATTTGTGCAATGCGAATGGTTTTATATTACTGTCATTTATCTTGCAGATTTGTTTCTTGGATATTCAGAATCATTAAATCATCATCAACCTGAAATCATCTTGCTCTCATTAATACTGCAGTCTACATCGATATCTAGAAGCACTTGAGCGTCTGTATCGCTCCACAGGCCCAATTGTACTGATTAAGCAAGTGGTGTTTTCAGGAATCATATACACATTGTGTGGCAGTGAAATCTTTTAATGTAATATTACAAAAATCGAATTACAAAAATCAAATCATTTACCAAGTCAGAAGGAAAAGTCAGAAGGAAAAGATATTCATAAATCCCCCCCCCCAAAAAAATCGCTGGATACCTGATGTCGACATAAGCCACAACCTTAAAAGCCATATTCAATGAATCAAAATTGATTGATGGAATCTGAAAATGAGTCACAAGAGGAACATTCCAGTGCTATTTGGTTGAAATCCATCTAAAAGATTTTTAACCCAATCCCACACAATCCCTCCTTTTCACGCCCCTAAAGATAAAAACATTAAAAAGCATTCTGGGAAATGAAAAAATTGCTTGTATTAAGCAATTTCTTCATTATCCAAAATGTTTTCAATCCAAAAAGACGAAAAAATATAAAATTCCATCAAACTTAAATTGTCATCTGTAACTTCTTTCAATTTAGAACAGTCTAAAATGTTATTGTGTGGGAATGGATTAAAGGATTCACCCTATATGAAAATTAGTCCTGCCATATTTATCATCCAATCAAAATTCTTTGAAGGAATCTGATAAAGGGTCACCAAAGGATCATTCCTATAAAATTTGGTTGAAATCCATCTAATGATTTCTGAGAATATGATTTTAAAGGTTTTACCTTATATGCAAATTAGCAACACCCATTAAAGCCATGATTATCCTCTCATCAAAATTCTTTGATCAAATCTGATAATGGGTCACCTAAGGAGCAATCATGTAAAATTTGGTTGAAATCCGTTCAGTATTTTCTGAGAAGATATCTAAAGGTTTTACCATATATGGAATTAGCCACGCCCATAAAAGCCATGTTTATCATCCGATCAAAATTCTTTGAAGGAATTCGATAAAGGGTCACCTAAGGATCGTTTCTGAAATTTGGTTGAATTCTGTTCAGTACTCTCTGAGGAATGTAAAAGTTTATGGACAGATGGGCAGACGAATTACGGCCACAACACCATGGCAATTGCTAGCTGGCTTTCAGCCATTGGAGCTAAAAAAACATTACAACCTATGGAGCCACTACTAGCAAATTTGCTGCTTGCCACTTCTAATCTCTTAACCCATTACCAGACATCAGAATTTTAGACTGAACCAAGTTCAAAGGAGTTGCAGATGACAGTTACAAGTTAATGATATTTTCAATCAATTTTTTCATTTTACACATTGTCTTCCCTATTGTTTTTCTTGAGGGTGTCCAAAAGTGTCAATGTGGGAATGGGTCCAAATTGAAAGGAGTTGCAGAAGACAGTTTAAGGTTTGTGATTTTTTTCAACTTTCTGGGTAGAAACATTGTGTGAATGAAGAAATTGCTTGTATCAAGCAATTTCTTCATTTTACACAATGTTTCCCCTATTGTTTTTCTTGGGGGCATCAAAGTGTCATTGTGTGGGAATGGGTTAACCCATTACCAGACCACAAAATTCAAGACTGTTCTAAATAGAAAGAAATTGCAGACCATGATTTTTTGTTGATGGAATGTGAGATGTCTCTGTCTTCTATAGAAGAAAACATTGTGGATAATGAAACAAAAATGCTTGTTACAAGCATTTTCTTCATGTTCACAATTTTTTCCAAAGAAGACTATCTTGGTGGCGTGATAAAGTGATGAAGTTAAGTGCCTATGTCTTCAAAGCCCTAAATGCAATTAAAGCTATGATTTTTAAAACACACAGCAACACTTTAGTAATCATGAAATCAGATCTGACCTACTTTGGACTTAAACCAATTCAATCCTACAGCAGGGCTTTCCCAAAAGCAGAATCCTGAGTATATATATATGCATAAATTTCTGCTCCTTACGTTAACAACATTGCATTCCATTGACCCCCCCTCCCCCCATTTTTCAAAAACTTGCAATAGTGCAGGAAATTTCTCTAGCAAAACACTCAAACATGCAGAAACATTTCTGTCTGACTTGTGATTAATTAACAACCATCATGAAGTTTTGATTTAAGTTTTAACCCATTTCCACACAATGACGCTTTTGGATGCCCCTCTAGATAAGTAATTTAGACAACTTGGTGTAAAATGAAGAAACTGCTTGTAACAAGCAATTTCTTCATTTTCCAAATTGTTTTCTCCCCATAAAGTTGAACTAATCAAAATTTCACAGAATCAAAATTGTTGCCTGCAACTCCTTTCAATTTTGACCAGTCTGAAATTTTGTGGTCTGGTAATCTTAGACTTTGCTCATAATTGACCAATTGCGGCTGTCAATCATAGAATTGACCAATCAAATCATTCTAAAAGACCAGATGTTAAATTTTAACTATGACATTGGCCAACAATTATGCTAAGCATTTTGATTTGTTTTGCGTTTTTAACTACAGCTTATTCAAGGTGAAGTTTCATTTAGGTCACTTTTTTTTTATTTTTACAATTTTTGTTCATATTACTGGCCAAAACTATTTCAAAATAATGCTGTTAACCCATTCCAACACAGTGACCCTTTTGGACATATTTGGGAAAACATTGTGTAAAATGAAGAAATTGCTTTTTACAAGCAATTTCTTCATTTTCCATAATGTTTTCTACTAAGTACATGTAATTGGAAAAAATCTGACATTCCATAAACTTTAAATTGTCATCTGCAACTCCTTTCAATTTGGTCCAGTCTAAAATTTTGCAAAGTGGGAATGGAATGCCGGAGTCAGTTGACAGAGCCTGCGGAGACTAGGCATGGCCAGCAATATGTAAATTAACTCCACTTAAATGGGTAAGTTTGCAAATGTTGACCCAATCAATTCAAAGATCTATAATAAAATCAATGTTGAATCTCATACAAGGCTAATGGCAAGGCGTGTGTTAAGAATCAATGAAGACCATTATAGACTGAAAATTCAGATAAATATCGTCAATTACTTTGGATCTCTGACCTTGAACCCATACCCAGACAGCAAAATTCTAGACTGATCAAAATGGAAAGGAGTTGCAGATGACAATTTAAAGTTTACTTAATTTTAGATTTTTTCAACTTTCTGCATAGAAATCATAGTGCAAAAAGAAGAAATTGCTTTTTGCAAGCAATTTCTTCATTTTACACTGTGTTTTCCCAATTGCTTTCCTAACCTCGTAACTATGTGGGAATGGGTAAACAGAATTTATATAGAATCTTAGTCAATTTAAGCTGACTGCTAAACAAAATTATTTTGTTTTGACCTAACATGTATTTTTAACAAAATTTGAAACAACACAGTCTTGCGCATTACATAGACTACCATGATATTTGTCTGACTTGCTGATCTTTATCTATTCATCCTCTGTAAACACTGAAATACTGCCTGGTATTGCTTATATTTACAGAAGACTAAATATAGTAAATAACCTGGCAAAATGGGGTCATTATTATCTAGCATTTCAGATTACTAAAAATGATCTATTAATAACACTTTTCATAACTCTAGATACAATTAACCCTTTCCTGTCGCACAAAAATTCAATTTTGATTTGAAATGTAAAAAACCAACCATTCTGTAGTATACAAAATATTGTGAAAAGAAGAAATTGCTTGAAAGCAATTTCTTCTTTTTCTACAATATTTTCTCAATAGTAAATTCAAAGGGACATAAAAACCAGAGATTAAACATGAAACGGTTAAAACCACTTATGTTATCTATAACCCATTACCAGATGACAAAATGTTAGATTGGTCCAAAATTAAAGGAAGATGCACACAATATTTAGGCGATGAAGTATCAAAATTCCTTGTCTTTTGGGGTAGAAAACATTATGGATAATGAATAAATTACTTGAGACAAGCAATGCCTTAGTTTCAACAATGTTTTTGGAATTTTCTTTCTTTGCAGCATCAAAAAGCAGGATTGTATGATCCTCCTTTTTGATGCTCCTCAGGAAACCAATGTGGCATTTTTCACATTGTTTTGTAGTCAGGAAGAAATATTTTTAAGATTCTATCTGCTTTGACCCATTCCCACACAATGACGCTTTTTGACGCCTTAAAAAAAAATGAAATTAAGCTTTGTAAAACATTGTGGAACATGAAGAAATTGCATCTACCCAGTAGATAAAAAAGAAACTCCAAAATTTCATCAACTAAGATCTGTGGTTTGCAACGTCATTGAACTTTGTTTGTTTGAATGGGGTTTTACGCCGCTTTTAACAATCTTTCAGTCATATCGCAGCGGCTGGAGCACCTAACAATGGATTCCTGGTATTTCTCACACCAGTACTACCATTACATCCTTTCCTAGCCTCCAGCTGCTATCCCACATAGGTCTACGATTATCGACCCATTGGTGAGAGACAAGTAGTCGGAAAGGATGAGTGCCGCCGTCGGGAATCGAACCCGGGACCTCTAGATTGAAAGTCCGACGCGCTACCAACTGCGCTATGACGGCGGCTGTCATTGAACTAGAATCAGTCTAAAATTTTGTTGTCTAGTAATGGATCAAAAGGCAGTCCTCAACTCCTTCAATTTTGACAGATCTTAATTTTATTGATCTAGTAATAGGTTAACCCTTGTCATGCTGTATAAATTACCTTACTGAAATGTTGTCAAATCAAAGGGCTAAAAGCACTGATACAACTTGTTGTTCAAAAATCGTTATTTCTTTTAGAAATCAACTTCATAAACAACTCTGGCAGGAAAAGTACAAGCAGGAGGTGTAAACTAAGATCAGCATGCACATAAGTGCAGTCTGATCTTAGTCTACATCTCCTGCCAAACCCGGAATATTCCGGGTTCAGCATGACAAGGGTTAACACTGGCTGTACAAGTACAAGTATGTATGATAACAGTTGGTATTCCAATTTGTCAATTAGAATATACTTTAGTTGATACAAACTGCTGATGCTTGAAAATATGTTAATAATATGTCAAATTGACAGATCCTTTTCACTACAATTCAAGTAGAAAGAGGTCAAGATAAAGGATTGGATTATTGCCCATGATTTGCCCATGTTAAGGTTTATGCTTGCCAAAATTGACTCCTTGGTCATTAGATTCTAGGGATCAAAACTGTTTTTGAAGGATCCAAAATAACAAAAAGAAAAAAATATCTATATTGACCTTATGATATTCCTATCAGAAGAGTCAAAACCGCCCGAAGATTCTTGAGGGTCAAAACCCTGGTTTATGAGTCAAACACAAGCCTCAAATGTATTTATAGTTGTGTTCATCATTAACTCCTATGTTGTGGGTACCCATTAGAACAGTTTGGGTATATTGATTCAAGTGAGAACCCACAGCAAAGGAGATACAACAGACCTATTCAGGGCTTGTGCTAGTAACTCATAGGAGTTACTGACTCCTTAACCCATTACCAGATTGAAAAATTATAAACTGGTCCAATTTGAAAGGCTTTGCAAGCGACAATTAAGAATTCATTAAATTTTAGATTTATCACATTTTTCTGTAAAAAACAATGTTGAAAATGAAGAAATTACTTGTTACAAGCAAATTTCTCATTGTACAAAATGCTTTCTCTAATGTTTTTCTTGAGGGCATCCGAAAAGCACCTTTGTACGGGAACTTTTCAACCATGAAATTCTAGGGGTCAAAAATAATTTTAAGGATTTCAATGTTGGGGGCACTAAGCTAGAACTTGGAATAATTTCTTTGTGGGCAACATAAACTTGCAAATTAATACAAAATAGTAACTAGTGTTTTCCATTCTTGTCAAAATCATTAAATCGTCAATGTTCATTTAGGCCAAGTGGACCAGTAGAATTTTCAAGCTCATTCATATAATACTGTTCTTAAATTCTAAACTAACAACCATTCAGATTTGTTAAGAAAATGAAAGTACATGTACTATAATCATTTGAGCATGTTTTAACATGTACATATCCATAGATCAGATAACAGAACAGTTGAAATCCAATGCAAATGAAAAAGCAAACCCATGCCTAAAATGAACCCTTTACTAAACAATCCAACATCAGTACTAATAACCCAAGGTAGCAGGACTGTAACATTTCTTATCAACAACCAACTCAAAGAAAAAGAATGCTTCTCATCTTACACTTATCCAATTACAAGACGACAAAATTTTGGCCTGGTCCACTTAAATAGAAGTTGGAGAGGATATTATAAATTTGATATAAAATCAAAATAAATACCAAATAAGGTAAAAAACATTGTGAGAATGCAGAAATTGCTTGTTACAAGCAATTTCTCTTTTCCCAAAGTTTCAATGATCTTTTTTTCTTCAAGGCATCAAAAAGTTTCATTGTATGGGTTAAAATATGAAAATGCCCTAAATGCTGCTACGTTCCAACGTCGATATTTTATAGTTCACATCACACATTGTTGCAATTTTTGTGATTTCAAATTAAAGTACAGTAATACAATAAAATTATGTAATATATGTTTACTATGAAATTGTTATCTATCTCATGTATTCAGGAAAATTGATCAGTAAAATGTAATAGATTATCATTCCTGATAAACCAACCCTTTATCAAACAACTTTTTTTCTAACCTCCCTTTAAGAACTTAAGTCTTTTGGATTACTCTGAATCATTAAATAGATGTACTAGACAAAAAAAGAAAAGCATGTTTTCTGTGACAAAATATAGGCAAATAATATAATGGGAAGTGAAATTAACCCTTGTCATGCAGAATAAAAATCATGCACAGAATTGCATTAAAATCAAAGGGCTGACAGCACTCGATATGCTAATTTTAGGTTAATAGTTACCTTGAAAAATCTTTTTATAAACCAATCTGACTTAAAAGAAACAAGCAAGTAGTGTAGACTAAGATCAGACTGCACCAGTGCTCCAGATAATTTCAAGAGGCATCAGTACTGTACTGATCCAAATAATTTTAAATCAGTACTTGATATGAGGATCAACACCAGCATCCTTTTAGTATCAAATAAACAGAAGGAATATCAAATTTCATTTCTTTTGTTTATTAAGTAATCTTTTAATCAAAACTGAGCTCTTTAACCAAACACAGAGATGGTTAACATTTACACCATAATGTTAGAATATAGCAAGAACGCTAGAACTTTTCTATGTAGCCAATTGATCGCTATCAAAGCAATATTGTCCTGATTATATATTATACTAAAGTTAAATTTATATAAACAGGTCAATTGCTCATCAAACATTGAATTACAGTAGGTAACTGCAAATCAAAATCTGAGCTATAGCTCTGTTTGAAGAAAATAAGACAATATGACATTTTATAAATACAAGTATCTACCGTAGTAGACACCCAAACTCTTCCTTAACTTCTATGAATCGTCCGTAATCGATTTACATTCTACTCTGCAACAAAACTTTTAATTTATTTTCATTTCTTTTTTGTATCACAAATTCCATTTAATTAAACAAGAAACCATTTCTATTCAGAATCATCACTGATATCTTGTTTCAAACTAATGTCCAAACCGGCGAGAACGAAACTGCTGTGAGTGAATCAATACATACGTTTTACGCCCTAAACTTACCATGCCTTAGAAAATGTTTCTCCACGATGGAGCAAACACTTTCCTCTATAATTGGTCCTATGATTTCTTCTGACTTTCGGAGGGATTTGTCCGTAGACGACTGAAAAAAAACTTGTCAAAGTTTTCTGTCTCAACATTTTGCGATTTAGTCAGTCGGAACGCCTGGTTTCAAATCAATCACAACATTAAATAAGAAAGAGATTCAATTCCTAGTACCGTCCTTGTTGACAAGAATTTTCCCACGGTCTGCATTCCAATGTCACGGAAAGAGACGGAAAATCGATTGGTAATTAGGGTAGGCAATAACAAAGTAACGGGGACTTTCGGCAATATCGGACTATAGCCGAGAGTTTACATGAAATGCTACAAGAGTAAGTTCCCTTTTGTTTACGCGTACGTACCTTATAATGTCCGTACACATGATTAACGATCCGTAACTTGTACGGCAATTCGCTGAAAAATATGGATAACCAGCCAATTTACGTCCGTAAATTACAAAAAAAACGGACCTTATCTGGAGCACTGCTGCACATATGTGCAAGCTCATCTTTGTCTATTCTTCCTGCCAAAACAGGAATATTCAGGGCTCAGCATGAAAAGGGTTAACATACTCTCTTCTGCATCATTAATTCTGATACTGTTTGAGGTATTTTATAGACTGAGTCTATCAATTTAGAAAATTTCTGAAATACAGGGAAAAATTTATCTAGAATTAACCCGTTTCCATTTAATCTTGCTTATGGATTCCCTTCATAAAAAAGTTTGGAAAACATTGTGGACAATGAAGAAATTGCTTGTAACAAGCAATTTCTTCATAGTCCACAATGTTTTATATTCTAAAAGACAAAGAGTTTCTGAATTCCCTGACTTCCATAATTCAAAATTGGGATATTCCGCTTCTACTTCTTGTACTTGATACTCCCCAGCAATCAGTACTGATGATAAATGGGAGGGATCACCTAAAATTTGTGTGGTAACAGGTAGCAAGAAAGAAAATGACATAAAGGTAGAGTTTCACTTTGGCATTGATTGACAGGTCTGGTTTATGAAGACCTGAAGGTCATTGTCCTGTCTGTTAAATATAGGATTTATCTGTGTCAGGGTATTACTAGGTCAATAATGATTAATAGTACTTAATATTTATTATGTTCTTTCCTTTCTTTAAAAGATTATCAATTGCGGTTTAAGTGTGTGTGGGGAGGGTTATACTGTATGATTTCAGCTGTAGTTTATTTTAAGCATAGAGAAATATATGCACATACATGTACATTTCATTTTTTATGGCAGAACCCAACCATGGGGGCACTGAACTCGTGTCAATCATGACAAAGGGGAAATAAGAACCAGCCTTGTTTCATTAATATCAGAGATTTATAAACGCTAAATTGATGTGGTAAAAGACAATACTGGTGATGACAACACAATAGATCGCTAGAATTCATGCCGACTATCGAAATTTATGATAATGCAGACGTTCCCCACTGGTGCCCCTTTACTCACAATGAGTATGAACTTGGTCAGCCTGGCCGCGACACAGAAATGCAGAAATAAACGAGAAAATCACAGAAAGTTTACTCACTTGATAGTGTCGATGATTTCTTGGGCCCCTTCTTTATCATCCTGCAATAGAAATATGATTGATAAGACTGCTGATATATCAAACTTTCGGTTGTAAAAATTACTATAGAAGGATTAGGAAAATGATTGGTGAAGAATGTTGAACCTACCACTGAGGATGGTATGGGCCACGTGTAGACGACAGGCTCCCCGCCGACTGGGCTGTGAAGCTTCAATTCCTTCATCTTTTGTCCGACTATGTTTCTGAACTCTTTGTAACACTATCACATACTCCGATCATTCAGGTTTCCGACCGTATCTTATTCACAAACTCATGACCTACATTCCTCGCCGACCCTCCATGCCCACGCATACTCGGGAAAGCCGCAACGTCACGTGCTGGATTTCGCAATACTTCATTGGCCATCGCCTACGGAACTGATTTGTACCGCTAGACGGCGGCTTCTTTCAAAACAAATGGAATTTCCCAATATCTTTAGTCAGACACGATTATTTGACAGCCATGGGTTTTCTCAAAAGACAAACGCTTTAGGATAGGACATGGTATGTCTAGATTTAAATTCTACACAAGCCGTTCCATTTTTTGTAAAATATCTTGTTTGAAAAAAACAAAATCGTGGACTGTTATCCGTTTTCGCGTACATCCTGTGTGTCTTATTTCATTTTGTGCGTGGGAAATTTGTATCGCCAATTAGCTGCATGATCCTGCTTTTTTGGTCCAGTCATCAGTAGGGGGAAAACCAAAATAGGTAGGATGAAATCACACCTGCACAAACAGGAAAGGGTTAATCAACAAGCAAAAATTCAACCCATCACAACAGATCATTAATTTTGGCAAGAGGTAAGTCAGCGTCTGACTTCAACACACCAATTTGATTGATCAACGACATTTCCAGTTGAAACCTGATGCAACAGATGCCCAAAATAAACTGGAGAAATTCCTTTCCAAAACCAGTGAATCTCTTACTGACAAAGGAAATCTTTAACCCATCATACTTTCAGACAGCAAAGGAAACTGGTCACTCTGCAAGTACTCCAAATTAAATATCACCTCTGGAATTTCTTCCATTCATTTTTTTTCAACTGAGTGAATCAAATTGCAGCATGGTATGGTAATGGGTTAATGCATTTCTTTTCTAGAGGAAGTCACATGCACCAAGCCAGCTTAATCTTCAAGTGAAGAGGAAATCTGACGAATTCACAGAGTTCAGGAAGGTAACTTTTTGTAAGATATTAACCCTTGTCATGCTGAACCCGGAATATTCCGGTTTTGGCAGGAGGTGTAGACTAAGATCAGACTGCACTTGTGTACAGGCTGATCTAAGTCTATACCTCCTGCTCATACCTTTCCTACTAGATTTGTTTACGAAGTCTTAAAAAAATATTGATTTTTTAACAACAAGTTCTATCAGTGCATCAGCCCTTCGATTTGACAGCAATTCAGTAAGGCAATTTATGCAGCATGACAAGGGTTAAAAGATTGTTTGAGCCATTATAAAAGGACAAAATTTGAGATGTACCCAAATTTGATAAAGATGAAAACAACAATTTACAATGTATTTAAATTGAAATTCAAATACTAGATGGGGTTTGAAAAGAAAGAGCTAATTCTTACAAGAAATTTTTGCCTTTCTTACATTGTTTTCTAATTAGCCCGTTCCCACACAATCCCTCCTTTTTACGCCCCTTAAGATAAAAACTTTAGAAAACATTGTGGAAAATGAAGGCATTTGTCTATCCAAAAAGACTAAAAAAATTAAAATTCTATCAACTTGTTGTCTGCAGCTTCTTTCAAGTTGGACCACTCAAAAATTTGTCACGTGGGAATGGGATAATGTTTCTTCAGCCAATCAAAATGCAGGATTATGTGGTAATATGTTCAGGGGAAAATTTACTATTTGGAATCAACTTTGCTGTCAAAATCTATGCCATACAAATAGAGCAGACTTTTTGTGCAAGAAACTTTCTGTTTGTGCTGAAATTTCGACTCTTAAATTAGATATTGTAAAACTTGTATAAAGCCCCCATTTAAGGAACGGCCAAACAATAGTCACCTAACACTTAACCTATTACCACATGACAAAGTTTTGGACTAGTCTAAAATGTAAGCTGTTGCAGACAACAATCAAATTTGGCGAAATTAGAAAAATCTTTTCCTTTTAGGGTAGAACAGATCATTGACACAAAATCCTCCTTTTTATGCCCCTGAAGAAACAAGCTTTGGAAAACATTGTGGAAGATGAAGAAATTGCTTGCATCAAGCAATTCTTTGTTGTCTACAATGTTTTCTATCATAAAAGAAGAGACAATTTAAAATTATATAAACCAAAAATTGTGGTCTGCAGCTTCTTTCAATTAGTACCAGTCTAAAATTTTGTTGTGTTGGCACACAAAACATTGTGCATAAACTGGTAATAGCTGGTAAGCAGGGTAAAGACATTGTGGAAAAAAGAGGATTTGCTTCCAGTTTCTGCTCAATGTTTTCTACAGTTTACTTTCTTGGGTGCATTAAACATGAGGTTATATGGTTATTTGTTAAAAACCCTTTACCACAGAATCCTGCTTTTTTATTCACGAGAAGTATAGACTTGGAAAAACTTTTTGAGGAAAGAAGAAATTGCTTTTGACAAGGGATATCTTCTTTTCCCAAAGTATTTTCTACCTCATATTGGCCTTTATATTTTTTGATAAAACAACTGTGTTTTGTCATCTGCAACCTCTTTCAATTTAGACCAGTCTTGAGATTTTGTAGTTTGAGAATGGCTTAAACATGTTTATTAACCCTTGTCATGCTGTATATATTATCTTACTGATAGCTGTAAAATCAAAGGGCTGAAAGTACTGAAAGAACTTGTGGTTCAAAAATCAATATTTCTTTTAGAAATCAATTTCATAAACAACTCTGACAGGAAAAGTACAAGCAGGAGGTGAAGACTGCACTTATGTGCAGACTGATCTTGGTCTACACCTCCTGCCAAAACCGGAATATTCCGGGCTCAGCATGACAAGGGTTAATTATAATTGACATAATCCTTTTTTGGACAATAAATACAATAAAAAAGCAGGATTTGGACAAAAGTAATAGCCTTTTAACCTATTCTTGCACAATCCCACTTCTATACCCCTTTAGAATAATTATTTTGAAAATATTGTGGAAAAAGAAAAAAGATTGCTTGTTACAAACAATTTCTTCTTTATCAACAATGTCTTCTACCCCAAAGGATGAAGATTTTCAAAATTCCATCTCTTGAATACTGTCACCTGTATCTTCTTTCAATCTGAACTAGTCTAAAATTTTGTTGTATGGTAGTGTGTTAACCCATTTCTTGACAACAAAAAATTTCAGTAGTGAAATTCAAGGAGTTATATACAACAATCTCAATTTGATAGAACTTTTGATGTCTGAATTTTTCTTTATAGAAAACTTTGTCTGAAATTATGAAATTACTTGTAACTAGCATTTCTTTATATTCCACATTGTTCTCCTGAAAAAAGACTGCTTTAGGGGAGTTGGCAGGGTTATATGAAATGGATTAAAATTTCTCATCATTTTCTTTTCAAAAAGAACATAAAGAGAACAGAACATGATGGGTGTAGAACATTCACTGGTGAAGATGAGCCTTCATGCAGACAACCACTGGCATCCATTGATGACAATCAGATTACTAGTCCTGTTTGTATCTCTAAACATGTAAGTATGGTTGTTTAGTGCTTGTTAACCGTTTCCTGTTTTTAGCCCACCTCGGCACAAAGTGCTCTGGGTGAGCTATTGTGAGTGGTCATCGTCCGACTTCTGTCCGTCCTTCTGCCTGTCCATACGTCCATTCACAATTTACAAAAAAATGTTCTCCTAAACTAACCATGGAATTTCAACCTAACTTCACAGAAATGCTCCTTAGGTCATGCTTTTTCAAAATATTTCAAAGAATTGAAATCCATGAAGTACTTTGCTTGCCATGGCAACCAATGAAAATTTCTTTAAAAATTTTCTCCTCCCAAATTATAAGGCCTAGAGCTTTAATATAATGGTACAAATCATCATCTATTTACCCAATACCAAAATACTTCAAAGAGTTACTGTACTCTGAAAATTATCCCTTCCCCCAAAAACATTAGGCCTAGAGCACTGATATTTGGCATGTATCAATGCCCATGAACCTTCTACCAAAATAATTCAAATGATTACCACACTTTTGAATTTAGAGCTATACTTTGGGATCAAATATATACCTATGGTCCTCTTTTTTTAATTTTAGACTGGTCTTAATTGAAAGAATTTGCAAGCATTGAAAAATGGATGCAATTTAAAATAAAATGATCCTATGTGGTAGAAAAATCTTTTACACAATGGTTTCTTGAGTATAGTCACAGCAACATAAAATCCAGGGTTTGTAAATGAAAGGGTTAACACCTTATCCAACAACAAAATTTTAGACTTGTCCAAATTCAAAGAAATTGCAGACAATAATTTTAAGTCAGAATTTTAAAAATCTGTCTTTTCTGGTAATTAACATCGTGGATAATGAAGAAATTGTTTGTTACAAGCATTTTCTTCATTTTACGAAATATTTTCTAAAGCATTTTCGAGATTGTGTGGATACAGGTTTGATAGCATTTTTGCAAGCCAAAATATAAGTTAAAGTATAAGTATTTCGTTTATGAAATATTCAAGCCATTACATTTTTAGCTGACCTGTACTAGTTGTTTTGTCTGTCAAGTGTCATCTACAATTTATTTAACCCATTCCAACTTAATCCCTCCTTTTTACGCCCCTCGAGAAAAAAGCTTTGGAAAACATTGTGGAAAATGAAGAAATTGCTTGTATCAAGCAATTTCTCCATTTTCCACAATGTTTTCTACCCAAAATGACGAAAAAATTCAAAATTCTATCAACTTGAAATTGTCGTCTGCAGCTTCTTTCAATTTGGACCAGTCTAAAATTCCACTGTGTTGGAATGGGTTAAAGATCTTCTTCTCTGGGTTCTCTCAATACAGAGATTCTACCTTAATCAATTCCTTCTCAATCCCCCTTTTTTACATCCCTCGAGAAAAAAAAAAACTTTGATAAAACATTGTGGACAATGAAGAGATTGCTTGTGACAAGCAATCTCTTCATTGTCCTAAATGTTTTGTACCCAAAAGGATGCAGAATTCTTAAATTTCATAAGCTTGCACTTTTGTGCTTAGGAATCATGTAAACTCAGGTTGCCATAGCAAGAGAAAGAGCAATATACATGTAATTTTATCTTTAAAAATCCTCTTTCCTGAAACAGCTTTGATTTTTTGCATTTATTAGAGGTCCTCCATCGAGTTCAATGATATGATAACCCTTGTGGGCTCTGCATTGACATAACCAACTTTATTTAGCAAAAAGAAGGAGAATTGACTTTGAGATTTTTCGGAACATACCCCCTATGTTTACAAATAAATTAGAAAACACAATGTAGCAAAATTATTTTTCATCTTGAGTACATGTACAATTTGAAGTTCTTGGATATCTCTATGTTCAGGGTCATAGCTGAAAGTCAAACATTCAAATTGTGCTGGCCAAGAGAATATCTCATACTTTTATGGATGGATTTAAAAATTACTTAGCAAAATTGTTTTCCTTCATGAGTAGACTTGCGATTTGAAACAATTGTTTTTATTGGGTCAATAAATGGCTCAAAGTCAAACATTTGGCAGCCTAAACCTGATGTCACTAGATGACTTTTAGTTTACAGTTTATTCTAATGCAAAAGATAATGAAGGAAAAGAAGAAATCAGTAAAGTAAGTTTTGACTTTATACCCTGACATGAAGATCAAATGTACAAAGCCAAGGTCATTATCTAAACCCTTATTCTCTCACTCAACCCATTTACACACGGTGAAATTTTAGACCGGTCCAAATGGAAAGAATTTGCAAACGACAATTCAAAATTGTTGAAAATTTTGAAATCTTTGTCTCTCTGAGTTGAAAACAATGTTGAAAATGAAGACATAGCTTGTAACAAGCAATTTCTTCATTTTCCACATTGTTTTCTGGAACTATTTTCTTGAGGTGGCGTTAAAGGAGGAATTGTGTGGGAATGGGTTGATATTTCCTATCTACTTCAATTCTGTTTAGCAACAGTATTCATATTTGGTTTGAAGGTGATTATCAACAATGACCATTACCAGATGCGAATTTTAGACTGGTCTAATTTCAAAGATGTTGCAGATGATAAGTTAAGGTAGATGTTTTTTTTCAACTTCAGAGGTAAAAAACATTGGTGATAACAAAGAAATTGCTTGGAACAAGCAATTTCTTTATTTTCCACAATGTTTTTCATAGGTACTATTTTTTGGGGCATAAAAAGCATGATTGTGTGGAAATGGTTTAGGGAGGGATATATGATTAACCCATTTGCACACAAAAATGCTTTTTGATGTCCCCAAAGAAAAAAAAAAGAAGTTTGGAAACCATCGTGAACAATTAAGAAATTGCCTGTTACAAGCAATTTCTCCATCATCCACAATGTTTTCAACCTCAAAGACTTTTTTTCTCAAAGATTTCAACTTGTTGACTGCAACAGCTTTAAAATTCAATCAGTCCTAAATTTTGTTTTTGAATTGGTTAAGGTCAAGGTTGTAATTTTTAGCTCGGCCGTTTTTGGAGAAAACCCAAGGTATTGTGATCACCTTGGCGTCGTTCGCATCGGCATTGGTGTTGGTGTGACAAAATTTAACCTTGGTCTTATCTCTGTTGTTATTGAAGATATCCTCATGAAACTTGGAATGTGTATTGACCATCACAAGAGCTATCTAGACTATCAAGGGGGATAATTCTAAAAGCGTTTTGTAAGAGTGATGCCCCTTTTTCGACTTAGAATTTTCGCATTATCCAGCACCTGCAGCCGAGTGTTGGCACCCGTGGGCAGTGCTCTTGTTAACCCTTGTCATGCTGAAACAGGAATATTCCCGGCAGGAGGTGTAGACACAGATGAGAAGTGCAGTCTGATCTTAGTCTACCCTCCTGTCTGACCTGGGTTATTAATGAAATTAATTTTGAAAAGAAGTATTGACAACTGAACAAGTGCTACCATTGCTTTCAGCCCTTTAATTTTTAAACAATTCCGAAAAGGATTTTATTCATCATGACAAGGGTTAATATTCATGCTTATCAATGTATCCCAGTACAAAAAAACTTGACAATTCTCTGCTACTTTGAAAAAATGTTTTTAAGCCATTACCAGACATCAAGATTTTAGACTGGTCCAAATTGAAAGAAGCTGCAAATGACAATTTCAAGTTGATGAAAATTTGAATTTTTGTCCTTTTTGGATAGAAATCATTGTGGATAATGAATAAATTCCTTGATACAAGCAATTTCTTCATTTTTTACAATGTTTTCCCAGTTGTTTTTCTTGAGGGGCGTTCAAAAGTGTCATTGTGTGGGAATGGGTTAATCCATACCAGATGACAAATATTAGGCTGATCCAAATTCAAAGATGCTGCAGATGACATTTTTAGATGATGAATTTTTTCTCTATTTTTTTTTTTTTTTTTTTGTGTGTGTGTGTGTCTTTTGAGGAAGAAAAATGTGGATAACAAACAGAATATTTTTTCATTTTACACAACGTTTCCAAAACTATTTTCTTCAGGGCATCCAAATTTATAATTTGGGAATTGGTTAAGTTACAATGTCCATATTTGACATGACAGTATATTTTATTTACATACATCAGCTAGTGACAATGTCAAGGTCATCTTACAATGTCAAGGTCCAATATCAAGAATATGGTCCCAAAAATTTGCTGTATTGGGACATTTTTATTTTACTAAAAAATATTTTTCTGTGTTGCTGTGTGAATGTGTGTGTATTTGAGGGTTTTAGAAACAGGCTTTTTGATTTTTTTAATTAAAATGTGCTTGATAATCAGAAAATTGCAAATTGATTCTGATACCCTAGTCCTTAGACCAGCGTGAAGTAAAGTAAGATCAGATGAATGAAAGACATATTTCGACATAATCTTAAAATACCCTCTTGAAATATTTCAATTTCAGGAAGCCTTTATCAGAAAGATTCTGTCAAAACCATTTAAAGTTCCTATACCAAATTACACTGGTAAGTTCTGTCACAATTGAGGGATTGTAACTGTCAATTAACCCTTGTCATGCTTAACCAATTACCACACAAAAAGAATTTAGACTGGTCCAAATTGAAAGAAGTTGCAGACGACAATTTAAAGTTTATGGAATTTTGAATTTTTTCATCTTTTTGGATAGAAAACATTGTGGATAATGAAGAAATTGCTTGTGACAAGCAATTTCTTCATTTTCCACAATGTTTTCAAAAGCTTTTTTTCCTTGAGGGTGTCTAAAAGTGTCTCTGAGTGGGAATGGGTTAATAAAATCCTCTACAGAATTATTTCAAGATCAAAGTACTGAAAGCACAGAAAGCACTAATTTTTGGTTGGTATTTCTTAGTATAAACAATGTTGGCTTTAACCCATTCCAACACAGTGGAATTTTAGACCTGTCCAAATTGAAAGGAGCTGCAGACGACAATTTCAAGTTGATGGAATTTTTAATTTTTTGTCTTTGTGAATTGAAAACATTGTGGATAATGAAGAAATTGCCTGATCCAAGCAATATCTTCATTATCCACAATGTTTTCCAAAGCTTTTTTTTGAGGGGAGTCAACAGGAGGGATTGAGTGGGAATGGGTTAAAGGGACAAGCAGGATGTCTAGACAAAGATCAGACTGCCAATATGTGCAATCTAATCTTTTTCTAGACCTCCTGCCAAAACAGAAATATTCCAGGTTCACCATTGTAGGAATTAGACTAATTAAATCATTCATTAAGACCAGATATGAATGCTAAACCCCAACATTTGGCAACTTTCATGTGAAGCATTTTGTTTGTTTGGTAACTGAATTGTCGCAATGATATCTCATTCAAGCTGTAGTTACGACGTTCAGATTGCCAACCAACCCTAATATGACTTTTTTGTGATGCAAAATAACAAAGTCAGTCTATCAGTGCAGTCAACAAAGGTAAAGAAAAGAGAATAATGAAATAAGCATGTGTACTATATTGGAACTTCATGGTAGAAATCATCAAGTAAGTACCAAGTCTTACTTGGGCATTAAATCTTTACTAGGTACCAATATAGTGCCATAAAAACAACAAAATATTGTTAACACTTTACCAGACGGCAAAATTTTAGACTGGCCCAAATTGAAAGAAGTTGCAGACAACAATTAAAAGTTTATCAAATTTTGGATTTTTTCAACTTTCTAGGAAAAAAACAATGAAGTAAATGAAGAAATTGATTGTTCAAATTCGAAAGTTTTGCAGTTTTGCAGGAAAAATTTTTAATTATATTTCATTTGAAATATACCCATTCTGTAGGATAGAAAATATTGTGGAAAAAGAAGAAATTGCTACAATATTTTCTCAAGTATAAAACCACAGGAATGTAAAAACAAGGGATTGTATGGGAAAGGGTTAATTAATGTCTACTGAGGGTATTTCAAAATGATTTTATTTACACATCTGACTTAAATGGACAAGCAGGTGGTGTCATTGTAAATGAGACTGCTCATTTGTGCAGGCTGATCATGGTCTATACCTATTGCCAATACAGGGATATTTCAGGTTCAACATGACAAGGGTTAAACATGAAATGTCAAAGTTCCCATGTTAATGTACTTGTAAATAAACGTCTATTAAATTCATGTTGCATGACTGGCATTGCTAACAGACTGTTAACCCATTATCAGACAACAAAATTTTAGACTGGTCCAAATTCAGATAGCTGCAGACAACAGTTATTATGCTCCTGCATCTAAAGATTGGGCCGCCGCGATGGCGCAGACCCCTAATCTTCAATCATAGGTGTCATGGGTTCTATCCCCGGCGGCGGCAAAAATTCTTTCCGACAATTGTCTCTCACCAATGGGTTGGAGGCTAGGAAAGGATGTAGTGGTAGTACTGGTGTGAGTAAAACCAGGAATCCATTGTTATGTGCTCCAGCTGCTGCAATATGACTGAAATACTGTTAAAAGCAGCATTAAACCCCATTCAATCAATCAATCAATCTAAAGATCGGGGTCATATGGCTGTAAAACTTATCCAAAAATCTTAACATTGCCAATTACTACCAGCCTATTCAAGATACAATGCTCATATTTGACATGATGGTAGATCTCCATAATACTCATCTCCTCATGTTAAGGTCAAGATAATGTGATAAGGTCAAGATTACATACCAAGGTCAAATGTTGCAAGGGCATTGTGTTTCACAAACACATCTTATTTAGTTGATGGAATTCTAGAATTTATTGTCTTTTAGGGTAGAAACCATATTTTAACAAGCAATTTCTGCATCCAAAAGCAGGAATTGGTTGAATTTATAAAAGTATGATGTGCTTTCATGTAAGAATCAAAATATGAATTGAACACAGGATCTATATCGGAATTAGACACAGAATTAGTAGTTTTGATGACTGTTCACAAAATTTGCAGGTTCCACAGTCAAAAGCCATCTATGTCCATGAAAACACCGTACCCTGTGTTTAATTGTAAATGGAGCATCCCACTTAATCCTTTTCAACACAATCCTCCATCTGCACCTCCCTCAAGAAAAAAGCTTCGGACTTGCAATCTCTTTATTTACCACAATACTTTCTTCCACAAAAATCAAAGATTTTTTTAAATGAAATTTGCAATTTCTTTGGTCTTAATTTCTGTAAATGGGGGTTAATTCAATATTTCATGAATAGGACAATTGTATCATTTATGTCACAGGGTCTACACTAAACAGAGCCCTTGGAGTCCGACGTCAAGGAGCTAGACAGCCCTTACATGATCCTTTTGAGGAAGGAGCTCTAGTTTTGTATATTCCACCAGAGTTATCTGCCCATGAACAGCTGAAGGTTGATCAGTAAGTTCAATTAAGTAATATTCTTACCAAATACTTCTATTAATCATCAAGTGTATTTTTTTATCAAGAGTACAAAGTAATACAGTTAAACCTGTATTAATTGACCAATCAAGTCTGTCAATCAAATAACCAGGCGTCCAATGAAATCTTGCATTGAGATCAGGAATGAGGTTTGAACTCCGCCATTGGTTGCCATTTTTGTCAGCAATTTTGTTGGTTTAGCGACTCAAACGCCGTTACTACAGCTGGGCATAATAATATCGTTTAAAATTGAAGCGAGACTTCCTGCCGGAGTCAATTGGCCTGGCCAATGGAATAAATGGGCTGGGCCAGTAATAGGTCAATTGACCACTCAAGGGATTGCCAATAACTGAATGTTTTTAAGAGATTAAGAGAACATTTTTTGTTTTCATGGAGGTATGAACCGAAAAAAACTAATCACACAATGTATGAATATGCAAAGCGGATTCATACATTGTGTGATTAGTTTTTTCGGTTCATACCTCCATAAAAACAAAAAATCATTTTCTTCATTTCTTATAACTTGATAGCATCGAGCGAAAAAAACAAAAGCTGTACAAATTTTGATACCTTTTTTATGGAACTATTTTATGCGGAAGCATACAAAATGGCTGCGTGCTCAAAATTTTGTTCAAGGAGGTATGAATCAAATTTTTCGACCAATCAGAACGCTTGTTTTTGATAGACGAAACTAACAATTAAATTATAAACGAATGGTCACTTATACACTTTCTGTGACATATATCTTGCGGAATCAATTTGACTGCATACATTCATTATTGGAGGATTCTTACATAATTCAATGTTGATGGAACTCATTAGGATAGTCTCATCGAGATGATTTAACTGAGATCCACCGACATAGATGTCAGTTTTGATAAGTTTATTAGCAAAAACATCCAACAATGAAGATCCTTTGTGTTTGGAAAGGGAATTTTGATGTTGATTGCTAAATGAACGTGGTGGCATAATAGAGGTGTTCACTTGAGCAAGATTGACTGTAACTTTAATTAACATTTAACCCTTTACACTAATGGGAATCTTAGTATTGAAATGCAATCCAGTGAAGTGATACTTTTGTTTAATTTTTTGTCCAGAATGATTTATTTGTTTTTTACAGAGAAAAACAGCCAGTTCATGTTGTTGTGGACCCTATCCTCTCGAAAGTTTTACGACCTCACCAAAGGGAAGTAAGTAAGATTATTTCAAGAAAAATAAGGAAAGAACTTTTTGTACCAGTGGGTGAATGCTGTGGAAGGAGCAATAGTTTTTACAGGCCAGCATTATTAGGTCACCTGACCGAATGGTCATGGTGACCTATTGCAATCATCGTTTGTCCGTCGTCGTGCGTCCGTCGTTGTGCATCGTCCGTCGTCCGTTAACTTTTAAACATTTTCATCTTCTTCTCAAGAACTACTGGGCGGATTTCAACCAAACTTGGTAGAAAGCATCATTGGGGGATGCCAATTCAAGTTTGTGAAAATAGGGGTTCTGGGGGTCATAGGGGCCCAAATAGGGGCCAAAAAGGGGTAATTTTTGGTACTTCTTTAAAAATCTTCTTCTAATAAACCGTTAATGCCAGAGCTTAAATATTTTGTGTGCATGACAACTAGAACAGGTATATTATAAATTGTGAAATTCATGTCCCTGGGGTCATGTATGGGGCCACACCCAGAGGTCAAAGTTCATCATGTTAAAAAATTCACATTTTCATCTTCTTCTGATGAAGTTCAAAGCCAATTTCAAACAAACTTGGTGAAAAGCATCATTTGGTAATGGTTATTCAGATTTGAGAAAATAAAAAGGCTAGGGGGTCAGGGGGCCCTAAAATGGGGACCAAAAGGGGGTTATTTTTGGTAACTTTAAAATATTTCATCTTCTTCTCAAGAGCTACTGGGCGGATTTCAACCAAACTTGGTAGAAAGCATCATTGGGGGATGCCAATTCAAGTTTGTGAAAATAGGGGTTCTGGGGGTCATAGGGGCCCAAATAGGGGCCAAAAAGGGGTAATTTTTGGTACTTCTTTAAAAATCTTCTTCTAATAAACCGTTAATGCCAGAGCTTAAATATTTTGTGTGCATGACAACTAGGACAGGTATATTATAAATTGTGAAATTCATGCCCCTGGGGTCATGTATGGGGCCACACCCAGAGGTCAAAGTTCATCATGTTAAAAAATTCACATTTTCTTCTTCTTCTGATGAAGTTCAAAGCCAATTTCAAACAAACTTGGTGAAAAGCATCATTTGGTAATGGTTATTCAGATTTGAGAAAATAAAAAGGCTGGGGGGTCAGGGGGCCCTAAAATGGGGACCAAAAGGGGGTTATTTTTGGTAACTTTTAAATATTTCATCTTCTTCTCAAGAACTACTGGGCGGATTTCAACCAAACTTGGTAGAAAGCATCATTGGGGGATGCCAATTCAAGTTTGTGAAAATAGGGGTTCTGGGGGTCATAGGGGCCCAAATAGGGGCCAAAAAGGGGTAATTTTTGGTACTTCTTTAAAAATCTTCTTCTAATAAACCGTTAATGCCAGAGCTTAAATATTTAGTGTGCATGACAACTAGGACAGGTATATTATAAATTGTGAAATTCATATCCCTGGGGTCATGTATGGGGCCACACCCAGAGGTCAAAGTTCATCATGTTAAAAAATTCACATTTTCACCTTTTTCTGATGAAGTACTAAGCCAATTTCAAACTAACTTGGTGAAAAGCATCATTGGGTACTGATTATACAGAGTTGAGAAAATTAAAAGGCTGGAGGTCAGGGGTGCCTAAAATGGGGACCAAAAGGGGGTCATTTTTGGTAACTTTTAAACATTTTCATCTTCTTCTCAAGAACTACTGAGGGGATTTCAACCAAACCTTTTTCTAATTCTTTCAAACAAAATCACTTGTCTTGGTGCTCTTTTACTCAGGTGACCGTTAAGGCCCACTGGGCCTCTTGTGTTTTAAAATATTGAAGGTATTCAAGAAACACTGTATTGATTTTCAGTCTGATTAGTTGTTCTTCATGAAAGCTAGTGTCATGTGAAATGTTTGTTGTGATACATTTAATGTCTAGGTCAAAAAATTTTCTTTGCACCACATTCTCTTTGCTAATCAGCAGACTCGATATGTTGTCCCTGGACAACGTATTTCTTGAATTAGCAATAAATTACCTAAGTTATTTCAGGATTCTGACTTAATCCTATGTTGATCAGACGGTTCTAACAAGACCCACCAATATAGGATTTAGATATAACACTTATTAGTTGCTTATTCATAAGTTGTGGCTTGAGCAAGATTGACTATATTGTCAGACAACTAGCCTTCATGCTTGCCCATGAAACTGACAAAAACCAAGTACATAATATGTGCAAATTATGTGTGCTAGTTGTGACAGCTAAATATGCAGAACACCTTCCTGCTAGACAGAAGTTCCGAGTTGGAATCTTGGGCAGGGTTGATGTTTTTTTGTTAGACTATATTTTGCAGAAGATGTTAGTTTTAACTGTGTCACAGAGGACCCACAACAAACCATTTCCAAAAGAAATTCAAGGACTTTGCTTTTATTAGCTCGGCTGCTTTCAGAGAAAACCCGGGGTATTGTCATCACCTTTGCGTCGTGTGCATTGGCGTTTTGCATGACAAACTTTAACCTTGGTCATATCTCTGTTGTTATTTAAGATATCCTTGTGAAACTTGGCATGTGTTTCCTTTCTTCTAGTTTCCTTTTCATTGTAATGCTTAACCATCACTGGCTAACAATGACAAAGAATCTAAAAATTGACCTAGAGAGAATGATGGTTATCTTACTGAAAGTAACAGTTGTGATGGTCATTCAATTGTGACGGTTATTTGACGTAAGTATTTGAATTCTGAAAGTTTTTGACCATTTCTTAAACCATGATAAGCTTTCAAAGAATCTTCACTTTAAGGTTGAAGGCATTTATACAGTTGAACCTGTTGCATGCAGCCAGCCAAGGGACAGATCAAAACTGACCACATACAAGAGTTGGCTGCTTAACACAGATCAGTTTTTTCCTACAATCCTGTCGACATAGAAAAGTCATTATACAAAACCACTTCTTGTTATCAGAATGGCCACATAAAATGTACAAAGTACAATAAAAGATGAGTGTAAATACATGTACATTAATATTTATGTATTATGAACAAAGCATTTCCATTTATTTTTTAATTAACCCTAACTCGGAATTGACACCAAACGGGATTAAGAAACTGAAGAACAGTGACATGCTCATCAAGTGTTAAACACTTGCAGAACATCATGGCCGTTGCAATATAAAACATCGAACGGACCAACATCCCTTGAATTTATTTTATTCGTTATTTCATCGATTTTTTTCCCATGATTATATTCTATTTCGACCGTATGTTTTCTAAATACCGATATATAATGTCTATGAACTGCTTGGTGAACTCGGAGTAGAAAGAATATTCAGATCCAGCCCCGTAACCAATCCCTTACAATCCCTCTTTGGAAGACATTGTGGAAAATGGAGACAAAGCTATTTCTCAATTGTCCATAATAATTCTACCTCAAAAGACAAATATTAAGTTTTCATCAAATAAGAATTCACAACTGCAACTTCAATGAATTAGGACCAGTCTAAAATTTTGTTGTGTTGTAAAACTACCCATCTTCGCAACTTACAAACTGGAACAGCAATTAGACTGAATATATAATCCATCAAGTTTGATTAATTATAATAAACACTTGTTATCTAATTGCATTCAACCAAACAGGTTCACCTTTAAGTGGCATGTTCATGTTTTATCTCACGTGTCGAAAGTTTATGCACAAGATAAGCCAGACGCGTTATTGAATTTTTCACATGACACCTGTCAGCAGTTAGTCGGGTTGCGTGACTGTTTAAAGGGATATACAAAAGTGCAAATTTGACAATTAAAGGTGACAGCTGGCCACATACAACAGATTACCGCTATTCACATTAATTTTAAAGAGCAAATTGCAAAAGCAGACTTGAAATGGCCGTTACACGCAGATTGGCCATTATTCTCAGGTGACTGCTAAGACAGTTTTGACTGTATTTGGAATATAGCATAACCTGGCTGTTATCTATCAGTTTTGATTAAATTATGCCTGTAGAGTAAAAAAAACTCCTTCTCTTGGTGTCCAAAGTTCGTAAATATGCAGAATTAGACCATGTTCAACAGTCTTCTCCTCCCAATCTACAAAGTCTAAGGCATTCATGTTTGGTATATAGCAAGAGGTCCAAAATTTTGGGAAAAGGCCCAATTAGAGCAACTTCTTTTCTCCTTCTAAAATATAAAGGGAAGATCATTTATATTTGTAACATTACAAAATGTATGTTACAGGAAAATATGCCCTTAGGATCAAAAAGTCCCTGCTCCAGTGGTTGAACATTACGTAAACCGCTCAATTTGAAAGAAAATCTTCCAAGGCATCCAAAGTTATTTAAAATGCTCAACAAGAGCTTGTTCAAATATCTTCCTCTCCCAATGTATGAGTTGAAATGCATTCATATTTGGTCTATATCATATACTATACCAGATTGTTCTCTACCAAGGTTGGTAAAATAAAACCTATTGGGTCAAAATGGCCCCCTCCAGAGGCCCCAAGTTGGGTAAAATGCTCAATTAGACCAATTTCAAATTCTTCCCCTTAACAGTGGTCCACATTAAAAGAAGTTGCATACTGTAATTTAGAATTGATGGAACTTTAAATACAAGGACTTTTTAGGGTATAAAACATTGTGAGAAATGGAGAAATTGCTTGTAGCAACTAAGTTCTCCCTTTCTTACCATGTTTTTTTTTTTCAGCCTATTTTCCTTGAGGGCGTCAGAATTTGGGACAGTTTGGTAATGGATTAAACTATCAAGCCATAGGCAATCATATTTATTGTATAGCATTACTGGATAGTTTTGTACCATGTCCAACATCTTTTATATTTTTTTTTTTTGGCTCAAGCTGTGTCTTTTTTATGCAGAAAAGCACTGTAATATGCAGATGCCTAAGGTGAACTTTTTAGGACCAGCATGATCCTCTTGTTTTTTGATAAGCTTTGTCTACTCACTTGTGATCTGTAATTGTCCAGCGTCCATCAATCCGTCTGTCCATCCGTAAACAATTATTAAAAAATCTTCTCCTCCCAAACCATAAGGCCTAGAGCTTTGATATTTGGTACATATCATCACCTATTGACCCTCTACCAAAATACTTCAAAGAATTACTGTACTCTTAAAATTAACCCTTTTCTATGCGATTCCTGATTTTATAAAGGAAATCTTTAAAAATCTTTTCCTCCTAAAACATAAGGCCAAGAGCTTTGATATTTGGTACATATCATCACCTATTGACCCTCTAACAAATACTTTAAAGAATTATCGTACTCTGAAAATTAGCCCTTTTCTGTGCGATCCCTGATTTCACAAAGGAATAAAGAAGGAAATTTTTGAAAGTCTTCTTCTCCCAAACCATTAGGCCTAGAGCTTTTATCTTTGGTACATATCATTAGCCACTGAGCCTCTACCAAAATACTTCAAAGAATAACTGTATTCTGAAAATTAGCCCTTTTCTGTGCCATCCCAGATTTTACAAAGGAATAAAGAAGGAAATTTTTGAAAGTCTTCTTCTCCCAAACCATTAGGCCTAGAGCTTTGATTTTTGGTACATATCATCAGCCATTGACCCTCTACCAAAATACTTAAAAGAATAACTGTACTCTGAAAATTAGCCGTTTACTGTGCAATCCTTGATTTTACAAAGGAATAAAGAAGGAAATCTTTTAAAGTTTTCTTCTCCCAAACAATTAGGCCTAAAGCTTTGATATTTGGTACATATCATCAACTATTGACCCTCTACCAAAATATGTTAAAGAATTACTGTATTCTGAAAATTAGCCCTTTTCTGTTAGAAATAGATAATGATATCTTTGAAAACCTTCTTCTCCTAAACCATTAGGCCTAGAGCTTTTATACTTGGTTTGTATTGATGTCTATACTTCAAAGCATTACCATATTCAGAAAATTAGTGCTATATGGTTGGATTATCAATATACCTAGGATTAAAAGAGAAATCCTTAAACATCTTCTCCAAAATAATAAGACAGAGGGCTTTGCTATTTTGTTTATTTCATAAAGCCATGAACCATCATACTCAGGGGAGTGATTAAGGATCATCATGGTTCTCTTGTTTCATTACTAAAGGAAAAAATCCTTTATTTGGACCAATAGATAAGTTGTCCCTAAATAGAATGCATTGAGTATAGACACATTTAAACTATATTTTCTAGTAACAAGTTAACATAAATTCTCTAATGTTTTCATTTCTAGGGTGTTAAGTTTATGTATGACTGTGTGACTGGAGTCCAGATTCCAGATAGTTATGGATGTATCATGGCAGATGAGATGGTGATTAGTTTTGATGTTTTAAACTTTTTTTAATGACCTTGAATCTGTCCTCTTTAACCTTTTCGCACACAATACTGCTCTTTGATGCCACTTTGGAAGAAAGCCTTAAAAAAATTGTGGAAAAGCAATTTCTTCATTTTCCACTATATTTCTATCCAAAAAGACTTAAGGATTTTTAGCTCTACTGGCTGAAGGCCACTAGAGCTCTAGCAATGGCTTTTTCCCGTCCGTTGTCCGTGCGTCCGTCCGTCCTTCGTCCGTCCGTTAAACTTTTCCTTGTTTACGCGATAAAGTCCACAGTTTTCATCGGATTCTCTTCAAACTTTCACAGAATGATTGTACCATCATAAGGATCGTTCCTTTCGAAATTTGGTATGATCCCTCAAGAAACATGGGAAAAGGGGCCTTATGAAAATTCCATTAAAAATCCTTGTTTAAGCGATAGAGTCCACAGGTTTCATTGGATTCTCTTCAAACTTTCACAGAATGATTGTACCAACATAAGGATCGTTCCTTTCGAAATTTGGTATGATCCCTCAAGAAACATGGGAAAAGGGGCCTTATTAAAATTCAATTAAAAACTCCATTAAAAATCCTCGTTTACACGATAGAGTCCACAGTTTTCATCGGATTCTCTTCAAACTTTCTCAGAATGATTGTACAATCATAAGGATCCTTCCTTTCGAAAATGAGTCTGATCTGTCATGAAACACAGGAAAAGGGGCCCTATGAAAATTTAATTAAAAAATTCTTTTTAACACTCTAGAGTCCACAGTTTTCATCAGATTGTATTTAAACTTTCACAGAATGATTGTACCATCATAAGGATTGTTCCTTTGGGAATTTGGTCAGATCCATCAGGAAACACGGGAAAAGGGGCCTGATGAAAAATTTAATCGAAAAATCTTTTAAGAAATACTCTTTAACACTCTGGAGTCAATAGTTTTCATCGGATTCCCTTCAAACTTTCACAGAATGATTGTACTATCATAAGGATTATTCCTTTTGAAATTTTGTATGATCCTTCAAGAAACACAGGATAAAGGGTCCTTATGAAATGTTTAATAAAAAATTCTCATTAATAATCTAGAGCCAACAATTTACAACGGATTCTCTTCAAACTTTCACAGAATGATTGAACCATCATAAGGATTGTACCTTTTGGAATCGGATATGATTCCTCAAGAAACATAGGAAAAGGGGCCTTATTAAATTTTAATTCAAAGATCTTTGTTAACACTCTAGAGTCCACAGTTTTCATCTGATTGACTTCAAACTTTCACAGAATGATTGTACCATCATAAGAATTGTTCCTTTCAAAATTTGGTATGATCAGTCAAGGACCACGGGAAAAAGGGGCCTGATTAAAACTGGATTGAAAAAGTCCTCGTAAACACAATAGAGTCCATAGTTTTCAACAAATTCTCTTCAAACATTCCCAGAATGATTATTACATTATATGGATTGTTCCTTTCGGAAGTAGGTTTGATCCATCAAGTTTCATGGGAAAAGGGGCCCTATGAAAATTTAATAAAAAAAATCTTAGTTAACACGTAATGGTCCTAGATTTCACCTGATTGACTTCATACTTTAACATAATGATTGTACCATCATAAGGATTGTTCCTTTCAAATTGGGTCTGATCCATTGAGAAACATATGAAAAAGGGGCCTTAGGAAAATTCAATTAAAAAAATCTTAATTAATGCTTGTAAGTCCACAGATGAGATCGGGTTGTCTTTATACTCAAACAATAATTATACTTTTGTAAGAAGAGTTCCCTTTGGAATTGGTTCAGATCCATCAAGTAACATGGGAAAAGGGGCTATATGAAAATTCAATTAATAAAACCCTGTTAACACAATAAAGCCCACAGCTTTGATCAGATTTCGTTGAAACTTTCACAGAATGATTGGAAGGTCATAACTATCATTCTTTTCATAACAGGGTTTGAACTGTCAAGAAGCATAGGAAAAGGGGCCTTTTGAAAATTTCATTTATAAATCCTTGTTACCAAGTCCAGAGCTTTCATCGGATTTTCTTCAAACATTCACAGAAAAATTGTACAATAATAATGATTGTTGATGTTTGCATTAGACCTGATCCGTCAAGTATCACAGGAAAAGGAGCATTATGAAATTTAAATTTTAAAATCATTGTACCACAATAAAGTCAACAGTTTTCATCAGATTCTGTTAAAACTTTCACAGAATGATTATTCCATCATGAGGATTCTTTCTTTTCAAATTAGGCGTGATCTGTCTAGTATCATGGGAAAAGGGGCCTTTAGAGAATTTTATCTATAATCCTTGTAACCAAGTCCAGAGCTTTCATTGGATTTTATTCAAACCTTCACAGAATCATTGTACAATAATCACGATTGTTGATGCTGACATGAGACCTGATCCTTCAAGTATCACAGGAAAAGGAGCCTTATGAAAATTTTATTTTAAAAATTTGACACCAAGATAAAGTCTGCAGTTTTCATCAGATTCTGTTCAAACTTTCACAGAATGTTTGTACCATCATTAGGATTGTTTCTTTCCAAATTGGGCCTGATCTGTCCAGTATCATAGGAAAAGGGGCTGTATGAAAAATTATTACCAAATCCTCATAAACACAACAATGCCCTCAGTCTTTATCAGAATCTCTCCAAACTTTAATAGAGTGATTGTACCATCATTTGGATTGTTCCTTTGTAAATTAGGTCTGATTGGTTAAGTGACACAAGAAAAGGGACCTTATAAAATTTTTATTACAAAACATCATTATTACAATAAAGTCCTCAGTCTTCATCATTTTCTTCAAACTATCATTAGGATTGTTCCTTTGTACATTGGGTCTGATTTGTTAAGTTTCACGGAAAAAAGGGGCCTTATGAAAATTTAGTTACAAAAATTCTTGACACAATTCAGTCCACTGTTTCATTGATTCTCTTTAACTTTTAAAGAATGATTCTACCTTCATTAGAATTGTTCCTTTTGAAATTTGGTTTGTTCTGTAAAGTTCATGAGAAAAGGGGCCCTATGAATATTTCACTATAAACTCATTATAAATTCCACAGATTAAACAGATTGATTGTACCATCATTCCAATTGTTGATTTTGACAGTGGATCTGACTATAGCAAGGGTCACATAAAAAGGGGCCTTATGAAAAACTCTCTTAAATATTCTGGTTAACACAATGATGTCCCTTGATTTCACCAGATTCACTTCAAAATTTCACAGAATGATTGTACAAATACTTAGATGGTTCTTTTCAGAACTGGGTACAATCCATCAAGTATCATGTAAAAAGGGGCCATATGATTTTTTTTTAAATATTCTAGTAAACATAATGAATTCCCAATATTTCATTGGATTCACTTTTAACTTTCATAGAATGATAAAACCAACAGTAAAATATCACGGGAAAAGGGGCCTTATGAGAACTTGAATTTAATATCTTTGTTAACACAATAAAGTCAACAGTTTTATTGGATTCTCTTCAAAGATGCATGGAATAATTGTGGCATTCGAAACACAGGAAAAGGGGCCTTACAGATTATCATTCAAAACATTCTTGTGTATGTGATGAAGATCACAATCATTATCAAGTTGTCTTTTAAATTTCACAGGACAATTGTCGGGTTGTAAGGAAAGTTCCTTTTGGAATGAAATTGATCCATCAGAAAGCACAGGAAAAGGGGCCTTATTGATAAAGCCGCTTTTTTTCTGTATGCATTCTTCTTTGAGCAATTAACTTCCTTAAATATCAGATTTCTTTAACGGAAAACTTGATAACCAGTAGAGCGTCTCAGGCCCTAATGGGCCTCTTGTTTAAAACTCCATCAACCATGAATTGTTCTGTGTAAATTTGGACTGGTCTGAAATTTTGGCATCTAGTAATGGGTTAATCAAAAAAACAAAATTTCAACTGGTCCAAATTGAAAGAAGTTGCAGAAAACAATTTGAAGCAGATGAATTTTCAAATTTCTTTGTGTTTCAGGGTAGAAGTCATAGTTAGAAATAAAGAAATTGCTTTCGATAAGGAATTTCCTTATTTTCCACCATGTTTTCTATTCCCTGTTTGAGGGTTGTAAAAAGCAGGATTGCGAGGAAAAGGGATAAAAATTTATTTCATAACAAAAACTAAGCTAATAAAAGCAAAAACTGTAGAAAGTCTTTTCCTCCTGACCCAGAAAGCTTAGAGCCTTTATCTCAGGTGTGTGCTTCAATGCCAATGGCTCTTTTGTTTAAGTAAATAGGGATTTTTTACCCCCTTGAGCATTTCAAATAAAAATTTTGCTTTGTGTGAATAGTTGCAAGTGAAATTAAAACAAGGTAGTAGTTTTTCAAGAGAATATAAATAAGTATTACAAAAAGTAAGCAATTTTGGTATGCATTGATATGATAGAAAATGTAAATAGAATTACATCATTTGTTTATCTGACACGTAAACTCAATTGACTTTATCTTTTGTTTTTCAGGGTTTGGGGAAAACTCTTCAGTGTATCACTTTAACTTGGACTTTATTGGTAAGTTACGGCTATCCCTCAGTGTTTCACTTTTGCTTTGACTTTTGTGAAATTACAGCTGCCCATTCGTGTTTGTGTGTTTCAAAAGAAATGGAAGTAAAGAATTATAATTGTCACTAGTATTAAACATCTATTTCTACTAATACATGGGTTAAAGTGACATAAAACTGATGATAATCTGCTAGGTTATTTTTGAAATTCGACCTTCACTTATGACTTGTGAAAAGGTAAAGTTTGTCATTTGTCTACCAGTTGATGGATCACAGCTGTCAATCAAAGAATCAATCAACCAGTTAAACGAGTCCCACTCAGTGACGCTTTTAAACGCCCCTCAATATATAAACTTCGGAAAACATTGTGGATAATGAAGAAATTGCTTGTTACAAGCAATTTCTTCATTATCCACCATGTTTTCTACCCCAAAAGACAAAGATTTGAAAAATTCCATCAACTTGAAATTGTCTTCTGCTCCTTCTTTCAATTTGGACCAGTCTAAAATCTTCTCATGTGGGAATGGGTTAAACCAGAAGTGTACTTGAAATCCATCATTGGCTAACATTTATTTGAAACATATTTGTTAGTTTGATGACTTAAACATTGTAACTAAAGCTTATTCAAGCTGAAGCTATGATTTTTAGGTCACTTAACAATAATTTTACTTTGTAGCTCACCTGAGCACAACAGATCAATTTCCATTTTACCATGCCATTTTATAACCATGGTTAGATATACTGACCCTGATTAAGTTTTGCTGGATCGGATCTCTTTTTCTACTAGATGATTCATGTGATACCAGGATGGTCCAATTTTGCCTGAGGGGTCATATTAATGTACCGGAAAATGAGAAAAAAATCTAGAGCTATAATTATGAAACAGGCCATAATGGTACAACACCATTGTTTCTGTTTCATATAACTAACTGTGATTTATTACAGAGACAGAGTCCAGACTGTTGTCCAATGATTGATAAAACTGTAATTGTGTGTCCTAGTAGTCTAGTCAAGGTAAGATGGTGTTCCCTGACATTGTTTCAAAAATATAATATTAGACTGATTATGTATGTAGAAGAGAGCGTCCATGCTGTTGTCTTATGATTTATAAAGCTGTAATTGTGTGTCCTAGTAGTCTAGTCAAGGAAAGATAGCTTTGTCTGATATCATGAGATAGATATGATATAGGACTGATTTAGTCTCCAGACTGATATCTTCTGATTAATAGAACTTATTATGTTGTTATGTTGTAACAAATATTGGTCCGAAATACCTTGACAACTTGTTACCTAGGTCCAGGTTCCTAAAGGGAAGAATACAGAAAACAATAAAAGTTTCGATGAACAAGATTTACTGCGGTTCAAATATGGCGGATATTACACGCCAATCCCCGGATGTAAATTCACTACCCTAGTTGACAGTACAAAAGTAATACATAGGTACTATGTATCATAACAAAACAACATTACTCAAACATGGATAGATGTGATTCAATTTGCAAAACTGTCAACAATTGACCGACAGGTTGTCAGACAACAACTGATACAGTGGAATAGGAGGGCGCTGACAGGACCCGTATCACAGGAAGGACTGATTGGCTACAGATGGCGTAAGGGATGATAGTTGACCGAAACCAATGACACCGTCGTGAATCACATCCATTCATGCTTGATAATTATAATGCTTAACACATTCAGACAATGAGACTAATTACAAAGTCCTAAAACCTCACTGATTTGATATTTGTCCCATCTCTACTTCTCATATTCGAGCAACAAATTCGAAATAAATTCGTCAAATTGTTCTTCAATCAATTTAGATCTGTTGTTGAAATGTGGTACATTTATGCAGCGCTTTCTGCTTTTCAATTCAAGTAAATCATTGAATTACAGCAAGGAAACTGATATTACTGCAGAGTTTCATCAGTATCACCGCTGAAATTCAAAGGTAATCTCACGACGAATGCAACAATATGCATATTAACCCCAGGCTCCGTTTACTCATCATAAATACATCTAGAGGATTTACTAATATCAATATTCATTTCTTCAACAAGTCATAAATGAAACTTTGTGCAGTGTTGAAACAGAATCTGACCTCAATTTCAACAGACAATTACCTATATAGTATGTACACTTTGACCCATCTTACTAAAACACAATCCTGTGACATCAGCGCATCTAGCCCCGCCCTGCGCCCAGACGAAATAGCCCGCAGACCGTCAGGAAATGTAACCCCGCTTTGCAAATACAAACAAAGCCGGCTTCCACCTCCCAACGCCAACGCACCAACCCACCCGGACACAGGGCATGACACCTACCAGCCACTAACAAGAATGTGTTATCTGATACTAAACAGACATTTGCGGTCAAAATATATGTTATTCAAATTATTCAAGCATAACTCTACCCACTATTTTACATGTTAAACCTTGTCATGTTGAACTGGAACTATTTCAGCTGGCAAGAGGTATAGACCAAGATCAGCCGGCACATATATGCAACCCGAACCTAGTCTATATCACCTGCCATCCACCTCAAACCAGTTTCACCTAAAGATTCAATTTCTAAAAGAATTTTCGACCAATCATTAATACTTTCAGTACTTGAAGCTAATTAATTACAAGCATTTTGTCATCATAACAAGGGTTAAAATTGCCCTTTTCTGTATTTCAACCATTCTTCCACCAATACACTAAATGCTTAAGTAATTTTGCAAATACTAATTTACAATCTTATTCATTCCACAATATAACAATTATATCTAAACGGCAATTGAATGCTTTCTCTAGCATTTTCCGTATTTTCAAAATATGCAACAACAAATGCACATTTCTCCATAGTTACTGACAGACGTCGATTTCAATCCCAAAAATTAGACTTTTATCACAATCATCCAAAGGAAACATATATCACACTAACAAAAAGAAACCCCCAGTCACCTAAATATCATACTATTTTGGGATGACAACCTACCTAAAGGGAAGAATACAGAAAACAATAAAGTTTCGATGAACAAGATTTACTGCGGTTCAAATATGGCGGATATTACACGCCAATACCCGGATGTAAATTAGTCACACTTGATTTAGTTCATCAGACATAATCGAATAGACAATAAGTCATCGACTCTCCAAGCAATTGATTGATGACCAATTCGTGCGGATGAAACTAAAAAAATAAATAATTGCCGGGTCAGTAACCTTGCTCACATTCTCCCCCTGAAAGTTAAATGGCGTCCGCCATTTACTTTATCATCAATACCTTGATAATACTACCACTTCTACTTGCAATGTCTTATCGGTATATGTAAGTCACATATTTGACTAGAACATATGAGTCTCTGAACTATTTGCACAACCCTTGTACATTCCTTTAAAGTATGTAGACAATCAAAATGATTTAGTATGAACAATTTACATTAATTAATTGTCTAGTATATCTGAAACAAAATATTTTACACTAGCACCCATTTTTACCTTAAACTCCTGAAAGTTTATTTATGAAACTTTAATTCTGCAAATCAGAGGCTTTACCCCTTATTAACATGAAACTTAAGGTGGCCAGCCCTAGTTCTAGTCACAATCCCATAATGAAGAAATAAATGCACAATTAAAGCTAAATATTAAAATTTTGACCCTTACCACATGTAATTTTCTCTACAATCAAAACCATTTCCGATGACCAACACTAACTCATCAGATAATTCACTATAAAATTACATCATATAATCCAGCAGTCAAAATTATGTTTAGGTGTATAAATTCAAATAAAACTTTACAAAATATTTATAACAAAATGACCCTTCACTAATTCGCCAAAAGCTATGTAGTTCACTTATACCCAAACTGTCATCGATTCAAGGCCTTCCCATGGCAAAGTTCTATGAACTCTTTGTACATATCTAGGTTTACCAACAAAGTCATAAGTAAGCCTCTTAGGTTTCTGAATTGTTCGCTTTGGTCTACCTATTGTTTCAGTCTCTTCATCCGAGTTGCTGGGGTCATCTACTACACTTACCTCAGATTCATCCTGCTCCTCCTCAACTTCTGAGTCACTTTGATTCCCTGATGATTCAGAATCCTCCTTGGATTCATCAGGGATCACCAATATCTCAGCTTCCTCAGTTACCTTTGGAACATTCAAAGTCGTGGTACTGTTAGTATTTGAAGGTTCAAGCAGATTTTGGTTAGCATTTAAAGTTGATTCTTGGAACCAAATCCCATCAGAGCTACTAGATGTTGTCCCATCTGCTTTCCACTCAATTGACTGATCCGCCTTTCTTTCATTTTGTTTATTTCTGGCTTTTCTACTTACCAATTTCTTCTTCTTCACCTTAGCCGGTACAGGCAAATGATTGCATCTATACAACAGATTTCTATGAAGTCTACGCATGGGTCCGATGCCATCCTCTCTCTTTACCTCGTAAACAGGTGCATTATCCATTTTTTGAAGAACTATGTATACTTTGTGTTCCCAAAATGATCGCAACTTCCCCGGCCCCCTTGTCTCATGGTTTTTAACCAAAACCCTGTCTCCAGGTACCAGTACAGGACTGATCCGGCCAACATCATGACGGTGTTTGTTTCTCTTTGCTAGCTTACCTGCATTCTGGGAGGCTATCTCATATGCTTCCTGCATCCTCTTAGCCCATTTTTCAGCATAGCTTCTAGGTGTGACTTTTTCCATCTGATCTGCATTACCTACTTTGAACAACAAATCTACTGCCAGTCTAGGATGCCTACCATAGAACAAAAAATAAGGAGAGAATCCAGTTGCATCATTCTTGGTACAGTTGTACGCATGAACCATCTTATTCAAGTGGGACTTCCAATCAGATTTGCATGTTTCAGGAAGAGTCTTGAGCATACCAAGAAGGCTACGGTTAAATCGTTCAACTTGACCGTTTCCTTCCGGGTGATAGGGTGTAGTTCGCGACTTGGAAATGCTACAGACCTTATTCAACTGGTCAAACAACCCATTTTCAAACTCGCGACCCTGGTCATGATGAATGCGATAGGGCAACCCAAACCTTAATATGAAATCATTATACAGCTTTTCTGCAGCAGTCTTACTAGACTTGTTAGTAGTAGCATAAGCCTGTGCGAAACGGGTAAAATGATCTACAATTACTAATATGTATTCGTAGCCACCTTTCGATCTTTCTAAATGAAGAAAATCAATCGAGACTAGTTCTAAAGGTCCAGAGGTTTCAATGTTCTTCATGGAAGCTTTGTAACCTAACACTGGCTTCTTATCTATCATGCAAGTACATTCTTGTGTAACATACCTCTGTATGATTGAAGACATTCTTGGCCAAAAGAATCTATCGCGAGCCATTGCTAGGACACGTTGATGTCCCAGATGGCCCATCTCATCATGCAATTCCCTCATAACCAAACTTTGATATTTTGAGGGCAGAACCAACTGTCTGATTTTACCTTCTTTCGGTTGACTTATTACTCTTCTGAGCAGTCCATCATTGTCAATGCTCAGTTTAGACCATTCTCTTAGTAAGACCTTACTATCAGGAGCAAATCTTTTGAAATCTTTTATAACTGGCCTTCTATTTTGACGTACCATCTCTTTAACTGGTCCAATTGCAGAGTCATCATCTTGTGCCCTACTCAAAATAGAACTATCAATACTAGCACCTGCAATACATTCTTCTGATTCTGAATCACTTTCCAAATTCACCCCAAGGGACATCACCCCAATCTCACCTGACTGTTCCTGAATACCAATGGCTCGAATTGTCGTTTCTATTGCATCTCTAGGCAATTCTGAAGAATACTCACCCTGAACTACCTCAAAATCTAAAGGCATCCTGCTCAGCCCATCAGCATCACCATTTCGGAATCCTGGTTTAAAGTATACCTTAAAATTGAACCCTGCCAACTCTGATACCCAGCGCAGTCGTGTGGCATCTAATTTTGGACAAGTAAATATATACTGCAGAGGATTACTATCACTATAAACAGAGAACTCCTTAGCATTAAACAAATAATCCCTGAATCTATCTGATATTGCCCACTTAAGAGCTAAGAACTCTAGTTTACCTGAATGCATGTGGTAATTTTTCTCAGCTGGGGTCAATGTTCTTGACGCAAAAGCAACCACTCCTTGCTTACCTGTTTCCTGTTTTTGATATAAAACCGCTCCCAGACCCTGGTGACTGGCATCAATGTGCAGGGAAAATGAGGCCTCAAAATTTGGATAGACCATAACTGGAGACTGCACTAAACAGTCAATAAGTTCCTCTAAAATTTCTTGGTGTTTACCTGTCCATTCGATCTTCAAGTTTGATGGCAGTTGACTATTTTTAACTTTACGTACTCGACCTTTTTTCTTTGAGTTACCCTTAACCAAGTTAGGCTCATCCTTCTTCTGTAACAGTTCAAAGATTGGAGCAGCACGTCTTGAAAAATCTGAAATGTACGTTCTGAAATAGCCAATAAAACCCATTAACTTCCTCACCTCTCCCACATTGCAAGGTTTTGTCTCTTTCAGATGAAGTACAGCTTCTTTATCTTTTGGATCAATGCAGTGGCCCTTGGATGTAACTAAGTGACCTAAATAGCGGACTTGCTTCCTGAACAGCTCACACTTAGAAGGTTTTAATTTAATACCCTTAATCTTAAGCCTTTGTAAAACTAGTCGGACATGATCTAAATGCTCTTCAAAAGAAGGACTAAAGACAAGTAGGTCGTCCAAGTATGGTAAACAAATCTTATCTCGCAGATCCTCTACACAGTCATTCATAAATTGCTGAAATGTTCCAACAGCTCCGCTTAAACCAAAAGGAATTCTATTCCATTCATACAAACCCCAGGGTGTAACAAATGCTGTATATTGTTTACACTCCTCTGCTATGAAACCTTGGTGATATGCCTTACCCTGATCTAAGAGAGAAAACCATTGACTTCCGCCAAGTCCATCAAGTGCATCAGAAATGCGGGGAAGGGGTAGCCTGTTCTGGATGGTCTTATTGTTCAATTTACGATAATCTACGCAAAGTCTGAGAGTGCCATCTTTTTTGCGGACACAAACAATAGGGCTTGAGTATGGGGATTTTGACTTTCTGATCCAGCCTTTACCTATCAAATCCTGTAGATAATCTTTTACCTCCTGGTATAAAGGTCGAGGACAAGCATTATATGAACTATGAACAGGCTGCCCGTCTGTAAGCTCTATCTTCATTTGCAAATCTGGAACACAACCTACATCTTGATCATTTCTAGAAAATGCATTACATTCTTCCCTTAACAAACTTCTTACCTTTTCCTCTTGTTCTACAGTCAGTCCAGAACAACTCAAATCGACTTCGGGTTCCCATTCCTCCCTCTCTTGACTACTTTCCTGGGAAGAACTTACCTTGGTTATGTTAGGATTTTCCACCATCTCTTTCTTCAAATATGTATGACCAAGAGTAACAACAGATCTAGCTATTTCCAGTGTACCTAACTGAGTCCCCTTTGGTAATACCTGATCTTTGGATGAGCAATTGCTCATGAGAATCTTAACCCTACCAATATTACCTGGCTTAACTGATACAAGAGTTTCCTGCACTGTAAGTCCAGTCATTTCGTTTGCAGTATTTGGTACGAATAATGCATGTACAGAATTCTGACGGACTTTGCCATGAACAATAGCGTTAACTATAAGTGAGGAATTTGATGGAATGACAATATTTTTGCCCCCAGATTTTACATGACCTATTTCTCCAGAGTCGTCTAGCAATAAATTTGCAACTTCAGCAATATGAACTTTACTAACAGACGGGATAGCAAACTGAAGCATGTTAATACATGTAGCTTTACCTATAATATCTCCAATTTCACGTATGACATTAAAACCTAAAATGGGTCTATCTTTCGCAGCAGTGCTAGACACCAGAAATGGCACTTGATATACATTATCATCTCCTTCCTCAGAAGTACCGAATTGCAAGTCAATTAAAACCCAACCCTCAAAGTCTATCCTTATTCCATTTGCAGATAAAATTGCCAAGTCACCCTCAATTAACTCTGATAAAGGCCTTACATTTATATCTGGAAATTTGCTTTGTAACCATTTTATATTTAAAAGTGAGACCTGTGCACCTGTATCCCATAATAATTCAACTGATTGTTCATTAAACTGACATGTTATCAAACATTGTTCTCCTATGACATTCATAAAGTAGTTTTTAACTTTTGGAGTTACATTACAACCTTGATTGTCTTGCGAATTGATACATTTGGATTTCTCGAGACTGGAAATAGAATTACAAATAATTTTATGCTCTGTCCAATGTTTCTGTTGACATTCTGAGGAGCAGTACGAAGCTGCATGACAGCCCTTGCATATGGATCCAGCATACTTTTGACACACAACACAAATGGGCTCTTTGATTGTAGTGGTCACACCTTGCCCCCCTGATGTGACCTGTTCAAGTTTCCCTTATCAGTAGATTTGACAACGGCTTTCCTACACCCTCGGCTCCAATGGTCCTCAGACCCACACTTCCAACAATGAGTACATTTAGTTTTTTTATTATCTTCACACTGCTGACAGACTCTTATCTGCCTCTTCTTATCTGTTTCAGATACCTGAGAAGATTTCAGAGACACCAATTGTTCTACTGCAAGCCTCAATTCCGAAATTTCTGCTTTCATAGCCCGCATACCTGCATGATCTGTCTTTTCATCGCTGTCTACCCTTATTTCATTCACTTTCTTGGAACCAAACTTTGATTGTCTTTCTGTTTCACGCGAAACTATTTTATTTAGAGACTCGATAAGCTTTTCATCTTCTATGTCTTTCTGTTCCAGGAATGGTTTGAACTCCTGCCTAATGGTTATGTTCGAGAGGCCTGTCGTGACTGTTCTAACGAATAAAGCTTGAATCAGTTCATTACTGTATTTCATTTCTTCGGTACTCTCTTTTGACGCATAAAGAACTTTCTGTCTTAACTCAAGAGCTCTCATTAAAAACTCTGCTGCTGTTTCTCTACTATTTTGTGTTAGCTGTCCAAGTTCATTATACAGTTCTGTAGCTGACTTCTCATTATAATGAGCTCTAAGTATCTGAATGCAACTATCCAATGTCAATTTTTCTTTCCCTTCCAGATAATGCCTTAATCCAGATGTAGGCGGAATCACCCTGATCACTGCATCAATAATGTCTATTTCTTTATAACCTTTCTCCTTTGCATTTTCAATCTGTCTTCTCAACGATATATACGAAATTCCTGTTTTGCAGTCTATTTGTCCTGATATTTTGAAATCCTTTCGGAAAGGTGAGACTTTTGATGTGCTTTCACTTACTGCTGCAACTGAAGCTGTAATTGGTTTCTTTTCTAGGGTTTCCATTATAGAATGAATGGCAGTCAACCCTCCCTCTTTATCTTCCAGTTGAGCTAAAAACCATGTATCTACTAGAGTTACCGCCTGCATCTTTGTAACCGCCTCTAAGTCTTCTACTTCTATTGCATGTTCCGTTATCAGTCCCTTCAGTAAATCTATATCAGCACAAAAGATCATGGCCCTGACGGACAGTATTACCTCCTCTGCCATCTCTCCACTAATCGATCCCGGACGAGCCCCCAAAATGTAACAAATATTGGTCCGAAATACCTTGACAACTTGTTACCTAGGTCCAGGTTCCTAAAGGGAAGAATACAGAAAACAATAAAAGTTTCGATGAACAAGATTTACTGCGGTTCAAATATGGCGGATATTACACGCCAATCCCCGGATGTAAATTCACTACCCTAGTTGACAGTACAAAAGTAATACATAGGTACTATGTATCATAACAAAACAACATTACTCAAACATGGATAGATGTGATTCAATTTGCAAAACTGTCAACAATTGACCGACAGGTTGTCAGACAACAACTGATACAGTGGAATAGGAGGGCGCTGACAGGACCCGTATCACAGGAAGGACTGATTGGCTACAGATGGCGTAAGGGATGATAGTTGACCGAAACCAATGACACCATCGTGAATCACATCCATTCATGCTTGATGATTATAATGCTTAACACATTCAGACAATGAGACTAATTACAAAGTCCTAAAACCTCACTGATTTGATATTTGTCCCATCTCTACTTCTCATATTCGAGCAACAAATTCGAAATAAATTCGTCAAATTGTTCTTCAATCAATTTAGATCTGTTGTTGAAATGTGGTACATTTATGCAGCGCTTTCTGCTTTTCAATTCAAGTAAATCATTGAATTACAGCAAGGAAACTGATATTACTGCAGAGTTTCATCAGTATCACCGCTGAAATTCAAAGGTAATCTCACGACGAATGCAACAATATGCATATTAACCCCAGGCTCCGTTTACTCATCATAAATACATCTAGAGGATTTACTAATATCAATATTCATTTCTTCAACAAGTCATAAATGAAACTTTGTGCAGTGTTGAAACAGAATCTGACCTCAATTTCAACAGACAATTACCTATATAGTATGTACACTTTGACCCATCTTACTAAAACACAATCCTGTGACATCAGCGCATCTAGCCCCGCCCTGCGCCCAGACGAAATAGCCTGCAGACCGTCAGGAAATGTAACCCCGCTTTGCAAATACAAACAAAGCCGGCTTCCACCTCCCAACGCCAACGCACCAACCCACCCGGACACAGGGCATGACACCTACCAGCCACTAACAAGAATGTGTTATCTGATACTAAACAGACATTTGCGGTCAAAATATATGTTATTCAAATTATTCAAGCTTAACTCTACCCACTATTTTACATGTTAAACCTTGTCATGTTGAACTGGAACTATTTCAGCTGGCAAGAGGTATAGACCAAGATCAGCCGGCACATATATGCAACCCGAACCTAGTCTATATCACCTGCCATCCACCTCAAACCAGTTTCACCTAAAGATTCAATTTCTAAAAGAATTTTCGACCAATCATTAATACTTTCAGTACTTGAAGCTAATTAATTACAAGCATTTTGTCATCATAACAAGGGTTAAAATTGCCCTTTTCTGTATTTCAACCATTCTTCCACCAATACACTAAATGCTTAAGTAATTTTGCAAATACTAATTTACAATCTTATTCATTCCACAATATAACAATTATATCTAAACGGCAATTGAATGCTTTCTCTAGCATTTTCCGTATTTTCAAAATATGCAACAACAAATGCACATTTCTCCATAGTTACTGACAGACGTCGATTTCAATCCCAAAAATTAGACTTTTATCACAATCATCCAAAGGAAACATATATCACACTAACAAAAAGAAACCCCCAGTCACCTAAATATCATACTATTTTGGGATGACAACCTACCTAAAGGGAAGAATACAGAAAACAATAAAGTTTCGATGAACAAGATTTACTGCGGTTCAAATATGGCGGATATTACACGCCAATACCCGGATGTAAATTAGTCACACTTGATTTAGTTCATCAGACATAATCGAATAGACAATAAGTCATCGACTCTCCAAGCAATTGATTGATGACCAATTCGTGCGGATGAAACTAAAAAAATAAATAATTGCCGGGTCAGTAACCTTGCTCACATTTTGGTATGTTCAATTATAACGGTTAATGTTAGCCAGGTTTTATGAAGGATGAATAGGGAGTATTAAGTTATGATAGATACACAACATCTTATATTTGCTTTCAGCTGTGGAGGAAAATTTTTTATATTTCACCAGACCGAAGGTCTAGTGGAATATCAAATTTTCCTTCACAGCGAGATGCAAATACAAGACTTTGTTTAGCATTCATAATGCAATATTTCATTTATTATATACCTATTTTTTCATTAAAAGATTGATGAAATAATAAAAAAAATCTGTGTTTTTACAAGTATTTCCCTTCTCCTTTACCACTCTGAGGTGTGTTCTTTTGTTAAGATAAAAAATCCCACTAAATAAGATTTTTGAGAAGTCTTAGAGAACATTTTTTGTTATTTTTAGCGAAGATATTGTCAAGGCTACTTGTTTAAGCCAATATTGAGTATGCTTAAGCTCCTCATTAAGAATTCTTAAGATTCTTATTGAAAGGCATAAAAATCTTGACCTTCTGAACAATTTTTTTAAAAACTCTAAGAATCTTAAGAATCTCAACAAAAAAAAATGCACCTCAGATTAAGTTTATTTGCAGTATAACATATACAGAATGAAAATGATATCACTTTAGAGTACTTTAGTTGGAATCGGATACAGATATTTTATCTGACATGTCCAATTTTGTCTGTGTGGAATGTATAGAAATATTTATAGTGATATAATAAATCATGTTATAAGATTAGTGATCTGACCAAATTTAGGGCTGCAAGTTAACTCTTCCCCTTTTTAGGACTGTTTATTTTCGGACATTGCCTAGCATGTTGGTATATTTTTGTCCAACTTTTCTCAGGAACTATTAATAGCATGCACTTGAAATTTGGAATGGAGGTTAACCCATTCCCACTCAATCCCTCCTTTTTATGCCTCTTAATAAAACTGCTCTAGAAAACATTGTGGAAAATGAAGAAATTGCTTGTAACAAGCAATTTCTTCATTTTCCACATTGTTTTCTTCCCTAAAAGAAAAAGATCTTTAAAATTTCAACAACTTTGAATTGTCGTCTGCAACTTCTTTCAATTTGGACAAGTCTAAAATTTTGTTGAGTTGGAATGGATTAAACAGGGTTTTCCATGACCCTCTCCTTCTTTGAATTTGGACCCCCATTTTTCAGAAATGACCCCCAAAATAGCTAGACAGCCTTCTTTATCTTACTTGATAGGGGTCATAATGTGGCAAAATGACCTCCTGTTTTGAAAGTCGAGGGAAAACCCTGTTTCAATTAGGTGTCCTACATGGTGCCTACAAAATGTGTATGTTCCAATTAGGGAATATTTCATTTTCATTTTAGTTCACTTGGTTGAGATATACGCTATAAGTTTTGACTCACAGATTTCTTGTTCAACTATTGTCTTAGAATCACTTTCACTGAAAATATATATAGGAAAATTGATTATCTTAGTTTAAGATCAATATGTCTTTCATTTAGTGAACAACAAAAGCTATATTTTCACGAGTGTTGGAGCAACACATGAAAATATGCGTTAGTTGTTATGTACGTCATTTAGCATGTGAATTACATACCAACCTGATAGTGCCATCAGTGTCACATGTCGACAATGTTCAGTAGTTTGCAATGACTGAAAGCAGAGCTTTATCTACCCAAATAGTGGATTTAGTATTCTGATAATTTCATTATTCTCTAGGTATTATTACCAAATGATAATCTACCAAGAAATCTCGATAATCCACCAAAAGTATTAACCCTTGACCAGATGACAAAATTTTATATTGGTCCAAATTGAAATCACTCACAGACAACAACTTAAATTTTATGGGAATTCAGACATTTCCACCTTCTGGATAGAAAACTGTGTAAAATGAAGAAATTACTTGCTACAAGCAGTCACTTCATTTTACACAATGTTTTCCAAATTATTTTTCTTGAAAGGCGTAAAAAAGTCTCACTAGAAGACTAAAGACTCCTTTTCTTTTCAGAACTGGTATAACGAAATCATGAAATGGTTAGGAAACAAAATCAACGCATTAGCTATAGACAGTGGATCCAAGGATGAAATAGACAGAAATCTCTGTAAGTAGAAACAGATTTATAATACAAGGTTTTTCAAAAGTATCCGGACAAGTTGATAACTTTCTTACCTGTATCATAATCTCAACAAGAGTTACACTATAAATTCATATCATCAAATCTATCCTATATTATCTAAATAACCATTTCTGTGACTTCATCAGGTAACATTGAGAAGGGCAGCTCAAAAGATAATACAGTCATGACATGTTAATCCGAACACTTTGGTTCCAAGTGGTATTGTCCGGAGCAAGCGTATTTCCGGATAAGCAATTTTATATGAATATCCGAGGTCATATGCTTTTGTATAAAAGCGCAGGTAAGAGAAAACTGTCGTAAGGATAATGATGGTAGTAAACAATTAGGACAGTTTTACATATCCTGGTTGATACAAAACTACTAAATCTGACAATGAGTAAAATTATTGATTCATTGTTGCATTTTATTTAAAAAGTAAAGCCTACCTGCTGTGTGAAAAAACAAATCCATTTTATCTTTTTGTGATTTATATCAGTAATTTAAAAAAGTTCAGACAGCTGATTAAATCATAGTGAATTTATCCAAATAATGACAAGGTCTTTCTTGTCCTGTTCCGGAACGCAAATTTCCGGTTTAAAAGGTACAATTTATTAACAAAAATCTGTTCCCATCAAAATATTTCCAGATTGCAAATAATCTGGTTTAACAACGTCCATTTAAATGCGTCTCGACTTTTATTTAGATATTTTAATCCTTTATCACACGATAAAAGTTTTGACGTGTAAATTGAAAGGAGTTGCAGACACCAATTCAAAGTTGGGGAAAAATTAAAAAGCTTTGTGTTTTGATTAAAAATTTTGTTAACAATAAAGAAATTGCTTGTTACAAGCAATTTCCTCATTGTTCACACTGTTTTCCTAGCTTTTTTTCTTGGGTCATAGAAAAGGGGATTGTGTAGAAATGCATAAGCAAGTTTTTACAGTTATCAGTATGTAAGTTGTTGTCATTTTGAACTTCGTCAACCCATTACCAAATGACATTATTTTAGACTAGTCAGATTTGAAAAACATTGCAGACAACTTTTCAAAGAGCTTTAGAACTGAAAAGTAAGTGTCAAACAGGAAAAACCTCATGTCAAAAGAAAAAATCGCTTATACAAGCATGGAATAGGTTTGAAATGCATTAAAGTTGTGTCTCTTTTCAGCCCACTTTATGAATCAGAAGGGGAGACGTGTATGTAATCCTGTGTTGATTATCTCCTATGAAACATTCAGACTTCATGCCAAGGTTCTACATCATGGAGAGGTTGGGCTGGTTATTTGTGATGAGGTGTGTAGGTTTGCCTGATTATAATACGTCCATAAAACAAATGATATACTGGATTTGGACTGGCTGTCCATCTGTCTATCCGTCTGTGTACAAGTATTCAAGTCATTTTTTGTTGCAAAGTCCAGCAATTTTGCTTAAAAAGTGATTTAAATATTGATACATATTAAAATTTTGGAACATGGCTTTTAGAAGTCTCAACTCTCGCCAGAAGACTTGAACTTAAATAGTTTTTCATGAACAAGGTTCATTCAAGTAACTTCTCTTTCAATTTTGCTTTATTAGTAATAAAACTTTATACATGCTTTGATCACATGTTCTCTCACCAATGGGTGGATAATCGTAAACCTACGTGGAATAGCAGCTGGAGGCTAGGAAAGGATGTGGTAGTAACGATGCGAGAAATTCTAGGAATCCATTATTAGCTGCTCCAGCCGCCACGATATGACTGAAATACTGTTAAAAGTGGCGTTAAACCCGATTCAATCAATAAATCAAATGATCGCATGTGGAAGTTTTACAACACATATTTGAAGTCTCCACTCCTCTGGCATAAGAATTATCTCCCCTTGAACTAAGACAATTTTTTGTCAACAAGGCTCTGGTGGGTAATTAGGTCACCTCCTATGATAAGTTCTAGTTTTATGCTGTATTTATTATCTCCTGTAAAAGTTCTCCAGTCTTGTATTAATAAAACCAGGGTGTTTGAAGGACATGAAAATAAAAAAATGAAGAACAGTCAAACTTTCTCTAGCAACCACATTTTTGAAGCCACCACGTCCATTAAGTGATTATAATTGAAATCCCTTTTTAAAGCAAAAGCTCTTCAGAACTGTATTTTGCTAAAAAGTAAATCAAAACTAAATCCTTTGTTGTTTGAACTCATTAGAATCATCTCTCTCAATGAGATGATTCTGAGATTATTCTAATCAGTCCCACCATCATAGGATTAAACGAGAATTCTGTTATAATTTATGTATGCAATCAGACCATTTCTTCATATTTTGACAAAAAAGTGTACGAAGTGACCATTCTCTTAAAGGAACACTGTTTGTTTGTGGGTGGTCGCTAAATACAAGATTTACGGTAACTAAACCATGTTTCTAATCAACATGGACCGCTTAAAATTAGTTTACTGATACTATTCCTTAGGGTCAAGATTTGCCCTTTTCCCATACAAACCCTGGTCTTTAAATCCCTGTAATTTTATTCTTGAGAGAAAAAATTGTGTGAAAAGAAGAAATTGCATGTAACTAGCAATTTCTTCTTTTCCCACAATATTTTCCACCCTGTAAGTTAGTTACTTTTCAGATTGCTATAAGTTATCATCTGCAGCTTTTTTCAAATTTGACAAGTCTTAACCCTTGTCATGCTGTATAAATTACATTACTGAAATGCTGTCAAATCAAAGGGCTGAAAGCACTGATAGAACTTGTTGTTCAAATATCAACATATCTTTAAGAAATCAACTTCATATACAACTCTGGCAGGAAAAGTACAAGCAGGAGGTGTAGACGAAGATCAGCCTGCACATAAGTGCAGTCTGATCTTAGTCTACTCCTCCTGCCAAAACAGGAATGTTCCAGGATCAGCATGACAAGGGTTAAATTTCAAGATGGAAAGAGTTAATAAAATATAGGGACCAGAATAATCAAATCTACTTTGCTTTGATAGGTTAACCCTTGTCATGCTGAATTGAAATTCCTATACAGAATTGCTTTGAAATAAAAGGACTGACAGCACTGGAAGGTCTTGATGAGGGTCAATATTTCTTTTGAAAATTAATTATTTAATCAATTCTGGCTACAAGGGGACAAACAGGAGGTGTAGGCCAAGATTAGACTGCACTTATGTGCAGGCTGATCTCTATCTATACCTCCTACTAAAACAGGATTAATCAGGGTTCAGCATGACAAGGGTTAAAATGCGAGAAGAAAAATACCGAAATCAAAGTAATTGACAGATCACTGGCCACGCCCACTGACCTCCAACTAGCTAGTTCACATGAGATTTCTTTTGGTGTTAATTTGCAAGATACAGGACAGGAACATAACAAAACGATTGTTAGTTGGTGACCTATACACCATAACAATAGCTTCAACAGCGTTTAAGTCACCAAACAAACAAAACTCCATAACTGACATAAATGTTGTAGGTTTCCATTCACTTGTTGTCTGAATGAATGATTTGATTGGTCAACGGATTTTTTGATTAATGGAGGCAGTTAGTGATTATAACTTATAACGTGTCCTCCTGTCCCTTTACACATGTTAATTTCAGGGACATAGATTAAAGAACTGTGAGAACCAGACTTACCAAGCCTTGATGGGTTTAAATGCTAGAAGAAGAATACTGCTGTCTGGAACACCCATACAGAATGATCTCTTAGAATATTTTAGTCTAATACATTTTGTAAATAAAGGAATTTTAGGTAAGTTTGGTTTATTAACCATTTCCCACAGAATGACGCTTTTTGATGCCCCTCTTGAAAAACAATTGAGAAAATATTGTGTAAGATGAAGAAATTGCTTGCTTCAAGCAATTTCTTCATTTTCCACAATATTTTCTACCCAGAAAAAATGAAAAAATCTAAAATTTCATAAACTTCAAATTGCTCACTGCAACTCCTTTCAATTTAGACCAGTCTTGAATTTTTGATGAGTGGGAATGAGTTAAAGTGCTTTGGAACATGATGTCAAGGTATCGCCATCACCTTGGCTTCATGTGGTGTACTTGTTGATGGTGTAACATAAATGTAAGTCTTGGTCATATCTTTGTAATGGCTATTTGTATTTTCATCAAACCTTGATTTTGAGTTCATTTTACTCCTCCCGCTGGCACCATGTTTGTATGTCTGTCTGTCCATCCAGTTATTTCATCCATGTGAAGACTATTTGTTTCTATGCTCTAACTGTACAACCAAATGTAAATGATCCAAGGAAGTGCCCTACCATGGTGTATCGTAAGATATTTCTTATGGTGGTTCTTAACTTGGAATCAAAATACTGTCTTTAGCTCTACTGGCCGAAGGCCACTAGAGCTATAGCGATGGCTTTTTCTCGTCCGTTGTCCGTCCGTCCGTCGTCCATCAGTTAAATTTTTCCTTGTTTACACGATAGAGTCCACAGTTTTCATAGGATTCCCTTTAACTTTCATAGAATGATTGTACGATTATCAGGATTGTTCCTTTCGAAATTGGGTCAGATCCGTCAAGAAACACGGGAAAAGGGGCCTTATGAAAATTTAATTAAATATTCAATTAAAAATCCTTGTTTATGCGATAGAGTCCACAGTTTTCATCGGATTCCCTTCAAACTTTCTCAGAATGATTGTACCATCATAAGGATTGTTCCTTTCAAAATTTGGTATGATCAGTCAAGGACCAAAATGGGTATGATCTGTCAAGAAACACAGGAAAAGGGGCCTTATGAAAATTTAATTAAAAAACCCTTGTTAACACTCTATAGAGTCCACAGTTCTCAACAGATTCTCTTCAAACTTTCTCAGAAGGATTGTTCCTTTCGAAATTTGGTATGATCCAGCAAGAAACACAGGAAAAAGGGGCCTTATGAAAATTTTAATAAAAATTTTTCATAAATTATCTAGAGCAAACAATTTTCAACGGATTCTCTTTAAACTTTCACAGAATGATTGTACCATCATAAGGATTGTTCCTTTCGGAATCGGATATGATTCCTCAAGAAGCATAGGAAAAGGGGCCTTATTAAAATCTAATTCAAAGATCTTTCTTAACACTCTTGAGTCCACAGCTTTCATCTGATTGACTTCAAACTTTCACAGAATGATTGTACCATCATAAGAATTGTTCCTTTCAAAATTTGGTATGATCAGTCAAGGACCATGGGAAAAGGGGCCCGATAAAAACTGGATTGAAAAAGTCCTTGTAAACACAATAGAGTCCATAGTTTTTAAAAAATTCTCTTCAAACATTCCCAGAATGATTATTACATTAAATGGATTGTTCCTTTTGGAAGTAGGTTTGATCCATCAAGTTTCATGGGAAAAGGGGGCCTATGAAAATTTAATAAAAAAATCTTAGTTAACACATCATGGCCCTAGATTTCACCTGATTGACATAATGATTGTACCATCAAAAGGATTGTTCCTTTCAAATTGGGTCTGATCCATTGAGAAACATAGGAAAGGGGGCCTTAGGAAAATTCAATTAGAAAAATCTTAATTAATGCTTGTAAGTCCACAGATGAGATGGGGTTGTCTTTATACTCAAACAGAATAATTATACTTTTGTAAGAAGAGTTCCCTTTGGAATTGGTACAGATCCATCAAGTAACATGGAAAAAGGGGCTAAATGAAAATTCAATTAATAAAACCCTGTTAACACAATGAAGCCCACAGCTTTGATCAGATTTTGTTGAAACTTTCACGGATTGATTGGAAGGTCATAACTATCATTCTTTTCATAACAGGGTTCGAACTGTCAAGAAACACAGGAAAAGGGGCCTTATGAAAATTTCATTTTTAAATCCTTGTTACCAAGTCCAGAGCTTTCATCGGATTTTCTTCAAACATTCACAGAATAATTGTACAATAATAATGATTGTTGATGTTTGCATTAGACCTGATCAGTCAAGTATCACAGGAAAAGGAGCATTATGAAATTTAATTTTAAAATCATTGTACCACAATAAAGTCAACAGTTTTCATCAGATTCTGTTAAAACTTTCACACAATGATTATTCCATCATGAGGATTCTTTCTTTTCAAATTAGGCGTGATCTGTCTAGTATCATGGGAAAAGGGGCCTTTTGAGAATCTTATCTATAATCCTCGTAACCTAGTCCAGAGTTTTCATTGGATTTTATTCAAACCTTCTCAGAATCATTGTACAATAATTGTTGATGCTGACATGAGACCTGATCCTTCAAGTATCTGAGGAAAAGGAGCCTTGTGAAAATTATATTTTAAAAATTTTACACCAAGATTAAGTCTGCAGTTTTCATCAGATTCTGTTCAAACTTTCACAGAATGTTTGTACCATCATTAGGATTGTTTCTTTCCAAATTGGGCCTGATCTGTCTTGTATCATAGGAAAAAGGGGCTGTATGTAAAATTATTACCAAATCCTCATAAACACAACAATGTCCTCAGTCTTTATCAGAATCTCTTCAAACTTTAATAGAATGATTGTACCATCATTTGGATTGTTCCTTTGTAAATTAGGCCTGATTGGTTAAGTGACACAAGAAAAGGGACCTTATAAAATTTTTATTACAAAACATCATTGTTAGAATAAAGTCCTCAGTCTTTATCATTTTCTTCAAACTATCACTAGGATTGTTCCTTTGTACATTGGGTCTGATTTGTTAAGTTTCACGGAAAAAGGGGCCTTATGAAAATTTTGTTACAAAAATTCTTGACACAATTCAGTCCACTGTTTTCATTGATTCTCTTTAACTTTTAAAGAATGATAGTACCTTCATTAGAATTGTTCCTTTTGAAATTTGGTTTGTTCTGTAAAGTATCATGAGAAAAGGGGCCCTATGAAGATTTCACTATATACTCATTAACACAATAAATTCCACAGAATACACTGATTGATTGTACCATCATTCCAATTGTTGATTTTGACAGTGGATCTGATTATGACAAGTGTCACATAAAAAGGGGCCTTTTGAAAAACTTTTTTAAATATTCTGGTTAACACAATGATGTCCCTTGATTTCACCGGATTCACTTCAAAATTTCACAGAATGATTGTACAATCACTTAAATGGTTCTTTTCAGTACTGGGTACAATCCATCAAGTATCATGTAAAAAGGGGCCATATGATTTTTTTTTTAAAATGTTCTAGTAAACCTAATGAATTCCCAATATTTCATCGGATTCACTTTTAACTTTCAAAGAATGATAAAACTAACAGTAAAATATCACGGGAAAAGGGGCCTTATGAGAACTTGAATTTAATATCTTTGTTAACACAATAAAGTCAACAGTTTTATTGGATTCCCTTCAAAGATGCATGGAATAATTGTGGCATTCGAAACACAGGAAAAGGGGCCTTACAGATTATCATTCAAAACATTCTTGTGTATGTGATGAAGATCACAATCATTATCAAGTTGTCTTTTAAATTTCACAGGACAATTGTAGGGTTGTAAGGAAAGTTCCTTTTGGAATGAAATTGATCCATCAGAAAACACAGGAAAAGGGGCCTTATTGATTTTCATTCAAAACAATTCTGTTTATGTGATAAAGTCCACAATTATTGTCATATTCTGATGAAATATTCACAGAATGATTGTAGGGTCATAAGGTAACTTTCTTTTGAAAATGGAGTAGATCCGTCATGAAACATGGGAAAAGGGGCCTTGAGGATTGTTGCTTAAAATGATAAAGGGATAAAAAAGCCCTTTTTTTTCTTTATGCATTCTTTTTTGAGCAATTAACTTCCTTAAATATCAGATTTCTTTAACGGAAAACTTGATAACCAGTAGAGCTTCTCAGGCCCTCATGGGACTCTTGTTTTCATATCCCAGTATATGCAACTGAAGTTTTACATAAAGTTGTCAATGTTACTAGAAGTATGTGATCAGATACATGTGTATCAGAAGTTGAAATCATTCAAAAAAGGCATTTATATTTCTCAAGGCACAGCACAAGACTTCAAGAGAAAGTTTGAAGCCCCAATTCTACGGGGTCGAGACTCAACTGCCACAGATGATGAACACAAGAAAGGTGTAGACAAGCTGCAAGAGGTACTGTAACTGTTAGTCTTCATCAAAACTCCTAATTAACCATCTGCTCGCCCACCCACTAAACTCCTGGAAGTTTGGCTTAATCCTTTCCCAAACAACAGAATTTAAGAGTGGTCCAAATTGAAAGGAGTTGCAGATGACAATTTAAAGTTCATGAAATTTTAAATCTTTTATCCTTTGGGGTAGAAAACATTGTGGATAATGAAGATATTGCTTGTAAATAGCAATTTATTCATTTTTCAATATGTTTTCCAAAGTGTTTTGGGGGCGTCTAAAAGCGTCACTGTGTGGGAATGTGTTAAATATTAAACAACTTTATTTTGGCCAGTCCCATGTAACAAAAAAGTAGAATGGTCGGTTTACACAAAAACATCATAACCTGTAGTTACGACATTTAAGTAACCAAGCCAACAAAAATGCTTCTTTTGTGTTGGCTATCTCTGAGTTCAAACTTCATTTTCACCTGAATGATTTGATTGGTCTGTTGATTTTTTATAGACACTCGCAAACCATTAATGGAAGTTCTACCCTGTGCATTTAGAATTATTACCATCATCCATAACATTAACTCTCTCTCAATTGTTAATTGTAGACATAAATTTTGTATCTATTGCTTGTATAAGCTGTAGTTAAGAGAATTGAACAAATAATTACAACATTTTAGCTGCTAATTGAAATCTATATTTCACAATGGGCCCCTACCGATATACGGAGTTGTCCTTAAAATTGCCCTTTAATTAACTCCCTTGACTTGACTGGGTAGTTCCGTTTTAAATTTGCTATATAGAGAATATAAGGGCTGGGACTAAATGCTCCTATTTTGCGTATAATCAGATATTTTTTTCAGAATTTGATACAGATGAATGTTGTTTACTCTTAAAATACTCTTAGAATGTGAAATTGTTGTGGTAGTTTATATTAACCTTGACAAGTTTTAATCGTTTTTCTCTCCCGACCTAGGAACCAATTTCATTCTCGTCCAGTTTTCATATTTTACTTCTCATTTTCGAAACAAAATTAGCAAAGGCGTCCTTTGTAGGAAATCATTGCGTTTACTTCTTTAACTTGAAAAGACTTATCAAAACAAGGAACCTACACAACAACAACGAAGAATAACAATATTGCGATAAAGAGTACTTGTTATGCCTATTTTCTCCAAATTTGAAAGATCCATTATTTTTGGTACACATGGCTATTAAAATTTTGTTTGTATCCTCTTTCGTTCTGAGATTTTTTTTTCTGTAAAGGGTTAAATGGTAAATCAAATTCAAAAGTTAACGATGTCCTCTCATAAACTGCTGTTTTAATCCAAGTAACTTACATGCTTCTGATTGGTATCTCTGATTGCGAAATAGACCACGGGTGGTATTTTGGATATGCACTGAATAAATCTCATGATGATCGGCTATTTGCTTTTGATTTTCACCCAATGTCCCCTTATTACAAGTAACAAAGGAAGTCGTTTGCTATTCCCTCTAATTCTAAGGAAATTACAAGTTTGCACATCTTAAATAGGATTATAAATGCAAGAGGTAAAGGAAATCTATTTTAAAACGTTTCTCATTTAGAAAAAATTGGAAAAATGTTAAGTAAGAAAAATCTGAAAAAAAAACATGTTTAAGATCATTTTTTACAACAAAATGATTTGAATTTTTAGTAAATATACATTGTATCATATATGTCATTGCATGATATATCTCAGTATAGTAATAAGAATTTGGTAAATGGATTAACACATTCAAAAAGATTGTCTTAGTTTGATCTTTATAACACTTCTTACGGTCATCATTATATTGCACTTTTTTATATCTCACTTTTTCTCAAATACTTAAATACATGAAATGATATACAAAACAATAAATCTGAAAAAAAAACATTCAGTAGGGTAGAAATACTGTAGAAAAGGAAAAACTGCTTGTAACAAGCATATTCTTTTTCTACAATGCATTCTCAATTTGCATATTCTTTTTCTACATTGCATTCTCAATTTGAAAGCCACAGGGACGTATAAACCAGGGTTAACCAGAATAAAATAAATTTTTGCACACATCTGATATCAGATGCTAAAGCTTGTGCAGGTTGATTGATTTAAATTTGTTTACCCATTCCCATACAATGACGCTTTTAGGCGCCCCTTAGAAAAAAAAATTGGGAAAACATTGTGTAAAATGACAAAATTGTAACAAACAATTTCTTCATTTTGCCGAATGTTTACTGCCCAGAAAGATGAAAATATCGACAAATTCATAAACTTAAAGTTGTCATGTGCAACTCCTTTAAATTTGGCACAGTCTAATATTTTGCCCTCCGGTTATCGGTTAAACACCACTTTCAACATTTAATCAGTTACTATGCATAACTGACAACTCATCTGAGCAACCAGCTGCTTACCCTACTGAGACCTTATCATTTGCCGATTGGTAAGAAATTAATGATATATCTTACTTGCCATTGGTAAGAAACGAATGATATATCTTTTGAGGACCTACAGAGGCAAAAATCATTTCCACAAGCCTTCAGACATTTTACAAAGCTTGCTGAGGATCATGCAGTGAAATTCTGGTTAAATTTATTTCATATTCATCAATGAAAAGGGTATTTGGTAAATTTCCATGGCCATGAAATGAAGACGTATGGAGAGCTTCTTTGTAACAGTTCCCGTTTGTAAAATGACAGATATTTTATAAATTCAAAGCCCCGCTTGACATGTGAAACCATTTTTTAAAAAAGAAAATAAAGGAATGTATTTCCGTGAGTATCATTGTATCTATTTCGATCTAAAAAGCTCTTTTATGGTAATTCATATGTATATCCGAAAAATACACTTTCATATCTGCTCATTTACGATTATAAGCATGTAAAATGTCACTTAGCTTTAAAAATTAAGCTCAACTGTTAAGAAAAAGTAGTCTCTAGATCATCTAGGGTTTCAATATTGATGACACATAGTGAGAGCTGGCAACAACCTGTTAATGTTTTCGATACCGATATCATCGATTTTTTCACCGGAACTACCCAAAGATTTAAGGGAGGTCACTCCGATGCTTAAACTAAGCGGAGTAACTCTGGATATTGGTAGGGGCCCATTAATCATTGCCACCTTTATCTTTTTACGACTGACTAATGACAGAAGACAATATTTTTTAGATCATTGACATTTTCTGTACTTTTGATATTCTAATGTTTTTTCAGCTTGCAACCATTGTAAATCGATGTATTATTAGAAGAACGCAAGCCCTGCTGACTCAGTACCTACCTGTTAAAAGTAAGTTTACATGTCAATACATGTATTATACCACTACTCCTAGTATTATACAGGCAAGACTTTTTTGTCATGACTGCTAGCAGATAGAACTTTTTTGTCAAGATAACACCGTTGTGAATTGTCTGCTTAGTGTAAAAACATCATAAGTGTCTATACTTTGTATAGATATTTATGATGTTTTTGCACTAAGCCATCGTTGTTGTTTTTTTGTTAGTACATACACCAGGATTTGTGAGATTTCTGGATGGATTTCAAAATCATTGGACACAATTGTCTACCACTAGATGTGCCATTTTAACCAAAAATTCAAAGAAGCTGCAGACAACAACTTAAAGTTGGTGGAATTTTAATTTATTCCTTTGCAAAAATATTTTCCTAGGCTTTCTGTCCTTGGGGCATCAAAAAGTGTTGCTGAGTAGGAATGGGTTAAAAGGTGAAGTAAAGTTGAACCGCTCTCACACAATCATGTCTTTTTTTCCCCCACTACCCCTCAAAGAAAAATGTTTGGAAAACAGAGGAAAATGAAGAAATAGCTTAAGCAAGGGATTTATGCATTTTCCACTATCTCCTTCTACCATTAAAGACAAAGGTTTGTAATGCTTCATTCACTGAAAAATGTCGACTGCAACATTTTGACCAGTATACGTTATTGTTTTTGGGTAATGGGTTTAAGGTCATGTTACAGTACAAAGTCATTATTCTCAAGACAATAACTCTTACATTTATGGATAAAATTCAGTATAAAGGAATTAACTTTATATACGCCACTGAAGGTGGATATGTATTGGTATCATCTTCTCTATCTGTCAGTGGCCCACAGCCATAGCACAGTTGGTAATGCATCCAAATCTCATTCATGAGGTCCAAGGCAATTATGTGATGGGGTACATTTTGACTATTGGAATGGAAATGCATTTTGAAATGTTATATCAGATTTTTTTGTTTACTATATGTCAAATGTGAGCTTGTCACAACTTATCCATGACAATCTATTACTCATTATTACCACACAATCTCGTTTTCCTATGCATTAACCTTTTCCCGTTTTGGAAATTTTAGATTAGTCCAAATTAAGAAAGGTTGCAGACGACAATGAAAACTTGGTGCCATGTGAAATGAAACCATGCTATGTGGTAGAAAATATTGTGGAAAAAGGAGAAATTGCTTGTTACAAGCAATTTCTTCTTTTTCCACAATGTTTTCTAGAGTATAAAATCATAGGAACGTAAAATCCCGTGTTTGAACTGTAAAGGGTTAAAGGAAATTATCTCAGGACAACATTGAGAGAAAAAGACAAATTGCTTGTTTTCAACCCCATATTGACCAATCATGTCAATCAAATAATCAGTGGACCAGTGAAGTCAATCATGTAGGCTGGAAGCTAATTTTGTAATCTGACTTTAGAGGCCAATTATGTAAAATGTTTTTGTTGGTTTGGTCATAAATTTAGTTTGGCCATAAATTTTGATGTATAATGGCAATTAGAGTTAACCCTTTCCTGTTTCTTGAAATTTTAGACTGGCCCAATTTCAAATATTTTGCAGACGACAATGAAAAGTGACCGTAATTTGAAACAAAAAACATTCTATGTGGTAGAAAATAGTGTGATAAAAGAAGAAATTGCTTGTATCAAGCAATTTCTTCTTTTGTCACAATATTTTCTTTAGTAAAAAATTGCATAGACATAAAAACCAGTGATTATATAGAAAGGGTTAAAGATGAACTTCCTGTTGGAGTCAATCACAGGGCCCACAGAGAAAATGGGTGAGGTCAGCAATAGGTCAGTTGTGGCCCTACAGTCTGACCAGGGATAGAAACATTTTGCTTCAGCAGTTTTTCTGAAGCTATAAAGATCAATTTTCTTTCTGTATATATCCCGTGTGAAATGGGATTCTGATAGACCTCTGCTGGATCCTCTCTCTTTTTCAAATATTTGTTTTACTGAGTACTTATCAGGTCCCTTCTTGCCTTACAAGACAAATTATGTGTCTTTTCTTTTTTTCTAGTTGAAGAAGTAATATGCTGCAGAATGACCCCTCTACAAGAACGTCTCTATAAACTACTTGTCCAATCTAAAGCCGGCCAGAGTTTACTGAAGGAAAATGGAAGCAGAGAGAAAGTGTCCTCTGGCAGTCTGTCTTTTATAACACAGCTTAAAAAATTGTGCAATCGTAAGTAAATGTCACTTTATTTAAAATGCCTTAAGGCTGATGAAATGGAAGAAGAGTATATTGTATCATAATGATGTTCCTCAGGGAACTGTTTAAACACTATACAAAATCACTCTAATTTTCAATATTTTGGCAAAACTGCCTTTAACAAGAAAAATAAAAATAAATCTTATATCTAGAACATGATTTTACAATCACTCATTATAGCCATTTTGTTTTATCTAATAGGATATGACGTCAGGGACGTTGACATTCCCCCGCTTAATCAGACGTCAAGTAACGTTAAATGGAATTGCGCGTCCTTTACATTGCAGCCAAATGGCTGTACCGTCTGCAATTTTTTTAATCCATGCTGATTCAAGAACCTGGCGCTCTATTTTGTCTGCAGAGTACGTTACCTACCAAACACCTCAGTTACAAATCTTTCTAATTTCGAGCTTAGTAATGCCCAAATCTTACTATTAGAAAAGGGTTTGAAAATTATACCCACAAAGAATAAGATAGACAAGCTGAAACTAATATCTGACCTTTCCGAATGGGAGAGGAGAATGAGATTGAGGGAATATTTTCATGAAAAAAAATAAAAAAAGGGATACAGAGGAGGATATATTGGATAGATTTAAAATTAGTAAGAAAAGCTATTTCACTCCGAATAAAGGTCGAGATAACCAACTTGATTTGTATATTGAACTTGTGAAGAGTGATATAGTAAAAAATCTTAAAAACAATAGCTGGCTGAATATATCAAAAGCAGAAAACAATGCATTTCATGAGCTCCTTCACCATCCAGATATTGTTATTCGGCCAGCCTACAAAGGATCTGGTATAGTAATAATTGACAGAGAAAAGTACTCGACAGATCTCAAGGAAGATACTGAGCAATGCTCGTCGTATGAAAAGACAGACAATAAAATGGTAAATGAATGCTATAAAAGAGTGAATAGGTTGGTAAATGCTATGTATAAGGAGGGGGCAATTTCAAAAGATTTACATGCCTACCTTATCCCAAGGTATGTTTCACCAGGTAAACATAAGGGTAACCTTAAGTTACATAAAAAGAAAGCTCCATATCGTACAATAGTAAGTGGTATAGACACGCCCACTGAAAAGATAGCCAAAGTAGCTGAATTTGAACTAAATGAGTATGTAGAGAGTTCTCCTAGCTATGTAAAAGACACAATTGATTTCATAAACAAACTCAGAGAAATTCAGGAGCCTATTCCGAAAGACCGTTTACTCTTTTGCTTTGACGTATGTAAACTATATCCTTCTGTTCCAAAAAAGGAAGGTTTATTAGCGTGTAAGGAGGCTCTCAATCAAAGGACTTCACCCCTAATAGATGCAGATAATGTAATAAAAATGATTGAAACAGTCCTTGAGAACAATTTTTTTCAATTTGGAGATAGTAACTACATACAAACAGAAGGGGTAGCTATTGGGTCTAAACAAGGTAAAAACTTTGCATGTACTTACATGCAAAAATGGGATGAAGAACTAATGAACTCACCAAATCAGATTTATTGATAATGGCTTTGGTCTGTGGCTAGGTAGTAAGCAAGAACTTTTAAGATTCGCTGAACACGCTAATAGTATTCATGAAAATATCAAGGTTGAACTGAGGTACAGTGATCAGCAGGTTGAATTCCTTGATACAATTGTTAGGCTGGAAAATGGCCACATTTATACTAATCTTTATGTTAAGCCATCAGATAAGCAGTTATACCTTAATCAAAAATCATGTCACCCCGTCAACAAAAAGAGGTTTAGCCTATGGTCTTGGACTACGTATCAAAAGAATATGTGAAAAATGAGAGGATTATGAAAAACAGCGGAAGGCTCTTAAACATAGACTGAGACAGAGAGGATATAGTGGGAGAAATATTGAACGGCAGCTTGAAAAGGTAGACAACCTAGATAGGGGTATGCTACTAAGAGAAAACAAGAGTAGTAGAAACAAAACTAACTTTGGACGGGTACTTTTGGTACTTACGTTCTTGCCCGATGTTCACAAAATAGTGTCGAAGCATACAACAGTACTGCGTGAGTCAGAGAGAATAAAACAGGTCTTCAGAGAACCCCCTATGGTGGTCTTTAGGAGAGACAGGAATCTAAGTGACACTCTAGTTCACGGCAAAACCAACAGTATAGTACGTAATTGCTGTGGTCCTTGTGTTACTGGGTGTGAGATGTGTGCGATAGTGTTAGATAACCAGGTAACGGATACCATCTCAAATAGATCATATGGTGTCCCGTCTAACGCTAGTTGTAGGGAAAGAAATGTTGTGTATGCATTTAGTTGCAGGCGGTGTGAAAAAGTTGTTTATGTAGGTGAGACGGAAAGACAGTTGAATGAAAGAATGAAGGAGCATCTTCAGGATGTCCGATTGAAACATGAAAAACCAATCAATTTCCATTTCAAAATGGAAACGCACATGTATACGGATTTAAGGCTCACTATTTTTAAAAGATGTACTAAGCAGACAAAATAGAGCGCTAGGTTCATGAATCAGCATGGATAAAAAGATTGCAGACGGTACAGCCATTTGGTTGCAACGTAAAGGACGTGTAATTCCATTTAACATTACTTGACGTCTGATTAAGCGCGGGAACGTCAACATTGCTGACGTCATATCCTCTATTAGATAAAACAAAATGGCTATAATGAGTGATTGTAAAATTATGTTCTAGATATAAGATTTATTTTCTTTTCCTTGTTAAAGGCAGTTTTGCCAAAATATTGAAAATTAGAGTGATTTTGTATAGTGAAGAGTATTACCTTTGCCTATGTCTGTTGGTATGTGTGTGTTCCATTTGTGTCAGGAATATGACTTTGACATATTGAAATGAATTTCAAAATGTTCCTCTTGATGAGTACTTGTGTCATGGTAAACGTTTTTTCTTTGGTAAGTCAACAGGCAAGGTCACAGTTGAAGGTCAATTGACAAATTTGACCTTGCCAGAAGCATAACTTCTACATTTAAATATGGATTTGAAAACAGCCTGTAAAATTTGTTCTTGACAAGTACTCTTATCATTAGAAAAGTTTAGTTGGACAAGCCAAAAGTCAAGATCACAGATGAAGGTTGATTGTCAAAATTTGACCTTGTTTGGAGCAATTAAGGTGTTCAAAATAACAGCATGGATGTTGCCATTGTGAAGTATTAGTGTTATTTAAGTTTGTTTGAATATGTGAAAGGGCATGGTCACAGTTTTATGACTGGAAGGGGACTTCATACTGCTATGAAATACTTCAGAATGCTTGTTCATACATAAATTTTAAAACAATAGAGTTTTTGCCCAAACAAAACCTATTTTTAATAAACATATTCAAAAATCAAGTATTTGACTGCTTACAAACTTAGCTCTTAAGAATTGATCTCAAGTCTTTATTTATCTTGCCCAGAACAAGTTATTTTATTGATTGACAACTCTCGTCTTAAAATACAATGTACATAATTGTTTGTGGTATTCTTGGAAGTCAAAGATCCTTATTTGAAAAAAAACCTTCCATCAGTCTCTGTGAGACTTAATTGGAAAGATATTTACATGTTATTTCAGACCCAGATTTGATCTATGACAAATGTTTAGAAGAGGCCGATGGTTTTGAGGGAGCTCTAGAATTGTTTCCTGCAGGATATAATCTGAAAACTGTCAAACCAGAACTCTCAGGTACTTACATAGTTTGGCCTTACTCTAAATCCCTGGTAGAGCATGATAAGGCTAAATGCAACAGTGTCTTAAATGCCTATTGAAATATTGGCTCTAAACTCAGTGTTGCACAGATCCCTCCATTTATGATAAAGATTGGTCAATTTTCTCCATAAATTAGTTTACTTAACTTAACCCTTTCCCACACAATCCAACTTTTTGATACCCTGCAGAAAAAGGCTTTTGAAAACTTGGTAGAAATTACAGAAACTACTGATTACAAGCCACTTTCTACAATACCCATAATATTTTCTATCCAAAAAGATAGAGATTTTATCAATTCAATTGATTAAAGATTAACTTCTGCAACATATTTGAATTTGGATTAGTCTTAAATTTTGCTGTCTGGTAATGAGTTATGGCCAACAGCTAACCAAGGAATCAGTGATAAATTGACAGTAACTGCCTTGTCATAATATTTCATTACCGTTATATATGTATTATTAACATTCTTTATTTACAAAACCTCAACACCACTGGAAATTTAACCCATTCCCACATAATGATGCTTACTGATGCCTGCAAGAGTAAAAGCTTTGGAAAAAGTTGTGCAAAATGAAAAAAAAGTCCTTATTACAAGCAATGTCTTCATTTTCTACAATTATTTGTAACCAAAATGGAAAATTTCATCTTCTACAATTTTGTTTTCTGATATAGAAAATTATAAAGGAAGACCAGGGTTATGTTGTTAAATATTTTTCACACATTCAAAAAAATTGCCTGTTCATCCCTGCCTGTCCAAATGTTAACTGTGAACTTGACATTTCCCAGTATTTTGCCTTTTTCCACACAATCCCCCCTTTTTTAAGTCCCTAAAGCAAACAGTTTGGAAACATTGTGGAAATTAAGTGAAACGCATGTAAAAAGTAATTTCTTCATTTCCCACTACAATTTCTTCCATAAAAGAGGTATTCCTTTTGAGACAAAAGTCAAATAACATAAACCTGAAATTATTGTCTGCAGCATATTTCAATGTGTTGAATAAGCTGTAGTTACAATGATTAAGTCGCCAAACCAACAATAAAGGTAAACAAAAATGGCACCAATGTGGGAGCTAACAAAAATGGCACCAATGTGGGAGCTGATAAGATCAGATCCAGGCTGAATAAATAACTTGATTGGTTGGTTTATTCCTTGATTGACATCCACGATTGTTCAATTAAAGGATTGCAAGCCACTCTTCTGACTCCAACAGGAAGTTCAACTAAGATTTATTTTGCAGAATTTTTGATGGGTAACTTGTAATAAAAAAGTAAAACTGTGCTTTGGTGACTTAACCATTGTAACTGCAGCTTGAATAAGCTGTAGTTACTATGTTTAATCTACCAAACCAACAAAGTGTTCAACATATATGTCAAAGTTCATTTCCGTTTTGAAGGAATGATTTGATTTGTCGATGGTTGTTTAAATTGACAGCCATGATCTGTCAATATTTTACTTTTTCATTGCCTTCTGGCGCACAAATCATGCATAGAGCCCTATACACATGAATCACGGGAAAAAAAAAACCCAACACTTATTGACTATGCTGCAAATGTGAAAGTACAATCAGCACATTCACCTTTAAGAGCTTTGATTTAGAAAATACCAACATAATCATTTGAACCATTTTCATGCCTAGACATCACCCTGGAATCTAGCAAATCAGAATGTCAAGGTCAACTATCAAGGTCAAATTTAAAAAAACATTGTTGAAACATGGATATTTATATAATATGAACATATCTTGTTACCCGTTGTGCTAAATTTTTTATGATTTCAGGAAAATTCCTTGTTCTTGATTGCTTGTTGGCTTTGATCAAATCAACAACAAGTGATAAAGTAGTGCTGGTGTCAAATTATACACAGACATTGGATCTGTTTGAAAAACTATGTCGGCAGAGAGGGTAAGGTATCTCCAAATCAACAACTTGTCATACAGTAGTTCTGAAGTTAAAATTATGGAAGTTCTTTAACCCTTTCCTATTCAATCCCTGGATTTTACGTCCCTGTGATTTTATAGTTTTAAAAAATATTGTAGAAAAGTAAGAAATTGCTTGCAACAAGCAATTTCTTCTTTTTCCACTCTATTTTCTACCCTACTGAATAATTAATTTTCAAATTAAATCCACTTTGAATTTTCGTCTGCAAAACTTTTGAACTTGGACTGGTCTAAAGGAAAGGGTTACATTTTTATGAAAAGAAACTTTTAAAATATGATAGTGATTTTTCTTTTTCACAGTTTCTCTTAATTTTTTTTCACTCTCTTATTTTATTTGGTTGCTTCCAAATATTTAAACACATATTTCTTCAAATTTGCAGTTGGTAATTGCTCAAAGATTAAACAGCTTACAAGAAAAAGGAAAGATTGTAAACTAATTCAAGCAAATGGTCATATTTTTAACTGATCTTAATTGATTAAAATATATTTTTCCTAGCTACCTGTTTGTTAGATTGGATGGTTCAATGACGGTAAAGAAGAGGGCCAAAATTGTAGAAAAGTTCAATAATCCTTCTGTAAGTATCTAAAATATCCATTATTAGCTCACCTGAGAACAAAGTGCTCATGGTGAGGTGCTTTGATCGTTCTCTGTCCAGCATCCCTTTGTTCTGTGTGCATCATGTATCATCAATTTCAAAACAACATCTCCTACCAAACCACTGGTAATGCCCTTTAAAAATTGCTTAAAGATTGAAATCCCTTGAAAACACTGGTTGCCATGGCAACAAAACTGAAATTTTAAAAAATATCCTTAAAAATTTTCTCTTCCTTACCCAGAAGGGGAGTGTCTATTTTGCATGAAGCAACAGTACCTTGACCTCTTTCAGAATTTTAAAATCATTAGCCATTGGTCCCCAGTAGCACCTTGGGGGAGGGCTGGCTTATATTGAAATAAAGAAGGATTTTTAAAACAAAATTTCCTCCCAAACCACAGGGCTGATTTCCATCAAATTTGGCAGAAGTGTTCCTAAGGTGGTACCCTTTAAAATTTGTTAAAAATATTTAAATCAATTGAAAACTCTGGATGCCATGGTAACAAAACTGAAATTTTAACAAAATCTTTAAAAATCATCTCCTGAACCAGAAGGGGTAGAGTCTTGATATTTTGCAGGTCTGCATGAATAATTTGACTTTCACAAAATGGTTCTATTATCATAAGGATTGTTCCTTTTGAAATTGGGTTTGATCCATCAAGTATCACAGGCCTTATGTCTTCATTGGATTATTTTCAAATTTTCTAAAAATGAAGGTATAATCCTAAGGATGGATTTCGAAAATGGTAAGGTCCTTCAAGTATCATGGGAAAAGGGGCAATATGAGAACTTGATTGAAGTATCCTCATTAACACGATAAGGTCCATAGGATGATTGTAGGGTCACAAGGAAGGTTCCTTTCATTAATGGAGTCTCCCGCCAATGGGTGGATAATCTTAAACCTAAGTGAGATGAGCAGATGGAGGCTCTGAAAGGATGTACTGGTAGTACTGGTGTGAGAAATACCATGAATCCATTGTTAGGTGCTCCAGTCGCGGGGATATGACTGAAATACTGTCAAACTCTATTTTATCAGCCAACCATAAAGTAAGTGGATAACACTGGGAAAGGGCCTTATGGATTTCACTGTTAATAATTATTGGATTCTCTTGAAATTTCCAAAGGATGTTTGTATGGTCATAAGGGAGGTTCCTTTGGAAATGGTGTGGATCGGTCAGAAAACTCAAGGGAAAAGGTTCTATATGGATTTTCCCTCAAATTATTCTGAATTACGTATAGGTCCACAAATATTTTGGTATTGCCTTGAAACTTTCACAGGACTTTTGTATGGTTATAAGGCAGGTTTTTTTCAGAAAAAGAGTAGATTTGATGGAAAACAAGGAAAAGGGGGCCTTACGGATTTCACTTCAATTATTTTTGTTTAAGTCCATAGTTATCATCTGATTCTCTTAAACTTTCACAAGATAATTGTAGAGTCATAAGGAAAGTTGATTTTGGAAATGTATTGGATCTGTTGAAAAACACAGGAAAAGGGGCCTTTTGGATTTTCACTCAAATTATTATCGTTTAAGCAAGAAAGTCCATAAGTATTATCGGATTTCACATGATTATTGTAGGGTCGTAAGAAACGATCCTTTCAAGAATGGAGTGGATCTTTCTTAAATCACAGGAAAAGGTGCAAAAGAATTGGTTCTTATAATAATATTGGGGATCAAGTTCAATTTGCTATTTTTATTTAATGCATTTTTCTATAAGCAATTAAGTTCCTAAAATATTACATTAAGGGAAAACTTGATAGCCAGCAGAGCATTTCCGGCCTTCATGGGCCTCTTGTTTTGCATGGTTAAATTACAATTTCTTTAAGACTTTTCAAGATACAATGCTCATATTTGGCATAATAATAGATCTAATCAATATACATATGCAGATACCAAGGTCTAGGTCATGTGACAAGGTCAAGGTCACTTGGTATGATGTTTCACAAACACTTAATTTTATATCTTGTTTGACTTTCTATCTAAATTATTTTACTTCAATCATTGAAAATCTTGCTCGGAGTTTCATATTGAATGAGCAGTTAACAATATAGAAGTAACTCAAGAATAGAATGACAAAAATTACAGTAAAGATGATAAGAAATTCAAAAGCTCTTTTATATTAATGTAGCAATTCGTGTAACTGATGGTGTTATGGTATATTTCAGCCTTGTCCTGCTGAACCAAGATATTCCTGTTTTGGCAGGACAAAGATAGACAACCAGTATTTCCAATACTTTCATCTCAGTCATTTTGATGTCATTTTGTAGATTTTATTTTGCATGACATGGGTTAAGTTTATTTCTGTAACCCATTATCAAACTATAAAATTTTAAATATTCAAAGAAGTTGCAGACGACAATTTGCTGTAGTTGAAATTTGAAAAATCTTTGTCTAATAAGGATGGAAAATATTGTAGATAATGAAGAAAGTACTTGTAACAAGTGATTTCTTCATTTTTCAAATTTTTAATATATTTTTTTCTTTGGGGCATCCAAAGGCGGGATAATGTGGGAAAGGGTGAAATAAATGAGGTTCTTCTTTCAGAGTCCAGAGTTTATATTTATGTTAAGTAGTAAAGCTGGTGGGTGTGGCTTGAATTTGATTGGTGCCAATCGTCTTGTAATGTTTGATCCTGACTGGAATCCAGCCAATGATGATCAAGCCATGGCTAGGTGTTGGAGAGATGGACAGAAGAAACAGTGTTACACGTACAGAATGTTAGCTGTAAGTACTATAGATGAGTGGGTGCTTAACATACCCAGTTATTTCACATGTGTGCCATGTTAACCCTTGTCATGCTGAATTAAAGTCTTATACCGAATTGCTTTCAAATCGAAGGTCTTGCAGCACTGCAATAGCTTAATACTTATCGATATTCTTTTTGAAAATTGATTATTTGAATAACTCTGGCGGATAGTAGACAACCAGGAGGTGTAGACCAAGATCAGACTGCACATATGTGCAGGCTGATCTTTGTCTACGCCTCCTGCCAAAACAGGAATATTCTGGGTTCAGCATGACACGGGTTAAGATTCTGATCAGCATGTGTATCTGTAAAGTCTGATCAGAGTCTTCACAATGTGCTCTTTAAAATCAAACTGACCTAGGGCTTCTTTTTGGCAATCAGTGAGTATTCAAAATGCTCTGAGTTGCTGTCCAAACTGGCCAGTGTCTGTACTTAACCCATTACCAGACAACAAAATTTGAGAGTGGCCAAATTGAAAGGAGTTGTAAACGAAAATTTAAAGTCTATGAAATTTGGATTTTTTAACTTTCTGGGTAGAAAACATTTTAAAAAATGAAGAAATTGCTTGTCACAAGCAATTTCTTCATTTTCCACAATGTTTTCCATAGCTTTTTTCCTTTGAGGCGTCTAAAAGCATCACTGAGTGGGAATTGGCTAACACACATGTGAAATGGATGGTAAAACCTCACAGTGGCTCCAACTTAAGCTACAAGTACTATATTACATACTTTCTAAAGTACAGAATAATATCACAGTCTGATAGTCTTTTTTACCTTGGCTGTTTTCGGAGAAAACCTGAGGTATTGTGATCACCTTGGCGTCGTTCGGGTTGGCGTAGGTGCTGGCGTGACAAACTTTAGCCTTGGTCATATCTCTGTTGTTATTGAAGATATCCTCATGAAACTTGGCATGTGTATTGACCATCACAAGAGCCATCTAGACTATCAAGGGGGATAACTCTAAAAGCGTATTTGTAAGAGTTATGTCCCTTTTTCGACTTAGAATTTTTGCATTATCCAGCACCTGCAGCCGAGCCTTGGCACCCGTGGGCGGTGCTCTTGTTTCAAGGAATGATGATATGTTTCTAAACTTGTGATATACAAAAATGTTTTAGAATTACATGATTTTGGACGAATTCAAAACATTTATTTGACAATAAATCACGTTTTATTCTGGTTTCCAAATATTTATCGGGCATCTAGCTTATAAAAAAGTCCAGGGTGTTAAATTTCAATTTCCATGTATTTTTTAGACTGGTACAATAGAAGAGAAGATATTCCAGCGTCAGGCTCACAAGAAAGCTCTAAGTAGTTGTGTCGTTGATAAAGAGGAAGATGTCGAGAGACATTTCAGTCGGGAAGAGTTACGGGACTTGTTTAGACTCAATGAAGGCACCCTGAGTGATACTCACGATAAGTAAGTTGACCCCCCCTTCCCCAAAAATCTAGTTCAAAGAGAAGTATTGTTTGTTATTACGGCTATATGAGTTTAACCCATTCACACACAGTGACGCTTATGGACGCCCTTAAAGAAAAACACATGGGAAAACATTGTGAAAAATGAAGAAATTGCTTTTAACAAGCAAGAAAGTTGAAAAAATCTAAAATTTCATCAGCTTTGAATTGTCGTCTGCAACTCCTTTCAATTTAGACCAGTCTAAATTTTTGTTGAGTGGGTATGGGTTAATTGTAATTAAAGTATCAACCCATTCCCAAATAACAAAATTCCAGACTGGACAAATTGAAGAGGATGCAGATGACAAAGCAAAGTTGGTTAAATTGAAAATTAAATGCTATTTCAGCTTGAAAATATTTAAAGAAAAGACAAAATTGCTTGTTACAAGCAATTTCTTTTTTTTTTTCGAATTAATTTCAAAAGCTCTATTTCTTCTACCCATAGAAATGTGGGATTGTGTGGTAATGGGTTAAAAGAAAAATTGCATTGACTATCATAGGAGTAAGAACTTGAAGTAGTTCCACGTTTGATTCATGTGATCTATCAATTTCCATTTCTCTGGGGAATTATCCAAACCTAAATAAATTTCAAATGGTTATAAAGTATAAATTTTTATCATTCAGGGGTCACCCAAGATACAATGGTTGTTGCCAAAACATATGACTTTAGAACAAAGGTTGGAAACACACAAGTACTATTGGTCAGTTTGGTATGTCCTTGGACTCGGGCATTTCTGTAAAATTATGTTTTTATTTTCAGGTTTAAGTGTAGAAGGTGTGTAAACAATATTCAAGTTAAACCGCCCCCTCCAGACACAGACTGTAACTCTGACATGTCGCAATGGCATCACTCCGCAGATAAAAAACATTTACAAGATATGGCGCTCAAAATGTCATGGGACACATCAATATCATTTGTCTTTCATCATCGATCACATGAGGAACAGAGATTAACTGTTTGACAGAGAAAGGTTTTACACATGTTGTATTCTAGTCTCAGGTGCTAACAGAGTGCAAGCAACATTCAAAGCTTATCACTATGATATAGGCGTGTCTAAGTGGAGTGTCTCTGCAGATTACCTGTAAACCTTTCCAACAGAATGCTCCTGAAGAAAATTGCTGTGGAAGACGTTATGGAAAAGGAAGAAATTGCTTGTTACAAGCAAATTGTTACATAACCAACAATGTTTTCTTCCTAAAAACAAAGACTTTAAAATTCCATCAATTACAAATTGTTGTCTGCAACTTCTCTTAATTTTGGACTAGTCTGGAATTTTGTTGTTTGATAATGGGTTAAATGTACAAGGAGTAGTCTTCAAAATGTTGTTTGTTAGCTCAGCATCATTCTACTTTCCTCTTAATTCACACAAGAAACAGTTTCTGCCATAAACATTTTCTACATAATATCATTTCATTGTACCTTGTTTTCGATTCAAACTCACTTTGTCATCTGCAAATTATGATAGCTTGCCACCATTTAGAGGATTATAGTTTCAATTATGTCCCTCTGTCTTTCTGCCCTACATCTATGTTTACTTGTGCAGAGAATTACTCATATTAATCATCGTATACTGAAAATAATTGTGTACACTAGTTCTTCATTATTAGGAGATGTACAATTTAAACTCCCAACAATAGGTGGATATTTGGATAACCGAAAACCCAAGAGTAGCTGGAGGCTCAGAAAGGATTTAATGGTAGTACTGGTGTGAGAAATACCAGAAATACTGTTAAAAGTGACATTAAAATGCATTCAAATAAACAAAACAATTTGAAGCACATTTTTGGATATCAGGTCAAGGTCAAATTTGGTAGAAAATTGAACTTGTCCAAAGCATGAATTTGTAATTAATAGACACACATGTTCTCCATATTAGTCAATATTTGCAGGTGTCTGATGTAAAGCAAAGAAACAATTGACCATTCAATTAATTCATTTAGACCGGAAGTAAAGTTTGAACTCCAACATTGGCCGATATTTATGTGAAGCATTGTTGTTGGTTTGTTGACTTAAATATCGTAACTAAAGCTTATAGAAGTTGTAGTTATGATGTTTAGGCTGCAAATCTACTATTTTACTCTTTTGTAAAGACATTGCCATTTAATATCAAATTGTGATACCTGTCGGAGATCAGAGGGTGTGGCCAGGGATCTGTGAATCTGACTGTAGATCTTGGATCAATGAAGCTATTTGTTATACCCCCCAAAACTATGTTTCGGGGGTATATAGGAGTCAGCTTGTTGGTCCGTCCGTCTGTCTGTAGCTTTTTTGTGTCTGCTCAATTTCTCGGCAACCATGGGACGGATTCGATTCAAACTTCACCGATATAATTAGTATCAAACAGAGATATGCATATTCCATTTTGGTTACGGTCCTTTGATTTTTGACAGAGTTATGGCCATTTGGTGAAAAATCGTGTCCGCTCAATTTCTCGGCAACCATTGGACGAAGTTGATTCAAATTTCACAGAAAGACTAGGTATAAGTCAGAAATGTGCATATCCTATTTTGGTTATGGTCCATTTATTTTTGACTGATTTATTGCCATTTAATTCAAAAGTCCATTGTTGTTACAGTCCTTTGACGGATAGCACTTGTATATGTACAAGCCCTGTTGGGGGGTATTAGTCTGCTTTGCGACAATGTCTAGTTTTAGTTGGACCAGTCTAAATTTTGTTGTCTAGTTCTAAATTGTCTACATGACATGCTTTAGATTTATACTTTGTCAATTTCTTAAAGAAATATTGACCTACATAGGTTTGACTTTTGGATGACTCGGAGTGACATGTGTACTGTTTTATGAAAAGGGAGGCAACCTGGTCTGTTACACCATGAACTTTAATTTGAGAGCAAAATATGATATCAAATTACGTTAACCTTGATCTAGATGTCCACACCAAAACGAGAATGGTAAAAATTGTAATAACTAATCTTTTCAGAAAATAATGCAATAGCGAGTTGTCTAATAGGGTTAGATTTGAAGGACACTTTTTAATTTCGTAAATTAGGGCAGTCTTCTTTAGAACCTTTGAAATATCAAGATTTATCTAAAACCTTGGAAATATGCTCTGTCTGCCTCCCCACTCAAATTTTTACTAGGTTTTGATGGCCCACTGATAATATTTCAAATGCTATTAATCCAATCTAATGACCAATTAACATACTCTTAACCCATTCCCACACAGTCCCGCCTTTTTACACCCTTCAAGAAAAGAGCTTCAGAAAACGTCGAGGAAAATGAAGAAATTGCTTGTATCAAGCAATTTCTTCATTATCCACTATGTTTTCTATTCAAAAAGACAAAACAAGTTAAAATTCCATTAACTTGAAATTGACGTCTGCAGTTTCTTTCAATCTGGTCTAAAATTTTGTTGTGTGGGAATGGGTTAACTAAGTTTGAGGAATTTTAAAATCCTTACTTTTAAGCCTCGCTTCGATAGATAGGGGCATATTGTTTCACATGGTCCGTCTGTCTGATTAAAATTTAACCATTGAACTTAACATTTTCATATTAATTTCTATACTATGTATTGCTCATATTTGGTGTACAGATAGCTTTGGACAATACCAACTAGTTGGGATTAAATCATCAAGAAGATCAGGGTCATTTCTTTAACCTTTGCCCTCAAAACCTTTCTCAAAAGCTTAACCTGTAAATGTAATATTTCACTATAACTTACATTCTTCAAGTTACATTGCAAATATTTGGTAAACAGTGGCTTTTGACAATATCCAACTTGTGAGGGTAAAGTCATCAAGGTCAATTGTTCAACCCTTATTTTCAAAACTTTATTCATAATGCCCATATTTGACATGATCATATCTATCATTAACGTGCATCTGCCATTTGAAAATTCTGATCAAGGTTATCTATTAAGGTTATTTATGAAGGTTAAACTCTTGAAAATGCTTTTATGGAGGAATTGGTGTTTCACAAACACATCTTGTTTTATTGAAGCCTTATCTTCTGTGTACGTATTCGAATTGTCCCAAACAAGACGATTCTAATAAGGACACACATGGTATGAAGTTGGTGGGCAAGCAAAATGTCATAACTACAGCTTTAAAGTCCTGGGTTAGGAGCACAAAGAACCAAACTTTATAGTATGATTTTATTTTACAATTGAGTGGAAATAAAGACATTAGAATTATGACTTGTCTGGCTGTTCTCTGTAGTTGATACTGATTGTGAATTCACTAGTCCCATTGTAGCATTTTCCTCAACAATATTCACCAGTCTACGTAAGTGACTGTTCTGATGTATTATCCTGTTTAATTTAGTCTGTAGTTCGATCTCTGATCTCTTCCACAATACTAACAAGTCCTCTTTAGACAAGGCCTCTACTGCACTCTCGTCTACCGAGAAAGACGGGCCTCTACGATATGCCATGGCATGGTGACGTATGTTTGACTTCACACGATTGTCCTTCATGTCCATATTAGAATTTTTCTGTGAAATACGATCCAGAGATATAGCCGAATGTTTTCTGTAAGATCGCTGTGGTTGTATCTCGTTCACTATTCTGCTCCCCATCTTTGGTAACATTTTGTCACTGGTTGTGAATGAGACATTCTGTTGGTTGTTTTTCAACCTTTTTAAACTCCTTTTCCTTTGTTTTGGTGATGGCCAAGTTTCATAGCGTTTATCGGAAGTCATAAAGTTAATATCACTGTCACTGTATCTAGTTCTACCCCGAGTTTTCAATGGTTGTGCTACATGACGCCTGGAAACTTTTCGTATATTTTTACCAATTCCTAGTCTATCAGATTGACTCCGTTTGGCTTTAGTTCCTATCAGTGGGCTATGATCAACCAATACCAAGTCCAGATCGTCGATATCAAATGCAGGGTTTGTTAGGCCACTAGAGTGTGAGGCATATTGATGGTTGGCCTCTAATAAAGCATCGTTTAACTTTACTGTCAGATACATGTCGTCAAACACCCCGTCTTCCTCCTCGATTGTCTCAGATACGTTACCAGATATCGTATACACACTGTTAGAGGACGGATAGCTCCGACTGCGATCATAGCCTGGACGAAAAACTCTGTAAAAATGATTAAATGGTGCTTATTTGATTTTCTTCCTTTTTTCAAAATTGAAATTTTTAAGACCGGTAACCTGAAGACTTTGCCAGAAACTGTTCTTTAAGCGACTTAGAATACCTTTATATCAACATTTCATTCAATTATTTTCTTATGGCGGAACCATGGAAGGTTTAAGTCTATCCCACACAGCCTCTTTTTCGCCACAAGGACATGCAATTTCTTCGATTCCCAAAATTGGATGTAAATTGAAATTAAACCATCCGATGTGGTAGAAAATATTGAGGGAAAAGACGAAATTGCTTGTTACAAGCAATCTCTCTTTTTTTTCCACAATTTTTTCTCAAATACAAAATCACAGCTATGTAAAATCCCGTGTTTATACAGGAAATGGTTAAAGAAATAACATAGTGCACTAGTCCCATACTTACTCCACCTGTGTAAACCCAGGAAGTCTGGCCAAAACACTTCTATACGATGTCAAACTACTAGAAGATGTGCTATTAATCTGAAAAAGTATTTTAAAAATCTTTAAAACTCACAAAAATGAAGTAAGTTTTTTTTTAACGTTGAAGTATTTCAATATATTTTTGTAGGCCCATATCGCGCTCTTTTTAGCATATGACTTTAAACGCATTAACGGGTGACAAAAAATTGGACTGGTCCAAATTCAAAGAAGCTTCAGACGCGGTTATAAGTTGATAACTTTTTAAATTTTTGTCTTTGAGGATGAAAAGTGGCAAATTAATAAATTGATTTAAAAAGTTTCTTCGATTTCCACAATGTTTTCCAAAGCGTTTTCTTATAGGAGGGAGGTGGGGTAAAGATCGGTATTGTGTGTGAGAATGGGTTAGTTTCAAGGGCAACATATTCAATTCCCATGGCAGCATCCTTATACGTCTAAGGGTAAGGCGAACTTGAGCTCGGACTAGTATTTGTAAAGTCTAAATCACACGAAGTAGAGCACTTGACTTCAAACTTCAAGATCACGGGTGCCCTTGACTGACCATGTCAACTGATGAACTTATTGTCTTTCGGATGAGACGTAAAACCAAGGCTCCGTGTGGCGGTGCTATCCATTGAGCACCTTAAAGAACAAGGCGGAGCTCTTGGCAGTTTTGTCCTGTATCCTTTCAGTATCCTCCATAACAACTAACCGTCTTCTTGGGGCGTCGTTCAAATTGACATGCGCTTCGGCAGCAACGACAGATAAACGGACATGCACACACAAGTAGTCATCGCCATGATAAGGAGTTTGCGAATACTAAATGCCTAGACAGATAAGCTATAGGTCTATAACTTCATTCCATACGATTTAATCTTATTCCATAAAAATGGTGAATGCGCAGATTCAGATTTACCACGCTTAAAAGACGTGACTTACGAGAAAGAAGGATTATCTACGGACTTGCTGTAATTTACCAACGCAATAAGTGAATATGAATGTTGATTGATTTTATAAAGTACTGGTTCGATTTGTTGAATTTATTTTCATACAATACATAATGCTCTATCCTCAATACTGGAGACTATAGGAAGGCTTTACCAGGATAATAGAATCTATGGTAGCCCTTTACTGTTTACTGAATGTTAGACCGGTCTAAACTCAAAGGTTTTACAGACGAAAATTTAAAGCGGTTTTTATTTGAAGAAAATTCATTCAGTAGGGTAGGAAATATTGTGGAAAAAAGAAGAATTGCTTGTGACAAGCAATTTCTTCTTTTTCCACAATATTTTCTCATGTATAAAACAGGGACGTAAAAACCAGGGATTGAAGAGGAAATGGTTAAAGATACGTACCTGTCTTCTGAGTTTACTCTGAATCTCAAACTTTTTCTGTTTTACCTTGGTAACCATCACCTGTGTGGTAGGCGTGACCTTTTCACTGTGTATGGCTCGGTAAATTCTCTAAAGAAAAAAATAACATATTGGTAATGAAATCTTTACAAATGTTTCAGTTTCCGAAAACTGTCAAAATTATGCATTTTAATTTCAGACAAAAGGATACAAAAGTAAATTTGCGATTATTCTGTTCTAGATTAACCCATTCCCACACGAGAAAATATAAGACTGGTCCAAATCGAAAGATGCAGACGACAATTATAGGTTGATAAGATTCTAAAATTCTTGTCTTTTGGGGTAGAAAACATTGTGGACATTGCTTGAAACAAGCAATTTCTTCTTTGACCACAATGGTTTTTTTTACCAAAGCCTTCTCTTGATGAGCGTAAAAAGGAGGGCTTGTGTGGGAATGGGTTAAAGAGTTGCTGGTTAAAGTCCTAGCAACTCTTCAATCTCCAACAGAATCATTCGAAAGTTACCAAGCTCTAAAGCCGCCGTCATAGTGCAGTCGGTAGCGCGTCAGACTCCTTATCTTCAATCATGGGATGTCATGGGTTCGATACCCGGCGGCGGCACATATCCTTTCCGCGTTTGTCTCTCACCAATGTATGGATAATCGTAAATCTAAGTGGGATAGCAGCTGGAGGCTAGGAAAGGATGTAGTGGTAGTACTGGTGCGAGATACCAGGAATCCATTGTTAGGTGCTCCAGCCGCCGCGATATGACTGAAATACTGTTAAAAGTGGAGTTAAACCCCATCCAACCAACCATACAAACCAAGCTCTAAAGCTTTATAAATCGAGACATGCCACTTATGCGAATTTTCTCTTTGAGACTACAGTTATTTTTATGTGAAATTAACTAAGTGTTACAGACATTTTAAGGGATTGGAATCCCTTTTTCGATCTACCAATGTACGTAAATTTCTCCACGGTATATTACACTATAAAAAGACAGTGCTGATGACGCTTTCGTGTGGATACTTTTTTCACAGCGTTTAAATTCACATGCATATTCCTTTTAGCCCGGCTGTTTGAAAATAAAAAGATTATTGTCACAACCTTGACTGTATCTTAGTTTTCATTAAGACGATGTGTTGAAATTTGGCATGTGAGTTCACTGTCAGAAGTGCAATCGATGCATTCAAGGGGATAAATCTAAGCGTTGATGTATAAGTTATGCTTTCTTCGGCTTAATTTTTTTTTACCAGCCATCACCTGCAGCCGAGCATTGGCACCCGCATGCAGTGCTTTATTTTAAATTTGCTTAACCCTTTACTGTTTTTTTTTTAACTTTAGACTTGCCCAAATTCAAAAGGGTAGCAGACGACATTTTAAAGAAAGGGCAATTCAGAAAATAGCCTTTCTATTTCATAGAAAATATTATGGGGGAAAAGAAGAAATAGCTTGTTACAAGCAATTGGTCTTTTTTCCAAATATTTTCTCAAGTATAATATCACATAGACTGAACCACATTGAACCTATATCATTTACAGTGCCCTTCTTTATTGCTTCTAGCCTATCGTAAGATTAGAGAAGGCTCGCTAGTCAAGATATCACAGGGCTGTAAATGTCAGGGATTGTATGGGAAAGAATTAAGTATGTGTATTCCGACATTTCTATAATTGATGTCTTGTCTACGTATTAGTGGGGGTGGGGGAGGGGGACACGGCATTGACTTTATGACCCACCTGACTGACGTATTCCACCTTTCTACCCTTCCACACACTATTGGGTGGTTTCTTACGTAACAATGGTAATATACAAAAATACAGAATATGTTCGATAATCAGGACGATGAACGACAGTCCCACAGCTACAAGTAACATCACAAACAGACCGGCTGTATGTGGCAGACCGAACTGGAGGTCAGAGTTGTCCATTCGCTTGTTCTCACACTGTCGACCTTTCCCCATATATCGCCATCGTAAATCTTCTGTTAGACCGAGCTCCATGTAATTGAGGATAAGGGGATCAAAACGAGCCTGGAAATAAAATCTTGACCCGTTCTCACACAATCCCTCCTTTCATGCCCCTCAAGAAAAATGCTTTGGAAAACATTGTTGAAAATGAAGAATTTTTTTGTATCAAGCAATTTCTTCATTATCCACATTTTTCTATCTAAAAAGAAAATGAAATAATCCATCAACTTGAAATATTCGTCTGTAGCTTCTTTGAATTTGGACCAGTTTAAAATTTTGTCGTTTCGGAATGAGTTGAATAAAACCATTACCACACAATCTCGTATTTCACGCCCCTGAAGAAAAACATGGGGAAAGATTGAGGAAAATAAAGAAATTTCTTGGTACAAATAGTTTCATTTTCTGCAATGTTTTTAACCGAAATGTCATATAAAGGATTGTCAAAATCTGATATCAAAATTTTCTAGTCTATGAATTCTCTTTTTACAGACCAGACTAAAATTCTGTCATCTGGTAAAGTGCTAACCCATTCCAGAACGAGAAAAATTATAACGGCCCAATATCAAAAAAGTTGCAGTCGACAAGTTCAAGTAAGTCGAATTTTAAAAATCTTTGTCATTTAGGGTAGAAAACATTGTGGATGATGAAGAAATTGCTTTTGACAAGCAATTTCTTCATTCTCTACAATGTTTTCCTCATCCCTTTCCCAAAGGTACGTGAGAATTGGTTAATTGTGGAAAAAGTATACGTTATCCGTCACGCTATAATGAACCATCCTAGGACAGCGAAGAGCATCGACCCTGATCAGAAAGCAAAATTGTACCGTCGGCTGAACAATGTAGATGTTTTTGAGTTTCTGTAAGATTAATGAATATGTGTTTAATTCTCACTGTTCATGTTACATATTAGTTTGAAACACCAAGTTGGTCACCATTTGATATTTCTCATTAATAAATGGTAGGTTATGTAATTGTTTTAACTCATTCCAAGACAAGCCCCCATAGAAAAAAAACTCTCCTAAACATTGTGGAAAACTGAAGGAATTGCTTGTGTCAAGCAATTTCTTCCTTATCCACAATGTTTTCTATCTAAAAAGACGAAAAATAATTAAATAAATAACGTTCAAAAAATGTTGAATTGTCTGAATTGTCGTCTAAAGATTCTATCAATTTGGACCATTCCATTTTTATTATAAATTCGACTGATGACTAGGTACATGACAGGATCACAGAAACATTCCCGTGAATTAACAAATTCCAACACAGTGACGCTTTTTGACACCCCTCCAGAAAAAACAATTCGGAAAACATTGTGTAAAATTAAGAAATTGCTTGCAACAAGCAATATCGTTATTTTCCACAATGTGGAAAAAAATCTTCGTCTGCAACATGTCTCAATTTGGATCAATCGCAAATTTTGTCGCCTGGCAATTGGTTAAAGGTGTGTGTGTGTGGGGGGGGGGTGGCTCTAATAAAACAAGAGCCAACTGAATTATTAAATATAAACTACTATTGTGATAATGTTACTTGAATTCTCTTTTTTTCTCATGAAATCAGGCGAAAACAATTCAATTCAAGTTAAAGTAGAACAAATACAAAAACATAACAAAACAAAAAAAAAAAATATGCGGTAAATTTTGACCCATTACCAGACAGTTACGTTTTATAGTGGTCCAAATTGAAAGGGGTTACAGACGACTATTAAAATGTATGTAAATTTAGATTTTGTCAACTTTTCGGGTAGAAAACATTGTGGAAAATGAAGAAATTGCTTGCTTCAAGCAATTTCCTCATTTTACACAATGTTTTCCTAAATGTTTTTTATTGAGAGGCGTCATAAAGCGACATTGTTTAGGAATGGGTAAACGGCTGTTTTTACAACACAAATTAGGATTAAATACATATCTGGAACAAAAAAAAAAAAAAATAACCAGAAAGAACTGTTATAGATTTTAAGGTTAGCTGAAAGTTGAAGATGGGGGTACCTTAATGTTCGAGCCTTGTCTTACACCAAAAGCGTACGCGTTTTCACCAAAGCTATGAGCTGCATACTTGATGGAACAGTTGTCATCATATCTTGATAGAGCATACTCTAGAAGGGGGCTGTCATCCATATACAGATCCAACTCTTTTGTCCTGAAATAACCACTGGTTAGTCAATAAACGGATACCTAGCCACGCCCACTGACCTCCGACAAGGCATTTTGACTGAGATATTAACCGAAGTGTGCTAAATATAGAGTCAGGGAAATTAAAAAAAAATGTAAATTTGTGTCTTTGCGACCTAAGGTTCGTAAAAGCTGTAGATACAACAAAAAGGCTTATCATAAATGTCGACCAATGTTGGAGTTCAAAGTTTATTTCCGGTCTAAATGAATTATTCGATTGGTCGATTGATTCTTTGAATGAGAGCAACAATCGGACGGTTTCTTTCCCATACTCATACCCGCATTTTCAAGATGTTTCTCAAAGGATCAACAAACGCAGAAAGACTGGGGATACGTTTCAGTAGCTTACCCGTAATCATTTGCTGTTTGGAAAATTTTAGACTGGTCTAAATTAAAAGAGGCTGCCGACGATAATATAAAAAATTGGATGCAATTTGAAATGAAACACTCATTTGTGGGGGGGGGGAAGGAGAAATTCCTTTTTACAAAAAATTCGTCTCTCTAAGTTTTCTGAAGTATAAAATCACAACGCCGTAAAACCCGGATTTGTACAGGAATGTTAACATACGGCAAATTTTCAGAAAAGTACAAGAATGCCGTTTTTAATAAATACACGGCGACTGAATCGGTTTAACGCCTCTTTAACAGTATTCAGTCATATCGTAGCAGCTTGATCACCTAACCATGGATTCCTGGTATTTCTCACACCAATACTACCACTACATCCTTTCTTAGCTTCTATCCCACTTAGGCTTACAATAAACAGCCCATTGGTTGGAGACAAATATCGCAGGGTCGCCAAATAAGAAATCGCGTGTGATGATGTGCAAATACCTGTTTATCTATTAACCCTGTTCTAGATGAGAAATGTTTAGTCTGGTCCAAACTGAAAGAGGTTAAAGTCGGCAATCCAGAGTTCATCAGGATTCGGAATTATGTGCCAAATAGGATAGAAAATATTGTGATAAAAGGAGAAATTGCTTGTTACATGCCTTTTCTCCTTTGCAAAAAATGTTCTATAGAATATCAATTCTTAAATCGTATCACGCAAGATTGTCTATTACTAGTTCCTAGTAATTCATGAAAACTGGGAGAAGTTTTACCCATTTCAACACAATGACGCTTCAGGACTCCCCAAGAAAACAATTGGGAAAACATTTGTGTAAAATGAAGAAATTGCTTGGAACGAACAATGTCCTAATTTTGCACGATGTTTTCTATCCAAAAATCTGAAAAAACTAAAATTTCATAAACCCTAAATTATCGTCTGCAAATCCTTTCAATTTGGAACAGTCTAACATTTTGCCAATCTAAAATTTTAAATTGTCGTCTACAACTCCTTTCAATTTTTACCTGTCTAAAGTTTTGTCGTCTTGTAATGGCTTAAAAGCATACCAACCTGATTTTTTGGATCCCTTCGTAGACGCCACTGACGTAATTCTTTGAGAACCTCGCATGTAAATCGGCATTTATAGCCTTCGTGTATTCTTCCGCTGCACTCGTTTTAACCACGCCCACTTTCTTTGATGTCAACTAGAAATGCAAAGAACATGGTACATGTTTAGACCAACCTGTCTTGCTACGAGGCGAAAGAGTAAATCAATACCAAACTAATGTTATGTTGATACAGAAGGGTTTTTTTTAAAAAAATCTGTTATTTTCTATACAGAGTATGACTGAAGATTATGTAATGAAATTGAATTAACGCGGTTCACAGCTGCCAATCAATTGATCGATTGACCAATCAAATCGTTCATTGATAGCAGAAGTGAAATTTACACTCCAACATTTCACTTATGCATCTATGTTGTTTTTTGGGAGTCAAACGTCGGAACAAAGATTAATCAAGTTGAAATTATGACTTATTGGTCGCATACCAACTATTGTACAATTCAACCATTGTCATGCTGAACCCGGAATATTCCTGTTTTGGCTGGGGAAAAGAGAAAGATCAGCCTGCACAAATGTGCAGACTGATCTTTGTCTATACCTCCTGCTTGTCCCTTTTAGGCTAGAGTTGTTTATAAGATAAATTTTCAAAAGAATTATTAACCCACAATGTTTGCATCCAGCACTGCCAACCCTTTGATTTTAATGCAATTCTGTAGAGGTTTTTATTCGGCATGTTTAGGATTAAGCTCGGCTGTTTTCGGAGAAAAACAAAGGTAGAGCAATGGCCAGGTCGCCGTCCGGATGTTATCTATTTGTTACATGTTACCGACCAAAAACACTGTTTAACTCATTCCCACACGATGGCGCTTTTTTAAAAAGGCTCTTCAAGAAAATAGTTTAGGAAAACATTCTTGAAAATGAAGAAATTGCTTTTAACAAGCAATTTCTTTATTATCCATAATGTTTTATTCTCAAAAAGACAAAGATTTCTTTAATGCCATTAACTAAAAATTGCCGTCTGCATTTTCTTTTGATTTGGCCAAGTCTAAAATATTGTTTTTTTTTTTGTGATGGGTTAACCTTTATTTCTACTTCTGCTTGTCACTGCTTCTTATAGAATACCGACTATAACTAGGAGGCGCGTTGTATTGGAACAGTTATTAGTAAAAAAAGGTGCTGTAACTAAGAAAGATAAAATTGTCAGTATCATTACTTGTAAAATCTTAAAAGGTTATATTACACCAAAAGGGAGAAGGGTAAAAATTATGCTCATCAATTTAATTAGATAGAAGGTTGGATAGCCTCGCAGTGAAAATTTCTAAGCTGGGGCTAGACCGAGTATCATCAATTCGAAAGCCTTGTACCACTTCTTATTAGACTAAAACCAAGGTAATTTTGTTCGGCAAAACCCTGCTAAAGTCTGAAGCAGCACCAGTCTAACTTCCTGTCGGAGTTTAGTGGGAGTGGCCGGTAATCTGTCAATTACAAACTTACAATTTGATAAATATAGAAAAGCCCGTAAAAATGTCTGTTTCATAATTCAGTCGATGTGTTTGAAATCCTTCGAATTTGATCTTTTATTTGAATTTGTTGATGATTCCTACAGATTGAAATAAGAATCTCATTAAATTGAAGGATCGCGTTACTCAATCAAAGAATCGATAAACCAATCAAATTATTTATATAGACTTTAAGTGAACTTTTAACTTCAACTTTGGTCCACATTCATGTGCAGTACATGTCTTGGATTGGCGACTTTAACGTCGTAACTACAGCTTATTCAAGCTGTAGTTACGACGTTTAAGGCGCCACAAACCATTTTTGTGGCCCATAGTTTTTCAAAATAACGCCATTAAATATGTAAGTGGAACTTCCTGTCTGAGGTCACTTGGCGTGGTCAGCGATCTATCAAATATTCACCTGAGCATCCAATATACTATACGTGACGTCCTCGTATGTATTCCCTGCGAGAAAAGCTGCAAGATTGGCTGTATAGCTGGCCAGAATGAATATCGACATAACAGCCCATATATTCTGTAGAAACTTGCTGGGCCAACTTTTCGGTGACTTTGTACTCACTGTGTGACCAAACCATATAGAATATACCATCGTCAGAGCGGAACCAAATGTGTAGTTTCTCTTACGACGTTTACCCCACGGGTTGAGCCCAAATGGACTATTCCATTCGAATAAAGAGGTCACTACAGCTGTGGCGTTTGCGCTGAGAACAATCATAATCCAGACGGTAGTGTCGAATGGTTTAGTAAATGCAAGTAGAGAGTAGTATTTCTCTGTACTACTAGCGATCATGTTAAACGAGGAGTAGTAGAATGGCTCTGTGAAGGCTACGCTTTTAACGCGGTCTGACGTCACACTTATTGCGCCCGCCATGATGTCAGCCGCGCCGTTCACGACGTCACCGATCATTCCAGTCCATGATCCGTTTCGAACATGTCCGAAATTAGAGTCGTTTTGAAAATACAACAAGAAATCGAAGTCCAGCTCATTTGCGAGGTGTGATAAAATATCGACAACAACGCCTTCACAACAATGTACTTCATACGTTACATTAGGATTCTCAATTTCATTTCTAAAATTTTCTACCGCTTCTCGTATTTCCAACGGATCGTAAGTGAAGAGGCGGAGACACTGCACTGCGCCTGCGCATTCTGATGCGGTCATCGTTGGGCCCCATATATACATGAAGGGTTCAGCCGGTCTTGTTACTATGGTGTAATGTTCACGTGCCATCCCAGACGGTCCGAAAATAGAATGGCCAGGCCATACAACCGTCTTTAAGTCAATTTGGTCATTCTGGATGTGACCAACAGTTCTCCATTCAGATACTGTACCGTCATCGACATAGTTCAAAAGACGGAATCTCATATTTCTCCGCCAACCGTTCTCGTCAAACAGCATTTGGTTGGTTCTTAGTCCACTGAAATATAAAATTGATATAATGCTGTAAACGCAAGATTAAACAATTCTGAATATCAGCGTGATACACCCCACCTCCTCGAGACAAAAGGTATTTTCCCTCAAAACACTAGTGTTACTGCCATGCGACCAATCTCCAAGCAGAGTTGTCGTTCGTAACTATCACCATACACCTCTGCAATCACATGATTCGTGTCAAACCAAGTAATAGAAGATAAATTATTTTTTCTTTTCATTCGCGAGAAATAAAACATAAACATAATAAAGATGATTCAAGAATCATATTATCATTAAAACTTGATAATTTACCTGTAAACCGATAAACTACTTTTATTTAAAAAATCGTTTGAATAGCTAACGGTAATGCCTGTAATATTCATGAGACAGTTTTTAAACGGAAATCCGTTGGGGTGTATGGAGTCATGTGATGAAATGATGACGTATAGGCGGACTGTTTACTGAGCCGAATACAGAGGTGAATGAAAATGAACCGAGAGCAAGAGAGTGTCATAGGAAATAAGAATCCCTGCTCGAGTGAAATCAACCCTGCAGCTTTCAGGATAAGAAAACAATTTTCAAGTTGGAATGCGGAGCAATTCCAACTTAGATTTAACAAAACCGCAAAATGAACACAAGACAATTTCATTTCGGGTTTCTTGATAACACATATCACGTGATCTCTTAGATATGAATACACCTCGGGTTACTTCTCATCTTAACTTGCCTCGGACAATCAGTAAGTTGTAGCCGAAGACAATTATATGGCACATGTAAAGGATGATATAAAAATTCGTTTAGAGACTTCTAAACATGCTTTAGTTTGCTTTAAATTATTGAAAAATAAGATAATAATCAGCGCAGTAATTTGTTTTTCGTGATTCGCCGTCCCATGTTTGTTAATCACGTGATTTCAAGTGACATGTGGTAGTCATGTGACCATAGATAGGCAAGGTTTACAAATATGGTTCAGGTCGCAAATGCATTTTTACAATAATCACGCCGCCCAGTGCTTTAAAACGTTTAAAGGGGATCGTAGGCATCAAGCAAATGAGATTATTGTGGGATTTAAAGCTTTTACTCAATAAAAATCAAATAGATGCAAAACGAAAGAAGAAGACTTTGAGAATTAGAATGTAATCATATCAGCTTCCGGTTTCTACTTACTGACTAAATAATTAAGCTTTATCATGTCGTTATTTATAAGTTTAAATCAATAATAACACATCAAACCTTTAACAAGTGTCATCTAGTTTTCAGCTTGGTCCTATTTACTTAAGATCTTTTACGGTTCTAAAGCCGAATAACAAATAAGGAAATCGCACGACTACAGGGCGCCGAAGATAATTTTATACTATCTTCATCATATTATTAATTTTATAGGAAAAGGGCAAAACAACCATGTGTAAACTATAACGTTACAATAAATACGTCTTTTTTCTTTTGAATTTTACTCACAACGCTTTAAATATTCTTTTTTCCTAAGTCTAAACCAGTCAAATCGATCACCCCGAAACAAGTTTCCGCGCTTTCCCGCAAATTTCCACTTATACTCATAAACTTGGAGTGAAAATCTACGTGAGTTTAGTATGATCGTTACAGAATTGGCCGAGTTGAGGGTCAAATAATCATCGAGGTCATTGATTTCTTACTGTAAAGGCTGTTATTCTCTGTTTTCAAGATTCTAAAAGGAGTTCACTTATTACAGTTGAACAAAAGGAGAATGTTATGCTTCAAGATTCTAATTTGCTGAGCGTGACACGAGCTTATAACCCATTCCAACACGAAAACAAGAGGGCCATTGGCCCTGGGGCGCTCACCTGAGGTAAAGGCTCTTTTTCTTTCAACAGTCTAATTTCATGTTAAGGTTAGGATTATGAAACAAGTGGGCCACAATTACATATAAAGACTATGAACCTGGGGATCCAAAAGTCTAAATTACAAATTCCAAGGCTTTAGTGCTGATTTGAAAGAAGGAAAAAACTTTTTCAATGGGTTGTAATTTCAAAAATAAGAAAGAAGTCTGTGAACTGGTGCTCCATGCCTATACACCCCTCCCCCTGGGTCTGCCCCCGGAAACCCTAGGATCATGATTTTAGCTATTTTGAAAGAGGTCAATATACTGATGCTTCATGCAAAATATCAAGGCTCTACACCTTCTGGGTCAGGAGGAGAAGATTCTTAAAGATTACTTTGAAATTTCACTTTTGTTGCCATGGCAACCAGAGATTTTAACGGAACAATTCTTTTAGCTAATTTTAAGAGGGACCACTTCAGGAACATTTCTGCCAAATTTGGTTCAAATCGGCCCTGTGAATTGGGAGGAGATGTCATTTAAAAAATCGTTCTTTATTTCTATATAACCTTCTCCCCCCCCCCTGGGGCTCCGCCCCTGGAGACCTGAGCAATATGATTTAAGCTATTTTGAAAGAGGTCAATAAACTGATGCTTCATGCAAAATATCAAGGCTCTACGCCTTCTGGGTCAGGAGTAGAAGATTTTAAAAGATTATTTCAAAATTTCACTTTTGTTGCCATAGCAACCAGAGTTTTTAACGGATTTCAATTCTTTTAGCTATTTTTGAAGGGGACCACCTAAGCAACATTTCTGCAAAATTTGGTTCAAATCGGCCCAGTGTTTGAGAGGAGATGTCATTTAAAAAATCGTTCTTTATTTCTATATAACCTTCTCCCCCCCCCCCCTGGGGCTCCGCCCCTGAAGGCCTGAGGATCATGATTTAAGCTATTTTGAAAGAGGTCAATAAACTGATGCTTCATGCAAAATATCAAGGCTCTACGCCTTCTGGGTCAGTAGGAGAAGATTTTTAAAGATTATTTTTAAATTTTACTTTTGATATTTTGCATGAAGCATCAGTATATTGACCTCTTTCAAAATAGCTTAAATCATGATCCTCGGGTCCCCAGGGGCGGAGCCCCAGGGGGTCACCTAAGGAACATTTCTGCCAGATTTGGTTCAAATTGGCCCAGTGGTTTAGGAGGAGATGTCGTTTAAAGAAATTGTTGACGGACGACCCACGACGCACGACGGACGACGGACGGACGCCGGACCAAAGGGGATCACAATAGCTCACTTGAGCACTACGTGCTCAGGTGAGCTAAAAATTCAGACCAGTACAAATTTATAGAAGAAGCAGACGACGATCGTAATTTGACGAAATCTTAAAATCCTGGTCTTTTGGGACACAAAACATTGTGGATAATGAAGAAATTGCTTGTAACAAGCAATTTCTTCATTTTCAACAGTTTTCAAAAGCTTTCATAATGAGGGTCATTTAAAAGCGCCACTGTCTGGGAATGGGTTAAGACAATGCTAGTTTTTTATTTCTGCATGTGAATTTATGTTTTTGTGTGTTATTCACGAACCTAGTACACGAATGGGAACGCTGGTTTAAGTTTAAAGGCGGGAGGCTTACTCGGAAAGTCATAAATGAATTTGAACCGATTTCCACAGTTATGGCCCTTTCAGCGCATTCCAACTTCTCAGTACTTTCAGTCCTTTGATTCTAGCAAGCTACCAATTTTGACCGCACGCAAGAGTTTTCTAGAATGACCGATCTCAAATCGGGGCGATTTTTCTTTCAAAGACGGCTGACAAATGGAAATCGAGATAACCATATCGATCGAATTCTAGTCTTATGTTATGGTATTGATTACAAGTCCTGATAAAATTATGGCCGTTAACCCTCTCCCGTTTGTAAAATTTTAATCTTTTTCTAATTTCAAAAAAGCTATAGAAGACAACTTAAATTGAGTGCAATTTGATGAATAACAAGAAACAAACATTTCAACTTAGGAAAAAATATTTTAAGATTTGTAACACTCGCGAGAACTTCCATATATCCTGAACGAACTTTCTTGTACCACTTTCACCGGCCATTTAACATGAAAATTCTACAAGAAGTCCAATCAGAAATCTGGTGGGAAACAACGAAATGGTATATACAGATATTTTACGCATTTATGAACCTGGTCATAGTGTAGTTGGTAGCGCGTAGGACTCCTAAACACGGGTTCTCTTGTTCGATCTCTGGCAACGGCGAATCTCGTTTCCGACATTTGTCTCAACCAGTGGGTGGATAATCGTAAAACTAAGTGGGAAGAGCAGCTGGAGGCTCGGAAGAGATGTAGTGGTATTACTGGTCTTAGAAATATCAGGAATCCATGGTAAGGTGCTCCATCCACCGTGATTTGACGGAAAGTTGCGTTTAATCCTATCTAATCAATCAATTAAATTACGCATTTATTCGGTATAATTTCTATAAGATAATATCCGAGAACTAAACGTATCCAAAATAAGACTTATCAACGAATAAAGGGATCTCGGCGGTCAATCAAGCAAAAGGTAGAACAATCAAGTCACCAATTTACACCAGCTGAACTTCGTGATTTTAGAAAGTGAGACCATGATATGTTTTTTTTAAGATACACGTGTTTCAAAAATATTCAACATCGTCAAGAACAAAATGACAAGCAGTTTTGTGGTTTGGGTCTCTACTTTTACGCTTATACTCGCAATAATAATACCAGTCTATTTTCGAATTGCTTTGCTTTGAAACTGATTTAAATTTGAAAATAGACAAAAAATGGAACATTCTGAAAATAGAGAAATAGAAGAACCCGCCTTTATATAAATGACATATAAATAGAAACAAGAGGGCCAGAATGGCCCTAATATCGCTCACCTGAGTAATTTAAATGCTTCTAGACGTGTAGATTGTCAATATCATGATAAAGATAATTAATTTCGATGTCTATTTACTCAGAGTTCTCTTTTTCATTGAATTGAATTGGAGGCCATTTATTGCTTTCGTATCCAAATTCAATTCATGTCCGTCTAATGGTTAACTTAAGATGTTGCTTTGGATTTTCTCCCTAAATATTTGCTTTATGTACTCTAATCATATGTATATTTAGTAAAATTGGACACCTACCTTCATTCCTAGCAGAAAACTAAGTACCATGCTTGTATTTGTTGTGAAACAAATACCAATTTCTCTTTCTCCGCAGACATTGTGACGTGATAATGCATCCCCATGTAATTTACACTGTGATAAAACCTACTGGCGAGGGGGATACTTGTCAACTGTTTGGAACATGTACTTTAATTGAGTCTTGCATCTTTCATCAAATTGATTTGTCTTTTTCCTAGTTTTTCCTGTTTTTTAAGATATCACAAAACCAAGACTTTTCCCCATTCTACCGGTAGCCTTGGAACCCTGGACACACCACAATCATAGCTTGGGTGTCTGACGCATTTCTAACAGGCTATGGTGGCAGCCCTGAAGCACTCACAAAAATAACAGCATGGTAATAGCCCCATTGGCCATTGTCAGTGAGATTCATTCCAAGTTTGATTGAAATTGGCCCAACGGTTAGGGAGGAGAAGATTTTAAAGTCAAAAACAGCCACGCTCATATTTGGGCTTCATTCAAAATTTAACAAACAAATATTGAAAAAGGTCATCCAAGGAACATTCATGCCAAGTCAAGTTCAAATTGGCACGATCGTTACTGAGAAGAAGATGTTTAAATATTTCTGAGTAAAAAACTACCCCACCCTGCCACGCCCATTTTTGAGTGTCATTCAATATTGCCAACATCTTTTGAAAAGGGTCACTAAAGAAATATTCATTTCCTGTTTGGTTGAAATTTGCCCAATGGTTACTGAGGAGAAGATGTTTAAAGATTTTTAAGTAAAAAACTGCCCCACCCTGCAACGCCCAAATTTGGCCATAAATCTAAATTCCGCAAACAACTTTTAAAAAGGGTCACCCAAGGAACATTCATGCAAAGTTTGGTTGGAATCCGCCGAATGGTAACTGAGAAGACGCTGTTTAAAGATTTCAAAGTCAAAAACTGCCCTACCCTGCCACGCCCATATTTGGGCATAAATCAAGATTCTGCGGTGAAAATTTAAAAAGTGTCACCAAAGGAACATTCGTGCCAAGTTTAGTTGAAATTGGCCTAATGGTTACTGAGAAGAAGATGTTTAAAGATTTCCCAGTCAAAAACTGCCCCACCCTGCCACGCCAATATTTGGCAATAAAACAAAATTCCGCTAACAATATCTAAAAAGGGTCACCCAAGGAACATTCATGCCAAGTTTGGTTGAAATCCGCCCGATGGTACTGAGAAGAAGATGTTTAAAGATTTCAAAGTCAAAAACTGCCCCACTCTGCCACGCCCATATGTGTCCATAAATCAAAGTTCCGCGAAGAACGTTTAAAAAGGGTCACCTAAGGTACATTCAAGGAACATTCATGCCAAGTTGTGTTGAAATCCGCCCAATGGTTACTGAGGAGAAGATGTTTAAAAATTTTAAAGTCAAAAATTGCCCCACTCAGCCACGCCCATATTTGGGCATAAATCAAAATTCCGCGAACAACTTTTAAAAAGGGTCACCCAATGAACATTCATGCCAAGTTTGGTTGAAATCCGCCAAATGGTTACTGAGAAGAAGATGTTTAAAGATTTCAAAGTGAAAAACTGCCACGCCCTGCCACGCCTATATTTGGGCGTGAATCAAAATTCCGCGAACAACTTTTGAAAAGGGTCAGCCAAGGAACATGCATACCAAGTTTTGTTGAAATCCACCTAATGGTTACTGAGGAGAAGATGTTTAAAGATTTCAAAGTCAAAAAGTGCCACGCCCTGCCACGCCCATATTTGGGATCAATCAAAATTCCGCGAACAACTTTTGAGAAGGGTCACCCAAGGAACATTCATACCAAGTTTTGTTGAAATCCGCCCAGTGGTTACTGAGGAGAAGATGTTTAAAGAATTGTTGACGCCTTCCGACGCACGACGCACAACGCACGACGCACGACGGACAAAAGGTGATACCAAAAACTCACCTTGAGCACGTTGTGCTCAGGTGAGCTAAAAAAGTAATACAAATCAATACAGATGTAAACAGGTATTCACCACGTATGCTTTGGCATTTTATTACCTTTTTGGTTGAAGGTGTCAAAAATTGGCCAAAAGACATTTTAGCATTTTCAAGCCTAAACTACTCAATTGTAATTTCCATAAAAACGAAAAAGAAAATCACAAAATAAAGGTAAGATTTATTTCCTACTTTTTCGTTCTCTACCGAAATATATTAGATTAATTAACGTACATGACCCTAGGCATGGGAATGTGTTTCTGGTGTTAACATGCAAATCATGGATCGCGACTCCAAAAGATCAGTCGACCAATCAAAACATATAATTAGACCGAAAACGAATTTTGAACACCAGCATAAAGATTAACCATTTTTGTTGGTTTTGCGACTTGAACATCGCAAGAACAGCTTATTCAAGCTGTAGTTACGACGTTAAGGTCGCCAACCAACATTTCATTTATTTTTTGTAACATTTTACTGACCATAGATTTTAAAGGCTCCATTTTCAATCTCAGTTGAACTTCCTGTCAGAGTCAGTGGACGTGGCAAAAGATCCGTCATTTTCCTTTATGCAGTTTCAGAATGACAAGGATAATGTGAGTTTGAAAGAATTGTAACAATAGACAACAAGGTGCCAAATTGTCACAAGATACGCCCGTCACACTGCTTAATATTAACTGGGGGTTTGAATAGAACTGATGTTATTTTAAATGAATATTTTTTGTCAAACAAAGTATGAAAAACAACAAAGGGCAATAACTCAAAATATACGCTAGGTAAAGTTATGGTTCTTGTACACTGCACTCCCACTAGGTGAGCTCTATCCATCCATGAAGTTTCATGATTCTAGCTATTATACTTTTAGAGATATACTCCGGACAAGATTCAAGTATGAAAACAACAAAGGGCAATAACTCAAAATATACCCTAGGTAGAGTTATGGTTCTTGTACAATGCACTCACACTTGGTGAGCTCTATCCATCCATGAAATTTCCTGATTCTAGCTATTATACTTTTAGAGACAGACTCCATACTAGATTTAAGTATGATAAACAATAAAGGGCAATAACCCCAAAAATAGGCTAGGTAAAGATATGGTTCTTGTGCACTGCACTCCCCCTTGATGTGATCTATTCACCCATGAAGTTTCATAATCCTAGCTATTATACTTTGAGAGATATACTCCGGACAAGATTCAAGTATGAAATACAACAAAGGGCAATAACTAAAAATATAGGCCAGGTAGAGTTATGGTTCTTGTACACTGCACTCCTACCTTGGTGAGCTCTATCTATCCATAAGATTTCATGATTCTAGCTATAATACTTTAAGAGATATACTCCCGACAAGATTCAAGTATGAAAAAAAAAGGGCAATAACTCAAAAAATAGGCCAGGTAGAGTTATGGTTCTTATGCACTGCACTCCCCCTTGGTGAGATATATACACCTATGAAGTTTCATGATCCTAGCTATTATACTTTTAGAGATATACTCCGGACAAAATTCAAGAATGAAAAACAACAAAGGGCAATAACTCAAAAAATAGGCTAGGTAAAGTTATGGTTCTTGTACACTGTACTCCCACTTGGTGAGCTCTATCCATCCATGAAATTTCATGATTCTAGCTATTATACTTTTAGAGATATACTCCGGACAAGATTCAAGTATGAAATACAACAAAGGGCAATAACTCATAAAAAAGGCCAGGTAGAGTAATGGTTCTTGTACACTGCACTCCTACCTTGTGAGCTCTATCCATCCGTAAATTTCATGATTCTAGCTATTATACTTTTAGAGATATACTCCCGACAAGATTCAAATATGAAAAAAAGCAAAGGGCAATAACTCAAAAAATAGGCCAGGTAGAGTTATGGTTCTTGTGCACTGCACTCCCCCTTGGTGAGATCTATACACCCATGATGTTTCGTGATCCTAGCTATAATACTTTTAGAGATATACTCCGGACAAAATTCAAGAAGGAAAAACAACAAAGGGCAATAACTCAAAAATAGGCTAGGTAAAGTTATGGTTTTTGTACACTGCACTCTCACTTGGTGAGCTCTATCCATCCATGAAATTTCATGATTCTAGCTATAATACTTTTAGAGATATACTCCATACAAGATTCAAGTAAGAAAAAAAAAAAGGGCAATAACTCAAAATATCCTCTAGGTAGAGTTATGGTTCTTGTACACTGCACTCTCCCATGGTGAGATCTATCCATCCAATAAATTACATGATTCTAGCTATAAAACTTTTAGAGATATTCTCCATACAAGATTCAAGTATGAAAAACAACAAAGGGCAATAACTCAAAAAATAGGCCAGGTAGAGTTATGGCTCTTGTGCACTGCAGTCCCCCTTGATGAGATCTATACACCCATGAAGTTTCATAATCCTAGGTATTACACTTTTAGAGATATACTCCGGACAAGATTCAAGTATGAAATACAACAAAGGGCAATAACTCAAAAAATGGGCAAGGTAGAGTTATGGCTCTTGCGCACTGCACTCCCCCTTGTTGAGATCTATACACCCATAAAGTTTCATGATCCTAGCTATTATACTTTTAGAGATATACTCCGGACAAGATTCAAGTATGAAAAACAACAAAGGGCAATAACTCAAAAAATAGGCCAGGTAGAGTTATGGTTCTTGTGCACTGCACTTCCCCCTTGGTGAGATCTATATACCCATAAAGTTTCATGATTCTAGCTATAATACTTTTAGAGATATACTCCGGACAAGATTCAAGTATGAAAAACAACAAATGGCAATAACTCAAAAAATAGGCCAGGTAGAGTTATGGTTCTTGTGCACTGCATCCCCCCTTGGTGAGATCTATACACCCATAAAGTTTCATGATCCTAGCTATAATACTTTTAGAGATATACTCCGGACAAGATTCAAGTATGAAAAACAACAAAGGGCAATTACTCGAAAAATAGGCTAGGTAGAGTTATGGTTCTTGTGCACTGCACTCCCCCTTGGTGAGATCTATACACCCATAAAGTTTCATGATCCTAGCTATAATACTTTTAAAGATATACTCCGGACAAGATTCAAGTATGAAAAACAACAAAGGACAATAACTCAAAAAATAGGCCAGGTAGAGTTATGGTTCTTGTGCACTGCACTCCGTATTGATGAGAAGAATATAACTGCCAAGTTTAAAGTCAATCGGACTTATGGTGACAGAGTTATGCTCCGGACAAAGAAGTGGACACCGCCCGGACGCCCGGACGACCGGACGCCCGGACGCCCGGACACCACGGGTGATCCCATAATACGTCCCGTCTTCGACGGGCGTATAAAAAGTCAGCCAGGAAAACTTGTTGAACCCAACATTTATCCAAATCAATTTTCGGTGTATCGACAGGTTATGTATTTACCCGATGAATTCGCGATGTATTTCCGTTGACTTATTTGGCATCTCTCAACGCGAAATATTTTTTCTTCTTTTTATTCTTATTTTGAAGTTACTAACAGTCCCTTTCTTTTCAAAATAAACTTGATTCCCCATTTTAAATATCTGAAGGAATTTCATTCAGAAATTTGAAAACTGAGAGCCAAAATATCCATGCAAGACCCGTTTAAGCTTTGGGAAATAAATAATTATCTGGTAGCAAAATTTTAGACTGGTGCAAAATAAAAGGAGTTACAGACGACAATCTAAAGTTGAAATTAGATTTTTCAATTATTTTTTTATCTTTTATTTGGGGGGGGGGGGAGTAGGAAATATTGTTGAAAAAGAAAGAAATTGCTTGTCACAAGCCATTTATTCATTTTCCACAATGTTTTCCAAATTATTTTTCTTGAAAAGCGTCAAAAGGCGTAATTGAGTGGGAACGGGTTTAAGTACAATTTCACTGCTATTGCATTGACGATTTAAAAATTGGATTATTACCTTGTCAAGTTAGGAAACTAAAATAGCAGCACAATGGATGATTGTTGGCAAATTGATAGCACTTCATGTTAAGAACGACAGCCATAAAATGACAATGAATTGATCTGCATTTGGCTGCTTCCTGTTCACACATATCAGTTTACTATTTATTACTATTGATTCTTATAAAATTTTCAAAACCTACGAATTGGAGATTTCCTGTATACCGTGCTCATGCCGAATTTGAATAGCTGTCTTTCAATTGACTAATAAAGGTTGTCAATCAAAGAAACGGTCGACCGATCGAATCATTCATTCAGCCCGAAATTGAGCTTTGAACACCGACGTTGGCCGCCATTTTTGTGTAACATTTTGACGGCGTTTAGGTCGCCAACAAACCAACCAACCAACCAACCATTTTTACTATTCTGTTATATCATTCTAACTGAAAATTTGGCAAAATAACGCCGTTTATTTTAAAAGTGGGTGTTACTGTCGGAGTCAACAGACATGTGGAGCGATCTTGCACTTGGATTTGGGCTCTTTCGAGATTTGAATCTTAGTGTCTTACCGACGAATATCGTTGATCGGTTGGTTGTTTTTAAACGAGGTCATTATTAAACTTAAAGGCAAAACTTGATCCTGAATAACCCCGATGTTTCGAAAGCCCCACCTGTATTTTCTCCGAAAATTCTTTAGTGAAATTCTAAGGTGAACACACACGATCCTACTTTAATTCTCGGAATATGATCGAGTTAAAAGCATTTCGTAACACGGAAACAGTTCTCATTAATATTAGATGGCATGAGACTTTTTAGAATTAATTTAGTTGCACAATGAAATGACAATCCTTTCAGGGTATCGCCATTTAATGTTGTCTTTATTCATCTGCTTAGAATAGCCTTTAGGCCAAACACAATGGGGCTTAGCTAATTATGACTTTGAATAATTGATGGATCCTGATTCTAATAAAAAAATATGATAGACCATTCAAATCATGCTCTTAGGCAGGAAGTGAACTTTAAACTTCGGGGTTATTCATGATCATATGTATGTGAAGCCGTTGTTTTTGTTGGTTTTTGCGACTTAAACATCGTAACTACAGCTTATTTTGTTTTCTTACATGTTACTGACCATAAATTGTGCGAAAGTTCTAGTTAAAACCTAACTCGAACTTCCTTGATGGAGGGAAGTTGGTCAGCGATATGTCTATTTGGTCGTCATGCACTTTTTCATTGAGAAATACAGTAATTATTTGTTTTCAATTAAATTCAGATAAAAGGTTTCACCCTGATCAAAATCTAAACTTACGAAAGAGATCGATTTTACTCTTAGGTTATTGAGAACAAAAACGTTTTATGAACAATGTCAATATAACATGACACTAGAGCACCTAACGAGTTTGTCAAGAGTCCGTCCTAGCTCAACAGGTGAATCAATGAGGATAGAAAATGGAATTAATCCATTCGCTAACTATGAATTAATACCCAAATGCAAGTACATGTACGTTTATTTTTTATTTATTTATTTTTTTTTTTTTAATTTTCGTAGGTTATCTCTCGATAATTTCAACGAAAACAACAACGAAACAAAACCAGTAATAAAAAAAACAATGGATTTGTTTGTTTGAATGGGGTTTTACGCCGCTTTCAACAATCTTTCAGTTATATCGCGGCGGCTGGAGCACCTAACAATGGAATTCTGGTATTTCTCACACCAGTACTACCATAACATCTTTTCCTAGCCTCCAGCTGCTATCCCACATAGGTCTACGATTATCGACCCATTGGTGAGAGACAAATAGTCGTAAAGGATGAGTGCCGTCGTCGGGGATCGAACCCGGGACCTCTAGATTGACAGTCTGATGCGCTACCAACTGCGCTATGACGGCGGCAAAAAAAAAAAAAAAAAAAACAATGGAATGATCCAAATAATTAACTGTTTCGGTAAATTTAACCCCTGCTTTTGTTCATTGCGCGTTACTGAGCATCGCCATCAGGTTGTAAAGTACTTGACATGCAAAATGACGAGCTATTAGACATTTTGACCCTGAGGTCTTTATGCATTAAGGCAATAGAGTAATAGTTTGGCTTTAATGTAAGATCGATTAATCTTTCAATCATCGAACCACAAAAGCTCTATTTTCACGAGTGGCAGAGCCTTTTGTATATAGCTTTTGTTGTTCACCCAATGAAAGATTTATCGATCTTATACTTAACCAGTAAGAAAGATAGTGACGTATTGTTTTTATAACCCAAGCAATTTCTTCATTATCCACAATGTTTTCTATCCAAAAAGGTGAAAAAATCTAAAATCTAAAATTCCATCAACTTGAAATTGTCGTCTGCATCTTCTTTCAATTCGGACTAGTCTAAAATTTTGTCAAGTGGGAATGGGTTAATGGATGTGCAACTAGTAATTGCCCTACCTATTTTGTCGTTTACAAAAAATATCTACTTTCATTGTATCAAATGACGACTTGCCACTGTCATACAAAAGTCGATCTTCACAAAATCATTCACTTAGACCGGAAGTGCAATATTGAGCACAGACATTATAAAAATCATTTAGTCTAGCTACAGATACAGCGTTTATATCACTTAAGAATGGCTGGCTTTATCTTTCATATCCCTGGCCACATATTTTTCAAAATTCCGTTTATAACCCTAGTCAAGCTACTTTTTTTGGTGATCAGTGGTAGTGGCAGAGGGCGTGGCAGCGACCCACCTATTTTCTTTACTTTTCAATAACCCATTACAAGATGGGAAAAGAAGACTGTTTCTATGGATAGAAAACAATTTGGAAAAAGAAGAAACAATCAATGTCCTTATTTTTCAACAATGTTTTGCGGAGCTTTTTTCTTGCGGAGCGTAGAAACGCGATATGGTGAGTAAAACGGTTAATCGAATTCCTGATCTTATCTCTTTCCATGAGACGAGGCACAGATATATTCGAACCTGCGCGAGACGTTTCCAACCATTTTTACATGAACGGGATGCGGATATCCAGGCTGATCTGAGTCTTCCCTTCGCGCACATGTGTAATGGTTGGAAATGTCACCTGTTCGACAGTAATGGATGACTTCAAGCATCAATATAATTGACTTCTCGGTATCCTTTTTAACCCTTTCCCACACAACAAAATTTTAAACTGGTCCAAATTAAGAGAAGCTGCAGACGACAATTTTAGGTTAATGAAGTTATGGTTTTTTCGTCTTTTTTGGATAGAAAACATTGTGGAAAATGGAGAAATTGCGTGATTCAAGCAATTTCTTCATTTTCCACAATATTTTCCAATGTCTTTTCCTTGATGGGCGTAAAAATGGGGGATTGAGTGGGAATGTGTTAACATGGCATGCTTTAAAATAAATGATTCAAGTACTGCTTACACAAAATTAACGGATCGTCACCGTCATTGATATAGATTGACCAATCAAAAGATTCTCTTAGATCACAAGTAAACGATGATACCCATGTTCATTCCAAATCTTTAACTCCGTTACTGCATATTGCATGGATACACGCTATGCTTACGACGTTAAGGTCTCAAACAAAATGTTTTCCTTTTGTTTCTTGTCATATTTCACCAAATAATGTCGGTACATTTTGGAGGCCAGTGGGTGTTGCCAGCGATCTGCGAGATGCATCATTTTCCGTTCTTAAAATAGCATCAAAAGCGACGGAAATTAAAGATGGCCATACTTTACGTGCTAAGCTTGTGTAATTTTTTCTTTATTATCTCTAAATTATCTCGGTAGCAAGATAATACCGCACCGTTTTGGGCGATCATTTAAAGTTGTGCTAGTATTTGTACTACTTTGAAATAATTTTTGTTTGCTTAGCCCTATTCTTTTATAAGGCGAACGCTTCGAGTCTTTCATGGGTATCAAATCAATCGATTGTTTTACAATGAATTAAACTTTATTAGTTATTCATAAGTAATTTATAGCAAAGCTTTTGGTTTTTATGGTCTATCATTCCAGGTGAACTGTATCCTCCTCCCTCCCCCACTTTCCATTCCATAACTTGATAGGCTAGTTAGTGTCTTGTCAATAAACACCCTGCGAAAACGGTCAGACTTGTGATCGAAATTCTAGCGCATAACCCATTCCAACGCTATCCCACTTAAGAAAACATTGTGGAAAAAGAAAAAATCGCTTGTTCCAAGCAGTTTCTTTATCATCCACAAAGTTTTCTTCCACAAAAAGTTGTTTTCTGCGACTTCTTTGAGTTTGGAACGGTCTAATTTTTTCGTCTTGTAATAGGTTTTCCATTATTAAAGACTGAACCTTGATATGGATAAATGTTCTCTACTGTCATTGATTGTTTGCCCTTGATGCATGATATAAGGATTAATCTTGCCTCTATAAACATACAAATATTTGTTCATCTGCATCGATCAGCAGAAATTGATCAATAATTACAAACGAAGGACTCGCATTGTACCGTAAAGCCATGGCAAAATTGGACTTTGAAATAAGTAACGCTTAACATAGGCTAAACCATATTAACCTTACGAAAGAAAATACCTGTACAACCAACAGGCAAAAACACTCATTATTCAGATAATGTATATTTCTGAAGTGTTTTTTTTTAAATCAAAGCTCTGTTAGTGAGTCTCAGAGGAAAATATCAATTTAGAATCTACTAGATGTCATGGGCCCGTATTCACCAACGCATTCTAAATTGATTTAGCCGACTAAATCCAAAGAATAGACTAAATTGAATTTAGTACGTATTCACCAACTTATTATAAACTTTAGAATGAACTAAATTTAGGGAAAATTCTTCATTTTTCCAAGTCTAATACCTACCGTACTAAATACGCATTATTAATGTAATAAATGGCCCTATGTTCGCTGCATTAAAGTCCTAAAACATTTTTGTAGACAGAATAATGTAAAATAACACGAAAAGAGGGAAATTATTTCCCTTTGGGTAAAATGAAAGTTGTCGGTCGCATCTGACATGTATGACGTCACTGATATTTCTGACGTAATATAGGATAGTGTTTACATTGGTGACAGAAAATTCACTCTTGCAGCTATTTACCGATGATTTCAAAATGGATTTAAATTTTAAGTGAAAAGGGTGCTAAACGAGGAAAGTCTTCGCTGCGTTTTCAGATTTTCAGGTGTTCTCCAATGAACTCGGAACCGAAAATGACAGGATGGGAGTTCGAAGAAAAAGGCAGATTGTCATTTCATCTCAAGCAGTGGAAAACTTGGTGCATTTTCAATCAAGATTCTTTTGCTTGGGTGCTAATACTTTCTGCAATACAACACGGATTTTATTCAAGTTACAATCAACATCCTCAAAAATATCTATATTGTCTGGAATATTTGGAAATAGTTCGACAGAAGATTGAGGTGGGCCATATTGAATTTTGAGTTAAAGTTTTGTTCTTCTTATTGTTTTTGGTCTTTTTTCGACTCAAAATAATACAATTTGATACAATTATCGGAATTAGTGCTAGTATTGCACAGCCGCTACTTGTTTTTCCATCACCGTCTTCATTTTGAACCGCTGGACCGCGGCAGGTTTATGATTGATGATAACGATAAAAATAATTAAAAGCCACCAAAGTGTTTCTACGCAGTCATAGTCAAATATAAATAATCAACAAACTAACAGATGCTTTTTCACTTTTTCATTTTATTTTTAATCACTGAAGTGCAACCCTTTCGTTTTGCCGATTGACTAATCTTTCCCCCCCTCCCCCCGGCCACAGTGATCCATATAGGATCGAGGATAATAATTCGACCTAATTATTCGATTTTGATCCATTTTTGTGTTAAAGACTAAAGATTTTGCAATGTATATTTTTTAATTTGGCTATATGATGGGTTAAATGGTTAAAAGCTGGCTACTATTTTGAAATGCGCTTTTAAGAAGTCTGGAAACAAGTGCAGGTGCGCGGTCGCTTATGCAATATACAAACCGTTCTAATTGAAGTCTGTTCTAAATTGTGTTGGTGAATACGAACTTTAGTCTATTCTTGGAATAGTATGAACCTTACTATTTAGCCTAGACCCAATTCTAAAATTTAGAAAAGTTTGGTGAATACGGGCCCTGATTCCCGTCAAATATTTCTTTACGTAAAAAAAGATGCTTTTGAGAATTAACGAGTATCTGTTCGCGATTTCATACAATTTGATTATAGTTTTAGGTTCATACCTCAATGAAAAAAGAAAAAAAAAAGAAAAAAAAATCCAACCATTTCCTTAATCTTTTCGAAAATTGAGAAACTTCTACCAAGGAAATCATGCAAGTCTGCCAAATCCATGCTCAAAAAACAATTTGTTCTAGAGATTATTTTTAATAATTCAATATCCATTCAATGACGTGCTCATAAGCCGTTCCCAAAAAAATCTGTGTTTTCACCCAATCAAAATTTCTCAAGGGAGTCCGAAAGAAGTCCTTTAACCCATTACAATACGACGAAAATTTAGGCTGGTCCAAATCCAAAGGAGATGCAGACGCCTATTCCAAGTTGATGAAATTTTGATTTTTTTCCCCAACTTTGTTGGATAGAAAACCTTGTGGACAATGAAGAAATTGCTTGATACAAGCACCTTCTACATTTTCCACAATGTTTTCCCAATCTATTCTCTTGAGATGCGTAAAAACGGGATTGTGTGGGAATGGGTTAAAGGAACATCCCCTATAAATAACTAATATCTTATTGCTAGATTCCGAGATGATTTTGAAATATTTAAATGTTTGAGAAGAAGATTTTGAAATATTTAAATGTTTGAGAAGATTTTGAAATATTTAAATGTTTGAGAAGACGATTTTGAAATATTTAAATGTTTTGGAAGGAGATTATGAATTATTTAAATATTTGCTTCGTATGGTCATGATAATGCAAATCAAAATCACCAAATTACTGAGAGAGGTCCAACTAAGGATATAATTCAATTTTCCTTTTTTCGCTAGATGTCATTAAATTTTAAGAAATGAAGAGAATATTTTTTTTTTGTTTTCATGGAGGTATGAAACGAAAAAACTAATCACGCTGGTGGATGAACAAGTCAGTAGTGTCAGAGAAGATAAAACTTAGAACAACCATCACATCACCAAAATCACAAAACATTCCCCATTGGCCTGATAGGACCCGCCCATTATACTTATGACTTACCTGTCAAAATCTATTGATGACATCAGAGGGAGGTAAATCAACTGACGAAATGTTAGATGTTTATTAACTTGTCGAACTGTTCGTAAATGCATCAAATGAAATTTATACGTGTTTTAAAAGAGTACATCAAAAAGATGCATTTCTTAGATCAACATTTCGTTTGTATGATTACAAGCAATTAAGCAATACAAACAGAAGAAACCCATTTAATTGTATTTTCTGCGCACCATGGGTAAATACATCGTTTGGAAAATATTGAAAGCTTCGCAAAATTTAAATGCACGTGTTTTGTTTTAAAAAACGGAAATGATTATTATTTTGATGTTTATATAATAAGTACCGCAGATGCATTTGTAAATAAAAAATCGATAGACTAATCGAGTAAAACATTTAGACCAGAAATGAACATTGAACATTGGCCGACATTTATGTGAGGTATTTTGTTTGGTTACATGTTGCTAATCATTAATTTTGAAAAGCACCGCCGTTTAAATATAAATGGAACTTCATGTCTGTGCTCAGTGCGCGTGGCCAGCAATTCATCCATTACAGGCTGAAAGGAATTCGAAGTGTTAGAATAAACTTCAATGGGAACTCGTTCAATTCTCGGATGTACACCGGTGGACTATATTTAAATATTCACGCGACAAACTTCCAAAATGGCGCAATCCGCTATGGTAGGCAATAGTTGTAAAACGAATCTCAGAAAGGTTCTTTAATAACTCTGTTTTGTCTCCAAAACTCAAAACAAAACAGGCAAGAACATAAAACAACAAAAGAAGATCTAAATTTTTCAGTCAATTTTAGCCTTTCAATCTATTCGGCTTTATTGAGATAAGGTATTGAACGTTCTTACATCCGCAATTCGTGGGTTACGTTTAGAAATGGTTCATGATTACATAAAGTCATTTTCAAAAGGAAACGAAAGGAAAGTTTGTTTAATTGAAAAGCTTTGGTTTATCTTATCTTCCATTCCCCTGAATCATTGGTGTCTAGAACTGCTTATATACCTTATTATCAAAAGCGACGAATCACATTATTATGTGGGGGGACCCTATTTCAAAAGGGTTGCGTGGTGAAGTCTACCTGAGATTTAAAAGGGGCTCCATTGTTGGCGATCGCTTCCATACTTTTAATACATTGCTAACCAATGCTAATTTTTGGTATATATCATTACAAATGATAAAATTCAAATCCTCTCTAAGCTTTCATTAGCAGGAATCGTTGTCAGAGCAAGATCTAATGTTAAGTTTTAATATTAAGTCCAACTCATCTTTAACCCAAACTCTCCCTGACTTAAAAAAGCATCAAATCTCCGAAAGCTCCCTTTACTGTCTCCAATTAATTTCCACATATAATCTCTTACCCCTGGCGGCGGCATTTATCCTTTCCGACATTTGTCTCTCCTCGATAATCGTGGTGGATAATCGTAAACCTAAGTGGGACAGCAGCTGGAGGCTAGGTAAGGATTTAGTGGTAGTACTGGTGTTAGAAATACCAGGAATCTATTGTTAGGTGCTCCAGACGCCGCGATATGACTGAAATATCGTTAAAAGCGGCGTTTAATCCCAATCAAAACAAACAAAAAACGCGCACTCTTTGTGGTCTCTACTTTCACATATATGTATTAAAAATATTTTAATGGTTTTGCTAGATAATGACTGTTTTGTTCGTCACATTGACACTTGACAGATCAAAATAAACCAGACAACAAAATCTTAGACTGGTCCAAATTGACAGAAGTTCCCGATGAAAATATTTAGTTCAGGGAATTTTGAGAGTCTCAGTATTTTTGGGTAGAAAACATTGTGGATAAAGAAGAAATTGCTTGTAACAAGCAATTTCTTCTTTTTCGACAATGTTTTCCAAACCATTTTTCTTGAAGGGCGACAAAAAGCGTCATTGAGTTGGAATGGGTATAAGGAGGCAAAAAAGTTAAATTATACGATATTGATTATACAGGCTGTGATTGATTGATTGGGTGGGGTTTAACGCCACTTGTAACAGTATTTCAGTCATATTGCGGAGGCTGAAGCACATTATCATGGTTTCTTAGTACTTCTCACACCAATAATACCAAATATCTTTCCGAGCCTCCAGATGCTCGTTCTACTTAGGTTTACGATTATCCAACTATTGATAGGAGGCAAATGTCGGAAAGGAGATGTGCCGCCGCCGGGAGAAAGATTTTATATGTTGAAATTAATTAGAAACAGTAAAGAAAGCCACAGGTCTACTATTATCCACCTTTTGATAGGAAATAAGTATCCGAAAAGATATTAGCCACGGCCGTGAATCAAACCCAGGACCCCATGATTAGGGTCCTACGCCCTGTCAAGTGCACTGTGAACGCGGCCGAACTGGATCATGTATATCACCTCAAGCTCGGTATTCATTATAAAGCATGCTGTAATTTATGGCCAGGCACACTGAGCTCCAACAGGAAGTTTCACTCTGACATTTAACGGCGATATTTTTAAAGTCTTTATCAGTAACATGAAACAAAAATAAAACGGCGGGTTATTTTCGTTACTACATTTCAGATAAGCTGTAGTTACGAAGTTCAAGTCGCCAAACTAACAAACATAAATCATATAAATGTCGCTGGTGTTGAAGTTCAAAGTTTACTTCCGGTTTACTTAATGATTTGATTGGTTAATTGGTCCATTAATTGATAACCGACTTCCGCCAATTTTGCTCCAATAAAATAATATCAAACCAGATTAATTAGATAGAAAAGTCTTTCTAGTGGCCAAAGGGCAGATAGCTATCAGAAGATGGCATTGTTTGACATGAAATTAATCTAAAAGCTGCCTTATAAACTGTCTTCTGTGGCTTCTGTTCCAACAGATAGTTTGGAGTAGCTAATCGACTACGAATAACCAATCACGAGATGATTCCGTTACCTCATATTACAAAGAATCTGGCGTTAGCGTTTACAACCATTCGATCTTTGATTATCACACGATGTAGCCCTGAGCACACCTTCTGTAAAAATGACGGGCGTTTCTTTCTTTGCTTGTAGTATACACGTTTATCAACAAAAATAGAACGTCCAATTCTATCCTGAACGTTTAAAGGAATGCATACATTTATTGTAAAATACTAAATGATTAACAAAAAAATAAATAAGTAAATTACACTGACGATGAAAATAAGCATAGCAATGAAAATAATGGTAACTATTATGAAGACAGAAACCTTTACCTGAGTATTGTTTCCGTATAGTGATTGGTATTCAAAAGGGTCTGAATAGCTGTTGATGTGTCGGGGATGGTGGAATTATTTGTGATGTTCATCAAAACTTTTCTGAAAAGATAGGTTGTGTTGCATGTGTAGTTTTTTGCAAAGAGCGTGATTATAAAATATGTGCATAAGTTAGAACAATTGCTGTAAATTATCCTAAGCTTTAGGCGATCTCACAAAAATCCACAACGAAATGAATGTTGGAAAAAGAGTTTTGATGTAAATTTATTCAAGGTTATGTAAAAAGAGGGCGTATTAGCAACATTAACTCCTGTTTGTACGGAATACCGTTAGGACCATCGCGTTTTTCTGTGTAAAATTGTAACGCGAAGCACGAGACTACGAATATGAGAACACGAGAGAACGAGAATACGACGGCGAGAGTAGGACGATTGGGACATTAGAATACGAGTTCACGATGGTGAGAGTTCGAGATAATCTCGTGTTCTCGTCGTCGTAGTCTCGTGTTCGCATCGTCATACTCTCGTAAGCCGCGTCTCAATATTAATCAGAAAAACGCGATGGCTATGATGGTATTCTGTATGTTTGTCTTAGTTTGTCGGCGAACTACTGATAAAGCGTTTGCCTATTGACCTTACTATTTTCGTAATGACTCCCCCTTTTTTAAATTTTTTAGAGGTTATATCAAATTCTATTTACTTGCGAGGTATGAGAAAAGGTTAATTTTGTAAACTATAGATTGGAAATTACGTAATAATTTGGAGATAAGAAGCGACCGACAAGTAATTTACGAAGATTTCCGATCTATGACGAACTTGTAGATTACCTTGATTGACAGAATGTGTGCTGACTAAATAGTCATACAAATGCGTGTAAATCAAAGAATCATTCGACCTATCAAACCATTCATTTAGAAAAGAAGTTTTCTTTGACCTCCGTCAATGGCCGACATTTATTTGAAGCATTTTTGTTGAATTATCGACTTAACAGTCGTAAAGTTCTATACCATAATTAAGCTATAGTTACGACGTTTAGATCGCAAAACAACCTTTTTACAATCTTGCTACATGCTACTTGCCATAAAAGTTTCACAAGAACGTGAGACCGGCATTCCGTCAATTGCTAGACAGTGAGCATTTACGCATTTAGCACATTCCCACACTAAGACGCTTTCTGACGCCCCCTAAACAAAAAGCGTTGGAAAACATTGTGGATAATGAAGAAATTGCTTATTACAAGCAATTTCTTCATTATCCACAATGCTTTTACCATGAAAGACAGAGATTAAAAAAAAACTATTAAAATTGTCGGCTACAACTTCTTATAAATTGGACCAGTCAAAAATTGTGTTGTCTGGGAATGGGTTAATTTCGTATCATAATCATTAATCTCAAATCACATGACATTTCAAAATATTACAATTGCTTGAACAAGAAAATGGTGGTTAATATTTTAAACAATATAGAAACCGTACCTATACGCTTCTATGGTTTCCGCTAACAATCCTTGCATCTGTTCAAACTCGTGACCTACAATTGCGAGGAGACCGTTTGAATAGCTTACACGAACATCATTATCCATAAAGGTGTCCGGTAATGCTTCTTCAGTTATGATCCAAGCATATCCTAGTTCAATATAGGACAAACTTTCTGCTACCTCTAACAGCCTGAAAACAATGTTTACAACGTGTTACCAAGAAAAAACCTGCCTAAAATAATAATAATAATAAAATAATAAATAAGTTAATAAATAAAGAAGTAAATAAAAAGAGAAAATATTTTACTTTTTTTCAAATGTTGAAATATAACATCTTTCTGATCACAAAAATGAAAAAAAAAGTCAATATCTTAAACAATTACAAAGTTTAAATGATTTCTTTGACATTATCACATTATCAGAGTAGTAAATCAGACAATTATGACGTCATCAAAGCATTTGCTCTCCAATGCCATAAAGTAATGTCTTTGAGACAGGTTTTCCGGATAACGAATCATTAACCAGCGGTATCATTGCCATCCCCTCCAGTAATCTTCAAGAGTGATTTGTGGGATTTGAGTTGATTTTTTTTTTTTTTTTTTTTTTGTCATTTTCAAAATGATAGGGTAATGTCTTAAGATATCAGAGATATTTGGTTGAGGTTGGGAGAAATTATGATGACGAGGTTTTAAAGAAATTACTTTAATCTCTGCTTTTCTAAACTGATTTAAACTGTGGTTGTAAGATAAGCTTCTTATACAAACAACCTGAAGAGCTTGTAAACTTAAGTATACCAAACATCTTTAACCCATTGCAACACAACAAAGTTTAGACTGATCCAAATTGAAAGCAGCTGCAGACAACAATTTCAAGCTGATAGAACTTTTTGGATATAAAACATTGTGGATAATGAAGAAATTGCTTGATACAAACAATTTCTCCATTTTCCACAATGTTTTCCAAAGCTTATATTGTTAGATGCGTCAAAGGGAGGGATTGTGTTGGAATAGGTTAATCTTATTCTATTAATCAATATCAATATTTTGAGGTCCCACCACCAACACCCTACCTTTGCAGCATATCTGGGTGGCTGTGAACAACTATAATTCTGTAACCACTGTCATGGATATATCTCAATTTTAGCTCAAGATCAAAATCGTTGTCATCGTTTGAAATCAGAACTTGGCGACTTTTATTTATCCTGAAATACGATTAGAATATCTTAAAATAAGACAGACGACATTAAAAGCCACAATCGCCTTGTCTTTCAGCTATTTTAGCATCCTGAAGTCGAAGATTAACTCAGGTGTGTTCTTAGATTATCTTAACACTACGCCGATGTAATGTCAATAAGGGTTCATACATTGAAAATGATTGATCGATTATGAGCATCAACAACAAAAACATCAGCGTCAGCAAAATATTGCTTGATTAAGCATGTGGTAATCAAAGATTTGATTAAACCTATATAATCTTAGGTCTATTGAATTAAAGTTTTTCAAATTACAATGGACATAATTTTCGAGCCGCGGCCATAACGCAATTGGTAGCGCTTCTTACTCCGAATCATGGAGTTCCGGATTCGATCCCCAATCTCGGGAAACATCCTTTCCGACATTTGTTTCCAACCAATGGGTTGATAATCGTAACCCTAAGTGGGATGAGCAGCTGGAGGCTCGGAAATGTTGTAGTGGAAGTACTTGTGTGAGAAACACCAGGAATCTATGGTTTGGTGCTCCAGACGTCGCGATATGACTGAATTACTGTTAAAAGTGGAGTTAAACGTAAACAAACAAACATAATTTTCGAAATAAAGAGAGAGAGAGAGAGAGAGAGAGAGAGATCAAATAAACCCTTGTTACCTTAACAGCCAATTTTCGATGTGTACTAAAATATTGAATGAGCTACTAATGATATCCATTAGATGTTGTGGTGATAATACGCTAAATCAATGCCCTCTAGATTAGATTTGTCCCTACGTATAGAACTAATCTGCACTTATTTTTGATATAAAAAATAATTTACTTGAGTTTTATATAAAAGAAAGCAAATCTGAATAACACATTTCCCCATTATTCAATGTTGATTTTCACAGACTTTGAATTGACAAACTGCTGGCCACGCCCATTTACTTCGTTAGCTCCGCCCATTGACTACGACATGAAGTCCTGATTCGATTTCAAACGGCGTCATTTTGCAAAGTTTATGGCTAGCAGTATGAAACAAAAAAAGTAAAATGGTTAGTTGGCGACTAAAACGTCGTAACTGCAGCTTGAATAAGCTATAGATACGACGTTTTAGTCGCAAAACCAGCAAAAAATGCTAATAAACACGGCGGCCAATGTCTGAGTTGTAAAACTCATATTTGGTCTGTATGAATGACTTCATTGGCCGACTGGCTATTTGATTGAAAGCTGCTAGTGATCATTTGAAAACGCACTGGCACAAGTCCTTAATCTGTACGAATACAGCGAAGTACTATGTTATTACAAACGAGTGAGACATACATTCTAGTTTTTACTTCTTTTATTTTCCATTACCTTCGAAATGTCAATTTCAACAGGTTAACGCACCTTTTCTGCAATGTAGGGACATTTCAAAAGCTGTTTTATACTATTGAAATAGGAACATTTCAAAAGATGTTTTACGCTACCAAAAGTCACGAAATTCCGTCTCATTCTTTATGACATTTATTCAAACCTCTGGCTCGCAGTTGACAACATTGGATAGCTTGTCATAACAATTAAGACAGAATCGTGGAGGACATGAAACCCACAAAAACAACGTTTGTCTGTCTTCTACAAAGGCACGTGCATATCTCCTCCTTGATATAATGTAAAGGTGCCGTATTGTCTATTTTACAATTACTCTTTCTTTAGATAATTTTATCTCCAGACGAAGACTTTCGTTCGGAGATTTTGTTGCACCTACCGTCCACTAGCTGCAATTCGTCGGTTATACGCTTTATACATGAATTCCACTTTACCCTCCACCAAAATGTGTGTTTTTTTAGATTGATGGTCGTATCATTTGAAAATAGGACTGTTCAAGGTAAAATTACATTTTTTAAGCAATTTCTCTGCAATTACAAGACAGAACTCGACGAAATTTCATATTTACATTGTTTGTCATTAGGTAATGACTGTACAATATTTTGCACGTTACCTTTCTCGTTCTTTGCCATGCAGAAATGGACTTTTTGATTACTTGCTTTTTTCACAAATACCTCAGCACATAACTGGGTGACGTTACATATTCTCGTTAATCTCCGTTTACCGATGACATGATTATTTTTAGCTAGCAAAGCTTCAGTTTTGATAGCTTAGGTCAACAGAAAAAAAATTGAGTACTCAAAGTTCAACGAGTGCAAACTGTTACTGGAGTCTTAACCACTAATTGCAACCTTTTTTCAAATAGTAGGGAAATCTTTCGAAAGAATGCTTTTTATTCCTTTCCCGATCAATTTCGCCTTTTAAGAATCTCAAGAAAAAAGCTTTGGAAAACATTGTGGACAAGGAAGAAATTGTTTGTTTTCTACCAAACAGGGAAAGATTTTCTAAATTCAACCAACTTGAAATTGTCGTCTGCAACTTCTTTCAATTTGAACCAGCATAAGATTTTGGCATGTTATAATGGGTTAACTTCAGATTTACTTTAACCTCATTTCTTTATCGTGATAACCTTCAGCGAACAAGATTGCTTAACATGATAATAATATAATAAGTGTCGCATGAAATTTGAAATTAGGGTAAAATTGCCCCTAAACATTAATATTTTTGTGACAAAATTTCGTATTCTTATGTCAATGATAAACCATTTTTCATTTCGAAATAAGTGTGTGTGTGTTTTTTTTGCAAAGTGGTATATGATATTATGAACAAAGACTAACTCCTCAGGGTGAAATCATTTCAATGATTTTGACTGTTCGCGTTGTTTCTATTCCTCTATATAGGGGCTTAGTTAATCAGTTTAGCTTTGTTACAAATGCATGTTTAACAGACGTAGCAATAATGTCGGTAATTCATACGACCCACTTTCCAATTTCAACACCATTGTAAGTGAGATTAATTTTGTTCTGGTCTTTTCCTAAAGGTTTTTTTTTATCGTGGAGGCCGTCAAAAAGCGGGATTATGCTTCTACCTGAAGACCCACTTTAATACGTGTCCAAAATCAAAGAAGTACATACGATAATTTAAAAGCGTATGAAATTCTTATATCAAGCAAAACATGGACTTGATGTAGGCAATTTTCCCCGTTACTTTGACATGCAATAATGGTTTGCTTTTGTCCGTCTCACTGTATGTATCGTTCAAGCCAGAATCATATCATCTACATTTATTGACGGATTTTAAAACATCATGGCACAATTGACCTATCGCGGCTGTAAATCAAATATTTAGTCGACCAATGAAATCATTTATTTAGACTGAAAGTTTTGTTTGAATTCCAACATTGGCCGCCGTTTTTGTGAATCATTTTGTTGGTTTGGCGACTTAAACGTCGTAACTACAGCTTATTCAATTTTTACGATGTTTAGGTCGCCATCGAACCGTTTTACTTATTCGTTACTTTCCATGGATTTTACAAAATAACTCCGTTAAAAATCGAAGCGGGACTTCCTTTTGGAGTCGGTGGGCGTGGCCAACGAAGTAAGTGGGCGGGACCAGCGATCCGTCAATTAACTCACTGACTCCGCTGGCCACGCCCACTGACTTCGACAGGATGTTCCACTTCGATATTAAGCGAAGCGGCGTTATTTTACAAATTCTAATTGTTGGTTGGCAACCCAAACAGCGTAATTACAGTTTAAATAAGCTGTAGTTACAACCTTTAAGTCTTCAAACAAAAATGCTTGACATAAATCATGTGCAGGCTGATCTTTGTCTTTGCCTCCTGCCAAAGCAGGAATATTCCTGGCTCAGCATGACAAGAGTTAATATTGGTGTCGGTAAATCTTAGTATATCTTTAACAACTACGGATTGTTTTCACAATATTCTAGCACTCCGAAAACCTCGATAAGTACTTATTGTTTAAAGTACCGGTCAAAGGACAAAAATCCCCTTGCAAGTTTTTTAAAAAAAAAAAAAATGTCACCTGAATTGCATAATTGTGAAAATTACAACGTTTCCTGTGTTTCTGTGTTTTTGACATTTTGTCTCTTGAAAGTATCTCGTCTTAGTGCTAACACAATATAAACTCTTTATTTCACCAACGTATGAATAAGGTATTACAAACAAAACTGCATAAAGTTTGAGACAATGTTTTGCCCTTCAAATTTAATATTGAAAAAATCAGAAATGTTATATCTAGAGCAGGAAAATCATTATATAATGTATAATAAGTGCTTGTAAGTATGTACAGACAACAAAAAGTAGTATGCTAGTTTGTTTTTATTTAGGATACTTTTTTTCCAAGTTGAGGGGATCTATCCTTCATTTCAGGTGAACAGCAAAGACCGCATATCCACAAGGGGCTTGGCGATACTGGTTAACGAATAAAAAGAAAATACTTTTACTGTGATACTAAAGAATAAAAGCAAATACTTTTCCGCGATATGATTGAAAAAGATTGTGAGAAACACAAATAAGCAGATGATCTTAAAGAAGAGTAATGTGGTAAAGCGTTCATCAGACAGTTGTGTAAATACGTCAGATGTCATATAGCTATCACTTACCTTATCTCTGAATCGTGGTTCTCCAAGACATCCAGGAAACCGTCCGCCATAAGATTTTCCTCACAAATAACAAACGTATTCTTGGACATCGCAGATCCAATTATCGTCAACAGTGCATAGGCTATTCCGGCATGATCCGGATTTATCTTTACGGTCGATTCCTCATAGATCTGTAGAAAAATATAGTTTAAAATGACAAGAATATTACCTTTACCTTAAATCTTTGTCGGGGTCAATTTGGCTCCTAAGCTCCCTTGGTCTAATTCCCGACTGCACCGCAGCCCGGAAATTTAAAATTAATGATTTAACTAGCAAATGTCTTCAATATTAAACCTTTTTTTTAATCTTACTATGCAGCTAATGACAAGCCATTTTTGGTTTAAATCGAAAGCACAACCAAAAATAAACTCAGACATACAGTGATAGTTTTCATTTTGTATAGAGGTTTTGCTGCAACCCTAGGACATTTTAAATGAATTGTGTTCGAACCATTTTGGATGGTGTAAGGTACTTTTTAAGTTGAATTTGATGAATAACATAAAATCTCAAACGGTATTCTAGACCATTGGTTTTGTTTGGTCAAAGAGAATCATTAACACACGATAGAAATAGATAAATAAAAACATCTTTTAAATAAAATATTTATTAGAGAGTAACTGAATCTGCTCTCTATTAAAATGGTGATAGTATTCCATGATGAACCTTTTAAATGAAATAATTCATATATCAAGCATAAGAGATATTTAAAAAGAAGAGAATTTTAGTTAATTTTACACGAAGTTAATACACGCATGTATAAGAGAGTCTTATTGCAGTATATATCTTAAACTGAGAAATAAAATTGTTTTCAGCATGTATATACCAATTTATCAATGTATTTTACACCTTTAGGAACGTCCGAAGCTAACCTGTTATAAAGGAAGATAATTTCCAAAGATTATTTTTACTTTCCACGTGATTTAAAATAAAAACACACATGTCCAAATCTACGGCACTGGCACTAGCTTGAAAAAGTGGGGAAAAGAGATATTGTTTATAAAAAACAATGTTTCCTTTGGAGTATATTTTTTCTGTTTTTTTTTCTCTCTCTCTTTTTAATAGGCATTTTGAAAAGAAGCAATTGTTCAATGAATTTTGACCAGCCAAATTATGCCATCCGGTAATGGATTATATTGAATGCAAATATTCCATAACTTGTTTTACTTCAAGAAAACAACAGCCTTCCCGTTTACAAGCATAACAACTTTTTCACAAGATTTTTTTCTTAAAATGTAAATTCGAAGAGATGGCGTTCTGAAATTCCTTTGTGTTCCTTGAAATAGTTTATAAGCAAATACTTTAGTTTCTATCCGAGGCTAATCCAGACAGTTGACGTGTTATCCCACTGCATTCCAGATTTGAATTAGTGATCATGTAAGTCATAAAGATTTATTGTTAATTAATACATCTATCGCCGGCTTCCCTTGTAAAACAAAAATTAATTTTCGAGTATTAACCGAAAATTTCTGAAGATCTCGTTATATTTTCATCAAAATGTTTTACAAGTGATATGTTTAAAATGGAGTTGCGGTAGAATGTGCGAGATCCCGCTACAGCACCTTCGAGATATTCGAAATAAAAAGTTTGCTCGTTCCATTGGAACTCGGTGAATATATAATGACCGTCCTGTCCTTGGATTTTAGACTAATAAAACATTGATGTCTGTTAATTTGATATACATGCCCTCTTGCAAGATTGCTGCGAAACCTAACAAACTATTGCGATAAATCCCCTAAACTCCATTATTGTTTAAAGGGTTATTTCATGTCGAATCTGTTGCGTTTGGCGGTAAACTCTGGCACAGAGTGAGTAACATGCCTCTGTATATTCTTCATCTACTTAATATTCTTTTTGGTATGAGGGTAATACATGTTACACCCACAATCAACTTTGGATCTTGTGAGAGATTTATGCATTGTTTGTTCAAACAGGATAACGCATAAAACATTAATAACTTTGCATTGTTTACAAGATTATTAATATGTTCTCTTGTTTAAGACTGTTCTACAAGACGATTTCTAGATCGTTTCCCTATTCAGCTGTCTATAGTGGTATATTTTCAGGTAACTGTCTCTCATTTAATATTTAACATTATTTCAATAACTCCGATTCGTAGAGCTAAAGGTATTATGAAGTCTACAATCCTCATCTCAGACGAGTCACAAAGTTGGTAAAGATTATCAGCTGTTCAGCAACTCAATATACTTTTCTTGTTTTTATGTCATCGACATACATTTTACATGCATCACTAATAGCATCTGGTAAATAATGTATATCGATAATAAACAAAAGGGGAACAATATCTAAAATCTGTTTGACATCTGATGTCATTGTTCATGCATATGGCCATGCTAGACTAAAAAAAGTGGAAAGTTTCGGTCGAGGATGGTTTTGCCAGGCAACTACTGTTTGCAATTCTTAAACAGCCGTTTAATCATTGAAAAAACAAGCATATATCAATAAAGGGGCAAAGTCATTACAAAATGTATAGAAATAACCAAACAGTCGAAGGCCATAAAGTTCGTCGAACACACTTTTCAATAAACGGATTATTGTATACTTAAAAAAGTATTGTATGAATACTGCATGAAAGAAACGGAGTATTTGGGACTGTGTGGGGTTATATCGACGGTTTTTCATTCGATAAATCGATGAGGAATAATTAGAATTAATTCTATTCTATTTGTATTAATAATTCAAATATCAAGTTTTCAATTAATTGAAAGCTGTCCGGACAAAAGCCGAAACGTAGTTCATTAGTAAGTTTATATAGGATATGTATCGGTCCAGGTCAATAAAATGATTATAATCATTGGATTGTAAACAAAGAACTATCATTGCAGTGGCACAGAAGTAAGAGATTAACTAGTGGGTATCGGAGACAGGATTTCAGACTCGATAATTCGGATACCTTTACAAATTTGTAGAGTTGCAGTGCAGTTGATTATTTGCATTTGCACTAAACTTATTTTACACATGTTCGGAATCACTCTATAGTTCCTTGTCAAAAAGTGTACCTTGCATTTTCGTTATGGTGAAAAATAGACATACCAAAGATTACTAAATTGTATATGAAAGGAAGACCACTAATTGAATAACAAGAGGCCCATAAGGGCCTGAGACGCTCTACTGGTCATCAAGTTTTCCGTTAAAGAAATCTGATATTTAAGGAAGTTAATTGCTCAAAGAAGATTGCATAAAGAAAAAAAAGGGGGGCTTTATCCCCTTTATCATTTTAGGCAACAATCCTCAAGGCCCCTTTTCCCATGTTTCATGACGGTTCCAGTCCATTTCCAAAAGAAAGTTACCTTATGACCCTACAATCATTCTGTGAATATTTCATCAGAATCTGACAATAATTGTGGACTTTATCACATAAACAGGATTGTTTTGAATGAAAATCAATAAGGCCCCTTTTCCTGTGTTTTCTGATGGATCAATTTCATTCAAAAAGGAACTTTCCTTACAACCCTACAATTGTCCTGTGAAATTTAAAAGACAATTTGATAATGATTGTGATCTTCATCACATACAGAAGAATGTTTTGAATGATAATCTGTAAGGCCCCTTTTCCTGTGTTTCGAATGCCTCAATTATTCCATGCATCTTTGAAGAGGATCCAATAAAACTGTTGACTTTATTGTGCTAACAAAGATATTAAATTCAAGTTCTCATAAGCCCCTTTTCCCGTGATATTTTACTGTTGGTTTTATCATTCTTTGAAAGTTAAAAGTGAATCCGATGAAATATTAGGAATTCATTATGTTTACTAGAATATTTAAAAAAAAATCATATGGCCCATTTTTACATGATACTTGATGGATTGTACCCAGTTCTGAAAAGAACCATTTAAGTATTTGTACAATCATTCTGTGAAATTTTGAAGTGAATCCGGTGAAATCAAGGGACATCATTGTGTTAACCAGAATATTTAAGTGAGTTTTTCATAAGGCCCCTTTTTATGTGACACTTGCAATAGTCAGATCCATTGTCAAAATCAACAATTGGAATGATGGTACAATCAATCTGTTTAATCTGTGGAATTTATTGTGTTAATGAGTTTATAGTGAAATCTTCAGAGGGCCCCTTTTCTCATGATACTTTACAGAACAAACCAAATTTCAAAAGGAACAATTCTAATGAAGGTAGAATCATTCTTTAAAAGTTAAAGAGAATCAATGAAAACAGTGGACTGAATTGTGTCAAGAATTTTTGTAACAAAATTTTCATAAGGCCCCTTTTTCCGTAAAACTTGACAAATCAGACCCAATGTTCAAAGAACAATCCTAATGATAGTTTGAAGAAAATGATAAAGACTGAGGACTTTATTGTAATAATGATGTTTTGTAATAAAATTCTTATAAGGTCCCTTTTCTTGTGTCACTTAACCAATCAGACCTAATTTAAAAAGGAACAATCAAAATGATGGTACAATCATTCTTAAAGTTTGAAGAGATTCTGATAAAGATTGGGGGAATTGTTGTGTTTATGAGGATTTAGTAATAATTTTTCATACTGCCCCTTTTCCTATGATACTAGACAGATCAGGCCCAATTTGGAAAGAAACAATCCTTATGATGGTACAAACATTCTGTGAAAGTTTGAACAGAATCTGTTGAAAACTGCAGACTTTATTTTGGTGTAAAATTTTTAAAATAAAATTTTCATAAGGCTCCTTTTCCTGTGATACTTGATGGATCAGGTCTCATGTCAGCATCAACAATCGTGATTATTGTACAATGATTCTGTGAAGGTTTGAATTAAATCCAATGAAAGCTCTGGACTTGGTTACAAGGATTATAGATAAAATTCTCAAAAGGCCCCTTTTCCCATGACACTAGACAGGTCACGCCTTATTTGAAAAGAAAGAATCCTGATGATGGAATAATCATTCTGTGAAAGTTTTAACAGAATCTGATGAAAACTGTAGACTTTAATGTGGTACAATGATTTTAAAATTAAATTTCATAATGCTCCTTTATCTGTGATACTTGACGGATCAGGTCTAATGCAAACATCAACAATCATTATTATTGTACAATTATTCTGTGAATGTTTGAAGAAAATCCGATGAAAGCTCTGGACTTGGTAACAAGGATTTATAAATGAAATTTTCATAAGGCCCCTTTTCCTGTGTTTCTTGACAGTTCAAACCCTGTTATGAAAAGAATGATAGTTATGACCTTCCAATCATTCTGTGAAAGTTTCAACAAAATCTGATCAAAACTGTGAGCTTCATTGTGTTAACAGGGTTTTATTAATTGAATTTTCATATAGCCCCTTTTCCCACGTTACTTGATGGATCTGAACCAATTCCAAATAGATCTTCTTACAAAAGTATAATTATTCTGTTTGAGTATAAAGACAACCCCATCTCATCTGTGGACTTACAAGCATTAATTAAGATTTTTTTAATTGAATTTTCCTAAGGCACCTTTTCCTGTGTTCTCAATGGATCAGACCCAATTTGAAAGGAACAATCCTTATGATGGTACAATCATTATGTGAAAGTTTGAAGTCAGTCAGGTGAATTAGGGCCATTATGTGTTTTTTTTAAGATTTTTTTATTAGATTTTCATAGGGCCCCTTTTCCCATGAAACTTGATGGATCAAACCTACTTCCAAAAGGAACAATACCTTTAAAGTAATGATCATTCTGGGATTGTTTGAAAGGAATTTGTTGAAAACTATGGACTCTATTGTGTTTACGAGGACTTTTTCAATCCAGTTTTTATCGGGCCCCTTTTCCCCTTGGTCCTTGACTGATAATACCGTATTTTGAAAGGAATAATTCTTATGATGGTACAATCATTATGTTGAAGTTTGAAGTCAATCAGATGAAAACTGTGGACTCTAGAGTGTTAACAAAGATCTTTGAATTAAATTTTAATAAGGCCCCTTTTCCTATGCTTCTTGAGGAATCATATCCGATTCCGAAAGGAACAATCCTTATGATGGTACATTAATTCTGTGAAAATTTGAAGAGAATCCGTTGAAAATTGTTGGCTTTAGATTATTAATGAGAATTTTTTATCAAAATTTTCATAAGGCCCCTTTTTCCTGTGTTTCTTGACGGATCATACCAAATTTCGAAAGGAACAATCCTTATGATAGTACAATCCTTCTGTTGAAGTTTGAAGGGAATCTGATGAAAACTGTTGACTCCAGAGTGTTAAAGAGGATTTCTTAAAAGATTTTTCGATTAAATTTTCATAAGGCCCCTTTTCCCGTGTTTCCTGATGGATCTGACCAAATTCCCAAAGGATCAATCCTTATGATGGTATAATCATTTCTGTGAAATGACAATCTGATAAAAACTGCGGACTCTAGAGTGTTAACGAGGATTTTTTAATTAAATTTTCAAAAGGCCCCTTTTCCCGTATTTCTTGACAGATCAGACCCATTTTCGAAAGGAACGATCCTTATGATGGTACAATCATTCTGAGAAAGTTTGAAGAGAATCCGATGAAAACTGTGGACTCTATCGCGTAAACGAGGATTTTTAATGGATTTTTTAATTCAATTTTCATGAGGCCCCTTTTCCCATGTTTCTTGACGGATCATACTAATTTTCGAAAGGAACGATCCTTATGTTAATACAATCATTCTGTGAAAGTTTAAAAACAATCTGATGAAAACTGTGGACTCTAGAGTGTTAAAGAGGATTTCATAATCAAATTTTCATAAGGCCCATTTTCCCATGTTTCTTGACGGATCATACTAATTTTCGAAAGGAACGATCCTTATGTTGATACAATCATTCTGTGAAAGTTTAAAAACAATCTGATGAAAACTGTGGACTCTAGAGTGTTAAGGAGGAATTTTTAATTAAATTTTCATAAGGCCCCTTTTCCCGTGTTTCTTGACGGATCTGACCCATTTTCGAAAGGAACGATTCTTATGATGGTACAATCATTCTGTGAAAGCTTGAAGTGAATCTGATGAAAACTGTGGACTCTATCGCGTAAACAAGGAAAAGTTTAACGGACGGACGACGGACGGACGGACGCGCGGTCGCACGGACGCCGGACGGGAAAAAGCCATCGCTACAGCTCTAGTGCCCTTCGGCCAGTAGAGCTAAAAACTAAATATATATTGCCCTTGAACCTAATCGGACAATTAAGTGGGTTGGATATAGGGTAAAAAATTCGTGATCAACGAGTACCTAATTTATCTAACTCGTCAACTTATAGCGATATTTCATATTTAAACTATATATATTAAGTTTAATTGAAAAACGTTATCCCCTTATGAAACATATGATACCAAAAAGGGTTAAAAGTTTGAAAGTTCGAATGTTTAATATGAAATTAACCCTCATAGAAAAAAAAACCGAAAACGATTTTTCTCATTATACTACACAAAAGACATTGACCCAATTACATAATTACATTACTTCTGTGTTAATATTTCTTTATGTATATCTATCTATGCTCGGAATGAACATGACAAATTAGAACAAAGTGATACTCGTCTTCTATAATATTTCTGTTAAAAAATGCATCTTCGTTCATTTCTTTTAACCGCCGGTTAGTCTATCGTGGGGTGTCGGGCATTTTTACCAGAATCGTACCTCGGCCTTTACCTGTGGTCTGTCATAATATGCAACTAAAACCAGAGACTAAATACTGATTCCTAGTAATTCCTGCATTGCAACAGGTTGGCGCTTTTATTTAAAGATTAAAGAAAGATAAGAAATGAAAAGCACTAGCCTGTCCGTGAGACTCCGTCTTGTTAAAATGGTTACTGCAGGGTTACCCCTGTTACATCTGCCATTTCATCTGGCAGAACAAACGTGACAATTGGCTTGCCGTAAGAGGCGACTAAAGGGTCTTCATTTACCTTTTTTTTTTTTTTTTTCATTGCTCATTTATCATTTTAGATATCTAGTGGTTGTTTATGTCTTGTTCTGTACGTTTTTACGTTAAACTATCTTTTCTTGTGTGCTAAATGACCATAGACGTCGATGCGCCTAAAACAACAATCATTAAATCAATAGCCTATCGCCCGGTTTCGGTAAAACTTTTGTATACTCAGGGAAAAAAGTTTAGCAATTTCGTACGTTACAACCAATTTCTCCGGTGTCTAGCTTTTGATTCAAACCATATTTTCACACATCGATCTTTTATGTGTTAGCCACAGTATTTAAAAAATCAGATGAATTTAAGGTAATACGTGTTTGTTGTACAGCGTGAAACATGGTAGGGGTAGGGAAGTAAAAGTAACACAACGATTTAATATTATGTGTGTCCACCGTTTGCGCCAATAACGGCATCACAGCGTCTTCTCATGCTGGAAATGAACCTACGATTAACGGCCATAGGGATACGACCCCATTCCTGACGCAGAACACGTTCCAGGTCTCTAACGTTATTAACGTCATTCCTGTCTCTTACTCTCCTACCCAGATGGTCCCAAAGTTGTTCGATCGGAGACAGATTCGGTGATTTGGCTGGCCAATCCTACACATCAACATTATTAGTCTTTAAAAGGTCCAACGTGTGCCGAGCGACATGTGGGCGGGCATTATCTTGCTGAAGAATGGTAGCAAGCCCTTGACGCAGGAACGGCAATACCACTGGCTGGACAATTTCGGTGCAGTATCGAACGGCATTTAAGATTCCCTGAATAGCTACCAAGTCAATCTTGCCACGGTATGATATACCATCCCAGACCATGACGCTGTCGCCTCCAAAACGTTCATGTTGAATGACGTTGGCGGGATCCATTCTTTCGCCATCACGCCTCCAAACACGTACCCTTTCATCCGCAAACATCAAATTAAAACGGGATTCGTCTGTGAATAGGACCTGATTCCACATTCGTCTTGGCCATCGACGGTGTACCCTTGTCCAATTCAATCTTGCATGTCTGTGTGCACGTTTCAAAGGAATGCCAACGTAAGGTCGACGTGCGCGTAAACGTGCCGAACGAAGTCTGTTTCTTACAGTACGAGCACAGAACCGTGTTCCCGTTGCGATGCGGACCAAACCGGCTATACAAGTGCTATTGAGGAAGCGATTACGCCGTGAAGACGTCACGATGTAATTATCCTCACGTTGGGTAGTCTTACGTGGCCTGCCTGAACGTGGTCTGTCTTTGACGGTGCCTAATTGACGATACTTTGTTCTAAGTCTTGAAATGGAACTTTGGCTCACGCCCAAATGTTGAGCCACCTCTTTTACAATCATACCACCAGCCAGCATACCGATGGCTACGTTCCGTTGGTCTAAGTTTAGCCCTGGGCGACGTCCCATTTGATTTTTTTAAAATGTTTTAATGGGTTATCTTGTTATTGATGCTAACCAATAAACTGGGATAGATATTGTGGATATAGACTTCATGTGGAAGCACGTGCAGAACGTGTTTCAGCAAAACTGCGTCAGACAGCCTTTAGAAGCGAGGAAAACGTGCTCTTAATGCATAATTAATTAGTTAGTTTTTAAAAATTGCAAACGAGACTGATTTTATAAGGTTTATACATTTACGTTGAAAAATAATGTATGTCGAAAAAAATTGCTAAACTTTTTTCCCTTTGTATATGACTAAAGGTGAAATAAGGTTGTTTACGAGTTTACAAATAATGCCAACATCATTTCCATGTTTTCAAACTGGTTATTATGTGAAATATATCTACCTGTATTTGATATGACGAGTAATTTATGAGAAAAATAGTTACTGGTTATCTGAACTGGCCGTATGTCTTCGCAGCCATTATCATGATCTTGTGTCCTCCTTAAATTACCTAAACATTATAGGGTGAGCTCCACCAAACATAGCATCGACTCATGGTCCTCTACAAAAAAACTGAAGGTATAATAATTTATATTACCCCTATGTTGTTGGTAGTGGAAATTTAGATAGAAATAAAGAACAAATTCTTTACAAATCATTTCCTCCTAGACTAACCACCAGATTTCAACGAAACTTTACAAAAAATATCTTTCCAAAGTACTTCAAGGAGTCGTTATTCATTAATAACTCTAGTTGTAATTGCAACGAAAGTGAATTTCTAATGAATTCTTGAAAGGATATTCTTCTACACCATAAAGCCTAGAGCTTTCAAATTTTGTATGTAGCAGTGCCTCATAATCTTTTACCAAAATTCTTCAGGATATGATAATGTATAATTTTTTAGCACAATGGAGTGAGTACTTCGAATTTACATTGGAACAAATTCTTTAAAAAATATCTTCTCCTAAACTTATCATCAAAGTTCTATGACATTTCACAAAAATTATGCTTGGATCATTGTCTTTCAAAAATAATTAAGAGAAAATCAATGCCTGAATTGCCCCATTTTTTAAAATGAATTCTTAAAAATATCTTCTCCTCCTAAACCAAAAAGTCTAGAGCTTTCAAATTTTCGATGTAGCATTGCCTCATGGCCCTCAACTAAAACATTTTAGGTTATGATATTGTGGTTTATATTAGCCCTATAGTGTAAGCAGATTTTTTGGTTTTCAAGGAAAACTTGCTGTAAATATACTGGCATAAGTTCTAGTAGAAATGTTGTTGTACACTCTGTCAGATTTCAGCTGTGAATTTAAGATGGATTGGTGAATTCAGAAGTCGAGTTTATATAAGAAAATTATGAGGAAAAAGGAAATTTGAAAAAAGGCCATTTCATAGATTTTTGTAGTATCTCAGGTTAGCGAACCAGGGCCCTCTTATTGATGATTGTTTGTTAATCAAGTTAAAACGAAGTTCTAATCGTTGTTTGTTTGTATTTAGTCACAGAAACTTTAAACAGTATTTCAGGTATATCGTGGAAGTTCTAATCGTTGTTTGATTGTATTTAGTTACTGAAAACTTTAACAGTATTTCATTCATATCGCGGCACCTATTGCACCTAGCTGTTGCTTTCTGTCTGATTCTGTCTCTTGTAGTGAATGTATTCTATGTAATACGTTTATGAAATATGGATACATCACAAAAGTTGTACTCACACTTGCCCTGTGGTGTGTTGTAATATACGTTACTGCAGGGATGTCGTAATGTGTCGCAACAGACGTTATTAAATTAACGATGTCGTCTTCACCAATACCTATCAATAACGCTGTTCTGTTGCTGGCTAAGACTGAAAAAAAGAGAAAATATTTCATTAGCAAGAGTAATTAATTCCCAGTTATCATAGCTCAGTTTAACTCAGAAAGTGTGAAAATTTCATGTAATGAATTAATTCATTGCATTAAAAACACACATATATATTAAACAAGTGCATATCGTATTGTGATGCAATACAGGAGTCCCCTACCGTATTAAACTTTTTTTATAGTCCCAATTAAAACCTGGGTTTGACGTTCTCAGAGTAAACTTAGGAAAACATTGAGAGAAAAGAAAAACATGCTGATAATTAACATTTTCTACTTTTTCTTCAATATTTTCTGTACCTTGATGTTCATTATTTCTTTGTTAAAGAACAACCATTTGTACTCTGCAGTAGCTTTAAATTCGACCTAAATTTTCGCCGTATGGGAAAGGGTTAACTAAATTTGGGCATATAAAGGTAGACAAGATTGTAACAGTTGTTGTACATGATACTTCTCCACATTAAGATCTATAAGTGTATAAAGTTTAAGTTTGCTAGCACTTATGGCTTAGGAGACATGTTCGGAACAAAAATGTAAAGGTTAAAACAACAAAGGACAATAACTCAAAGATTGGGCATGGCAGAGTTAGGGTACTTGATCATGACATGTAAAACGTAGTTACATTGGTGGGAGTTGAAACGATTGTTTTTATAACATATGAGTGCATATCTTGGCTACAGAACACGATCGTATTTCATATACCTAAGCAAATTAGTCTAACGGAAAATATTTTGAAGAAAAGTTATTCCCAAATACCTTTTAGTGTAACTTAATATAAGTATGTTTTTAATTTCTTTCGTTGCAGTACTTGAACATTCAATTGAATAGCGTTCGTGATAAAAAATACATGAATTAACGGTTTGTTGACAGAAGTGTTACTCTCCAGGGACCAGGGTTCAGTTAAGATAAACGCTGGTTATAACAAAATTATATGAGATGAACAAACGCATACTTAAAAAATAAATTCCCTTCAAGCCAATGCTCGAGAGATTGTTTAGTGCTTTAGGTCTACTGTTGACGGTATTCAAAAAGAATTAATTATCGAATCTTTATATGCCTGACAGAAATTCTACGCTGATGAAGCAATAACCCTGTAATCACCACAAATGAAAAATCGTGGTACAATCGAGGAGCCATGTGCCATTCTTTTTCGTTCGTTTGGCGACTTAAACATCGTAACTACAGCTCTTTTAAGCTGTAGTTACGACTTTTAGGTAGCCAGCCAATTATTCTACCTTTTTTACATGCTATTTGCCATACGTTTGGTAAAATAACGCTGTCTAAAATCAAGGCGGGACTTCCTGTAGGAGTCGATCGGCGTTGTAAATGGAGTAAGTAGGCAGGGCCAGTGATTGGTCAATTGACGATTCGGTAGCCCCGCTCAATGAATCTGCCAGCCACCCCCACTGACTCAGACAGGAAGGTACAAGTCGATAATAATCAGTGTTATAATACAAATTTGATGACCAGTGACACGCAACTAAATTGTTACATAGTTGGTTTGCGACCTTAACGTCGTAACTACAGCTTAGTCAAGCTATAGTTACGACGTACAAGTCGCAAAACCAATATTAATGCTTCATGAAATGTCGGTTGGGTCGACCAATGCTGGAGAACAAAGATCAATTCGGGTCTTAATGAAGAATTTGATCGGTGGGTTAGATGTTTAATTGTCAGTCACAGTTACGGCCATCAATGTAATATAAACAACACTGTAGTTTTAAATGTTCGAACAAGAAATAACCGAGCACGACGAAGTGTGATGATCTTTGAGAAAATAAACCAAACCTGAAAGAAACACAACTTATTTACGTGCATTTGAACTTTCTGTCATGGTATTCGACGAGAAAGGGTGGTGGATGACGTCATGATTAAGTAGAGGAAGGCAAACTACTATTTATTTGGTCACTAAAACAAAAAAGAGCTTTCTTAATATCAATATGCAAAAGGAGCATATGAGTGAAATTATCTGGGAAGATTATTTGTCTTTTTCTTGTCGATTTCAGCTCATGATTGTTTACATTTGACACCGAGTCGAATGCACCCGACTCTTTACCGGAATTGTTCGCTTATATTCGGCATTGACTGCTATACGCATAAATGCTGGTGACTTAACATTACGGGCGATTTCGTTAATTTTTGTGGCCTAGCTAGTTTTAAATGACTAGCGAAAGTTAAAACGTCTTCAGTAACGTCATAATTTCATGGTGGGTAACAATTAAAGATATCAAACTTCTTTCGTGAAATGTAGGCTTATCGCATACAATTATTTTGATCTTATAATTTCAATCGTGATATTTATTTATGATTTTGGGCTTTTTATTAATTTTGTAATGTGTTTGTAGGAAGATATCGCTTGATTATGATATTGGTGATATATTGTGTCAATTGAAATACAGTCTGACAAAGTGCCTCTTCTGTGCGTCCCATTGAAATTAAAAGTTTTATAAGCTTTATAGTCGAACATATTAGGACTAAGTGTTTCTACGTTAAATGAAGGTCCACGGCTAGATCCTAAATTGGATTTCCGACGCATTAACGTAACAACGGTTACGGAGGGTGCAAATGCAAATGACAAAATTTGTAGATCTTATGGGTTGATTCTATGAAAACTTTTGTCTAACTAGGAGCCCAAATAGTACTCAGGAAACATTATCTTCCCAGTATTTTTATTAGGAGGTCACCAAATAATGCCTTAGTGAATAAGGTTTGAATTTTTTTTTTTTTTTTAGAAAAATACAATAACAAAAACACACATCTCATTTTGAAGTGACGCAAAACCACTGATTAATCAGCCTGGAAAACTGGTTCGTATCTAAAAGGTTGCATTATGAATCAATTACAATAATCAGAAATCTTCATCAGTTACAATCGATTTACCTGGCGGTTAACTGTCCTTAGAGATTCGTGCGTGTTACAGATTTTTCTAGCTCGCATTCATCCAGTAACAATTGTAAACGAGCGTTATGATTGGCCGAAAAAATATTCATAGATCCATGAACACATTTTTGATCTTGCAGCTATTTCGAATGCTGGCACACAAAATGTTCCCTAACAAAATATATCAAAATTAGTAGAAAAAATATTTTTTTCACTTAGTGTCATTTGATTATGAGAAATGTAGAGGATAGTTTTTGTTTTCGTGGAATGCATGAAACGAAAAACCTTATCACACTTATACAGTGTGATTGGTTTTTCTTTCTTTTTTTTCATTTCATAACTCCTTGAAAACAAAACAAAAAAAGTCTACATCTCTTTAGAACAATATCATTATGTTACCTTTTTTTTCAAAAGATTTAGGGCAACTTGTATTGATTAAACTCATAAAACAATAAGGCAATCCCTTGTCCAAATCTTTTGCTGCCCCGAATATATTTGCAACATTCTAACTACTTGGAAGGTGTTGAATTAAATTTATGAACGTGATTATCAATCAAAGAACTAAAAGTACTGTAAGCTAGCAAAGCGTAATTTTACTGAGTAATTTTCTTTGTCATGGGTTATCATGATAAGTGATATTTAGAAAACCTTTGACTTGTTGGGTAGAAAACAGTGTAGACAATGAAGAAATCCGTCACTTCTTTTATATGTATGTATTGAAGATATTCAATACAGAATGGCATTATTCAAGTAATGGCATGTTATACGGATTTAATCCATTCCCATACGACAAAATTTTTCACTGGTCCAAGTTGAAAGGAGTTGCAGACGACAATTCAAAGGTTTTGAAATTTGGATTTTTTTTCAACTTACTAGGTAGAAAATATTGTTGAAAAAGAAGAAATTGTTCGCTGCAAGCAATTTCTTCATTTTCCATAATGTTTTCTGAATCGAATTTCTTTAGAGGCGCCAGAAAGCGTGATTGTAAGGGAATGGGTAAATGTACACGCAAATACTTATGACACTTATTAACAACACATGTGACTCTAAATGGTCCGGCTATTGGAACACAAGATGTTACACATATTGTCTGATGTCACTACAGGGCCAAGGACCATAACAACTCTCATAAATAAGAGAATCATGTTAACCTTTTCCTGTTCTTCAAACATTTTGACCCGTCCAAATTCATAGGTTTTGCAGACAAAATCACTGGGACTTAAAAACCAGGGATTGAACAGGGAAGGGTAAAGCTATCAACGTAAGAGGTCTCATCCGAGTACATAGCTTAGGACAAATGAACCATTGATACTCCAGTTGGTTAATTCACATATCGTGGTTTGTATACAACTATAAAGTTTTGTTGTTTGCACAAAATGAATCTATCATTTTGTCTAAAAAACTTAATGAAATACAGGAAGAAGAGGAAGAAGATCATAATAACAGAATAGAACAGTATGACAAAACTTATAAAAAACGGTGTTCCTAAGTTGAGCGATACTCGTAAGCAAACCATGAAAGTTATGTTTATCAACCAATCAAATTATCGTCAAGGAATGTTGTGGAAGGATGTCATGGGTTCGATCCCCGGCGGCTGGAATTTTCTTTCCGACATTTTTCTCTCACCAATTGGTAGATAATCGTAAACCTAAGTGGGATAGCAGCTGGAGGCTCGGAACTGATGTAGTGGTAGTGCTGGTGTGATAAATACTACAGGGATCCAGTGTTAGGTGCTCCAACCGCTCCGATATGACTGAAATACCATTAAAAGCGGCGTTAAATCCCATTAAATCAAATCAAATCAATGTTGTGGAAAGATCTATATAATGTGTGTTACTGAGTATTCAGCGTTTTTCATTTAAGATACTTATGTTTAGACGAAATGTTAATAGAATATAAACCCCGATTATCGAAGCCATCTTTATCATTTACCCAATTATACTTTGCCGATCATTGTCTTTCCCATAAAAGGACCCCTTTGCTTGCTCAGAGTAATGCATTTATATAAGTTTCTCTTGCGTCGATATCAGCTATATGTTTTACAAGAGATTTACGAAACAGACGTACATTTTGCGTACATTTTAAACATTACATGTTTGAGTGCTATTTATGCCAGTATATTTTGATTCGATTAATTTTTCATGATTATTATACCTCTTTTATTTCGGCAAATGTGATGTAAGTGGCCTTCGAAATTGATATGAGCCACAATAGGCAGGCATAGAATATTCGGTATACATAAACGGCGATAATGTGTCCATTGATAAACACCGATTTTTGTAATCAACCAACTAATGTTTGTCAAAGGGTTCATGTTAACCTCTTACCAGATGGCACAATTTTACACTAGTCAAAATTGAAAGAAGTTGCAGGAACACTTCAAATTGTGCTTAAATTGTAAAATAAGTGTCAAATAGGATCAAAATCACTGTGAGAAAATGTCAAAATGCTTGTACAAACCACTTTCTCCTTTTCCCGCAAAGTTTTCCATGATTGTGTTTCACCAGGGCGTCATTATGTGGTAATGTGTTAAAGCATTTAAAATGGGAACATTGGACTAGTGATCGGCTGACGTTAATAACTACAACCCAGATGTTAAGACTTAAAAGGTTTCTGTTTGTAAACAAGTGAAGTATTATCCTCGTTGAAGTAAAACGATGAGTATGCAATGTCGGCATAAATATGACGACAGTAAGAAACTGTTCGAAGCTTCGAACCGGCTGTCGTCAATGGTTCTGCAAAGGGTGAACATTTCTCTGTTTCAGGACGTTTCTGTGGTATGAACAATAAAATACTTGCAAACTCAAGATTTAGATGTATACCTTTTTTTTTTAACTTTTTCCGAATTCACTTGATCGTACGTTTTTCGCAATCTATTACTGTATCAAATGATAACTTAGTACCAAACTGAAATAACTGATTAATTTTTCTTTCATTCTTTACAAAGACGTGTATAAATTATGCAAAAGGTTCTTCAAATGTTAAAAGTCTTCTATGAAATAAATCTAGCGAAGTTTTTTCTTTACCTAGTTTTTCTAAGGCATTTAAGTTTTCGGCAAAATCTCCATGGTCTTTCAAAATGTTACCGCTTATATTTACTGATTGTCCAAATATGGTGGTTTCTCTAGGCAAGACAGTCTGGGCAACTTTAGAGCAATCATCCTCTATTTCGTCGTCACACAGAAACACGATTTGTAGATCGTTACCAAGACAACTGGTATTACATAACACAATTCCGAGGACGGACGGTAGGAAAATATATTTCATCATGGATATTGTTTCATTTGTGACATGCATGTCAAATCTCCTCTTTTGACACTTTTTTCCTTCAAAACTCCCCTGTTTTTTAAAACTTTAGTCATGTCAAATTTGAAGAAGTTGCAGATGACAATTGAAAGAGACTGAAATTTGAAAAGTAGCCAACCTTCGGCGTAGAAAATATCGCGGGAAAAGAAGAAATTGCTTGTTACAAGCAATTTCTTCTTTTCCTGTGATGTTTTCTTAGCCATAAAGTCACATGGGCGTAAAATCCAGGGATTGTACAAGACAGGGCCATAATAGTTTCTAAAAATAATCGAAATAGAAAAGTATTGGTCTTCAAATTAAGTTTTGTCGTGTTTTTATTACATATTACTTATTATGTCAATAATAATATCTATATTAATAATTATTATGATATTAGTGATACTGATAATTCAAGTCCACCAGCAAAGGGTATCATTCTTGTCTGTTAAATATCCAAAGAAGTTAAAGATGACATTTAAGTACATGTGGTAATTAAATATTAGAACTACTTTGGCATAATACATTGTGAGAAATAGAGAATTCGTTTGCTATAAGCATTTTTCTATGCGCGAAATGTTTGTCGTAATATTTTTCTCAATGTAAAATGTAATTCTAAGGTTCTTATTGACAAATTGTTGCTGTAAAAATCGTGGGAAAAAAAACAAAAACAAAAAACATCGGCTAATCGGGACATTCATATAGATTAAATTTGATATCATCGTTGACTTTCGACATTTATTAATTACATTTTCATTAATGGACGATATTATGAAACTTCGTAACTTTAACTTATTATCACTGTTGTAACGACGTTTAGATCGCCCCCCGTAAATTTGCTTTTTTATTCCATCCCTGACCGTGCCGCCGCCATAGCGCAGTCGATAGCGCGCCAGACTCCCAATCTTCAATCATGGGTGTCATGGGTTCGATCCCCGGCGGCGACAAATATTCTTTCCGACAATTGTCTCTCACCAATGGGTGGATAATCGTAAACCTAAGTGGGATAGCAGCTAGAGGCTAGGAAAGGATGTAGTGGTAGTACTGGTGTGAGAAATACCAGGAATCCATTGTTAGGTGCTCCAGCCTCCGCGATATGACTGAAATACTGTTAAAAGCGGCGTTAAACCCCATTCAATCATTCATTAAACCATCCCTGACCGTATATTTTGCTATCTAAGTTTATTCGACATCTCCGGTCGAATCGACTTGTCAGAGGTCAATGGACATCCAGCTATCCGTCAATTTAAATATTCTCTCATACATAGAATAAACATTTCAATATCCAGACGTTTTAAAATTGAAACAACGTCTTAACCCTTTCCTGTTTTTTTTAAATTTTAGACTGGACCAAATTCAAAGGTTTTGCAGACGACAATTAAAAGTTGAATTTATTTTATAAATAATCATTCGGTAGGGTAGAAAATATTGTGGAAAAAGAAGAAATTCCTTGTTATAAGCAATTTCTTCTTTTTCAACAATGTTTTCCCAAGTATAAAAACACAGAGACGTAAAAACCAGTGATTATACGGTAAAGGGTTAAAAGAGTGACGAAACGTATCATTTTGGAATGTCAAATACGGCTTTCGAATAAGTCGGTAATCCACTACCACACTAGAAAAATTAAGACTGGTCCAAATTCAAAGAAATTGCAGTCCAAAATTTCAAGTTTTTGGAATTTAGAAAAAATATTTATTTTTGATGGTAAAACACTTTGGTAAATTGTTTGTTGTAGGCAATGTCTTCTTTATCAACAATTTATCCAAAGCTTTATTCATGAGGGGCGTTAAAAAGCGGGATTGTGTGGAAATGGATTGGGACGCAACTACAGTTCAACGAACTCGAAATGAAAGTCACCGTCATAAAAAAGACGAACATTTTGTTTAAACGTTTTCTATGAAAATATATTCAGAGTAGCTTTAATTCGAAGAAAAAAAAAGAAAGAAAAAAAAAACAAAACAAAAAAAAAAAAAACAGAAAAACATCACAATATCACAACAATGCAATATTCTCCGTTAATGTAAGGAAATCGTGAGATCGCTACACATTTGAGCACGCAAGTACATATTAATTTGAAAACAAATATATAATCCAAAACACGAACACACAATTAATATTATGTCGCGATCACCATTAGATGAGAATTATTTCTGTGACACTAGCGAGTTATTCCCATTTACCTAGAATAAAGTGGTCAAATCGGGCCGCCTCACCTGTAAAATCGATCAAACCCTTCCATCTGAAAATCAAGTCATCCTGCATTGAAAAGTCACATATTCAGTAAGATCAATCAGAACAATTTCAATACAACTTTGAGTATATCTATGTGTTTATTGTATTGTTTATTATATCGTTAGGTACTTAAATAAGAAACTAACTTGTAGTTATTAAAAATATAAAAGTGCATTTATTCCTGTACAAACCTTGGATTTTTTTACGTTGCAGTGATGTTAAACTTCTTATAAATTGTGGAAAAAGGATAAATTCCTTGTAATAAGCAATTTCTTCTTTTCCGACACTATTTTCTACCGAATAGGGTCATTTCATTTTAAATTGCGTCTAAATTTCATTGTCATCTGGAACCTCTTTTAGTTTGGACCAGTCGAAAATTTAAAAAAAGGTTAATCGAGTCGTTGATAATTTCATGCGAATTCCAGGTCATTATAGTAAGATTATTTTACTTTTAAGACACGTCATACCGAGTATTATAGACCTTTTGTTTAAGATGTGTTTTTTCTTTAGGCAAAGTGATCGTAAATCGCAGATTATTCACAGAAAATGGTGGCATTTCTAAATCGGGGATAATAACTCAGCCAACACGTAAAACCTTGTCATTGGCTTTATTTTCGTAGTATCTTTCGTGGTATCTATTTAAGATCAGCCAAATCAAAAGCGGTATTAGCTGATCTGGGTCGAACATCCTAAAGTAATATTTTCTTATAAAGTTATATTCTTAATTGAGGGTATTTAGCACTTCAACATCAGTCAAACCAGATTATGTAATAACGTAATTATTTGTCGTAACTACAGGAAAAACAACAACCGTACTTATGGCATTTTACTCTCCGAGCCGCCGTAATAGCGCAGTCGGTAGCGCGCCAGACTCCTAATCTTCAATCATGGAATATCATGGGTTCGGTCCCCGGCGGCGGCACATATTCTTTCCGACATTTGTCTATCACCAATGGGTGGAAAATCGTAAACCTAAGTGGGATAGCAGCTGGAGGCTAGGAAAGAGTGTAGTGGTAGTACTGGTGTGAGATATATCAGGAATCCATTGTTAGGTGCTCCAGCCGCCGCGATATGACTGAAATACTGTTTAAAGCGACGTTAAACCTAATTAAATCAATTATTTACTCTCCAAACGACGATAAGAGGTTGAAAAAATTTTCTCTCTTAACCATTTCCTGTTCAATATCTGATTTTTACGTATGACTTTATTATGGAGAAAATATTGTAGAAAAAGAAGAAATTGCCTGTAACAAGCAATTTCTTCTTTTTCCACAATACTTTCTACCTTACTGAAAGGATAATTTTCAAATTAAAGCAATATTAAATTTTCGTCCGCAAAACCTTTGAATACGGACAGGTCTATTTTTTTTTCAAAACAGGAACGGGTTAAATCATTACAACGTATATATGAAACACTAGATAAATCAGAACAAAACTGCGCAATGTTTACAAATCAGTTTATTCATTATTTAGAAATGAAGAAAATGTTGTTGTTTTTATTTATTCTTTTTCATTTAGGTATGAACATAATAACTGATTCACATTGTATGAATACGCAAAGTGGATCATTCATTAGTTTGATTAAGATCCTAGATTTTTACCTCAATGGTAAAAAACACAACAAAAAACATACAGTATCTTCATTTGTTATGACACAATGCCATCAAGCAAAACATGGCAAATATTTTGCTAGTTTTGAGTAAAGTTTTATGGGTCTACTTTGTGCGCAAGCATACAAACTAGTTGCATGCTCAAAATTTTGTTCATGGAGGTATGAAAAAAAAAAACAAACAAACAATCTAAACGCTCTTGTCTTGATTGACAACACTAAAATTTATTCATTACAGGTTACAACAAACGAGCGATCGTTTTCATTGCGGTCCAAAGAATAGTCGGTTTACGCAAGTTACTAGAAGTAATTAATTGTTCCACATCAGTTCCCTAAAGGATATTGTCTTTTGATGACATCAGTAAAATAAATCGTTATTGCTATCTACACCCTACTATATTGGTGATGGTGTTTGCCTTAAGTCTATATTCTTATTTATCCAAGCGTCTGTCTGGTAGTTCAACAGAAAAAGTGTCGGCTTTAAAGAATGAATAACCGGGGGGGGGGGGGTTAAGAAACAAATGGAATATTATTTGCCACGTTTCGAAATCCTGTAAAATCTATTTGAAGCTTAGTTTTCGATAATCATCTGTATATTTTAAAAGGGCGTATTTTGAGAATTCGATTTATTTCATAAACCTCGTGAAAACACCTTAGTATAAAAACATCTCTAAAATGACCCTATATCCAGCCTTGGCCTTGTACCACATAAATTTGTAATTTGCCGGCCGTTCGGAACGCTACAATTTACTACGCTTTCCAGTTTCGCGTACTACTAACTGTGTTATTCCAAAATTATTATATTTAGAATTCAGCCTACCAACTTTATATGTCGAAGTTCTTTAGCCATTCTGCAATATATCGGTATGTATAGACAAGCGGACAAAATTCAGTATGTTGTAACGTAACGTATGTTCAGAGAGGTTCCGTGGAAAGTTTTAACTCGTATAATTTTGAATGAGCTTTTATACGCTGCTACGTGGTCACAGAAGATTTAAAGAAATCTGGATCTCTCATGTTTTTTCTTGTAAGTAATAATTCTGAATCAATTGCTTATCTCATATTTGCGAAATTTCTTAAATGAGAGCTTAATTTTGTGTGGACTTTCATGGGAAAAAGACCCAATCGGAAAAGTAACATAGTATTGATTTGAAAGCTAATTAAACTGCGATTAAAGGAATCTGATTTAACGTTACTTTCTGTAGTATTTCAGAAATGCTGCGGTTCGCAGGATCACCTAATTTTGACTTCCTGTCTTTTTCACACCATGTCATTTTCATGGACTAGTATAACATTAATTTTGAACCATTTACTGCTCTGCCAACTTAATAGGCAAATCATCTTTCATGTTTCCAAAGGTGAGACAAATGACGCTTCTGGCAAAGGTATTTTTTTCCCGAATAGGGGACCGTGCTCATGACAATAGAACATGCTGTATAAACTATAAAGCTAGCCGGGTCAGTCGAGGCGTTTTGCATTAATCACATTATCTATACACTAAAATGACGTATCCCTAACTTATTTGTTAATGTGCCATGCCCGGTTAGTTCAGTAGGTAACGCGAAATACTCTTAACCGTAAGGATCGTGAGTTCAAATGGAAATTCTTTCCTACTTTTTATAAAATTTTGAATGGCGTCATTGTGTCTCAACAATTAGCGAAGGATAAGCAATTCGCCTGATTAAGATCGACATCGTATAATTTGGTTGTACTGGTGGGTGAAATGCCAGGACGCCATATTTTGTGCACCAGCCGCTCCGATATAACAAAAATACCATTGAAAGTGGTTTTAAATACCAACATACAAACAAACAATCAAACAAACAAACGAACGACTTCATTTACAAGAAGGAAAAAAACACACACATTTTGAAGTAATTTTTGAACCTGTCTCTTGAAAATGATAACTTATATTAGATTTTTATAAGGAACTATTCAAAGAATAGAAAATGAAACAAAATTTTACCGTATTTGTTACCAGTGCATGTTTATATGGCACACTGAATGGGTCGAAGTTAGCTGTGAATCGTTTGCGCTATAAGAACGCATGCGCACGTACGTAATACATGTGTAAAGTGTAAACTAGTGTAAAGGAAAACAGAATTTAATCTCTTTCATCAATCAAGCGATAAAATCGATTCCAGCGAAAATTCATATAACATCAATCCTTATCTAGACATTATAAGGAAAAGAAAATCTAAACCAGAAAAAAATACATTACAAGCAAATGCCAAATAAACAAAAACAACAACAAAATAAACCGTTTGATATAGTTCCGCCTGTATCAGTTAAATATTCACAAATTGAATTAAAAAGAACACGTTACAAAATCCTGACAGAAAATAAAAAGATAATCGTAAAGCTGGACAAAGTGGTGGCCTGAAAACGCGGTTTGGGTCGAGTCACTTGATCCCTTTCGTGTCAATGTAAGAGACAACAGCAAAATAAGCTAATGTGAAACTCTAAGTCATATTTTTCCTGCCTTACGAAGTTTACTGGCATAACTGTGGGGTATTCTGGAAAAATGATGGACGATTAACACGCGAATCATTAATCGAAATCAATGCGTTATTGTCAGTAAAATCTCATAACAACTATAATCCGTCAGGCCAAACGGGAATCCACTGAAAATAATTAAGTCAGTAATCAAACAACGGGAAGTACTATGGGAGACAAAATACCAGTGATCGACAAGACTTTATTTTTAAACATGATATATTTTTACATAGAGAAATCAAAGTCTTGAGTTCTGTTATGGTCATTGTGTAATATGCATGTATCATTTTTAAGGTAAAAAAATCCAACTTTGGAGTACATTGATTATAAGGGATATCAAAAATATAAATAAATAAACGAAAAATAAGAAAGTAAAAAAAAAAATAGATATAATACATGTAATTTGATTGCATCTGATTTAAAGCCATGAAGGAAAAAAGTATTTGGTCACTAAATAAAAAAAACCCTTCTTTATATCAATGTGCAAAAGGATGGTATGAGTGAAGTTCTCTGGAAAAAAGTATTTTGTATTTTTCTCATAAATTTCAACTCGTGTTTGTTTACATTTTGAGATCTATACGACTGCATCCGAATCTTCGCCAAAAATGTTTGTTAATATTCGGCATTGACTTTTATATGCACAAGTGTTGATGACTAAACTTTACGGACGATTTCGTTAATCTCCATGACCGAGCTGGTTGATTATATGACCAGTGAAAGTTAAAACGTCATTAAAGTTAAAACGTCATTACTGACATCATAGTTTTATGTAATCAAACCTTAAATCGTGGTGGGTCACAATTTATATTATCGATCCTTCTTTAATGCATTGTAGGCAATTATCGCGTACTTTTAATTTAAATCGACATATTCATTCTTGCTTTTGACACTCGAGTACGGTTTTCTTATTAATTTTGTTGTATTTTTGGGAGAAGATATGGCTTTAAACTCAAGAGTCCTGGGATCAGAGTATTCGAGCATACAGCATTAGTTATCGAACTATCTGTTAAATTGAAGTACAACCGAACGATCCCGATTAGACATCTAAGTAAAGAAGTTTCTCCAGAATATAAATGAGAGTCAAAAGAGGACAAAAAGGAATATAATTTTATTGCCAAGTCAAAATGCTTTGCTTTACCCGTAAAACACTGTAGGTGGCGTCATCTGGTTAATTGGTCGGAGACCAATTTATATAACCATAAACTCGAGATTACGTCGCTGCAATTTACCAAAACTGCCTTAAGCCCAACTGGACGCATATTCTGACGGAAAAACCGAAGAAAATCATTTCATTTTACAAGTTAAGAATTATCAAAAGGAGTAAAGAAAAACCGCACGGTCACACGCTTTAAAGATGCATACTTCAAGGATGAACGCCTCTAACCAACCCATCATATCGAGGTGTAAACATAGATGATACTGCCACTCAGTTATTTTTCAGCCCTAAATTAATCAAAGTAATGAAAGTTCTGCTTGAGAGCAAATTTGATTATTATGCTTTCAAGCTGTCTAAATAATTCGCCCAAAGAATAGTATCAATTGATTTTCCTTTGATTATAATCAGCGCTGTTAAGGAATTTGTTAATTTAACTTAAGTTATCATATTTGCATAATTTTTCTGTTTTGGCTTTATAAAAAAGCTTGTAGGGATGATCTAATCATGACTATATAACAATCGAGAATTTCTAAAAATCTAGTTTCCACAAAAAGTTGCTAATTTGTCGGTACCCATGTTGCATCGAGGTCATACGTTCGTGTAAAATAATATCAGTTCTAATAAACATTCACGGAAATATCGTACACTAGGATAGAACCTACGTGTTGTGAAAGAAATAGAAATTAAAGTTGTTTTACCATAATTCTAAAGTCGGAATGCAACGATATGTCCAATTTCTCAGTGACGACCAATTACAGTGCGTACGGCACTTTGATGTTTACTAATCGATTGTTGACTGATTGAAATACGAGTAATCGAAACATTTATAACCTATATCAATTATACCTCACGTAGACGGAGCACAGTTTAATTAATATCATTATTCCATATCTATTCTTTTGAAATTCAATTTTATATATTACACGTAAATATCATCTAACCAATTCAAACACAATCCCTCCTTTTAACACCCCGAGGAACAAAACCTTTGAAAACATTGTTGAAAATGAAAAAGTTGCTTGTATCAAACAATTTCTTCATTATCCACAATATTTCTATCCGAAATAGACGAACAAATTAAAATTTCAATCAACTTAAAATTGTCGTCTGCAGATTCTTTCAATTTGGACCAGACTAAAATTTTGTTGTGTGTGAATGGGTTAACAGATAGATAACTAGTGGTACTCTGCTTATTCTGTAAAATTATATTGTCTAAACCAAATAACCCGTGGCGCTTTCCGACGCCCTGAAGAAATACAATCATGGAAGACGCTACTTTTAGCAAGCAATTTTGCTTTTTCTCACAAAGTTTTCTTCCCTATTTGGTATTCATTTTCCGATTTTAGCGCTAATTGAATTTTGTCTGCAACAAATGTGGCGTCTTAATACACATTATTTGAATTGACGTATCGCTGCTGTCAAGGGTCCAGGGTTCGGTGCCCGGTCGCGGCAGATATCCTTTCCGACATATGTCTCCCACCAATGAGTGGATAATCGTAAACCTAAGTGGGATGAGCAGATTGGGCCTCGGAAAAGATATAGTGGTAGTACTGGTGTGAAAAAATGGATGCTACAGTCGCCACGATATGACTACTGTTTCAAGTGGCATGAAACCCCATTCAAACAAACTATCAATCATCAAGAGGCCCATGAGGGCCTGAGACGCTCTACTGTTATCAAGTTTTCCGTTAAAGAAATATGATATTTAAGGAAGTTAATTACCAAAAGAAGAATGCATAAAGAAAAAAAAACCAAACAAACAAAAAAACAGGACTTTATCCCCTTTATTATTTTAAGCAACAATCCTCAAGGCCCCTTTTCCCGTGTTTCATGACGAATCCACTCCAATTCCAAAAGAATAAAACCTTATGACCCAACAATCATCCTGTGAAATTTTGATCAGAATCTGACAATAATTGTGGACTTTATCACATAAACAGGATTGTTTTGAATGAAAATCAATAAGGCCCCTGTTCCTGTGTTTTCTGAGGGATCAATTTCATTCAAAAAGGAACTTACAACCCTACAATTGTCCCGTGAAATTTAAAAGACAATTTGATAAAAATTTGCGACCGGTATTTTTAAGAAGAAAAGAAAATTGATATAGACTGAACATTACACATACTTGAGGCAAGTTTCCGAATTACATGTATGTGTTTTCAATAGTTGTTTAACCCTTTCCTGTACAAACCAAGGATTTAACGTCACTGTACTTTTCTACTGGAGAAAACATTGTGGAAAAAGAAGAAACTGCTTGTAACAAGCACAGAATTCGGCTGTCGACATCGAATGACCTCATTTGCGTATGACCCAGTCAAATGAAGGTAACACATTTACTAGCGAAACTGCCAACGTCTTAAATCATGTCACATGAAAGGACTGATCTTTACAGACCGTCTAGCGAACATTACTCCTGTAGACGTAACGATGACGTTGTTTTGATGTAATTTGAACTAAATGCAAGGTTCTAACGGTTATTCGCGCCACGTGAATGCCCTTTAATCTTCGTATCTGTCTCGGATTAATCTAAATAGACTAATAGCCTACGTAGGCTATTAGGGATATACCCTGCTTTTTTCTGATCAGCGACCTCACATTTTTGCAAAACTACTTTTCGGCATATTGTATTCAAATAGTTTAAATAATTAAAATCTGTGACATGAAAAAAACATCGATACCTATCTGTAATGTTAAAACATGCACCACATCAACAATCGAAATTGTCTGCGAGAAAAACCTTGGAATCTCATCATTTTCATATAAAATATATGATGAACTCCGCGTCCCGTTTTCGCCATATTGTTTACAAACAATCCATCACCCAATCAGATTCGATGTTTGGGTTTACGTCATTAAATGCCCTTCAGCCAATCCCTTGATGCAGTGTTTTGGGATCTACCTGTCGGCTTTGTTAAAGTCGACGGCGGTACCGGTCTATGGAGGGTTAGGAAATTGGCGTAAATACAGCTTGAATAAAGCTGTATTTACGACATTCTACTCGCCCACCAACGATGTCTACCATTTCTCCTCAGAATTGTGGAAAATACCATCATAATGTAGAGGGTGGAAGCGGTCAGAATAATTTATTCTGACCAGAAACTAAGGATAGGTGCACTAGCTGTGGCATATTGATGTTTGTCTGTTTGAATGCGATTTAACGCCACGTTTAACATTACTTAAGTCATATCGCGGAGGCTGTAGCACCTAACCATGGATTCCTGGTAGTTCTCACACCTGTACTACCACTTCACCTTTTCCGAGCCTCCAGATGCTCACCCCACTTAGGTTTACGATTATCTAGCTATATTAAAGCGCTAAAACGGAATCTTATCAATCAATAAAATACATATTTGTAGATTCGATGCTAGGGAGATAATGTCATGACAAAACATTCAACAAGAATCATTTATTTGCACGCAATAATGAAATCTGAATTAATAGCCTATACGACACGCTGAGAATCTACATTCAGAGATTGGCGTTGTGGTCAGGTTTTGTGTTCCAGGCATTATGTAGGTAACATTTATCTTAACCAATTACCAGATAGCAAAATTTTAGACTTGTCTAAATCGAGATGAGTTGCGTACGACTTTTTCACCTTTAGATTTAAATTTTAGACTTTTTCCAACTTTCTTGGTAGCAAACATTGTGAGAAATGAAGAAATTTCTTGTTACAGGCAATATCTTCATGTTACCCATTTTTTCACCAAATTGTTCACCTTGATGCGCGTTAAAAAGTGTCACTGAGTCGGATTTGATTAATATTTCAATTATGACCAACCTTTCATATTAATGTTTAGTCAAATAGAAAGAAAATGATATTTGTCTATATAAAAATGTTTTATTTTGTAAAATATTTGGCCAGCAACATGTAACAAAAAAGTAACATGGTTCGTTGGCGACCTTAACGTCGTAACTTCAGCTTGGATTAGTTGCCAAACCGAACAAAATGCTTCACACCAATGACGGCCAATGTTGGATTTCAAAGTTCACTACCTGTCAAAATGAATGATTTGATTGGTCGACCGATTCTTTGATTGGCAGACGCGATCAGTTCATCACATTCTGTATGAACCTTCCCCCCCCTTTTTTTGAAATTTTAGACTGGTCCAAATTGAAAGAAGTTGCAGACAACAATGAATATTGGATGCAATTTGAAATGAAACCATCCTTTGAGGTAGGAAAATATTGTGGGAAAAGCAGAAATTGCTTGTCACAAGCAATTTCTCCTTTTTCCACAATATTTTCTCAAGTATAAAAACGACAAATACTGGGTCTGAATAGGAAAGGGGTTTAAACAATATCTTCCCACTAATACAATACAAAATTAACAAGAAAACCATACTTGAGACCCAAAATCATGTATAAATATGACAACTGAAATTACAAGATCAAAATAATTCTACGCGACAACCTACAGTTCGTGAAAGATGATTTGATATTTCAAATTGTGACCCACCACAAGCATAAAATTATAAAATCAGCGATGACGTTTTAACTTTCGCCAGCCATTCATTTAACCTACTGTGTCACGGAGATTAACGAATTCGTCCGTAATCTTTAGTCGTAAGCACCTTTGCATATTTGTCAATGCCGAAGGTAAGAGAATATTTCCGGTGAAGAATCGGGTACATTCGTCTTGATATCAGAAGGTAAACAAACTAGTGTTGAAATAAAAACACAAATACTCTTTCCAGAGAACTTAAAAATGTTTATTTAGATATTGTGAAAGAGGACCACCTAAGGAACATTTCTGCCATGTTTAGTTGATTGGCCCAACTGTTTGGGAGGAGATGTCGTTTTAAAATCCTTCTTGTATATATATATATATATATATATATATATATATATATATATATATATATATATATATATAGACCCCATCCCCCCTGGGGCTCAGCCCCTGGGGACCTTACGGTTATGATGTAAACAATTTTGTAAGAGGTCAATATGCTGAAGTTTCTTGCAAATATCTTTTTAAAATTTCACAAGATCTTATTAAATTTTGTCATCATAGCAATCAGATTTTTTAGCGGATTTCTGTTCTGTAAGCTATTGTGAAAAAGTACCATCTATTGGATATTACGGCCATATTTAGTTCAAATTGGTCTAATTGATGTGGAGTCGATGTCGTTTAAAATCTCTTTTTATTATTGTACATCGAAACGCTGTCCATGGGTACCTGAGAGTAATGATTTAAGCTTTTTTAAAAAAGGTGAATATACTGACGGTACATGCAAAATATTAAGGCCCTAGGCCTTAAGAGTAAGGAAGAGAAGATATTTTATGTTTTTTTTTTTTAATTCCACTTCGGTTCCATTGCAACCGGAGTTTTCAACGGAATTCAATTTTGTTAGATAATTTTGAAGGGGGCCATCTAAGGAACATTTCTGCCAAATTCGGTTTAAATTAGCCCAGTGGTTTTGGGGAGAGATGTTTAAAAATCTTTCATGCCAAATATCAAGGCCATAGGCCTTCTGGGTCAGGAGGAGTGTTTTTTTTTTTTGTTTGTTTTTTGGGTTATTTTTAAATTTCACTTTTGTTTGCAATGGCACAGGAGTTTTAAACGGATTTCATTTCTTTTAGCTATTTCTAAAGGGAACCACTCAAACATTTCTACCAAATTTGGTTGAAAATGGCCAAGTGGTTTTGGGGGAGATGTTGTTTAAAGAAATTGCTGACGGACGACATACGACGGACGGACTTTGTGCTTTGGTGAACTAAAAATGACCCGGCTAGGGATACTCTTTGGATTCAAGAGCAAGTTATAAGACATCTTTAACTTTACTAGTTCTCTAGCAGAGAACGTATGTCCTCACATATACGGTATAACAAATATAGAGTTGTGCACGAGTTTATCGTGTGTTTTTATGTATATAAGGCTAGTTTTCGCGGTTGATAGTCAGTTCTGCGCAAGACGTTTGTTTGGGTGGGGTTTAGCGCCACTTTTAGCAGTATTTCAGTCCAATTCAGCGGCTGGAGTTACTTATCATTAATCCGTAGTAATTTTCACACCAGTACTACCTCTAAATCCTTTCCAATCCTCCAGCTGCTCATCTCACATAGGTTTACGATGATCCATCCTTTGGTGGAGACGAATGTCGGAAAGGATATTCGCCGCAGCCGGAGATCGAACCCTTGACCCCGTGATTAGGAGTCCGACGCGCTACCACTGCAAAATGGCTGCGGCCTCTACGAAAGAAATCCTTCAATGTCTATCCGGATTGAACAGAGGCTACGGTTGTTTAAGGCTGCTACGTCAGCGTTTTCTATAATTTAGAAAGAAATAATTTCATTTTTACAAAAAGTCATGTAAAGGTAAGGATTACTGCGCATGTTTTCCAGAGATTTTTCACCAAGTTTTTTTAGCTAGCAAAGCGCAAGCTTTGATAGCTTAAGTTAAAAGACTAAATTTTGAGGTCGTCTCAAAGTTCAACGAGTGTAAACTGCCACTGGCGGCTTAACCACTAAATCCGGTAAATGCCTACGCCATAAAACGTAGTTCATATGTATTTCAGGAATATTGCAAACTGCATGCAAGTTATTTTAACTCGCTTGAGTACATCGTTTTCAAAATGACTCTGATCAGAGTCTGCAAAGAAGTTGCAGAAGACAATTTCAAATTGTTGAAAATTCTTAAATAATTCTAAAAACAAGCAATTTCTTCAATTTCCACATTGTTTTCATCTACTTTTTTCTTGAGGGGCGTTTGGAATGGGTTAACTGCTTGGTTGCTTTAACCCCGGTTTACCCCGGTTCTTTATCATGTCAAAGAAGATTACTGAAAAACACTATGCTTTGCTAGCTTACAGTACTTTTCAGTACTTTAATATCTTGTTTTCTCCCCTGAGTCAGTCGTTGGGAAAAACGTTTTTTAGAATGCAAATGCTTTGTTTCAAGTGCATTTATGTTGGCTCGTATTAAATAGAGGGTCTTGCCCCTTATAAAGGTATCTGTTGTGTTGAGTATGGTTGTTAAGACCAAATTTGAGCCTTCTAAATTGATACAAAAAAGTAGAAGATAATGATGTTCGAGAATCACATGTTCTTATGAATTTATAGTGCGCGTTCTAGCTCCGTAAACTCAACCATGTGAGTGGTATCTTACCAACTGATTCCAAAAATACATTACACCGGAAATTAAAAGTATGTTAATGGAATAAAATTACGTCTTTCAACTTCCGATACCTGACAGAAGGAAACCTTTCATGTTCTGTCGTCACTATGTCAGATAGAACGAAGTGATTACATGCAACAAAGGTCCTCCTGGGAAGGTCGAAAAGTGGCGAGTCTCTTCTCTTCTTGAAAACTTTCCTTGTTTCGTTATGTTAACTACCACAATGTCTTACAGGAAGAAAACAACAACAACAACAACAAAAGGAAAACATGACACAGCCTATAAAAATGACTCAAGACAGTCTAAAATCATGATATATGATCTGCCAGGTAAAAAGGACCTCCCGGTTAATCCGTGAAAAAATCGACGAAACAAGGTCCAGGATTAGTCATCTTGGAATCGTTTTCCAAATATTATTTGATCCGTTATCTAGGCAAACCTTAGCAGTAGTAATAACAGTAGTAGTTTTGTTCAGTTTAATAATGAACATAACATTGTTTACAATGAAGCACGATAAGTTTTAAACATGAATACTAAAACCATGTAATGGGCACTAGCATCAGGGATGACACAAAAAAGAGATAATCTCTGATTTCCATTGTGGCCTACCTTACTTAATGACGCTACTTTATGACGTTGGAAAATTCACTTATTTTGATTAGGTTACGATTGTTTGATTATTTGTAAAAATATTTTGAAAACATTGTTGAAACTGAAGATATTGCTTGTTACAAGCAATTTCTTCATTATCATTTCCGCCTGACGGATCACACCTTCATGTTTGAAATATCAATTCTAATTGATTGTTTGGTGATAATAGGAAAACAGAAAAAGACTTGTAGTAAACTGAGAACCTATTCAAGCCTTAAAATCAACATAAACAAGGAGAAATACCTTGATAGTTTAGACTGGAAGGTTGGACAAATATTTTGTAATTTTAGAATTTAGAAATTAAGAAGGGGCGGTATTACAAGATTGAAACAGACCTGGGAATATGTAGATTATGTAAGTCGAGGGCGAAATTCATTTCCTTCTCAAGTGCCCCAATTTCGCGGAAGAGAGGACTTGTACCCTTTCAAAAGTTTACTCGCAATGATGGAATATAGCCAAGCTTAACACAAATAAACTTTTTATCAGGTTGATAAACTCGGAAGTCATTTTCATTTTAAGAAATATCAGCAATTTAATTTCTAAACCTATAGGCAAGGGGAGAACACACCTCTCGACTCAAAAAAAAAAATCGTCCCATTGCGTGAGTGTAAATAATATAAGAGCCAAAAGTAATCATAGTCCAGAACTGAATGTGCCTTGCTAATTTTGTTCTGTGCATTGTTGCATTTCATTGCTTGATTGGGAAAAAATCTGCTTACCTTTGGCGGTATTAAAAGCAATGAAAGCTTATATGTTTTCAACTAATTAAAGTCTTTTAGTACTAAGAGACTAGGCCAACCGAGAACCATCGAATTTGACCCACATTTGACCAAATATCGAAAGATAACGTTCCGGTAAGGAGTCACGATTTCGGATAAAATAACTTTAAGTTTGTGTTTGGAAAGGTTCGTATATTTGCGAAGATATCGAATCGTGTGTAATCTTTGACGTTCGCATTTTTTTTCAAGAAAGTATTACTACACTTAGGGAATGTATTACAATTATATTGTTTATCCCATTCCCACCCCAATCCCCGCTTTATTACGCCTCTTAAAACAAAAGCTTGTAAAACATTGTGGAAATTGAAGAAATTGTATGAAGCAATTTCTGAATTATCCGCAAATAGTTTCTAACAAAAAGACAAATATTTTGAAATCCGTCAACTAAAATTGCTTTCGGCGACTATTATATTTCTTCAATTTTCAGCTCGGCTGTTTTCGGAGTAAACCCGGGTTATTGCTATAGACCTGATGCCGTCTACGTCATCGTCGTCGTCGTCCAAATATACTACATTTTGTAATATCTCTGGTATTGACCAATCGCGGTGTCAATCAAGAAATCAACCAACCAATCAAAGCATTAATCAGCCCGGACCAGAGCTTTCAACTCTAACATGGCCGCCATTTTTGTTGGTTTGGCGACTAAAACGTTGTTCAAGCTTAAGTTACGACGTTTAGGTCGCCAACCAATTATTCTACTTATTTGTTACATGCTACTGGCCATTTATTTTGCAAAATAATGGCGTTAAAATTAAAGCGGAACTTCCTGTTTGAGTCTAAGGGTGGGGCCAACGGAGTAAGTCGGCGGGGCCAGCGTTTGGTCAATTACTGAACGCAATAACTTGAAACTGCATTATCATGGGGATAACAAAATACATTTTTAAAAGCATTGTAGCCTTTTTTCAACCTGAAAGTTTTATCCACACAAAAACAAAAAACAAAAACACTTGAACATCCGAGCCTTGGTTTTACAATGCGATGCTCATGAAAACATATACATAGGAAAATATATTAAGCGTTCTTTGATATATACGAACTTACGCGCCTTCTCAAAATGCATCTCATATCCGGATTGGCCAGACAGGGCCACGGTCGTTGCGCAGTGGTAGCGGGTATGACTCGGAGTCATGAGGACCAGTGTGCGGCCCGCTGCAAAGATCCTTTCCGACATTTGTCTCCAAACATTGAGTTGATGATCGTTAACCTAAATGAGATGAGCAACTGGAGGCTCGAAAAGAATGTAGTGGAATAACCGATGTGACAACTACTGTGAATCCATGGTTAGGTGTTACAGCCGCCGCGATATAACTGAAACACTGTTAAGAATGAATTTATACCCAATTCAGTCAATGAATGGGACAGGCAAACTACGGCTGACAAAAACAGAAATACTTCTTTTGGATTTTTCTGAATGTATTTTCCGAAGGTATTTTGCAGATCGTTGACCTCCGAACAAGGTAGTTCGATTGAGATATGGAAAGACGTTAGTTTTCAAAACTTAAAAGGATCTTGAAACAAAAAGCAAACCTTTAGATCGTAACATTTTCGTCGTAACTAGAACCTAAAGATGTAGTTAATTGTGTCAAAGTCGCAATACCGTAAAAAAGAGAGAGAGAGAGAGAGAGATAAAGATGCACGTACACAGAATGAGACGCACAGAGAGAGAGAAAGAGGAAGAAAGAGAGACAGACAGATAGATAGATAGATAGAAAGATGGATAGATAGATAGATAGATAGATAGAGAGAGAGATAGAGTGAGAAAGAGAGAGAGAGAGAGAGAAAATAAAAGAAGAATTTGCATAAATATCAGAGCCCAACGTTCACGTTCAGTCCAATTGAACGATTGTCCATCCAAATTCTTTATTTAGACTTAATTCCGATGATTAACGACATTTGAATGAAGCATGTATTTTTTGGTTTAGCGATGTAAACGTCGTAAATACAACTTATTCAATGTGTAGTTTCGAATTATGTTTGGTGGTTTAACGATTTAAACGTAGTAACTAAAGCTTATCAAAACTGCAGATGCGACGTTTAGGTCGCTAACCACGCACCTTTTTTCGTGTAGCTGTCGATAAATTTGGTAAATGACGCCTTTTTTTTCATCTGAATCGAACTTCCTGTCAGCCCAAACGTTTAGGGTTTTCGTGGTAATTGTCTAGTCGAGACGCTTCAAATGAGTACACCAAAAACCAGCTTATCGATTTCTTAAGCCGCTACCCAGACCGCTCTTCTGAGCCTTTTCCCGTTTGTCGTTTCAGTCGTAATACAGCCAACAATGTTCGTGAAAACAGCATGTATAACGCTATTGGCCGTGTTTGGTGTATCTGAAGGGTCACTACTGACTGCTCTACAACTCGCCCATGCCAATCCGGCCTTCAATAACCTTGACCCTGCAGATCAACTATTAATTGTAGAACTAATTGCGGAAGTAGAAGCAGGTGAACTTAAGGCCTACGTGGATCATATAGGCTTTCACCACGTCCTTGCTATTATTGATAGTGAGTGTAATAATTTGGGGATATTTATTGTTCATGAAAACCGAATTCACTGAACGAATCATCTGTTAACAGATTAAAAACGGCTTTGTGAAGTTTTAATCTGGTTTAGATGATGAGTTTAATATGTTCGGTATGAAATACTGAACTTTGTCGATATAAGATATTCCACGAAACATATAACGTCAATTGCAAAATGACGCCATTGAATGTATTATGTGACGTCATTTTTACGTTATCATATGCCTTAGTTCATCTACAGTTTTTTCACTAGTTCCATATCACCCCATGCAATATCACAAATATCTGTAGGGTTTATTTCACTCCTAAGTCGTGTTTTAATATTGGTTCTTCCAAAGACCATCTCCTTTACCTTGTTTCTGTTAAATCATTGGTTTTTACGCACCTGTAATTCTACAAATGAGAAATCATTGTCGAGAAAGAAGAAATTGCTTTTTACAAGCAATTTCTTATTTTTCCACATTATTTTTTCTCCTACTGGATGGTTATTTTTCAAATAAAATCCACTTTAAATGTCTGCAAAACCTTTGAATTTGGACAGGTCTTAATATTTGCAAAACAGGAGAGGGGTAATTAATAATAAATTGTCTTTAGTGATAGAAAGTAAACACATACTGGGCATATTTGAGTAAACATTTACTCTACATGTGTCATTTTTCTAGGTTTTCCTATAAATTGACGGGTCGCCGGCAAAACCTCTTGGTCTTTGATGGCAAACGGCATTAATGAGTGAAATATGTGATCGGTTACTTAACCCTTCCCTACACAATCCCGAATTTTTACACTCATCGAGAAAAGACTTTAGGAAAACAATGGTGAAATTGAAGAAATTGCTTGTTACAAGTAGTTTCTTCATTTTCAACCTTTTTTCTGCCTAAAAATACCGAGCTGCTATAAACTCTTTCAACTTGAAATTATCGTCCTCAACTTCTTTAAATTTGGACTAACTTTAAAGTTTTGGCGTGTGGTAATGGGTTAAAAAGCAAAATTTCGATGGTCCGTTTGAGTATCGTAACCAAAGCTCTGAAAAACAGGAATTATTACATTTTTTACCTTTTAAATATTTCAACCTGACATTTAGTTTACTTCGTATATTCCAGAACTACCAGCAGCCGAGGCCCATGTCTTAAGCAACTACCTTGTCCAGGTTTGTAAAACGGGTATATCAGTGCTCGTTGCCATAAGCTTGAAACTGTTGCAGACGACAATGAAAATGAGTGCAATTTGAAACAAAACAATGCTTTATGGTAGAAAATATTGTGATAAAAGAAGAAATTGCTTGTATCAAGCAATTTCTTCTTTTATCACAATATTTTCTTAAGTATATAATTGCTTGGACGTTAAATCTAGTGATTAGACAGGAAAGAGTTAAACAATATTAGTTGGATTTGCGACTAAACGTCGTAACTACAGCTTATCGAAGAAGCTGTAGTCACGACGTTAAGGTCGTCAACCCCCATTTCAACTTTGTGTATATTTTACTGACCATTAATTTTGCACAATAACACCTGCTGTTTAATATCGAATCTGAACTTTTTGTCCGAGATCAGTCGACATGATAAATGATCCGTCATTTTGGATTTATTGATTATGCAGAAACGCCGCGGTATCCTTACTTACGATTGATTTAAAGTTTTTGTAACAATTCGATAAAGCTGATTAAGAATACAAATATGTTTTTGCAAAGAAGGCTCACATGGTGAGCATAAAACAAGTAAACAGAAAATAGACTAGAAAGGTTACATAATCAAACATATTAATGATCAAAGGGAGACAACCACAGTCCAGTCTTTATTTACGACGTTTCGTTGCCAAACGACGATATGATTTTTTTTCAGGAGCTTCAGAAAGAAGAAAATATGAACAACACAATGCCTGTAAGTACGTTTGAAATCTTTAGTAATGTACTGATCTGGAAACGAATATTGGATGAAGTTCTTTAGATACATTCTGTATCAAACGATCAATCGCTTGCTCCGCCCACTTCCTCCGTTAACCTCGTCCATTGACTACAACAGGAAGCTCCACTTCGACCTTAAACTGCGTCTTTTTGCAAAATTTATGGAAATTAGAATGCTACAAAAGAAAAAAATGGTCGGTTGGCGACCTAAACGTCGTAACTACAGCTTATTTAAGCTGTAGTTACGACGTTTAAGTCGCCAAACCAACAAAAATACCTCACATAAAGGGCGGTCAATTTCGGGGTTCGGAGTTAAATTCCGGTATAAATGAATGACTTCATTGTTCGATTGATTAATTTATTGGCGGCCGCAATCGTTCAATTAGCAAATGTGAACATAATGCTTATTTCTTCGAGGGAAATTTGCGCAACAATCATTATCATAGACCTTGCTTTGATGATTATGCGACCCCAACCCCCTCCCCCACCCCAATTTTGAGGTAACCGGTGTCTCTTGCAAACCTGTCATAATTCAACATTCTAGGTTTCATTGCTATGAAATCCGTAAATACTTTGTAGCAACTCGGGGAGAAACGATAACTTTAATCTATTTTGAATGTAAAGGTCTTTGAAAGCTTAAAAGAAGAACACCGCTTGCTCGAATTTTCGATTATTTATCGTCGCTGCTAATCAGAACTCTTGCGTTCAATTCTACGGATCAAATCTCGCATATACATTGTATGACTATTTTAAAGGTAGGTATCGATGTTTTTTTCACGTCATAGATTTTAATTATTCTTATTCCCTTTCATACACTATTTGAATGCCATATTCTGAAAAGTAGTTTTGCAAAAATCAGAAGTCGCTTATCAGAGAAAAATGGGATATTTCTCTAATAGCCCACGTAGGCTATTAATCTATTTTTAGATTAACCCGAGACAGTTGCAAACAATTAAGGGTCATTCACGTGCTGCAAATAACCGTTGGAATCTCGCATTTAGTTTGAATTTCATCAAACCAACGTCGTTGTTACGTGAGCAGTTAAGTTCGCTAGCCGGTATTTGATTATATAAAGATCAGTTCAAAACTACCGTAAGTGTTATTACGAATATAAACAAGCGATAACCATTGATTGATATAATTTAGGACGTTGATGGCTTCGCTTATCAATTGGTTATCTTCCGTTGACTTTGGGTCATATACAAATTAGGTCAAACGATGACGACAACCGAATTCCATATCTATAAATAACCTGAATTTCCGCTGAACTTTTCCTGTATAACCGCAAAAAGTCACTTTAAACCTTTAAGATTAACGCTAAGACCATATCTGACTCAAATTTAATTATTAAATGTTCGATGGATCGTATCTTTCAACATTTGGCAATTTTTTCTTGTCTAGGTTTGAAAAACATCGATACCTCTCTATAAAGCTTCAAGGACAATCTTCCGAATTGGCACTATCTGTCACGTAAAACAATTGTGGTAAAATACATGTCTTTATATAGGTTTGGAAGGTACGTAGGTAGGTATAGGTTAATTAGGTATGTATGTAGGTAGGAAGGTAGGAATAGGTTAAGTAGGTACGTTGGAAGGAAGTTTGGTATGTGTAAGGTAGGTAGGTATAGGCTTTGTAGGTAGGTATAGGTTATGCAGGTAGGAATAGGTTATTTAGTTAGGTAGGTATAGGCAAGGTAGGTATATATATGTAGGGTAGATATGTAGGTTTAGGCTAGGTAAGTAATAAGGTAGAGAGGTAGGTAGGTCGGTAGGTATGATAAGGCAGGTAGGGAGTAAGTTAAAGGTTGGATAGGTAGGTAGGTATAGAAAATGTAGGTTGATTGGAAGGTAGGTATATAACTAGGTAGGTATAGGGTTTGTAGGTAGATAGATAGGTAAGCAGGTCAAGGAAGGTTAGGTAGGTAGAATATGGTTAGGTATATTGGTAGGTTTGTAGGTAGATATATGTTAGGTAGGTAGGTAGGTATAGGAAATGTAGGTTGGAAGGTAGGTTAAGGTTAGATAGAAAGGTAGCTAGGTATAGGTTAGGTAGGTTGGTAGATATATGTTAGGTAGGAAAGCACGTAGGTAGGTAGGTAGGTATAGGTTCGGTAAGTAGGTAGGTTGGTAAAGGTAGATAGGTATAGGTTAGGTAGGTTGGTTAAATTTCGGTAGGTAGGTAGGTAGGTATAGGTAATGTGGTAGGTAAAGCTTCGGTAGGTAGAGGTAGGTAGGTAGGTAGTAAGATATAGGTAAGATAGATAGGTAAAGGTATATTTGGTAGGCAGGTAGGTATAGGTATAATGGTAGGTAAGGGTAAGTATGTAGGTAGGTATAGGCTAGGTAGGTAGGTACGGGTAAGGTAGGTAGGTAGGTATTGGTTAGATAGGTAAGTAGGTAAGTATAGGTTTGGTAGGTATGTAGTCATGTATATATAGGTTAGGTAGGTAGGGATAAAGAGGTAGGTAGGTGGGGTAGAGTAGGTATAGGTTAAGTGGGTAGTTAAGTTTGGTAGGAAGAGGTAAGGTAGGTAGGTAGAAAAAGGTTAGGTAGGTCGGTAGGTAGGAAGGAGGGTAGGTAGGAGGGTAGGAAGGTAGGTAGGTCGGTAGGTATAGGTTAGGTAGGTCGGTAGGTATAGGTTAGGAGGGTAGGTATGTCTGTAGGTATAGGTTAGGTAGGTCGGTAGGTATAGGTTAGTAATGTAGGTAGGTATGTCTGTAGGTATAGGTTAGGTAGGTCGGTAGGTATAGGTTAGGTAAGTAGGTACGTCAGTAGGTATAGGGTAGGTAGGTAGGTTGGTTAGTAGGTAAAGATTTGTTAGGTAGGTCGGTAGGTTTAGGTTAGTTAGGTAGGTAGGTTAGTAGGTATAGGGTAGGCAGGTCGATAGGTATAGGTTAGGAAGGTAGGTAGGTCGGTAGGTATAGGTTAGGTAGGTCGGTAGGTATAGGTTAGTAAGGTAGGAAGGTATGTCTGTAGGTATAGGTTAGGTAGGTCGGTAGGGTCGCTGGCCTCGTTTACTTAGAAATTAATCTACATTATTTGGAAACATCGATGGCCAGTTACAAGTAACAAAAAGTCACTGTTTGGAAACCTTATTGTTATAACTACAGCTTGAACAATCAGTCTTTGTGACTACATCTTTTTTCGAAGTTAAAGTTCACTACCGGTCCGAGAACGGATCATTTGGTTGAGCGATTGATTCTTTTCGATCAATTTTGCCTCATAAAAATTGGGAATTTATCGGAGATAGGAAATTATCGAATCTGGTAGAAAGTTTTAAAACCTTCCCCTTTTCCAACATTTTTTTAGACCCGTCCATATTCCAAAGTTTTGCAACAACAATTTAAAGCCGATTTCATTTGTAAAATAATCATTAGTAGGGTAGAAAATATTTAAGAAAAAGAAGAAATTGCTTGTAACAAGCAATTTCTTCTTTTTCCACAATGTTTTCTCAAGTATAAAAATACAGGAACGTGAAACCAGGGATTGAACAGGAAAGGGTTGATGTAGAATACTCATTTACTACATTTTTTTTCATTTATGATTAAGAAACAACGATTGACCCCCGCTATAATCGATCTCTTTTTCAAAACATGTCTTTCGCGTAATTTCCAGATACTTCTTTTTTGCATGACGGGTTTCATGTAAAATGAACTTGTTTAATTCAACCCTTTCCTCTTTTGCCAAATTTGAGACATATCCTAATTCATAGGTTTTGCAGATCAATAATTAAACTGGATTTAATTTGGTAAATTACCATTCAGTAGGGTAGCACATATTAAGGGTAAAAAAGAAATAGCTTGTTACAAGCAATTTTATCTTTTTCTACAATAATTTCTCCAGTTTGAATAACAGTGACATTAAAATCAAGAATTTGTACAAGAAAGGGTTAAAGAAAACCGAAAAATGCTATAACATTACATAATTGTCCCTTAATTGTCGCCTAGACTGTTGGTAAGAGAGACCTGACAAGCGTTCTGAAGAATTTCATGGCCGACCCTCACTTCAACAATCTATCTCAAACAGATAAAGACTTCGTCATAAAGATGGTTACAGCCGCAGAAAGCCGCCATCTACTGGAGTTCGTAAATAAAGTTGGATACTCCAAGGTGCTAAATCTATTACAACGTAAGTAGCTTCCATTATCAAGATATTAATTCATTACCGCTGGTCCCGCCAACTGACTGCGCTGGTAGCAACAGGACGTTCCGTTTTAATATCTGAAGGCCTTATTTTGCCAAAGCATGGAAAGAACACAGTAAAACGGTTTGTGGTCGATCTAAACGTCGAAACTACAGCCTGAATACTTAAGTCGTCAAACCAACAAAACTGCTTCAAATTAATGTCGGCCAATGTTGGAGTTCAAAGTTCACACTCGATCGTAACGAATGATGTCATTGGTCGACTAAATATTTGATTGACAGCCACGATTGTAATTTGATCAACGGTTATAAGAAGAAAATGAAAAGGAAACATACTAACATAAGCCTTATGGATCAATATGTTAACCAAATCACTTGTTTTCACGATCACAAGTATTCTACAGGTGAAAATATTGTTGAAAAAAAAAGAAGAAATTGCTTGTCACAAGCAACTTCTTCTTTTTCGAAATGTTTTCTAATCTACAAACCAGTTATTTCTCTGTTTACACACAGTTTAATTTGTCATCTGCAACGTCTTTCATTTTGGACCAGTCTTAAATTTTGTAAGTTAATAAGGCTTTAATAACCGCGAGCTGCTTATTGAATTAGATACTATGAGTGGTTTAGATGAAAATCAAATAATATCATTCTAAGTCTTCTCTTTGCTTATTGTGACTCTTTACCAAAAACAACAATTGCTCTATTTGCCGATAGCGAGACATGCCTGCTATGGATTTAATGAGATACCCAGTCACATTTATGCGTGTTAGATGTAGCTTACAATATAATCCAGAATTTCCGAAGGCGAACTATGAAATAAAACAAAACAATGATCCACGTCAATATCGGAACGCGACGTCCAGCCAAAATAACAGAGAAGTTACTCTGAAAAAAGCTGTATCCCAAAACCATTCAAACGCCCGACTCGGTGGAGTACGTGGGATTACGTACTTTACAAATCTAACATTTTCAACAAGTAAATTGAATATCGATCTTCAGTGTTTGGTGTACTCGCTAGAACTGATTCTCTCGCCCACTTCTTAACCGCTTAAAAATATCGCTCTTATTTCATTGGCCGACTTCTAAAAACAACATCATAACAACTTTATTACATGGGCGTATCAAGAAGACAGAACTATTCGGCTATACTGCGTAACGCGGAAAAGAAATAGTCTTCTCTTTGCTTATTGTGACTCTTTACCAAAAACAACAATTACTCTATTTGCCGATAGCGAGACATGCCTGCTAGAACTACTTAAAAGATAGTCAGAAAAGCCCAACCACATCCTTAAACTTTGAGAAACGTACAAACGCTCCTGCAAAGAATCAGCGACGTACATGTCCTTTGCTGCATCTGATTTCCATCTGCCATGCCTTTTCAAGCACCTGTCATTAACACCATTATTAGCGGCAATGGTTACTCCCCCTGCACGAAAGGAATGCAGACCAATATTCAAATGAGAATCAATACGCCTGAAAAGTTCCCGAGCACATTCTCTTACCCTTGTATAACTCAATTTTTTATCTTTTACAATAAGCTTACTAGCTGCTTTAGACTTATAAACAGGTTTAAACAAATACGAATCAGTATCGACAGTCAGCTTTGCCAGACCCATATAACGCTGTAACATGGTTATGGGACATGTCGATGTTCGCCCCTTACAGACACAAACGCTCGACCCATATCTATATTGATCGGTCTTACTACGTGGAATAGAGATATTAAGATAATTAGTTTCAAACTTTAAGTCTTTACATCGAATACTGCTTACTTCATCAAATCTAAGAAACGCTGCAAAACTAAGAGTAACAATACATAAATTTCTAACTGTGACGAGATCTGTAGAGTCGTTAAATAAATCGCATAATTGGATTAAATGCTGTACAGTTACTGGTTCCTTTTTATTCACCGCCTTCTTAGCAGTTCTTTTTGACGATTCTAGTATACTTTTTACGAATTGGTTTTCTGTTGGGTCCGAAAAATTATTCACTTGACGAGCCCACTTAATTCCATAAAAGGCACTACACACGGAATGAAATGATTTTGTCGTATTTAAAAGCTCCGATAAGTAAACTGCAACTATAATGGGATTAGCCGGGGCACTGATGTAATTGTTTCGAGCACAGTATTTCGCCCATAATTGAAAAGCATAATTATACTTTACTGTCGTTGATGCACTTTTACTATTTACATTTCTCTGTAAAACCTTGAAATCATTGATAAAAGATCTAAATTCGTTACTATCGTCAATCAGCAATGGCCACAAAGGAGCAGATCTCCATAACGGCGCGATTACCGTCCCGTCAGCGCCATCGCTGATGAATTTCCTTAAAACCCGCGCTACTAATTTTGGGGGAGGAACGCACCAATTATTTTCACCAAACCAATTAACCGAAAAAGCGTCTACTGATTCGCACCCCGTGCACCAACTACTGCTATTAAACCTTATGCATTTTGCGTTCAAACCATTAGCAAATCTATCTACTGAAAATGGTCCCCAACATCTGTTTAAAAGAGTGAAGATTTCATCGGAAATACTCCAATCATCGTTATCGTAAGTACGACTCATGCGATCGGCTAAAACGTTGCTTTTTCTAGGTATCCAGTATGGTACCAACTTAACATTTATTTTCTCACAAAAAGTATTGATACGCAAACACAATTCTTGCAAGCCCGGATTTCTGCTACCTTTGTCTAAAATACCTACTACATTCTTGTTATCGCAATACAATGATATTGCTCTGTCATGGACTAAATTAGTATTACTTTTCAGAAGCCTTTCTACGCTAGCAAGCTCTCGCCAAGTTGAACTTTGCATTCTTTCGGAGGCTTTCCACAATCCGCACAACTCCGAACCTTCGATCAGATTACCCGCATGTTGGGCGACATACCCGCCGTAACCAGAGGCGGAAGCATCACAGAAGCCTTTCAAGTCTCCCTTCACCACCTCGATAATGGGGTTTCCCGTTTCTTTCAACATTTTACAGTTCTCTTTCCAATACTTTAATTCAGACAACACATCAGACGACACATAGACAAATGAATCCCAATCTATACGTGTATCTATACATTTATACAGATACCTCGTTTTCAAGAACACCCCTTTCCCGATACCGCATCTCATTGATACTATTTGACCAGCGATACAAGCAAGAAAACGAGCTTTAGCTATCTGCAATTTACGGGATTGAAGTTCAGCTAACAGAGAATTAATATTATTCAATAGCTTACTGACCCTACTCTCGGCCACATGAAGACAGTTTTTAACCATATCCCATATAAACCCAAGCCATTCGGCTCTCTGACTAGGTTCCCAACTACACTTGTTTTCCGCTAGAAGAAGCCCTAGTCTAGGTAGACAATTTTTTACTATGTGACAAATATGCTTTGCATTTTGTTTATTTGTGTGGCCACCCAGGCCATCATCAAGAAACATAACTACTTTGTGACCTTGACCTCGTAAAAATGTGATTGGAGCTCTCATCAATTTCGTAAAAATATGACTCGCTGTACTGATACCAAAAAGAAGAACATTGCAAACATAAAAAACTGATTCACCGTGTGAATCTGGCCAACTAAATCCTAAGTAGGTTCTGTGCTCGGGATAAATTTCAATATTGTGATATGCCGACTTTAAATCATATGTGAACAAAAATTCAGACGAATGAAACAATTCTTTTGCTACTTGAACATCCTCATATTGAAATTTGAATTTCATTAAATGCGGATTTATTAATCTGCAATCTAAAACGAGTCTGGCTTTACCGTATTTACCGTAAGCCACCGTTAAAGGGTTAACAATTTGTGGGCAATTATTTACTTTTGAAATACATCCCAAATCAAGCAGACGACTTATTTCGCTTTTGACAAACGATTCATTATTTCTTGCGGATGAATTATTCCGAGCTCGGGTACATTCTGGCAAAGTTTTAAATGGCAATTTATAACCATCTTCTATTACACTCAAAATATAATCGCTAGAACCAATCAATTCCCATTCTTTCCTTTTTTCTTTTATTCTACCTACTGGCGACAAAATTTCACCAAAGGCTGGTTTGGAAAAAACCGAATCTACCTGGATGCTATTTTTAGCTATGCAATTCACGTTATACAAACAAAAACAATGTACACTTATCTTATCGAGACCATTCTCCTTCTCTGCCTGCCTGCATTCTGCTTTCCAGTGTCCTGGTTTCCCGCATACGAAGCAGAGACCGGGTTTCCGACCTTTTCCGATCAAACTTGGAATATTCTGTCCAGATGGAACTGGCTGTGAAGGTATCGGATTTGGACTTATGTAAGGCCTGTGTCGCCGACTACGTCTCTTCCTCATTGCTCTGGATTCTGCTCTCAGCATTTTCTTCTCGTCCTCGGAGTCCGAGGCAAGAGGGTTGCATTGGTATTCCTTCGCCTCTGACCAACCTAGCTCTGACGAATCTGCCAGTTTAATTACTTTCTGTCTATCGTGAATAAGAGACATACCTTCAGCTATAGTCTCCAAAGCTTTGTGTTCTCTGCCCGATTTCAATTCGGAATCTGCTTGTGACAGCTTTGAATTTACTTGAACATTAAACTCGTACTGGTCTTCACAGCTTTTCCGTCTGAAGGTATATCCCGAATTGTTCAATACGTTTTCGGCAACTTCTTTCTGAGACCTGGAAAGGCTGTCTTGAAACGAGTTTAGCTTGGAAATTATCAGCTCGTCAATTTTATCTAGCAGTTGGTTGGAGTCGCTGAGACTTGTCTCAGTACTACGACAAGGTTGACTCGACATCGAATCCATAGCGTGAATATCGATCTTCACTGTTTGGTGTACTCGCTAGAACTGATTCTCTCGCCCACTTCTTAACCGCTTAAAAATAGCGCTCTTATTTCATTGGCCGACTTCTAAAAACAACATCATAACAACTTTATTACATGGGCGTATCAAGAAGACAGAACTTTTCCGCTATACTGCGTAACGCGGAAAAGAAATATTCTACACATTTTCCCAATAGTTAACTGTAATCTTCTAAAGGGAAATTAAATCGCATTTCATATTGCTCTGGTACGTCAACGTTTGTTTCCCATGTATAATACAAGGTACCCATAGAATTATAATTACAAATCCTGACCGTTCAAAAACAAACACACACACACGAACTTTTCTGAGTTATAATCTATGCGAGATAACACTCTCGTGTATCATTTATTGAGTCTTATAACTAGGAAAAATGGTTACATTTTTCGTAACCAACGGTCAGAGTTTTGCATTTCAGTTAATGTACGCCGACGCCTTTATTATTCGTTCGAATAGTGTCATTGTGCTTACAAAATATCGTTAGCGCAGCTGATTTAATTTGTAGTTACAGTATATTATAACATTACGCAGATCATGTAAAATGTCAACCTTTTTGACCTTTCAGATCTCCCTGGTACAGACAGTCACAATCTCTCACTGTATCTAGTACAAGTTAGTATGGATCTTTATAGATTGTCCTTGAGATAGCAAAGAATTTGACGTTTGTGTCCCGTCATTCGATAGAGTTTATAATGAAAAGTTACAGAATAAACAATTTTGGAAATTAAAGGAACTAACAGGTTTGGTAGACTAAGACCAGACTGCACATTTGAGAAGGCACCTGCCGAAACAGGAATATTCCGGGTTCAGCAAGACATGTTTTTTGGGGGGCAAAATTGAGTATACGTCAATAATTGTATGACTCGAATTTTACCGTGCACTAAGTTTGATCAGAGCAGTAAAATTGAATAAGGGTAGTTGTATTCCAACCCATTTCCAAACGTCAAAACTAGACCGGTCCTAATTGAAAGGAGTTGCAGACGACAATTTAAAGTTAATGGAATTTTAGATTTTTTTCAATTTTTCTGGTAGAACATAGAATGTGGAAAATGCAAGCAATTTATTCATTTTACACAATGTCTTCTCATTCGTTTGCTTTGGGGGCCACGAAAAGCGTTACTGTGTGGGAATGAATTAATCAGATGTTAGGGTAAGACTTTTATTATTTGCCTTTTGCCATCTTGAGTAAGTCAAGTAGCTTTTTTATACACAACGAAAGCATGCATTAACTGACTCTTTCAATACGCTTTTATTCAAGTTTTAACCCTTTCATGTTTTTTTCTTTTAATTAGACTGGTCCATATACTAACGATTTGCAGACAAAAATTAAAAGTCGAATTAATTTGAGAAATTATCATTCAGTAGGGTTGAACATGTTATGGAACTAGAGTCGCTTGAGCGCCTGATTCGCTCCACCTGCCTGAATTTATCTGTCATTTCTGAGAAGTTTTCACCATATATGGATATTTGCCCCGCCCATTTAAGTCATGTTTTTCATCCGATCTTAATTCTTCGGAGGAAACTGGTAAATATTCATCCAATGAGCATTCCAGTAAAATTTGGTAGAAATCCATTGATTCGTTTCTGAGAAGAAGATTTGCAAAGTTTTCATCATAAATGGAAATAAGCCCCGCCCATTAAAGCCATGTTTTTCATCTGACCGAAATTCTTGAAAGGAATCTGATAAAGGGTGATCGAATGATCATCCCTGTAAAATTTGGTTGAAATCCATCAATTGGTTTCTGAGAAGAAGATATTAAAGGTTGCACCATATATGGAATTTAGCACCACCCATTAAAGCCTTGTTATCTATTCGATTAAATTCTTAGAAGGAATCTTATTAAGGGTCACCCAATGATTATTCCTGTAGAAATTGGTTGAAATCCATTAGTTGGTTTCTGATAAGATTTTTAAATGTTTCAACTTATAAGGAAATTTGCCTCACCTTTTACAGCTATCTTTTTCATCTGATCAAAATTCCTTTGGGGAATTTGATAGAGGGTCACCAAGGATCATTTCTGTAAAATTTGGTTGAAATCCATTAGTTGGTTTCTAAGAAAAAGATCTTTAAAGATTTCACCATATGGAAATTAGCCCCACCCATTTAAGCCATGTTTTCATCCGATCAAAATTGTTTGAGGGAATCTGTTGAAAGATCACCTTAGGATCATTTCTGTGAAATTTGGTTGAATTCTGATCTGTAATTTCTGAGGAAAAGAACTTTACAGTAGAAGTTTACGGACGGACCCAAGCACGCACGACGGACACAACGCCATGACAATAGCTCTACATTGCTCGCTGGTTTTCAGCCAGTGGAGCTTAAAAGGAGAAATGCAATTTCTTGTTTTTCCTTTCACTTTTTCTCAACTATAAAAACACGGGTTAAACAAGAAAGGGTTAAAATAAAAAAAGTGTATTATCCACGACATTTCTTATTTCATTTGGCAACCATAACGACCCAATTATTGTCAGAGGGGTTGAGTTTCACTTACGTCTGGTAATATGGTTATTTAATGGAATGTAGGTCGCACTAACTTCTTTCGTGACACAGTCCTTGTTCTATAACCCAAAAATGTTAGCTGACCTAGTATTACCTACTGAACATGCAACTCAAACATTCCAACCGCTTTTAGAAATTGTATCAACTTTCGCAGAATTTGCATATTTAAGATGATTGTAAGTACAGGATCGCTTTCGCTTGTACAGAAAATTCAATGGTTGTTTGGCGACATAAACGTCGTAGCTACAGCTTGAATAAGCTGTAGCTAATTCGTTTGTAGTCGCCAAACCAACAAAAATGTCGTAGTCTAAAGTTCTCTTCCGGTCTAAATGAATGCTTTGATTGGTCAATCGACTTTTTATCGATTTGGCGATTCGTCAAAAGACCAGCATTGCAGAAGAGTTAACGATTTAGGACCGTGTTGCTTTGGGATAGTTCTGAACCTTGTAACACTGGGACAGTTGTGGTTACCCCCAAAAACTGATATTACACTGACTTATAATAAAGAATAAATGGCATCGCGTAGGTCACACAGTCTACTTAATTAAAGAAATGTATAGCTAATTTGATGGATCGCGGTTGTCAATCAAATGATTAACAGACCAATTATTTTATTCATTTTGACCGAAAGTTAACTTTGAGCTCTTACATTGGGATACAATTAAGGTGAAGTATTTTTCGTCAGCTTGGCGACTTAAACGTCGTAACAACAACTTTTTTTACATGGACATAAACTAGCCAAAGATGTTGCATGATAACTAATTATGTCTAAGTGGAACTTCCTGATGATACTCAGTGGGCGTGACCTGCAATCTGTTAATTAAAGAAACATATGGGTAAATTGACCAATCGCTGTTCCTGCCCACGGAATCCCTAGGCTCCGACCAGTTACTCCGACAGAAAGTTCCGCTTCGATTTTTAAAAGCGTTATTTTGCAAAATTTATGGCCAGTAGCATGAAGCAAAATAGTAAAAACGTTGGTTGGCCACATAACGAACTAACTACAGCTTGAATAAGCTGTAGTTACGACGTTTAAGTCGCCAAACCAACAGAAAAGGTAAACAAAAATGGCGGCTAATATCAGGGTTGAAAGCGCAGGTCCGGGCTGAATAAATGATTTGATTCGTCGGTTCATTCCTTGATTAACAATCGCGATTGGTCAATTCTCAAGGTCTGAAAGTGGTCCAATTTTTGTCGCTTTTAGTATTGAATTTTACGCTAGTTGTCATTTTATTTTCAGCACTTGAAAGACGAGGGCATAAATTTGGTTGGTTAATGGCACAATTAATTAATATAAGATATGCTTATTAAATTGATGAAATAATGAATCACCCGTAGTTAAGTTATGTATGAAATTAGGGGTTTAGATAAACATGAATTCAGTGGACATAGAAGCTTGCTTATGCTGCAGCTACGATGTTTTAATTGCCATCAAACTTTTTTTAAATTCTAGTTTATGTTTTATTGACGGATCTGTCCCATTTACGATGCCCTCCGACATTGCTTGTATCGTCAACTTAGGATAGGCTCGCCAGTCAATGACGGATCCTGAATGGCGTGCATGCGCATATCGATGCCATAATGGCGTCCATGCGAAGGAACGAGACGACATCTCTTGTTCTACGAGCGCTTGCAATACATGTTCAAAAATATTTAAAGCCACATCTTCACCCAAAATTCGTAACTATATCAATTAGAAGACTGTGTACAGGCCAAAACGCACAGCTGAATATGACGATTGATATAATAAAATCAAAATGATTCTACGCGATAAGCCTGCACTAATTCATTACAGCCAAAACTTACGAGGGGCCCAAGAGCACTAATAAATATTGAGAGAACTAACGAATTCTCTACCATAAGTACATTTCACGAGAAAATTTTCGATATCTTAAATTGTGACCCACCAGAATTTAAGGTTTCTTTATATAAACCTATGACGTCGGTGATGACGTTTTGATTTTCGCTTATCATTCAAACAATGAGCTCCGTCACGGATATTAACGAAATCGTCCGTAAAGGGTAGTAATCAACACATGTGTATATATATAACTGTCAATGCCAAAGATAAGCGAGCGTTTCTGGTGCAGAATCGGGTGCGTTCGACTCGATCTCAAAATGTAAACAAACAGGAGTTGGACCAGAGAAACTCAAAATACTCTTTCTAGAGACCGTACCCTTCTTTTGTATATCGATATTAAGAAGGCTTTTGTCTGCCATAGTGACAAAATACAAGATAGATTTCTAAATCATTTTCATTTCTCGGAGGGGGGGGGGGGACCATATGGCTTTAAAGTAGTTTCGATATTTTATTTACATAGATTATGACGTCAGTGATTACGCTTTGACTTTCAACTAATTCAACTATCTCAGTCACGAAGATTAACCGTTAAGTTTAGTCATCAACCCCTGTGAAATGTGAATAAGTACGAGCTTAAATTTATTACAAAACGCAAAATACATGTACTCCTTTCAGAGAACTTCATTCATTTCCCCTTTTGCATATTGATATTAAGAAGGATCTTGCTTGCTTAAATGACCTAATAAACGGTAGATTGCCTTAACTGTTTTTCCTTCTTCGGAGGTTAGATATGTCTTTAACCCATTTCTACACAACGGCGCTTTTTGACACTCCCAAAGAAAACAATTTGGAACAGAATTGTCGGAAATGTAGAAATTGCTTGTTTTAGTTACACAATGATTTCAGCCTAAAAAAAAGTATAAAATTTCATAAACATAAAATTGGAATCTCCTTTGAATTTGGACCAGTCTAACATTTTTCCGCCTTGATGCCGTAATAGATTAAGGTGTGACAAACAACAATTTAAATTTAAGTTTACATATAATTATGACGTCATACGACTGGTCTGTCAAACAACTAGTGTACAATCCCTCTCGGTCACGGAGATTATCGAAATCGTCCGTAAATTTCCGTTATAAGCGAATGTGTATACATTGTATAACAGTCTGTGCCGAAGATTAGCGGACATTTCTGGTTTAGAATCGGGTAGTTTTGACTCGATTTCAAAATGTAAAAACAACAACACTTGTTTAAATCGAGAATAAAACCACAAAATACACTTTCCTTTTGCATATCGATACTAAGAAAACTCTATTTTAATAAAACTGAGCAGAAAACGGTAGACAGGTTTTTAAACTGGTCCAAATTGAAAGGAGTTGCAGACGACAATATAAAATTAATGAAATTTTAGAATTTTTTTCAACTTTTTTTGTAGAAAACATTGTTTAAAATGAAGAATCAGGAATTAAGAATTTTTACTCAATGTTTTCTACAAAAAAAAAAAAAAAAAAAAAAGAAAAAATTCTAAAATTCCATTAATTGAATTGTCGTCAGCAACTCCTTTCAATTCGGAACAGTCTAAAATTTTCTGCCTGGTAATGGATTAGAAATAATACACCTTAAGTACGAAACTCGGTGGGGGGGCAGAACATTTTCGTTTCATTCTATTACAGATTAACTCAGTATTCAAAAATATTAAAAATGTGCAACATGTTTTATATTCTCAAACTGAAATCAGCATTTCGGTCTGTTTCTTATCTCAAACATCATTTAAACTAATTCGCCCACAACGCCTTTTTTGTAACGATTTCGAACAATGAAAATATCGTTTACGTTAAAGTGAAACCGTTGTAAGACCAAAAATAAATAATAGGTTTTTGCAGTTGTCTTGCATTATTACTGTAATATTCAGTATTCACCAAACAAAAGTATCGGTGTATCGTGTAAACGGCTTAAATGCACTAATGTTTTTTGCTTTTTTTACCTTTTAGCAAATATCTAGAGCATTAACCTGATCCTATTTTGAAGTCGTTCTCTTTTTATAACGTGTCCTAAATTCTTTTTTATCGCTTAACCCATAACCAGACAACAGAAAATTATAAAGGTTCAAAATGAAAGAAGATGCAGACGAGAAATTTTAAGTCAATGAAATTTGAAAAATCTTTTTTTTTTTTTTTTTTTAGAAAACAATTTGAATAATCAAGAAATTGCCTGTAACACGCAATTTCTTCATTTACCACAATGTTTTACGAAACCCTTTTCACGTGGAGCTTCAAAGAACGGGAATATGTGGTAATGGGTTATATATACATGTATTTAACTTACTTCAAGACTTTCTGTTTTTATCACGTGTTAAACCCATTCCTACCCAATCCCGTTTTTATTCACCTCAATAAAATAACTTTAGAAAACGGTCGACATTGCAGGAATTGCCTATAAGAAGCAATTTCTACAATTTATACAATGTTTTCCATCATGAAAAGCATTTTTTTTAAAAAAAATTCCACCTACTTCAAATTGTCATCTGCCACTTCTTTTGATTTGGACAAGTCTAGACTTCTGTCATGTGGGGAAGGGGTTGATTATACTCTCAAAAAGAGGACAGGAAGGGGTTGATTCGTCCCGAAAAAAGGACAGTCTGTAAACTTTGTAACCTAATATCAGTAATATGTTGAATTCACAATTGTATTTATCATGGTCCCCTGCATTTTTACGCCATCTAAAAAATAAGTTCCTGAAAACATTGTGGCAAATGAATAGTCTTCTTTTTACGATTTCTTCTTTTCAATCTTACAATCTTTTACACCCACCAATTTGCAAATGCCGTCAGCAAATTCTTTCAATTTGGACCAGTCAAAACTACTGTAGTCTTTTAACGAGTTTAACTATACCTGATACACCCCCTCCCCATCTTTTTGACTGTGCATGTTTTCATTTGTTTTCATATCTCAGACAATAACGCACTGTCGTATGCTGCCGATCGAATCACAAGCTTTTCCGCGAAACGCATCGTTTTCTTCTCGATTGCGGGTGTAAGGAACTCCTTGATTCAAGAGCCATAACTGCGGCTGACTAATGTGATCAAAGTATCATAAGGAACAACTACAACTACGATGAGTTGCATCTATCGTAGTTAACCCTTTCCTGTTTTTCAAAATTTTAGACATGTCCAATTTCAAAGAAGTTGCAGCTGACAATTAAAAGTGAGCGCAATTTGAAAAGTAACTAACCTGCAGGGTAGAAAATATTGTGGGAGAAGAAGAAATTGCTTGTCACAAGCAATTTCTTCTTTTCCCACAATAGTTTCTCAAGTATAAATACCCAGGCACGTACATCCAGGGATTAACCTGGAAAGGGTTAAGCGAAACGACTTTTCTATCGGTGTTGACAAACTGGTTTGATATAAATGGTGGAGATAAAGGTTATATTTTCATACTTTAATTGGACAATCCATTATTTGATTGACACCGGGAATTCATTATTTCATTATATATTGTATAATGGCCCAAATTCAAAGCAGTTATAGACGATAATTCTAAGTCCAAGAAATCTGAGCACTTTTGTCTCAAAGAGAAGAAAATATCGTGAGAAATGAGGAAATAGCTTGTAACAAGCAATTTTTTCATTTTCCACAATATTTTTCTTTACTTGAGTGGCGTCAAAAAACGGGATTGTTTGGAAATGGGTCAAATAGTTAAAGACAGAAATTGTTCAAAAACACTTTATGCGCAAAAGTATATCAAGATCTTTACTCAGTTATTTCAAGGCATGAACCTTTTTTTCAGCCAATCTTAAAGCAGGATTCTAGATATTATCAAATTGTGTACAAACCTAAAATCGTATTATTGCATTTTCAAATTTATATTCTTCTTGGAGTAAAAAAACAAAAAAAAAAAAAAAAAAAAAACAACAACCACATCAAAAAAATAACCCCCAAAACACAAGAGGACAATGATGGTCCTATATCGCTCCCCTGAGTATGATGGCTCAAGGCTTTATGATATAATATACAAAATATCAAAGCCCTACACCTAATCATTTTGGAGAAGAAGGTTTTTTAAAAAGTTTTTCTTTAATCCCAGGTATAGTGAAGATCCAACCATATTGAGCTAATTTCAAGAGTACGGTTATTCTTTTAAGTTCTTAAGTAGAGGGCCAAATAACAAAGCTCTAGGCCTAATGGTCTAGAAGGAGAACATTTTATATGATATCCTCCATTACTCCTTTCTGTGATTGCACAGAAAGGGTTTTTTTTCCAGAATACAGTAATTCTATGAAGTATTTTAGTACAGGGTCAATATGTATCATTACACGCTAAATATTAAAGCCCTTGGCCTTATGGTTTGGGAGAAGAAGATTTTAAAGATTTCTTTATTTATTTCTATGTAAAATCAGGGATCACAAAGTAAAGGGCAAAGTTTTAGAATACGGTAATTATATGAAGTATTTAGGTAAATGGTCAATAGATGATGATTTGAAAAAAATATCAAAGCTCTGGGCCTTATGGTTTGGGAGAAGAAGATTATTAAGATTTCCTTCTTATTTCCGTGTAAAATCAGGGATCGCACAGAAAAGGGCTAATTTTCAGAATATGGTAATTCTTTGAAGTATTTAGGTAGAGGGTCAATAGATGATGATTTGTACCAAATATCAAAGCTCTAGGCCTTACGGTTTGGGAGGAGAAGATTTTTAAAGTTTGTTTCACTTCGTTGCCATGGCAACCAGAGCTCTTCATGGATTTCAATTCTTTGAAGTATTTTGAAAGAGCATGACCTAAGGATCATTTCTGTGAAGTTTTAATGAAATTCCGTGGTTAGTTTATGAGGAGAAGATTTTTTTTGTAATTGTGAACGGACGGACGGACGGACAGACGATGACCGATCACAATAGCTCACCCAGAGCACTTCGTGCTCAGGTGAGTTAAAAAACAGACACACACACAAAAAAAATCCAAACTGCATGATGTAGGGATAAGACACGCGACAGAAAAAAATATATAACAAATTATTTCTGATTATTTTTTGTAGATTGGCGTAGTGGATATATGCAATAAAATACTAAAATGCTTCGAAAAAAGAATATTCAAATGCATTATTAGAGTTTTCAACAAACCAGCATTAATCATCATTGGAAAATGAGACTATATCATCATTATGTCAACAATGTTGAAAACGGGGAGGCGCAGGGTTTTGTCCTTGAAATTGTTGCAATTTGTTGCTTTTAAAATGTGATATTTGATTTTACAACAAAAGTATCATTCTGACTCAATTATCTTTTAACTCAATACCAGACGACAAAAAATAGACTAGCCCAAATTCACATAAGTTGCAGACGTCAATTTCAATATGATGAAAATTCAAACAAAATATTTGATAATACTTGGGAGAATGAAGAAATTTAACAAGCAATTTCTGCATTTTTACAATGTTTCCCAAGCTAATTTTTTATGATGATCTTAACTAAACGGAGTAGTGCGGGAATGAGTTTTAACACCTTCGCATCTTGAGAATAGTAGTAAGATATCTGAAGTGCTAGGGAAAAATAAATATTTACATAACAAAGTTTTTTTGTTAATTTTTTTATATGAAAAATAGAAATGTTAGTCTTAACAAACAAATTATAATACATACATGTAACAACAGATAACAGTCTCATTTCAAGATTCTAATCTAATCTAAGATTAATCACCTGTTCATATCAGACGACAAACGGAATCTGGTATTATCAAGTTGACAATTTGTCCCATTACCAAATAATCCCGCCTTTTACACCCCTCAGAAATCGAATTGGAGAAAATATTTTTAAAAAAGAGGAGAAATGCTTTGTGTCAAACAATTTCTCCTTTTTTTCCAAAGTAACTTGATAATCGTAAATGATAGCCTGAATGACGTCATCATCAGATGGCATTTTACCTTGACTATTCTAAAAATGGGGGAGGGGGTTATTACAGTCATACAGGCGTAAGTGTCAGCGTACTGTTTGGGTTAACCCATGTCTAGACGTCAAAATTATAGACTTGTCTAAATTAGAAGAAATTGCAGACTCTTAGATTTTTTTATAGCTTTCCGGTTAGAAAACATTGTGGAAATGAAGAAATTGCTTGTAACAAGCAATTTCGTCGTTTTAATTTTTTTCCAGTTGTTTTTCTTGAGGAGCGCCAAAATGCGCCACTGAGTGGGAATAGGTTAAGGTTTTATGTGCAAGTCTCATATCTCTTTTTCTACTACCTCCTATTCACTAAAACGTTACTAGTGCCTTTGAGACCATCACATTACCCCGTTGGCAGATTCGTTACTCGGACATTCGTTTTAGAGCAGTTATAAACCCATTTTCGACATATCTTTAATTTTCTTTTCGCAATTCTCATATATCTGTTTCTACTTATGTTATTGTTCTGAAACAACTTTACACCGGCCTTGGTCACTATCATATCACCGCCTAGGCTAAGATTCGATACACTGACGCTCATTTTGACACCTTTTTCTTTATTGAAGTTTTTCCTACAACTATCAAATTTTTGTTATATGTTCCTACGTGCATGTGCTTATACCAGGCGAGTCTCCAATTGAAAGATTCATTAGTCTGACATTCATTCAGAATGTTATAACTCTTTCTTGATTATAGTTTAATGAGCAACTACCTTATCTCTATTGCCGTTTCTCTGAAATAATACACATTCTTCTGTGGTTATAATATCAACCTGTACGCAAAAATGCATTACTCTTACACTCGTTGAAGTGGAGTTTTTAATCTTTTTTGACTTAGAATCTTAAGTGCAATATTTCTTTTTCCTGTTACAACTAAAGGCAATCGTTTGAACTTTTCATTAGCACAAATTTGATACTCTATTTTAGATGGCTCCTTCAATAAATTCGACATTTTATGGACACGTATTTGATATTCTATTTTAGATGGCTCCTTCAATAAATTCGACATTTCATTAGCTAAAATTTGATACTCTATTTTAGATGGCTCCTTCAATAAATTCGACATTTTATGGGCACGATTTTAATTTTCTATTTTAGATGGCTCCTTCAATAAATTCGACATTTTATGGGCACGATTTTAATTTTCTATTTTAGATGGCTCCTTCAATAAATTCGACATTTCATTAGCACAAATTTGATACTCTATTTTAGATGGCTCCTTCAATAAATTCGACATTTCATTATCACGAATTTGATACTTTATTTTAGATGGCTCTTTTTATAGTGAGACATTAGTTAGTGCAATAAATCACTAAAATCACTGGAACCCATCGATATTGATATATGATATTTCGCGAAATGTATTTCGCCGTTTATTATGTTATGCCGAAAACGAAAAGGCATAACCAGAGGCTTCCGACATTTGTCTCTCACCAATGGGTGGATAATCGTAAACCTTAGTGGGATAGCAGCTGGAGACTAGGAAAGGTTGTAGTGGTTGTACTGGTGTGAGAAATACCAGGAATCCATTGTTAGGTGCTCCAGCCGCCGCGATATGACTGAAATACTGTTAAAAGCGGCGTTAAATCCCATTCAATCAATCAATCAAATAGATGTTAGAGCGTTTGGGCCGAACTCCTAATCAAAACTGTAGATATCACTGAATTTAGAACCAAAAGAAACACACCGCTCATACAGATCATCATTCTCATTTGATTTTTTATGTTACATTGGCTAAGTGTTATTTGGGCATTAAATATTGTGTTATAGACGGACTTAAAGAATTTTCGTCTGATCAACCAATTACCAAACGGTAAAGTTTTGGACTTGTCAAAATTGAAAGGAATTGCAGAAGACAATTTAAGGTAAGGTTCTTTCAAATTTGTTGGTAGAAAACATTGTAAAAAATGATAAAATTGCTTTGTTCAAGTAATTTCCTCATTTAACGCAATGTTTTACCATTTCTTGAGGGGTGTCAAAAAGCGTCATTGTGTCGGTCCGATATTAAAGTTACATGATTTACAAACAATAAAGAAGGAGTCCCACTGTAATCATGACGAATGTGTTATATGGCAAAGCTGTTGCAGAACTGGCTACCTCGCTCTGTTTGGAAATGACCGGACAGAGGGTTTTGTCTGTGTTCGAATCCGTAGGATCCTCAATCACCACGGAAAATACGTTCGTCCAGAATTTTTCTTGATTTCGTGCAATGGTAGCTCTGTAAAGGAATATTACCATTCATTTAAAAAAAAGTTGTATCAGTTCACCCACAGGTGCGCTTTTTGACGTCCTTAAACAGGGTTTGGAAAACATTGTGGGAAATTAAGAAATTGCTTGTTACAACCAAATGCTTTTTGGTCCACAATATCTTCTTCCCTACAAAGGCCAAGATTTTTTTATTACACCGTTTTGAAATTGTCGTCCGCAACTACTTTCAATATAAACAAGTCTAAGATTTTGATGTATGGTAATTGGTTAACAAAATATAAATCTTACACTCGTTTAATCCATTCCCATATAAACCCTCCTTTTTACGAACCTGAAGAAAAACGCTTTGGAAAACATTGTGGAAAATGAAGAAAGTGCTTGTACCAAGTAATTTCTTCGTTATTAATACTTTTTCTGTGCAAAACGATGGGAAAAAATCCACCAAATTAGAATTGTCGTCTGCACCTTCTTTCAAAATGGACCAGTCTAAAATATCGTTGCGTTGGGATGGGTTAACATAATCTTTCTCAAATCTGACGTCACCTAAATAGTTTTGTCAAGATTGAGTTATCATCTAATGATATGTGTGAAAACAGTCATAATTACTTGAATTGCCTAATAGTTTAATCTGTTTATCAATTTAAAGGCAGACAGTTGATCGCTCGCCAAGCCCAATAACCTCGACGTAGCAGGTAGACGGGTTTATCAAAAAACGTTAGTTTGCATAGTAAGCAACCATGGACATTCAAACAGCAAATCATGTGTTTTGGACCTTACCTTCGTAGCCAGAGCTTGAATAAACTAAACCAAACCAAAAGAAAACCTTATGTCCGAGTTCAAAATTCACTTCCCGTCGAAATGAACCATTTATTTGGCTAATCGCTTTCTAGGTTGACAGCCCCAGTCTGTTATTTAAGTTGAACTAAATTCGATCTTTTTCAGAGCGGCTCATTTACCTTTCGAGAGTGTAAGCAAAAAAAGAAAAAAACAACAAAAAAAACCACGTTATAACAAGAACACCACGTGTGGATGCATATGCATGGCTGTTTAGTGATTGATATTGGGAAGAGCATTCTTAGTCGAAATAGGGGCATCATCATTACAAAAATGCATCTAAAGTTATCCCATTGTATGTATGGGTAGCTCTTTTGATAGTGAACATATTCCAAGTTTCAAGTGAATGTTTTTAGTAATACCAGAGATATTACAAAATATCGCGGTTTGCGGACGCCGACGCTATCGCAGACGGCGACCTTCCCACAGCAATACCTTGGGTTTACACAGAAAATAGATGCGCTAAGAATGATACGAATATACCAACCTGAAGTAGACATGACCAACTGGTTGACTTGGTGCGGTCCACGTAAATGTCTTGTTGTACACATGAAGGTGGGAATAATGGCGAATTGCACTCTGAAAACAAAAACCACAGACATTCTTAAACCGATATAGATAGACCATCAAGAATTTCAGTGAAACGAATATTCGCTTAAGGCTATGCTTCATCAGAGGCCAGTCTGGCTCGGTATTTCAAAGAGGAACATTTGTTTAGGTAGTAATGTTGAGAAAATATCATATAACAATAACATAACCTCTATCATTAATATACGTACACCTTCCTTCTTTTTTCCCTTAAGTATTGCAGATCATTAGATTGTAATTGCAATAAAATAATTCTTTTGAGCTTTTTGTTAAATGATAGTTTTGGCTACTCGAGAAATCCCGTAAAAAAGTCGCGACATCAGAAATTATTGACAGGTCGTTAGCCCCGCCCACCAACTCCGACAGAAAGTTCCAATCCGATAAAACTTGTTGTTTATTTTTTCTTTGGAAAATTTATGTAGCATTATATAGCGTGTAACCAAAATGTTTTATGGTTATTTATCGACATAAACGGCGTAAATACAGCTTGAAAAGATAAGGCAGTTTGCTTGAGATATCAAACTGTTATAACAGATTGAATAATCATTAATCATGACTTTTCAACACCAAGTAACCGAATATGTCGGAGGTCAACATTCCTAATTTGGTCTAAATTAATAATTTAACGATATTATTGACAGCCGCGATCTCTCGTTTAAAATATGAAACTGCCAAATTGCTTATGCCAGGAGTGAAAATACTTTACATTTTTCAACCCAAAGCAGTCGACTGTCTGTAGAAAGTCATCGCATTCTGGGACGGAGAAGGTTCCGACGGAAAACTCTTGGTCACAGTTCAGGGTTCGAACCTGGATCAGCACACCTTCCATGAACCACTCGTAGGTCGGGTTGTCCGGGTTAATGGACGAGTTCATGAACACTGAAATATTTAAGCACAAACACCCTTAGCTACACAGTAGCGCTTTTTGCACTCCATTAGGCACTACTATGATATAACACTTTGTGGGAAAAGGTGAAATTACTGTTCACGAGCAATTTCCACTTTTCTCACAGCGTTTTATATCCTATTTGACGCTTAATTTCCAATTATACAGCAATTCAAAACATAGTCTGCAAATTCTTTCAAATTGGACAATTCTAAAATTTGTCGTAATGGGTAAATGTGTATCAGCTTTCAGATAGTATACCTTTATCAAAAAACCCGATATCAAATTGAGGATTAAGGGCCTTTGAGAGCAATTTTGAGCTGTATTTTATTTTTTACATCGATTTTATATATCAACGTACTGAAGGGGTCAAGAGGTCAATGAGGAACAACATCTATAAAAGATTCACCAGACCGATTTCGAATGATTTTCTTACTTCTTTGAAAGTCACCTTTTATGTGAAAGACTTGTGCCTTTTTGCAATGTGTATCCATGTATCTCGGATGAAATTAAACGAATCAGGATTATTCATGGGGAAGAAGTAAGGCTTTCTTACCTCCAAACAGGTACGGAGAGGAAATTTTTGCAACCCATCGATTGACGAATTGAAGATTACTGTGGAGTTCAAATATCATTTCATTCGACTTAATGAGTAATGACGGTGGTGCTTGGTCATTGTCCAAAAACGCCTTCAAACCTAAAGAATCTACTATTTTTAACTATCATCTACTGTCAGTAACTTCTTCACACCTAAAGAACCCATTATTTTAACTATCCTCAATACTGTTAGTAACTTCCTTCAACCCAATCTGCTCCGAACGATAGACCAAGTTCAAACTTCATATTTAGATCTTCATTCATATCAACTTTGAAGTGTTGAATGTGAAAGCTGTTTGAAATGTGAAACTACAATTGTGAAGTTTGGAGTTTAATGTGTAAAGAATGAACATGTGAAATGTGAATTAAAGTTATCATTTAGCTTGATTTTGTTAAACGCTTGATCGTTCAATTTCGCCAACGAAGTTTGAATTATGAAGTTTGAACTTATGAAGTCACCAATGGTCTCTCGTACATATTAAGTCTAAAATACAATTTTAAATTTACCTTCTATTGTATCATTCGGGCTGTAAGTTGTCTGGTTCACGTAAAATGTGAAAGGGGGCGTGTCGTTTCTTGCGTCATATCCGTGTCCGACCGGAAACATGTGACCACATGCCGACATGATCGGTCCATATCGGAAACCATGACAACAGCACATGATCTGAAAGACCAACCCAAGAGCTAGTAGGGACAGGTTAACCATTTTCTCCATCTAGAAAAAGAGATAGATTAAATTTTACCAACAAAATAATAATGAGCAATACTTAATTTTAAAAGAATTACTCAAATCTAGGTTTACAATCTTTTTAGATTAACTACATTCAACACCGCAGGCGACAAATTAGTCTTTTTTTATACTGTGGACTAACCCATTCCCAAACGACAAATTTCTAGACTAGTCCAATTGGAAAGATCAATTTCGACAATTTCAATTTGATGGACCTTTAAAAAATATTTTGGATAGATAAAATTGTGGATAATGGAAAAATTGCTTGTATCAAGCAATTTCTTCATTATCCACAATGTTTCTCCATTCCATTTTCTTTAGGGGCGTAAAAAGGAGGGATTGTGAGGGTATGGGTTAAGCTGAGATGTAATTTTTGACGGGAGGGACGGGGGAAGGAGGTGGCTAAGTATTTTTTGAGGTGTAGACAAGATATAGAGGATAATTTTGTTTTTTTAAGTGTAAAATCGGATTATCACGACTAGATACTTTTGTTGTTCAAAAAATGGGCGATTTATCGATCTTACACAAAAGCGCTAATTTTCAATGTTTTTAAATAAAACGAGACAAATTAGGAAAATTTTCATCCGAAATCTTCAAAGCACTTGAACTCCATGGCAACATATGACGTCAACATTGTTCGAATTAACTGAAAGTCGGACCCATGCTATAATGGGTTTATCATTCTGATAATTTCACTGTTTTTTTTGTTTTCGGTAAAATTTCAAGTGATAATCCGCCGAGATATTGCATTAATACGCCGGAAAACATTAAAGAAATACTGGTTATTTCACGACATGTCATTGTTAATAAATTTAAAGTCTGTATTAGATCAAATTTAACAATAAAGTTAAACTTGTATTCGACCACTCATGGGACGGCCAAATTGTGACCTTTTAAAATCAAAGTCCTGAAAAGTACTTTAAGCTAGCAAAGCATTTGTTTGTTCAGTAATCTTCTTTGTCAAACGTTATCCCGATAAAGAAACAAAGTTAAAGTAACCAAGCAGTTAACCAATTCCCACACAATCCATCCTTTTCCCACCCCCTAAGAAAACTGTTGTGGAAAATAATGTGGAAAATGAAGAAACTGCTTGTTACAAGCAATTTCATCATTTTCCACATTGGTTTCTACCTAAAAAGATAAATATTTTAGAATTTTCAACAATTATGCAGAGTTTGCAAATATTCCTGAAATACATAAGAACTACTTTTTTTGGCGTAGGCATTTAACAGATTTAGTGGTTAATCCTCAAAATTTTGTCTGTTAATTTAAGCTATTCAAAGCTGACGCTTTGCTAGCTAAAATGGTCGGTAAATACAGGTTTTTGTAATATATAAGAAGGATAGGTTCGACTGCATATATAAATTATTTCAGTATTTCTTTATTGAAAGGATTCTAATCAGATCCACCAACATAGATTTAAGTTTTGATAATTTTATAAGTAAATACATATTCATCAAAATTGGGGAATGCCTTGTTGCAGAGCCAACTTTCAAGCGTCCAGCAGGATAAGCGAGTATTTGGGTTGTTTTCTCTTTCTTTGTTTTTTCTTCAATTTATGCAGTCTAAAGAATACCCTATAAAATATTGGGAGACAAATATGTGTGACAAGATGATTTTCAAAGATAACGTGACATAAAAAAAAAACGCGTTCGGTATTGTTCTAAGGTTGTAGATTAATCATTTTGTAAATGTTATTAAATTACCATAAAGGTTTTTAAGTTTCCCATCAACAAATCTTGGGTTATTCTTAAATATCGACCGATATTTCATGTGCCATTATAGTTCAGTTTTAGTTTCGTCTATCAGAATTCGAGCCTTTTGATCGGTTGAAATTTTCCTTAAATCCAATGAACAAAATTTTCAGCACGCTACTATTTTGAATCCTCGCGCAAAACTCGACCGATGAAATTTTACTGAAATGTAGTTAATTTTTTTAATGGTTTCGCTTGATGGTACCTGATTATAACATAACATAACATAGCTTTATTCAGAGAATCGACTTGAACACATAAGGTTCATCGTCGAACATACATACATAATAACTAACATTCATACATAATAACAAACATACATGATTATAATTAATGAAGAGATTTCTTATATTGTTTTCACTGAGGTATAGATATAAAACTGTATGAATTGATCAATCGCTGGCCCCGCCCACTTACTACATTAGCCCCGCCCGATGACGCCGAAAATAAGTTCTGCTTCGATTTTAAACGGCGTTATTTTGAAAAAGATATGACCAGAAGGATGTAACAAAAAGTAGTATAGTTGGTTAGCTACTTAAACGTCGTAACTACAGCTTGAATAAGCTGTAGTTACGACGTTCCAGTCGCCAAACCAACAAAAAAGGTTCAGGGTAGGACTGAATAAATGAGTTGATTGGTCGGTTGATTCCTCGATTGATAGTTGCGATTGGTCAACTCCCTTCGCGTATTCATACAGCGTGATTTATACATCTGAATTGATTATAAGTACAGTTAAAACCATAGAAGATTTTGTGTACGTGAACTTGGCGCAGTTATTATCACGGTGGATGATTTTTGTCATGAAATTAAGTTTGGTGTGTACTTTATTTAACTATATCGCCCTTCGATAAACTTGTCCCGGATTTTCTCTCAACTTGTTTATAGATCATACTCTTTGATAAATCTCCAAAAAGTCGGACAGTTTTGAAAGTGGACTTGGACCTTTAATTATCATGAAATAAGGACATTTTTATCACAAAATTACTTCTCCTCGAATCAGTTCAATGGACCGATCCATCTTCTTCCGACAGGAAATTCCAATTTGATATCAAACTGAGTAATCATTGGAACATTTATGGCCATAAAAGAATAAGATGGCGACATTGAACGCTGTAACTACGGCTTAAATAAACCATAGTTACGGCGTTTGAACCGCTAAACCAACAATTTTACTCAACATACAAGTCGACCAATGTGGAGTTTGAATTTCACTTCAAGTGTAAAATTTGATTTGTCGATGGATTTTTAATTGGCAACAACTATCCGTCAGTTCATCCTAATGATTCAGAACAACCAAAGCTACTTGAAACTGACCAGTCGCTGACCCCGCCTACTTCTCCATTGGCCACGCCCATCGACTCCTACAGAAAGTGCCGCTTCGATTTTAAAAGGGGTTATTCTGCAAAATTTATGGCCAGAAGCACACAATAGTAGGTTGGCGACCTAAACATCGTATATACAGCTTGACTTCTATTTTTTGCAATTTTGAAAGAAGTCAATATACTGATCTTTCATGCAAAATATCAAGGCTCTTCGCCCCCTGGAGCAGGAGTATACGGTTTTTAACTATTATTTCAAAAGTTTTTAACGAATTTAAGTCATTTAGCTGTTTAATTACAGTGTCACCCATGGAACAATTCTGCCAAATTGGTTCAAACTGATCCAGTGGCTTGGGAGGAGATGTTGTTAAAAGAAACCGTTGACGGACGACCCACGACGGACGGACGACGGACAACGAACTAAAAAAAGGGGGGCATCCTAAGGGTTCCGTATAACAAATTTTCGAAAAAGGCCTGCTTAAACGATCTCGAATAGGAAGTATGACCTAGTTATTACAAGGCGTCGTGTTATGGCCAATTTTATGTAACAGAAAGTAAAATGGATGATTGTTGACATAAACGTCGTAAGTACAGTTTCATTTTGCTGTTGTTACGACGTATAAGTCGCCAAACTAACAAAAAGGCCCAATATAAATGTCGACGTTTAAAGTTTATTTTCTTACTAAATGTATGATCTGACGATTTTTTTAATGTTAACGGCGATCCGTAAATTATATTGAAAAAAAACTCAAAGATGTTTGACTCTGAACGACTTGCGCAGTCCGCGGAGTCTGTCAAGATTTAATACTTTTTTTTTTTCAAATTAAACCCACTTAAAATGTTCGTCTGCCTTTGAATTTGGACAGGTCTAACATTTTGCAGAACAGGAAATGGTTATTGAATGATTTCCTTTAGACAGTTAAACCATTTCCACTCAATTCCATTTTAAACGCCCTTCGCCTAAAGCTTTGGAAAACATAGTGGAAAACGAAGTAATTGCTAGTTTCGGTCAATTTCATTAATATCCATGAGCGATTTTTTCTAGTAAAAAAAGATAAAGACTTTTGAAATAGCATTCACTATAAATTGTCGTCTGTAGTTTCCTTCAATTTTGTCCAGCCCAAAATTTTGTCGTTTGGAAATGGGTTAAAGGTAATGAAATATCAGAGCACAACACCTAGTTCTTGTACGTTAGTACAATGGAATGTAGCTCATTTGGCACCTTGGGTATAATAGTTGAACCCATTACCAGACGGCAAAATTTTAGAACGGCCCAAATTGAATGAGTTGCAGACGACAATGAAATATTATTTTTTAACTTCCTTGGTAGAAAACATTGTGGAAAATGAAGAAATAGCTTGCAACAAGCAATTTCTTCATTTTCCACAACGTGTTCGAAGTGTTTTCTTGAGGTGCGTCAGACAACGTCATTAAGAGATGATGGGTTAAAGAAAATGTCTTACTTCTGTGTCACGAAACAGTCTAATGCATGGTATTTAATTTTCAATGACTTGTTCTTTTTAATGAACTAAAAACAGGACATGTGTTCATCGGACATTCAACTTGCTTACAAAAGTAGTTTGTAATACAATATTATGGCAGGGGCTGACCCTAAAAAGATTCTATCCTACATACAGACGTTTTAGAAACCCAAGATTTAGAAACTCATTTACGGTGGGATTTATCATTGTAAATGTGGCCAAAGCTTAAAGTTGCAATGTTTCCGCTAATGGCTGACAAAGGTGTATTATCCTCCCTTTGTTTCATAAGCAGTAAAACAAAGGTGTACCAATTTCATCCCGTCCTTTCATATTGTTTCCATTGTTTTCGTACCTACTTTCTATACGGATGTTGCGATTTTTGTGGACGTATCAACGTTCACATGTGTAACCACGTATCGATATTGCAGTAGGATATTACAATTTTGTAGGAAAAGTAGTACCAAATATAGCAAAATATCATTTCAGAGCTTCGATTCCACAAACCAATTGTATATCTCTAAACGGCTATGTTGTGAAAATTCAATTTAATTGATGCACTGTGCTAAAACTTATTTGGTTTTTAAAAATATCTCCTTAATCACGGTCTTTCCAGCTTTGATCTTGTACACAATATAAATTCAATAATTTGATGACCGTCCGCAGATTGGCCAAAAAAGTTTTGATTCACTCGATTACCAATTGTTGGGCCGCCGCCATAGCGCAGTTGGTAGCCCATCGGACTCCCAATATTCGATCATGGGGTGTCACGGGTTCGATCCCCGGCGGTGGCACAAATCCTTTCCAACAATGGTCTTTCACCAATGGGTGGATAATCGTAAACCTAAGTGGGATAGCAGCTGGAGGCTAGGAAAGGATTAATGGTGGTACAGGTGCGAGATATACCAGGAATCCAGTTTGGAGCCCAAACCGCTGCGATAATACTGAAAAATTGTTAAAAGCGGTGTTAAACCCACCAAACATACAAACTTATTGTTGGATTCAAGAATTACTATTGCCAGCTGCATAAAACGGGGGTAATTAGCCATACTACACTTGATGAATTGTATGAACAAGCGAACACAATTTCGGAATGTTTTACGTATTTTCAAACGGGTTCGTGTATGGTTTTATTATTTTTAATAAGCTTTTCAAACGGGTCGCAGAAGGTTTAAAAGATATACAAAGTATCTTATGTCGCAGAAGATTTAAAAGTCATACAGAGTATCTTATGTCTCAGAGGGTTTAAAAGATATACAAAGTATCTTATGTCGCAGAAGGTTTAAAAGATATACAGAGTATCTTAATTATGTCCTGTAAGTAAAAGGCTAAATACACTGCGATGAAGTGAATTTGGTTTAACGAAGTTTCAGTAGTATTTCAATAGATTCGCGGTTGGTGGGTGCACCTAACCATGTCTCTTTCACACAAGGACATGTACATGTGCAACTACAACATTCAATTTGAGCGACTGGCTGCTCAGCCGACTTATTACGCACTAGCATGTTGTCTACAATCAATGAAAGACAAGTGACCATTGTGATAATCGCATTTTTTGCCGGACTGGGGATGGTGCTCATGACCGTATATTAGAAAAAACATTCTTTATATTACGAGATAATTATTTGGTAAGAATATTCAATAGACAAATAAATAGGAGTATAAACATGTATCAGGTTGGGAAATTCGTTATGAACTTTGTTTTCTAAAATTCAAAGCTGAACATCAATTGGCCAATCGTAGCTGTCAATCAAATAACTAGTCGACCAATGAAATCATCAATTGAAACCAGAAATGAATTTGAACTCCAACATGGGCCGCTATTTTGTTAACCATTCTTAATGGTTTGGTGACTTAAACGTCGTAATAACAGCTTTTTTAAGCTGTTGTTACGGCGTTTAGGTCGCCAACCAACTATTCTACTTTTTTGTTAAATACCACCTGCCAAAACTTCTGTAAATACACACCGTTTAAAACGGAACGGGACTATCTGTCGGAGTCAATCGGCGTGGCTAATGGTGTAAATGGACGTGGCCAGCGATTGGTCAGGTCTCGTGGTACAAAGCTAAAACTGCAGGATTCTATAGTTAGTTGGACCAGTTGTTTAATGAAAAATAGCATAAGGAGATACTCTTCTTTTTTCTTCTATTCTGGCTCAATTTTGAAAATTACCACCTGATAGTATAAAATTCTACTCGGTATATGGAAATGTTGGATGGATTCCTTTTTGGAGGACTCCCTAGGCGTCCATCAGTCCTACTCAGTTTGGAAAATCCAGCAGAATGTTACTTTGTTACTACTTCTTTAAGAGAAGTACTGTCCAGTCCAGTTAGATTTATTGTTTTTCAAAACCTGCCTCTCACAAACAACTGCACATTTTGAAAATGGCGTAATAAGAGGATTCCAATGTAATGTTATGTTAAGTTAGACTGAGACGGTCCCTATTGTTCCCGAGAGAAAAAAATAAATATTGAAAAAAAAAAAAAAAAAAACCTGGGCCCGCTACGTCCATGATAAAACTTTCAGAAACATGTTTTTAGGGGGGGCGGGTTTTAACTCAAGAAGCACCCCTGCCAAATTAATTTTAAATTGACTCAGTAATCGGGATTTTTAAACCTTTCCTGCTCAATCCCTGGTTTTAGGACCCTGTGAATTTATAATTCAGAAAACATTGTAGAAAAAAGACGAAATTGCTTGTAACGAGCAATTTCTTCTTTTTCCCACAATATTTGTCAAATTAAATACACTTATATCATCCGTCTGTAAATACCTTTGAATTTGGACAAGTGCAAAATATTGCAAGACAGTAAAAGGTTGAATATTATCTATTACCCCGACGAACGGTGCACAACAGGCGCAGGTGTGATCAATAGCCCCCCCCCCCCCTTCAGCATGTTTTGCTCATATGGGCAGAAACGTCGACAGAACGCAAGAGGCGTCGATGCCTGGTGTGAAAGACATGTAATTAAAAAAAAATAATACACATATCATATTCACATTTATATCGATAGTTTGCCCTTACTCACACTAAGTCATTATATTGGTTTCAGATCTAAAATTTCATGTTTTTAAGATGAAATGATACGATGAGAAATTTTCTGATTAAGACCCAATTATATATTTAAAGATGAAATGTCAAGGATATAAATTGTAATTGATCAATCAAATAACTAGTCGCCCAATGAAATCATTCATTTAGACCAGAAATGAGCTTTGAACTCCAACATGGGCCGCCGTTTTTTTAAGCAGTTTTGTTGACTTGTCGACTTAAACGACGTAAATACAGCTTATTCAGGCTGTAGTTCAGACCGTTATGTCGCCAATCAACCATTCTACTTTTTTGTTACAATCTACTGGCTATAGATTTTGTAAAATAACCCCGCTAAAAATCCAAGCGGAACTTCCTGTTGGAGTCAATGGGCGGGGCCAAAGGCGCCAGTTGGCGTTGGCGATTGGTCAGTTACTTAGATCTATTTACTAAGATCTTATTTCTACTCTTTTGATTTAAATCGAGAAATGCGGTAATTGGCATTTGCAACTTTTCAAGCTCCCTTCAGCTCACAAAAGGGTATAGGAGGAAACAGAATTCCGTACAAATGGAAGCCCCCATGGACTCTAGGAATAGATCAGTTTAAGGTAATAGCAGGAGGTGCACAGAATAGACTGGTCTAATCTTAAACTCTGAACGAATGCCTGTTCGAATTTCAATAAAAATATGTCAATGGGTTAACCCTTTCCTGTTTAATCACTGTTTTTTTCGACCCTTTGATTTTTTCATTAAGAAAACATTGTAGAAAAGGAAGAAATTGCTTGTAATAAGCAATTTCGTCTTTTTCCACAAAATTTACTACCCTACTGAATGGTCATTTTTAAAATTAAATCCACTATAAATTTTCGTCTGCAAAACCTTTGAATTTGGACAGGTCTAAAATTTTGGAAAACAGGAAAGAGTTACTCCCATTTTTGAATTTCAATAAACATATATTCCTGTTCCTGTTAAATATCACATAAGATTTGTATTTCGATACAACAAAGTTCTTGTTTGAGCAGCTAGAAAAGAAAAAAAGTATGGCTACAAAACACCTTAGATTATTTCCTTAGCGACATGCATTACCTGGTATTTTAACGACCATTTTTCCTTAAATTTATTTCACGTTAAAATGATATTCAATTCACTTTTCTATCTTTTGAAGCATCTTAATGAAGGATCTCCATACTGGCTACGTAAATATTTATCAATTATACCACCTCGGTGTGATAAATGGTAATATATGACATTTATTCTCTCGCGATCTGTTTGACCTTAACCCTTGTCATGCTGTATAAACTACCTTACTAAACTGCTGTAAAATCAAAGGACTGAAAACACTGATCGTACTTGTTGTTCAAAAATAAAGATTTCTTTGACAAATAAATTTTATAAACAGCTCTGACAGGAAAAATACAAGCAGGAGGTGTAGATCAAGATCAGACTGCACTTATGTGCAGGCTGATCTTGATTACACCTTCTGCCATAAGCGGAATATTCCGGGTTCAGCATGACAAGGGTTAAGCATTCGGTTTGGTATACTCAGGTCAACTCTCCAACTGAAACCATTTGTTAAATGTGATAAATCCGAACACAATAGTTAGTTATACATCAAATATCAACCTCTGTTTGTTCCTCTTACTCTTGTTTTCGTGTTCACTATTTAGTTCTTTGTGAACCCATAACCAGACGACAATATTTTGGCCTGGCCCAAATTAAAATAAGATGCAGACGACAATTTTTATTTACATAAACGGTCAATGCGTTTAAAAACCACGAATGTTGCCGTTATGACTACATACGTTTATTATAAATTTTCATATTCGATGCTCTTGCGTTTGCGATCTAATTTAGTTTCGAGGATAATGTTTGTAATCATCCACCATGAGCAATTGACAGAATTCCCACTGAGCTTCAAAAGGAAGTGCCAAGTCGAAGTTAAAATTTTGCAAAACAAATGTTCAATAAAATGTTGCAAAAAATTAAGATGGTTGGTTTACGGCGTTTATGTCACTTATAACCATTAATAATTGCTTCACATAAATGTTATCCAATGTTGGAGTTCAAAGTTCTCTTCCAGTCGAAATGAGCTTTTTTTATTGGTCTATTGATTCGTTGATTAACATTCGATCCGTCAACTGACCAATTACGGCTGTCAATCAAATTATCAGTCGAACAATGAAATCATTCATTTAGACCAGAAATGAGCTTTGTACTCCGATATTGGCCGCCATTTTTATAACCTTTATTGTTGGTTTGGCGACTTAAACGTCGTAATAACAGCCAACTATTCTACCATTTTGTTACATGCTACCTGCCATAAATTTCGCAAAATAACGCCGTTTAAAATCAAAGCGGACTTCATGTCAGAGACGATGGGCGTGGCAAAGGTGGTAAGTAGGCGGGGCCAGCGATTGGTCAATTACATTCCCTAAAACAATAAGAGAACAAACACACACAGTCAAAGCTTTTAACCCGGTTAGCCTGCTGAATCTGCTCATCTTGTTCAGTGCTGATTATCTTTTTGAAAAGATAGTGTTTTGTAGAATAATTGGTAACACTCTGTGAAGTATTCTATAAACAAAAGAAGCGAAACTTGCACATTTAAGACTGAACTCGGTTCTGCCCCCTAGCCCTATGTTACAGTGCTCCACTTTCATTTAGATATTTTGAACTTCATTTTCAAGGCTAATTTTTAAAAGAAAAAATAAATAAACGAGAATTAAGTGTAAATCGTTAATTTTAACACATAACGTTTCACCTTACTCTATTCATTACATAAGATTATGTAAATACACCTCTTTCATTTAAGATTAAAAAAAAACACGAATAGAAGTACATAGAAATTCATTCACATATCAAGGAGAAGAAATTTCATGAAAAGATGAAAGGAAATGTGCTCCAGTATAGATCAACTTCAGTGACTTGGTGCGTCTAAATTATGAATGCTATTCAGATTCCTGTTGATTTCGGGGCGAAAGGGGCCAACGTGATATTCCTTTTTGATATCGAGTGTAAATCCCGTACAGGTTTAAATTGCTTGGTATCCGGAAAATCAATTTAGAGTAAGATTGAATAGACGGATCGAGTGTGTCAATCAAAGAAACAACTAACCAATCAAATTATGGTTAGACCAAATGTGAACTTCGAGCATCTGCATGAGCCGAATTTTTTGTATGCATTTTAGTTGGTTTTGTGACTTAAACGTCGCAAGTACATCTTATTTAACCATCTTTCTGTCTTGTTACATGATACCGGCCGTAGAATTTGCAAAAAAGCCGTTTGATATCGACGTGGAACTCATATCGGAGCTCAGTAGGCGTGGCCAGCGGAGTTAGTGGGCGGAGTCAGCTATCCGTAAATCACCGTTATACAGAAAGAAAATCTGTCAAAATCAAAATGTTTACACACCAATTTGCCCAACCCATTTTCAAGTTTACGGGCAAGAACAAAAATCGAAAATTATTACTAAAAAATTGCTCATACCTTCAGCGAAATCCAAATCGGCAAACAACAAAAGTTAAGACAATAGTTTTATACATACAAATATTATGTGTTATCGTGAACTATCTTGATCATTTGAGTAACGAGGCATAACGCTAACTGCTTGAAGCATGCTTGCGAAATTTCATACGAGTAAAAAATGCTCCAGGGTTTGTTATATATTTTAACCCATTACCACACAATCCCGCATTTTTACGAACTGAAGAAATAACCGTTTGGAAAATTTGTGAGTAAAGAAGACATTGCTTCATATGGTTCTTATTTTTTTCTATTTGAACCAACTTTTGTTCGTCGTCTGCAAGCTCTTTGAATTTCAACCAGTCCAAAATTCTTTTGTGTAGGAATGAGTTAAAACAATTACTATTTAAGTAACTCCATAAAACGCATTACTTTATATCAGATCTAGGTATACAAAACATAGATTCTTACATATTGTACTAAATATTTAAACTATTTTTCAATTCGTGTTACATTAAAACGCCTCGGATATAGAAAGTCGATTTTCTAACCAATATTTTTGTACAATTATTTGAGTGTATTATTTTATAGTATTGACTATTAGTAAAAAACTTCTGATCTGTTATCCTGCCTTAATCAATAATAATTTTTTTCCAAGGCTATGTTCTTGAGAGGCGTAGCAATAATTAGACATTTGTGATGTCATCAATACATTTGAATTTTTGCGACGTCATGACGCAACTCCATTTTGGATAACGGATGATATCAATTTAAAACATCCAACAATAAAACATAACAGTCAGTTTATTTTTCAAACAAATTCATTCGAACAGTTTTAACAGACTTAACATTACAAATTATCTACAACTGTTATTATATAGAATCCTTTATAAATTTATACCAGACACGTTTTATCTATTATTTAGAGCGAAAATAAGTTTAGATAATACGCATGTAAATATAGGTATAGCATACAAAGACCCCGAAAAGTCGGCATAGAGTTAGAGTTGTTTGAGCACAGAGACGACTACATGGGGTTGATGCTTTCGCCCCCGAGATGTTTGCATGTTACATTTACCGACGATAAGCTACTTGAACTGTTTCACTATTGAATGAGGTTGCAGTCGACATGTTAAGTCAGCCGAAGTTGGTTAATAAGTTCCAAATAGGGTACGGTAATATTGTGAGAATAGCAGAATTTTCCTGTGAGAAGCAGTTTCACATTTTCCACATTTCCCCCCAAAACTAACTTCTTCAGCATTTAAAAATACGGGGTACGGCTGTAGTGGATTGACCAAATTGTACTTCAAATTTCACTTCATTCCTATTTACCCATTCCCACACTGTGAAAAAAATCTAAAATTTTATAGCATTTAATTATTTCTCTGAAACTTCTTTCATGTTTTATCAGTCTAAAGTGTTGCCATCTGGTATTGGGTTAAGTGATCTCTGTTTACCAAAACAAACTAAATTATTCCAAATGAAACAAGGCTTAAGATTAGAAAAAACTGATTTCAAGAAAAGGGTGAAGGTGTAATACGGTTATCAGCCTTTATGTAGACAATGAAATAAAATAAAGAATGATTTTACTCTAATATTTTTTTTACAGTCAAAGAAGGAGAATTATGTGATAATAAATATCGTACATCTTAATGAAAAATTGACCAATCAATCAAAGAATTTTCCACAATAACTTTCTGAATTTGATACAAATTGTCATGAATTGCATACATGTAAATTTGGATGTGAGTGTACAGCAGTGAAGGTAATAAATGGCGTATTTTATCTATTACAGGTAACAAGACTGGTCCAAAATTCTAAGGAATTGCAGACGACAACTTAAAGTTGATGATATTTTAAAATTCTACAACTTTCTGGTCACGAAACATTGTGAAAATTTACACAATTTTTTCCCGATCGCTTTCCTTGAGGGACGTCCAAATGCGTCACTGTGTGGGAATGGGTTAAGGCGGTTTCTTGAACAGATTTTCATGAGTGTTGGATAAAGGTTACGTATCTACTTTTTCAAAAGTTATTAACGTCGTTTTCACGATTTATACTCTTTCTTCGAGTTGAATGCACTAGATGCACAATAAATTGCAATTTAATGTGGTATTCGACTCATGTCCTACTTTGAAACCTCGGATCATTTTGTGTTAAGTCGTTAGTTTTCGGGTGGAGACGATAAATACTGAACTGATTAATCGCGATTGTCAATCAAATAATCAGTCGACCAATGAAATCGTTCATTTAGATCAGAAATTAATACACAGTTCTTCCATTTTTCGTTATAAGTTGAGATGGTTTGGTCGTCTTCTTTCACCGTTAAATTTAATCGAAGTTCGCGGTTGTCGGTCAAGAACCAATAGACCAATCAAATCAAGTAAAAGGACCAGAAGTGAAATTTGACGTTGACCGCCATTATGGGAAGCTTTTTTGTTTGTTTGGTGAATTAAACGTCATACCTACAGCTTATTCAAACCGAGGTTACGACGTTTTGTTCGCCAAAAACCTTTATATTTTTTGTTACATGTTACATGTCATGGACTTTGCAAAACCAGGGATTGACCAGGAAAGGATTAATTTCTAAGTGGGACTTCCTATCGAAGCTCAGTAGGCCCCTCAGATCTGAGCTCGATGTGATCACGTATCTTTTTCAAGTTACATTTTAGCCTATGCGTAACATTTCAAACCATTTCGCATTTGCGTGACTCGCACACATTGGGCACACTGGACAGTCATTCGGGGCAATTATAATAATCGCTGATTGTTTAAAGAAGCTTTTGGTTAGTATCTATCTCCAAAGCGCAGAGTGAAGACTCTGATCAGACTGTGCGGATGCACAGGCTGATCCGAGTCTTTACTAGGCGCACGTGTGTAATGGTCGGAAATGTCACGTTTGGGCTCATTTAATTTCTGGTGTGTGAAATAAATTCTAATTTAATTCGAAATGATGTTACACTTATAATTTCTAATAAGATATAAATCAACTAATAGTTCGAACCTTTCAGTTGAAAAGAGATCTCCCGGGTGTTCTGTACAATGAATACCCTTAAGATACTTGAAAAAGCGGAGGTCAACCGGATGTATAATTTGATTATTTGTAAGGTAAAATGATGATTGTAGATTAAGAATATCGTCATAGAGCGTAGAGTTTTAACCCTGGTCACCAGGCGCGTTCCACGCAGACGGACCTGGGTCGATACTTTCCGTTACATCTTTTCCCTTGACGGATTGAATTGTTTGTGAATAAAATAAATTGATGAAGCCAAGCAGCTTTTGCGCTTGTGAAACGTAGTGGTTATCCGAATATTAATTAGAAATAAAGAAACAGAAAAAAAGAAACAATTCAAACAAACACCCCTAAGAAAAAATCAAACAAAACAATATCAATAAAACTCGAAACCTCGTAACTCAAAATCATATTAAAAACATAAACCCAAAAAGAGAAGTAAGAGAAAAAATTGTTTGAAAAACTTACGGGAATATCGATCGATGATTAATTGCAATCGTGTGTGTTTGGTCCGGATTTAAATATGAGTTATGGCGATTCACTGAACCGATTTAAATAAGTAGAAAAGTAGGAGGACAAACGTGATAGAGAATCGCACTGAGCATGCTCGGGTAACACCTGACAGTATTGTAAAAGAAATCGTGATATCTAATGAAGTTAGTCGTCTATATGCTAATAAAAATAAAATGATTGATACTGTTCTTATTTTACAAAAGATACGTTTAAAAAAAAGAGAGAGAAAGAAATGTAGGGACTGCGTTTAGTATAACGGAGCACTTATAAAAGCATTAGTCTTAATCTCGCGATAGAAAATGTTCAAATAACCATGCAGAGTCCCGTTTACGAGACTTTAGCGAGGGCTTCACAATTGGCCAATCGCGGTTGTGAATCAAATAACCAGTTCAGTCGACCAATGAAATCATTCATTGAGACCAGCCATGCGTTGTGGTCTCCAACATCGGCCGCCATTTTCGTTAACCTTTTTTTGTTTGTTTGGCAACTTAAACGTCCTAACTATAGCTTATTCAAGCTGTAGTTACGAAGTTTAAGTCTCCAACTATCCTATTTTAATTGCATGCTACTGGCCATAATTTTCTTAAAAGTAACGACTTAAAAAATCCAAGCGGGACTTCCAGTCGGAGTCGGTGGGCGTGGCCAACGAAGTAAGTGGATGGGGGCCAGCGAATGGTCAATTATTAATCCTTGTCATGCTGTATAAATTACCTTGATAAATTGCTGTAAACTCAGAGCGCTGATTTGTTTTTTCTTTTTTTTTGTTGTTTTTTTTTTTTTTTTTGTTTGAATGGGGTTTTACGCCGCTTTCAACAATCTTTCAGTTATATCGCGGCGGCTGGAGCACCTAAAAATGGATTCCTGGTATTTCTCACACCAGTACCGCCATCACATCCTTTCCTAGCCTCCAGCTGCTATCTCACATAGGTCTACGATTATCGACCCATTGGTGGGAGACAAATAGTCAGAGCGCTGAAAGCACTGATAGAACTTGTTAAAAAATTGATATTTCTTTTAGAAATCAATGTCATAAACAACTCTGGCAAAGAAAGTACAAGCATGAGGTGTGGACCAAGATCAGACTGCACTAATGTGCAGGCTGATCTTGGTCTACACCTCCTGCAAAAACCGGAAGATTCCGGGTTCAGCAAGACAAGTGTTAACACTATCCTTATGTAACGTTAGTCAACTCTGATAGGTGCAGTAAGATTTCATATTCAACGGAATTGATGGATCGTATCTGTCAATCAAAATAACGATCGACCAATCAAAACTTTCATTTAGACCGCAAGGGAATTTTGAACATCGACGCGCCTTTTTTTTGGTTTGAGACAGCTTATTCAAGCTGTAGTTATAACGTTCAGGGGCGCCAACCAACCAGGTTTTGTTTAATGTTAGTATACCCATAAATTTATCAATAAAACATCGTTTGCTATTTTAGCCGAGCATCCTGTTAGAGGGGAAGCGATTAGTTATATATTTAAAAGCTTCAAAACTTCAAAAATGTCACCTCCTATCGGAGACATTCAATGAAATATATATATAAAAAAGTTTGCTTGAAAGGCATACATTAATTGTAAGGGCCGTGTTGGAGGAGAACTTTTGGTGCTGCCGGAAGAAGTGATTTGTTTTCTGAAAAAAAAATCTTGGTTGACAAGCGGTATTTGTCAGGGGTATAAGATTCGCTATTAAGAGCAAGCGATTTTCAGGTAATCATCAATTCGAACACCTACCACACAGCTGGATATTGAGAAATTAAAGCAGCCCTTGAACTAATTTTCATGAAAATTTGATAGGGAAGTAATTTGTTTTTCCAATATTTATAAATGTCTTTTTCACAATCAAAATTCTTTCTTCCTGTTAAATCCACTGAATTCTCTATAAATTTGATTTAATTTGATATTTTCCCTATGCCCTACAATGAAACACCAGAATTTATCGGATTAGGGTGTTAGACTTGGTGATGTCGATAACAACTGAATTGCTAGCGGAATCCAGTGATGTAATTCGTACGTCTTGAAAACATATATGAAGTCTAGTTTCATTCCGTTTGTACTTCGTCGACTAATTTTGCATTACTTAACGTGAATATATTTTTTTCTACATTTACGAACAGTCATTTCTATTACAAAGTCAGCTCAATCCCCCTTCTTTCAAAAGTCTGTAAAAATTGAAGTTAGAAACTTAAAAGCCATCATTTTCCATCAATACTCTATTCAAGACCCGCTTGTAGGAACACATATCATTTCTATAGTCAAAGTTCCGCTGTTGAAGAAAAATGTTCAGTCTGTCCATGAAATTATTCGACGTCTTGCGAGACATTGTGTTTTCTTAAAAGATGACCTGAGAAAACTTGGTACAATTAAAGAAAATCCGATGCTTATGGGAGGGTACAGGTACAGAGGAACTGCGGAAACCGTATTTACTTTGCAAAAACCTTAGAGCTTCAAGTGTAAAGACTATGGCGGTAGCAGCGTACTCGTTCAAGCGGATATACACACATGTGTTCCCAAGAATTCAATCTAGTCAATTATTAGACACAACACAAGACACTAGATATATCGTGTGCTTATCATTATGACTACTATAAAAAATCAAAGTTATGGTCTTATTTGACAGTGGTTCTAAAGGAATCGACTTAATATCGATCTGATCTTTTGCCTATTATCATACGTTTATATAGTTTGGAATTATGCGAGTACAAAAATGAATCCCTGAACTAATTGTGCTCAGTACATTTAACAATATATTGAAATCAGAAGATAAAGTTCTGACAAATTTCCGTCGGGGCGTGGATTTACGGCATTGGTTGAATGTAAATAATCATAAATATTAGTCACAGAAAAAAGTCTCACAATTGCATAAATCTACTTACCATAATTTGCCAAAACTCAGTAAAAAGCTAAATTCACAAACTGGCGTTTTTCTTTGTTACAAATTTCGATGAAAACTACTATCATGCAACTGCACTAGGCTTATACAATGTAAAACTCAAGTACTTCTGCAACAAATTTTATTTTTCATGCGTTACAACTACAAATAATCACTATATAAAAATGCCTATTTTTAGCAAAATTTGATGCAAAGCGGGTTTTTATGGGTACTTGATTCACATTTTCAGTATAACACCATAACATTCTTCACTACAAAACATGATTTATATCATAAAGCGGCTCTTGCACAGATTATGAAAGAATAATTTTGGCTCTTGATTTTCAAATTTCTAACTGTATTGCTTTCAGACATTTGTTAGAAAGTGTGCCGCCGTCATAGCGCAGTCGGTAGCGCGTCAGACTCCTAATCTTCAATCATTGGTGTCATGGGTGCGATCCCCGGCACATATTCTTTCCGACATTTGTCTCTCACCTATGGGTAGATAATCGTGAACCTAAGTGAGATAACAGCTGGAGGCTAGGGAGAGATGTGTGAGAAATACCAGAAATCTATGTTAGGTGCTCCAGCCGTCCCGATGTGACTGAAATACTGTTAAAAGCGGCGTTAAACCCCATTCAATCAATCGATTGTAAGAAAGTGATTAAGCTGATTTTGAAATGAAGATGACTGTTCATAACTTAAGAAAAGAAAGAAAAGAAGCAAGACTGTTTAGCATTACAAGACGCCAAATAAGTCAATGAAGTAGACTGTCTCGATGGTCGACTGGTATAGGTGCCTGACTCGTGATCTGAAGGTCACGGGTTCGAGCAACACCGTCACCAGGGTGTGTTCATGGGCAAGACACTTAATAGCCAGCCTCAGTCTATCCAGCTATAAAATTGGTTGGCAGTGGGTTTAAGCAAGTGCCTCTCTTTCAGGGACACCATAATAGCCGGATTGTTAGCGTTCAAGAGCGACTGTATAGAAATTCATCCGCATTTACCGAAGACTAAGGTCCTCATCCGATAAATTCCTATGTTTCAAAGTAGTGCATAGGGAAAATATCACATAAAGTTCAATCAGTAGTACATTTATAGATCTAACCTGAACATCTATTTTGAAAATAGCATTAGCTATTGGAACAGTTGATTTTCCTATATAAAATTTTCATTAAGATCTGTCTGAAAGCCGCTTTAATAGCAAACTGTGTAGATATTGCCATGATAACTATGTTCTTTCTTATGAAATGTATTAAATTTTTTTATGTAGTTTATTTGGTAAATTCACTTTTATCGAGTAAATGTTTATTGCCATTTAAAGACATATAGTTTGTAAAATAGCTACTTTATGCATTCTGGCGTTATGATTTAGGTATGCGTTACCATGACGACCGATTAACAAGCAGTAAATTACGAGTTTCTACCAGGTTTTCCACTATAAAAAGTTTTAGAAAATTAGGTTAAGTTGAAATTGTGGTTTAGGAAACGATTAAAACGGTTCTTGAACAGATTTTCGTGAAAATTTGGTTTAGAAAAATTATATGCCTTTCCAAAAGTTAACATAATTTTCACGATAAATATTCTTTCTTCGTGTTAAAGCCATATCTTCCCTCAAAACACACTATGAAAGACCATACTCCAGGCTCAAAAGCATAAAAAATATGGCGATTGAAATTATAAGATCAACATAATTCAAAACAATAAGCCTAAAATTCACGAAAGTAGTTACGATATTTTAAAATGTGACCCACCACAATTTAAGGTTTGTTCACATAAAATTATGACGTCAGTGATGATGTTTTAACTTTCGCCAGTCATTCAAATAGCGGATTCATACATTTGATTAGGTTTTTCGGTTCAAAAAAAAAAAAAAAAAAAAACCTCTACATTTCTTATAATTTAATGGCATCGAAAAAAGGAAATATTTTTACAAGTTTTGATACAATTCTATGGAACTGTATGTGCGAAAGCATACAAAATAGCTGCGCGCACAATAAGTTTGTTCATGGAAGTATGAATAATTCTTTACGATCAGAACGCTCGTTTTTGATAGACGAAACAAAACATTGAATTATAACTTTTTCAACGCAAAAGTGATCTAAATACAGTCATCTTCAATAATTCTTAAACAATTGACAAACCGCGGCTGTCAATCAAGGAATATATCGACCAATCAAATTATTCATTCATCTCGAAATTGAGACTTTGGCCGCCATTTGTGTGAAACATTTTTGTTACATGCAAGTGACCATCGTTACTCAGGTCATCGCCAGTTTAAACGAAGTTTGCTATCACATTGTTTTTTCTCTGTTTCTTGTATTTCTTCTTCTACTTCTTTGTCTTATTATATTTCTTTATTAATTGCTCTCCAGAGATGATAGATTATGAGAAATTATCAAGATGATGAACCCATTAATTGATAGATTGGTCCCTGCTTTCGTCCATTTCACGGTACAACACGTCGTCTACACGAGACTAATGATACTGTCGACGTCATCAGGTTGCCATGTAACCCTCGTGCAAAATGACCCGCTATCAGAAATGTCTTTAAAGAAAATCATATTTTGAATATTTGCATCAAAAAATACGTGTAGAATGATTGTTAGTTTTTCGTGAAAGATTGGGATATCTTTACTTTCGTGAACAACTAAAGCGCAATTCGTCAAATATTACTTTATTTGTTCACTCAAAAAACACTGAAAAAACAAAAAAAAAACAAAAAAAACACACAATTATTCGCCTTTTATCTTGAAACGCGTAGTACCGAAAAATGAAAGCACGACAATTTCATTCCGGGTCTCCGAATTACTCATATCACATGATCTCGGCTTACTTCTCGTGTCAACTAGAAACGGACAATCAGTTAGTTTTAACCGAAGATAGCAGTATGGTACATGTAAAAGATGATATAAATATTCGTTGAAAAAAATAGTTTTCTTTAAATGATTGAAAAATAAGGTAATATCAAGCGCATAAATTTGTTTTTGTACTTCGCCGTTTCCTTATTTGGTAATTACGTGATCTCAAGCGAGATGTGGTAGTCATGTGACATATACGTTGTTTTATAATATTAATTTCTGAATAATCTGTTGGGGTTTTTTGTTGTTGTTGTTGTTTTTTTTCCCAGAAAAAAATGTGATTTTTTTATAAGGTAAGCTATTGGTCAACTTCTATCAGCAGAATCGCCGCTTATTACATACGTGAAGTACAACTCTAGGTCACACCCTACGGGGTATTTGTAAATAATGCCTTACATATTTTATTTTGGTGGTCCTGAGTTATGGTCTTTTGCATTCCCTCTACCTCCTATTATCTATACTTTTTTTCACTTTTAGCCTTATCTTTTAAAAGCACAGGATGCAAGAATTTGGCAAAAAAAACAAATATAAGTTCGAAATACAAGTCCCAAATAACGATAGCTGCCCGCCATACGACAATGTCGAAGGCGAGGGTACCCCCCTCCCTCTCAGCCCAGTATCCCATTGAAGGTCCTAGATTCAGGGTTAGCAGGGTGGGTGGGGATCAACAAATACAAATGTAAACAAAGAAATCATCGGTCTGTCGTTCTCTCGCATTTCATTGGTCAAAATGTAATGAGGCTGTTGATTGATTGGGTCGTGTTGAATTTGAAAAATGGAAGGGCAGGAAAAATTGACTGACTGATTATTCATTCTTTGCCTTTCGAGCAAAAATAATGATGTTTATAATGACAACGGTTTTCAATAAACAATTTAAAGATATCATAATATTATTTTTAGTTATTAAGAAATTCGCAAAACTATACAGCTCAATAAGGTGTAGATTAGACGACATAGATTTCTGTGGCGGTTCCTCTCTCTCTTTCTCTCTCTCTCTCTCTCTCTCTCTCTCTCTCTCTCTCTCTCTCTCTCTCTCTCTCTCTCTCTCTCTCTCTCCCCCTCTCTCTCTCTCTCTCTCTCTCTCTCTCTCTCTCTCTCTCTCTCTCTCTCTCGCTCTCTGAACCAAAAAAATGTAAAGAAAAGTAAGCTGCATGAGGATATTTGAGAAGAATCCAAACAAGCAAAGTAGTGTCTCGCAATTCATATGAATGGATGAATCATACTAAATCTAGAATAAAAATCCTCCTATGACGATCATAACCTTGGAAAGACAAATTTTTGTTACGACGTTTTGGTCGTCCAAAAGACATTTTCTCTGTCACTGTTTTTTATAAACAATGTAGTTGACGATTGACTCAATATGGTAATAAGACATTAATTATTTGTTTTTTGATTAAACAGTATAATTTTCATTTTTTTAAGGGTATTGTAAATGGGACGGATTTACAAGTATAGATCAAAGGTCACTGGGGCTATCGCCATGGTGTTTCGTCTGTAATGTGAGCGTCCGTCCGTATGTGTGTTCGTCCTTCTGTAAGCTTTTACTTAAAAATATTCTTCTTAGAAACTTTGGATGAATTTCAACTAAATTTCACTTAATTGATCCTTGGTCGACCCACTTTTACATTTTCTCAAGAAATTCTTTTGGGTGAAAAACTTGACTTTTTTAGGCGGAGGTCATTTATAGTATAAAGTGCCTTTCTCAGAGAACTATGGAAGGAATTCGACCAATTTTCCATGGAATAATCCTTGAGTAACCTATATCATACAAGAGAAAAATATTTTGATTGGGTGAAAAAAATGCCTTTTATGGACGGGGTGATTTTCATATATTTAATAGCTAAAACTTTGAATAGTGTTTTGTTTGAAAGTAAATCATCAATTTTTTCACCATGACCCTTTATCAGACAGTAAAAAATATGATTTAAAAAGCCTTTTACTATTATCCACCCATTGGTGAGAGACAAATGTTTGAAATAATATATGCCGCCGGCGGGGAAGCGTATCGGGGCAGATTAAGTACGACTAAAAAAATATAAGTAGTCGCCAATTTCAAAGTTGCTGATATCAAAGGAAACAAGGATCAGGGTTATATCAGGGTCAGTATATTGTGGAATTTCATGCAATGTCTGAGTCTGCTCAGGTCTAAAGAAAACCAAAAAGAAAACCATCTTTAACGAATAACATCGGAGGAATACCTTAATTCGTTCAGGGCTTACATATCTATGACTCTATCGATCGGAATTTATTAAATTTTCTGTAGACAGTTTTTCGCAACTCTTTGTACTCACACAGGTCACTTATTCCGTTTATAGATTTTGGAAAGGCACAGCTCAAATTTGTCAACTACATGACTGGATAAACATTGTATGTATCGAAGCTGAAGTGTGTCCCTTATTGGCACCACTTTATCATGTGGAGATTTTTGTGTCCTACGCTTTGGCACATACATAATTGTGCGACTTGAAACCCCAAGATCTCTGTATACATTTTCATGCGCATGTCGTCCAACTTGACAGAAATTCTTGATGCTGCAAGATACACTTTAGCCTTACTTTATCTTGAACCACAAGCCTATAAAGCCCATGTTTTAATGTGGCCCCGATACTATCATGGGGTCCGTTTCTGCGACCTGGTTCAGAATAACGGTTGATTGCCTTTACTTCCAGAAGACGATCAAAGTAACTTGGATGAGAAAATCAGTCCTTGCATTTATAGTCAAATCCACAATTATCTGTAAATCTGTGCAGAACTGTTGGTATTCCTGCTTCTCTGGATCGCTTCGTATGTAAGGTAGCAATTTTAATGTGAAATTGTACACAGAAGATGAGCCATTTTTAGGTCATCACATACCATTATTATTGCCTCTCTTGTTAGACCTTTTAACTATACTGTTCTTAGCATCTCTTATAAGATGCAATATTTGAATCGTTACTTTTTAATTTTGATATAATGTACTGCTTGAATTTCATTACTTGGACAAAGGGCATAGTTATGTGAGAATTCAGCAAAAGCAAGTACGTGTAATAGATACACACGGAATCCCTTTATGTTGTTTGAAAGCAACAACATGAGCATTCAGTGTCCTCATCTTTTTATGTTGAAACACCTCAAACAAACACGTACCCTTCGATTTTAAGATTTATTTTACTATGTTTCATGGAATGCACTTCCTGAATGTTGTATATTTGAAGGGATGATCTAAAAACTTCAAATACCCTTCCTTTTGACTATATAGATGGTGTCGCCAAGGTACTGCATGTAATCAGGCATCAAGTTTAGTAAAGATCTGTCCCAACCATAACGGTACAAATCATTGCTAGTAGTATGCAAATAAATCAAAGATAATAGTTTTGATATAAAGCCGCAACTTACCTGCATCACTTGTAATCCTTTACCTTAAGTTAACCTATTTTTCAGTAAAAAATATGATTTAAAAAGCCTTTTACGAGCAGATATCAACTCGATGTAAGTTACATAATAAAACTTTGACCATCAGTCTTCATATTTGGCAAAGATCATCCGTATATAAACTGTAAGGAAAACTGCTTAAATCTACTGTAGATTTCCCTTTTGGAATCCATATTTGTTTTCAAAGATTTTATCATGAGTATATGACCATTTGGCCAGTGTCGTAATTAATAATTTAGAGTGAATTTTTGAAATAATAATATTTAATGTAGTGCCTCTTTTTAGTTCGATACTGCCACCTTTGAATAATGGTATAATTATGCCTTCTCCCCAGCTGTTTGATCCCACAATCAGAAATTTTGTTGTATAGAGAGGTAAAAAATGAGCCTTTATTATCGAATGAATTTTTAAATATTTCAGCTTTCAATTTGTCATTACTGCACTTTTTCCATTATTTTGATATTTTGATATTCTCCGGATATTATGGATGTATTTCTTTTATATTTATTGTTCATGTTTTTCCAGAACGATATCGGGTCTGTATTAGCAAGTTTCGATATTCTATCCCCTTCTTTTTCAGCGAATTCTCTTTATCTCCGTCGTTTTATTTTAACATAATTATATAAGTATATATTTTCATTTTCTAAAATCTTATTTCTTATATAGATATTTCTAGCTTTATGAAATTCCATTCTTGCAGCGCGACATTCAACGTTTGTTTGTTACCTTTTCCCCCGAAGATTTTGAACGATTTTTCTCGCATGTATAGATTATATTGACTGACCGACTTGAAATGGGTAGATTGTTTAATTTTTTCCGTTAGAAGGTGGAGTCGGTCAAAGATGTTAAATAATTCGTCTCTAAATGTTTTGACAAGCGACTCGTCCCATGCAAATTCGTTTTTAGTCTGAGATTGCGTAAGCAATCTGAGGCTAAAGTTACCATGCTAGAAATTCAAACCCATGCAAAGTTTAATGTAATAAACATCTACCGCAATCAACGTGATCTTCTGTGTCTTGAAAATTAGATCGGATCTGACCATAAATTAATACGCCCGATTGCGGTGAGAAGGACGAAGGATTGAAAGTTGTCGGCTTGATGTACAGTTCTTTCGTGTGAGTGTTCTGAATTTGGCAAAATTATCAAAACTTGACGAGTGAATGCAATGAAAGAAATGAGATATATAATATATTGGAAATTATTAAACATGTATAATCATATCATTTTGTTAAAAAAAATAAGGTGTTTGTTTCATACCAAAATAATATTACTTATTCTAGAGTAACAATGTTAAAACGGTCCGGTTAGACGAAGTTGCTGTATAAAGCTGATAAGCGAAGCTGTCGGTTTTACGCACGATTGTAATGTTTTGTTTGACAAATTAAATGGTCATTCATAGGATCATATTGCACTGTCTGAAAACAGTTTGATCGTGCTCGGACTTTGTGTCTATATATTTTTACCTCCGAATTCTACCCAAAGGATGCAACGTCTACATACCGCTTTTGAGAGGTGTACATAATCATGTGAACATGGTAAACGACCGCCCGCCCTCTCTCGCTCTTTTTATCTGGAGATTATAAAGCGCATATTTACATAACGAAATTGGTCTGTGTGGTAGAATACTCACATCGCACGCAAGAGCCCCCTAGTTCGAACCTGGCTACACGCTCCATTCCCCCATCTCTCTCACTCTCTAGCTCTCTCTCGCTAGCTCCACTGGCTGAAAGCCAACGAGCTTTTGTCATGATGCGGTGTCCGTCGTCTGTCCGTCCGTCAACTTTTACTTTAAAAATCTTCTTCTCAGAAAGTACTGAACATAATTCAAACAAACTCAACCAAAATTCACAGGAAGGACCCTTTGGTGGCCTTTATCAGATCCCTTCAAAGCATTTTGATCGGTTGAAAGATATGTAACGATATATACATGTAAATATATCGTTGCAATACCTCAACGGGATGAAAACTATTGTGGGCAGATGTGTCCCCTAGCCCACAAATTGGCAGATCTGCGCATAATTGACAATAGATTTGGGTAGAAAGTGGTACCTTCGATAATCTGACCATCAAACTTTTTCTGCCCAGATTATTTATCTCCTGTATACATATCTCAGGCTTTCAGAGCTTTCAGCGCTTTGATTTAATTGGGTTTCACGCCGCTCTTAACAATTTTTCAGTCTTACCCTGGCGACTGATGGGTTCCTGGTATATCCCGCATCAGTACTACCATTGCATTCTTTCCTAGCCCCCAGCTGCTATCCCACTTATTTTTACTATTATCCACCCATTGGTGAGAGACAAATGTTTGAAATAATATATGCCGCCGGCGGGGAAGCGTATCGGGGCAGATTAAGTACGACTAAAAAAATATAAGTAGTCGCCAATTTCAAAGTTGCTGATATCAAAGGAAACAAGGATCAGGGTTATATCAGGGTCAGTATATTGTGGAATTTCATGCAATGTCTGAGTCTGCTCAGGTCTAAAGAAAACCAAAAAGAAAACCATCTTTAACGAATAACATCGGAGGAATACCTTAATTCGTTCAGGGCTTACATATCTATGACTCTATCGATCGGAATTTATTAAATTTTCTGTAGACAGTTTTTCGCAACTCTTTGTACTCACACAGGTCACTTATTCCGTTTATAGATTTTGGAAAGGCACAGCTCAAATTTGTCAACTACATGACTGGATAAACATTGTATGTATCGAAGCTGAAGTGTGTCCCTTATTGGCACCACTTTATCATGTGGAGATTTTTGTGTCCTACGCTTTGGCACATACATAATTGTGCGACTTGAAACCCCAAGATCTCTGTATACATTTTCATGCGCATGTCGTCCAACTTGACAGAAATTCTTGATGCTGCAAGATACACTTTAGCCTTACTTTATCTTGAACCACAAGCCTATAAAGCCCATGTTTTAATGTGGCCCCGATACTATCATGGGGTCCGTTTCTGCGACCTGGTTCAGAATAACGGTTGATTGCCTTTACTTCCAGAAGACGATCAAAGTAACTTGGATGAGAAAATCAGTCCTTGCATTTATAGTCAAATCCACAATTATCTGTAAATCTGTGCAGAACTGTTGGTATTCCTGCTTCTCTGGATCGCTTCGTATGTAAGGTAGCAACTTTAATGTGAAATTGTACACAGAAGATGAGCCATTTTTAGGTCATCACATACCATTATTATTGCCTCTCTTGTTAGACCTTTTAACTATACTGTTCTTAGCATCTCTTATAAGATGCAATATTTGAATCGTTACTTTTTAATTTTAATATAATGTACTGCTTGAATTTCATTACTTGGACAAAGGGCATAGTTATGTGAGAATTCAGCAAAAGCAAGTACGTGTAATAGATACACACGGAATCCCTTTATGTTGTTTGAAAGCAACAACATGAGCATTCAGTGTCCTCATCTTTTTATGTTGAAACACCTCAAACAAACACGTACCCTTCGATTTTAAGATTTATTTTACTATGTTTCATGGAATGCACTTCCTGAATGTTGTATATTTGAAGGGATGATCTAAAAACTTCAAATACCCTTCCTTTTGACTATATAGATGGTGTCGCCAAGGTACTGCATGTAATCAGGCATCAAGTTTAGTAAAGATCTGTCCCAACCATAACGGTACAAATCATTGCTAGTAGTATGCAAATAAATCAAAGATAATAGTTTTGATATAAAGCCGCAACTTACCTGCATCACTTGTAATCCTTTACCTTAAGTTAACCTATTTTTCTAGATAGGTGAGTACTTTTAACATTGCATACTCCAAACTATAGACTTTGGAGGCATTTGGATATATTCTAATACACCATCATCATTAATAAAGGCGATGAAAGCCTGAGATATATATACATGAGATGCATAACCTGGACAGAAAAATTATGATGGTCGGATTGTTGGAGGTGTCACTTTCTACCAAAATCTACTGTCGATTATGCGCAGATCTGCCAATTTGTGCGCTAGGGGACACTCTTCCCGCTTTGGTGGGTTTGTATATATATGTATATATATAAAGTCTTAATGTAAAAGATGACGGACACCACATCGTGACAAAAGTCCGCTGGCTTTCAGCCAGTGGAGCTGCAGAGAGAGAGGGGGGGGCGGGTAGAATGTGTAACCAGGTTCGAACAAAGAGGCTCTCGCGTGCGATGCGAGTGTTCTACTCGGGTAAGAGCGAGAGAGAATGCGGGGGGTCATTTACTAGGTTAACATTATTATTTACACCTCTCAAAAGCACCTCATATGCAGACGTTGCTGTTACATGTATATCCAACGGGTAGAATTCGGTGGGAAATATGTATAGACATGAAATCCGGACACGAACAAATTTTTTGCAGACAGTTCGAATATGATAATATGAATGACCAATTAAGTTGTTAAAAAAACAAAATTCAAATCGTGCGTAAAACCGACAGCTTCGCTTATCAGCTATATACAGCAACTTCGTCTAACCGGAACGTTAAAGTGGCAGACGACAATATTTTAGTCGGTGATTTTCTTAGAATCTGTCTTTTAGAGTAGATATCATTCTAGATAATGAAAAATTTGCATATAATAAGAATTCTCTTTATTTTCCACAATGTTTTCAAAGGTTTTCTTCTTCAGGACCGTAGCTATAATCAGACAAATGTGACGTTATCTAAACTTTGGAATTTCCTAACATCATAAGGAAACTTATTCAGGTAGAAATGCAGATAATGTATTACTGCTGTACACAAAATGATAGATTTAGCGATCTTACACCATGTCGAACAATTACGCCTCTTATTTCATTTTATGAATATCAAATCATTTATTCTGCACCGACTTAGCTTTCAACTCCAACATTGGCCGCCGGTTCGTTAACCCCTTTTTTGTTGTAGCTTGGTGTAATTTCTATTTTTTGCCACAATGCTTCCCTATACCTTTCACTGTAGAGTCGTAAAAACAACGGATTGAGTGAGGAAAGGATTAAGTGTTAAAAGATGAGATTTTTTTTTTGTTTGTTTGTTTTTTTTTTTTTTTTTTTTTTTCAAAAGTAAGCTCAGATAAATCTAAGCTTACTGGTCTGATCAGGCTGAAAATCAAACCCATGAAAGATTTTATGATCATTTACATTCAGGTGAATTATTATAGGGCTTAGTGAAAAACTAAGACACTTTCGTGTTGACAAAGTGAAATATAGCTTTTTTTTTTCGAAAATCTAGGGAAGATAACTCTAGACTTACTTGTTCGATTGGGCTGAAGATCAAATTTTTCTTAAAAATTTAAGGTTCTATACATTTTGACTAATTAATTGAAAAACAATTCATGGATACCTATCATATGACACTAGCACTCATCAAGTAAAACAACTGTGGAAAATTATTTTCGATTCCATCTACAAGTGTAGAAGTTGTGCTCCGGACAAGGTCAATTTTGTCGTTTGACCTTCAACTGTGACTTTGACCTTTGATGTTTCACATCAAAAGTGTCAAATGACAATATCACTCATCAAAAAGAACAACTATGCCAAGTTATTTTCAAATGCATCTGTAAATGTAGAAGTTGTACTCCGAAAAAAATCCGGACGGACGCACGCACTGACGCACGCACTAACACCGAAGTGAGTTTGTGACAACTATATCTCGCTGACCGCGCGAAAAGAACCAAAAGACCAAAAGAACGAACGCATTAATACGAATGAGCAAACTAGTATATTTAAAAAAAAATTACTGGAAAGACACAGTTAAGGATAGAACTCTGTCAACACTGTCAGCAGCATGTCCACTCTATCCGCTCCACTACAGTACCAGACGACGTAACTATCGACTTGTAATCGTAGCGATTTAATATTTTGTTGTGGGTTTATGTTTTCAGTAACACGGATTGATCCTGTGTGTGTAAACAAATAGCACGATTATTGTGTGCGGTTTATGCGGTGGATATCCAAGATATACAAAAACTCACGATAAACACATTTTGCTCAGGTGAGCTTACGATCCCATTTGTGTTTTTCTTTGAAACACGAGTATCACAATACATCTGATTCAGAGGTACGTTGGTAATCGACCAAAGCCATGTTGTTCAACATTAAACGTGTGCATTCAAAGAAATAATGCAAAGCAATGAAAAAAGACAAATACCATTCAACCTAAATATTGATCTTCTGGCCAGTTGTTTTATTAAGTCTTTTTCCCCAAACCATAAACCTGAAATGTTTTTAAAAGTGGCGTTAAACATTTCCTCCGATAGGTCCACAGACATTTTGTGAAACTTTCAATATTTTTAGCTAGGGTAAAATGCCGAGGGATAAAATAAAGCCTTTTAGGGGGAAAGTCTGTTACTGAAGAGATGAATTTTAATTAATTAATTAAAATGTAGATGGGGAGTATAAATGAGTTACCGAACAACATAGTTATCATAATTAACTAACCAATAAAACTTGATCTGCTAATGAATTACGATGCAATTAAGAGATAAGGAGAATATTTTTTCGCGATTCATACGTTGTGTGATTAGGTTTTACGGTTCATACCTCCATGAAAACAAAAAAAATCTTTTCATTTCTTATAATTTAATCGCATCGAGTGAATAAAACAAAAGCTTTACAAATTTTGATACCATTTTGTTTGGGACTATTTTTGTGCGGAAGCATACAAAATCGCTGCGTGCTCAAAATTTTGTTCGTGGAGTTATGACTATTGTTTTTGACCAATCAGAACGCTCGTTTTTGATAGACGAAACTAAAAATTAAATTATTGAGTTATGATATTAATCTGTCAAAGTTCCTTAGGTTTTGGGTTTTTCCCCCCAAAGAGAACAGTGTATCTAACGCAGGGTAAGTAAACGTAAGTCTAAAGGTGGTAATCACGTTGGGCAAATTCAATATCTTCTACTTGCTTACTTCCATTCAATAAAAAAACCTGTATCATATCGATATGAGGCGAAATACAACAAATTAAATATGATTTTTTATTTGATAGATCGCGTCTCATTATCAAAGAGTAAATTGGCCAAACGCCATCTTCTGCCGACGAGACATTTCTGTCGGTTTGGCTACATAAACGTCGTTACTACAGCTTATTCACGTTTTGGTCGCCAAACAACAGTTTTACTTTTTTGTTACATAGCTCTGGCCATAGATTCTACAATATTACGGTTTTAATATAATTCGTGTAGGACCTCAGTCAATTGTTATTATTTTCCTAGTAGGTAGAATTTCTCAATATTAATGTTTATCGTTCAGACTTCTGAAGTAGAAATTGTTCTTAACAATACATGGCATTTTTAGCTACTGAAAACTCCCCAGAGACTTGGTTTTGTGTACACTGTTCTAAACGAACCAAATGAAATGTGCTGATCAAACACATATAATTAATGATAGGCTCTTAGTAGTAAGACAACGGCGATCTTTGTCGCATTTACTTGAGCTTTCCTCTTAAAGTGGATATATATATATATCACTTGAAGATTGCACCGACAGACTGTTGAAATCGACTGATCGGGATTGTCACTCTGAGCTTGGCCGACATTTGATATGTAGGTTTGGTGACTTAAACGTTCTAACTACAGCTTATTCAAGCTCTAGTTACTACGTCAAGGTCGCCAACCAACCATTTTACATTTTTCAAGTTGTTTGCTATAATTTCCACAAAAAAACCCGCTGTTTAATATCTAAGTGGAACGTCCTGTCGGAGATCAGTGTGGGTGGGACAAGGTGAGCTAGTGGGCGGGGCCAGCAATCTGTTAATTATTACAAAGATTAAATCACTTAGACTGATGCGATTTGAGCCAGAAGTAGATTTTTGTACATATTATAGATCTTTCTCCTAGTAAAGAACTGTTGTTGAAATAACCATAAGAGTTTTACACAAATGTTTCAACAGACTAAAGGTCAGTGGGCTACCAAATGATTGTAATTACGGCTTGACAAAGATGTCATCATTATATTTTGGTCGTCGACTTGACATCATATATCATCACAGTAACGTTTTACCAACAAAAGTTATCAACATGACAAGTGCGGTTTAAGAAATACAATAATAATTATTGTACCATGTTCAAGTATAGTTATGTCACTAACAACTTTACTAACATATCAATTGTACGGTGTGTTGAGGGATGCCCACGACCCTCACATACTTATGAACATGGAGAATAAAATAAAACAATAAAAAGCTTAGTGTTGTCACGTGATCACAGCAACTCAAGAAATACATAAATGGCTTCTAACAATGATGTGGATACTGGTTATACCCCGTTCGTTTTATTAAACCATCCCCTCACAACAAAATATTAGACTGGTCCAAATACGAAGAGGCAACAATTTGAAGTTTGGTTAGTTTTAAAAGTTTTTGTCTTTTATGGTAGAAAATATTGTGGATAATGAGGAAATTGCTTGTCACAAGCAATTTCGTCATTTTCAACAACGTTTTCCTCGGTGATTTTCATTATTTCGGGGCGTAAAAGCGTGAATTTATAGGAAAGGGTTAATCAAAATTAGAAAGGGCTTATATGGAAGTGTTAAGTCTTTTCAGGAGTTGCGCTTGGATTTAAAACTCGGTTTGTCTCTCCTTAAATTACATGCTTGAGAAATGATACAATAAAAAAACTTCTTGCCAGAATGCGAAGTACCAGGAATCCATGGTTAGTTGCTCCAGTCTCTGGGATATGACTTAAATACTGACAAAAGTGGCATTCAAGCTTTATTTTTACAATTTTGCCTCTCAGAGAGACAAGATCAGCGACATCTTATATTCGAATTTGCCTTTTCAAAAAAAAAGACCTTCGATGGAAAACTGTTTATAAATAAGAAATTCCGAATTTTGATGTTAAGCCCTGAGACAAACATTTTCTCGTGATCATCACCGATTTTTGATAACTCGGTAATCTTTCGAAATTGACTAATGACTGACCCGGCCCATTTACTTTTTTGACCAAGCCAAGTGACACCTACAGGAAGTCCCCCTGCGTTTTTAAATGGCGTTATTTTGCAAAATACGCTTTAGTTACGACGTTAAGGTGGCCAAACCAACTAAAACGATAACAAAACGGAGGCCAATGTTGAAGTTCATAACTGATTTCTGATCTAAATCAATGATTTCTTTGGTCGACTGGTTATTTGATTGACAGCCGCGATTGGTCTATCGGCGGATATATGTCCTCTCCAATTGATCTAAGCCAGCAGCTCGGCTGAAGTAATAAGATACATTATTTTGGAGTAAATGTAGTTCGGGTCATGAACCCAAAATCAAATTGTTTATTGACGTCATAGATATCGTAGCTGTTGCTTGAAAAAGCTGCAGTTATGACGTTTAAGTCGTCAAATAACACAGTTACTTAACATAAATGTAGGGGTTCACTTCCAATCTAAATGAACGATTTCATTGGTGAATCATTTCTTAAACTAACAGTGGCGATCCGTCTATCTCAGTAAGAAACCCATCCCATCAAATGAAATGACGTCATCATGATATCTATAAATATGTCACGGAAGGGGGAACAATCAAAAAGATTCAAGAGTAAATCAAAAACTTGATTTATTCTTTAACCATAAACAAAGTATACTATGGTGATTTGAAGCAAAAACTGCATACTTACTTTATACTTATATATTTTAGTTCGATTGCGCCTAAAGCATTAAGCTTTTAGAAACGCTCTCGAACACTCACAATTCAGATGTATCACGTCCCTGTAAGGGAGGCAGTTGCTGAATCCAAGTGCTACCCACTTTTACAGCTGGATAGACTAGGGCTATAGCTATTAAGTGTCTTGCCAATGAACACACCCGGCGACAGTGTGTTTCGAACCCTCGACCTTCAGTTCACGAGTCAAGCACATATACCACTCGGCCATCGAGGCAGAACTGCATACTTTATGCATAAGACTCAGTAATGACACATATTGAAAGACCACGGAAAAATAAGATTATCACTTAATGTAACTTACGACCCACCCTAACCCAACGACATCATGTCACAGAAAAAAAAATGTCATTTTAATAAAGCATTTTTCAACATAGAGGCAAAAAGATCTTAAGCTGATTGTCAGCACTCATTAGAAATTTGATCAATTCAAATTAATTCAGTAATTATAGAGAGAATAGTTTTGAGCAAAGGGTCATACTTGTAACATCACCGTGGTCTTTGTTTGATAATTGACAAATCGTGGCTGTTTATCAAAGAAAAATATACGGAGGAAGCGTAATAGATTGCTTTAAAAAATCTGATCCATTAAAATGTATGGATAATTTTGTTCGAGCAGAGCGATATATACCCTCTATAGCATCTTGTATTATACCTCTCTATCCTACCCACATTCTATTAAGGTCAATATTTGTCTATTAGAAGAAAATGGTCGAATTTTTCGTGGAAGTAGATGAAAAGAAATAGTGAACAAAAAGATAGAGTCGTATTTCGAAAAATCGATTAACAGTATCGTTTGAATGAGACTTTATTTAAACTAAGAAATATGAAACGATTTTACTTCATATTTTCAGTGTAAGATCCTTGTTTCTCTCACCATATCTAACTCATTGTGTAACGCAATGGCCTTGATGCGTTATTGCTTGTTACTAATATTTTAGACCGGTCATGTTGCTCTGTAAATGTTAAAAAATATTTCCACTTCATAAAATTAAAAGGGTGATAGAACCCGGTATTCGATACATGTAGAACATGTATCGAACTTGTAAACAATGCATATTGTTTATTGTGTCTATATTCCTGGTGGGTCAAGCATCCATTGTGTTTGGATCATTGTTCCTGGTCCCCTACCAGACTGGTACCGTTAGAACATTGTATAAATAGGGATGGTTAAGCCGCATTCAGGCAGGCAGCTTTTAGACAGCGATTCGGCAACTTGTTGAATCCAGTTCTCGTTCTGTACATATGTAAATAAACATGTAGACTATACTGCATATTGGTGTGTTAAGTTGATATCGTCACCCCCTGTGCTGCCGCCGTTGTTGCAGGGCTACGATTGCCCCTAAAAATTATTAGAATACCTTGCAAATTTCTCTTAATACCGTTGTAAAGGAAAGAGAAATGGTTTGTTATCGTTATGGTTCTTTTCAGACCGTGTCTTTTAACACATACGTTTCTCTCATTCCATCGTACTTCCAACCGACGTCCAAAATCATACGCAATAAAATATAAAAAAGCGCCACAAAGCCGGCTGATCTTATCAAGTTCGAATAATCATCTCACTAGCAGTACTATTCATGCAAATAACATTTTGTTCGGAGGAATAAATATTACCCTTTTCCGCAGTACTTTTTTCGATAAAGATTAAGAGAAACCAGACATTATTATGCACTACTTCGAAATCAAATTATAGTCCGACCGGGAAATCGTATGTTTGTAAACAAAATTCATACGAGTTCAATTATTTCAATTTCGGACCTATCACATTATCTATAATGAAAGTACAAAGAAACGTACTAACGATAAATTTCTGATACATTAGTTTCCTCATAATTCATTCCGGGTGAAATTTGTAGAATTCCACGAGCTGAAAATCGAATGATTTATGTTTAAATGTTGGATGCACCCATGGTACACTTGTCTCCCGATTTCAACTTTTTCAGCTATGACAGACTTATGAAATACGTGTGAACTACGTTTTACAGCGGCATATTGATGCAATAAAGGAAAACATATTCTGAACACTAGCGTCCTAAACTATAGGGATGGTGTATTCTGTTGGAAGCAAATTCGAGGGTGTTTAATCTGAATTTGTAAAATGGTTCTCAATCGATTTAAAATGAAAAAAATGGTTTAAATCAAACTTAACTAGGGCGAAACAAGTAGAATAATCCCAACGGAGATATGTCTAGCTATTTTTAATTCAATTGCGCGACCCTTTGACCTTTGGAACACTAAATTTATTGCCAGTACATGTCAATTTAATAGCGATTACGAGGCATAACAGGAAATACAAGTCTCCTCAAATCTATTGGTTGCCGGTCTGAAGCCTTACTGCGACTATTTAATACGACGATGACATCACGCGCTTTTATAACTTGAGAAACGGACTAACGCTGCAATGTGTTAGTTTGTATTGTTTGAATGGGGTTAACGCCAGTTTTAACAATACATGGTCATATCGCGGCGGCTGGAGCACCTAGTCATGGATTTCTGTTTTTTCTTACACCATAACTATCACTAAATCCTTTCCGATTGCTCATCCCATTTAGTGTGGGAGACAAATGTCGGGAGGGATATTTGCCGCGACCGGGAATCGAACCCTTGATCTCATGACGGAGAGTCCGACACGCTACCACTGCGCTATGGCCGCGGCATGTTGCATAAACGTATCGGACCATGTTTTAAAAGTAAAAATAAATGTAACATGCACAAACCAACGCCGCGTGTAACAATTCTTCGAAAGAAACTTATTACGCTGGAAAGTGTCAACATGAAGCAACAAACTTTTCAAATATCATTACAAATACTAATTATGATTACTTTTATTGTATTACATCATTGGTCAGAAAGGATATCTTATTTATACTGTGCGTTTCTTTATTCGTTTAGTATACGCATGCTCTTCAATGCAAAACCATTACCATTATCTCATTCTTTGCAAAACCCGCTATTGGCCATACCGACTTTTCCCGCGTTTACGATTATCCCAGTCCGAATATAATCCTATTAAATTCGATTTATCATTGGACAAGTCTTTGTTCGAAGAGTAGAAATTGCTTATTCTCTTTCACCACATAGACAATAAAGATTTCGCAATTAGAATTATTCGAATAATTTCAAATACACATTTGCTGAGAAAAAATGAAAACTTGACATCATTGAAGTTTCCAATATTTTCAATTTCCTTTGTGAAAACATTCTATGCTTAGACATAGAAAAAAGGTCTCATGTAACTGCATAAAACCTTTAAAATTATTAAAACAATACACGATATACGTGTATAATGGAAAATAGTATTTGCACGTGCATGTATGCTGTCTGTGGGACAAAGTTGACTTAATTTCGCGTGCAAACTAAAACTGAAGAAAAAAATCAATGGACTTTTCGGCTTTGACGCTATTATGGAAATGCCACGACTTTCAAACGAGCTACGCCAAGCAGCCAATGGAATACTTTGGGTCAGTCAGTCTTTGATCGCTCTTGCCAGAGCAATGAACTGTTCACGGCAATTAATGATTTTAAAAAATGAGAACTCCTGTACACCAAACCGGGTCAGCTGCCGACTGGCCGAGATCCGGATTGGTACGAGTAACGTCACATCGGTATAATCGTGAAATAAGGCTGCGACATCTTCAAACAGATTTACGCCATCAACATCCACTAGTCGAAAATATTTGGTGGTAGGGCTACTGGCCAAACTGTTAGGAAACGTTTACGAGCAGCTGGACTGCGAGCTAAAAGGCTAAATAATGGAACGATTCTTACACCTTATCATAGGCGGAACGGGTTGGCATGGGCCACACGACACCTACGGTTCAATCAAAGTCAATGAAACTATATTCCACTTAATGACGCATTGCGATATTGCTGATACAAGGTACGTATGAGCAGTAGGTCTGGAGAACCTCATGCTTATGGTATGGGGACAATTTTGTGTTAAAGGACGTTCTCTCCTTGTTCTTCAAGGCAACTCAACATCTAACCAGTACAGGGATCAGCTTTTGCAACTCTTTTGTTTTCTACCCTTCGTGCAGAGACATGGTCCTGGTCTTAAGTTTAAGCACGATAATGCTAGGCTATACTCTGCATTTCTAACGCAAGATTTCCTTAGAAATGCCGGTATCTTGGAAATCTTAGACTGGCCTTTATGTAGTTCTGACCTCAAACCGACTGAATACATTTTGGACGAGCTAGGTCGCCCTGTCCGTCAGCTAGCCCACCAACCTCAGCCTTTTTTGGAATCTTGAACGTACCCTTTTTAGCAAGCAAAGCGTCAGCATTGATAGACAAAATTTTGAGGTCATCCCAAAGTTCAACGAGTGCAAACTACCACTGGAGGCATAACCACTAAATCCGTTAAATGCCTACGCCATAAAAAGTTCTAATGTAGTTCAGGAATATTGCAAACTATGCCTACAGGCTCATCTCCTATGTATTTTTAGTTCACTTGAGTACATCATGTTCACAATGACTCTGATCAGAGTTTTTAAAGAAGTTCTAGTTGTTGAAAATTCGAAAATGTTTATCTCTCTAGATAGAAAACGATGTGGAAAATGAAGAAATTGCTTGTAACAAGCAATTTAAGCATTTTCCTCAATGTTTTCCACAACTATTTTCTAATAGGTGTAAACAGGAGGGATTGTGTGGAAAAGGGTTAAGTCCTTGGTAACTTTAACATGATACCGTTTGACAAAGATTACGTTACTTTATCATGATACCGTTTGACAAAGATTACGTTACTTTATCATGATACCGTTTGACAAAGATTACGTTACTTTATCATGATACCGTTTGACAAAGATTACGTTACTTTATCATGATACCGTTTGACAAAGATTACGTTACTTTATCATGATACCGTTTGACAAAGATTACGGAATAAAACAATGCTTTGCTAGCTTACAGTACTTTTCAGTACTTTGATTGAACAATGCAGACGTCTTCCCCACGAAGTATACACGCCCTAGTCAGACGGGACCATACCGTTCCTATTTCTTAAGTGAAACGTTTACGCTCGACAGGTCACATTTCGTCGTTGGGTGTGCAAAATGTCGTAACTACAGCATGAATAAAGATGCAGTTATTACATTTTGAACGTCCAACAACGATTTATTTTATCTAATCCTTTCCTGGAGGCCTTAATAATTCATGGTAACAAAATCATTCCAAACTCTTTGTTGTAGAAAAAAAAGTTGATTTTTCTAAACTATTCAAACTGTGTTCTATCCTTATTGTGTTAGGAGAAGAAATAAGATCGATAATCTTGTAGCTATAATTCAAATAAAAAACACAAAATATTTTAATTTCAGATATTTATTTTGTTATCTTTTATATCTCTCTCATTTTGTATACAATGACAGGATGTCTCTAATTTCAAATTGATTTTTGGATTTAAACATCCGGTTGATTTTTTGGAATTTAAGCATAAAATAAAAGGTATCAAACAAAAACCATTATGACCCATTGATTTTGGTCTGTAATTTGTCAAACACCAATGTCTTTCCCGAATGACAATCAAAGTACTGAAAGTACTGTAAGCTAGCAAAGCATGGTTGAATTTAGAAAATCTTTCCCTTGTTGGGTAGAAAACATTGTGGACATTGAAGAAATTGCTTGTTACAAGCAATTTCTTCATTGTGCACAATGTTTTCCAAAGTTGTTGCTTTTTGCTTGAGATACTTAAAAAATGAAATTGAATAGAAATAGGTTAAATAATATGCTTTGACAGAGTTCTCTACAATTTGAAAAGAGTTTGCAATATTCCTGAAATACATAAGAACTATTTTTATGGCGTATGCATTTAACGGATTTAGTGGTTAAGCCTCCAGTGACAGTTTGCACTCGTTGAACTTTGAGACGACCTCAAAATTTGTCTGTTAACTTAAGCTATCAAAGCTGACGCTTTGCTAGCTAAAAATTATAAAAGACTTTTAGCTTTACATTCATTATTTCATTGTATATTTCTAGTAAAAATATACATTCCAGACAATTAAACCGATCACGCCAAACAGAAAACCCGTATCTGACAGTGTCAAATACGGTTCCATATAATGTAGTCTAGGATGAAGTCATTTTCGTCCTTTAGATGCAGTCATAATACAAATAAACGTAATCAGAGTGGTAAGGAGAAGGGAAATAGAGATTTTTGTTATTATTTCATTTAATTTATTCATCAAAAAACAGATATATGATAAATGAATATTATATTACATGAGCGATACTACATCTTGTATTTGCTCCTTGCTGCGCAGGAAAATATGATATTGCTAAAGACCTATGGTCTGATGAAATATTACAATTTTATCTCAGCAGCTCAAAGCAAATACAAGATGTTGTACCTCCATCGTAGCATAGTATTCCCTATTTATTTATTCATGGACAGAGGTACTAAGATGCTAGCGATAGAATTAGATTTTTACACATTCCCGCACAACAAAACTTTGTACTGGGCCAAATTAAAAAAAAAAAAAAAAAAAAAAATGATGCAGACGACAATTTTCAATTAATAGAATGTTAAAAATCGTTTTCTTTTTGGGTAGAAAACATTATGGATAATGACGAAATTGTTTGTTATAAGCAATTTCTTCGTTTTCCACAATATTTTCCACATATTTTTTCTCGAGGCGCGTAATAAAGCGGGATTGTGTTAAAATAGTATAAGTGAATATCGTTTACGGATATATCAATGAAACGGCTTTACCAATCAAATCATTGATTTTGATCGGTAGTGAAATATTGATTTGTTTGTTTCTTTGAAAGGGGTTAAACGCCGCTTTTAACAACCAGTCGTATCGCGGCGGTTGGAGCACCTAACAATGTATTCCTGGTAACTCTCGCACCAGTACATCCACTACAGGTACCAAAACAACCATTTGATTTTTTGTAACATGTTAATGACCAAATCATAACGCCATTTGTAATCTAAGAGGAACTTTCTGTCGGCAGTCACTAGGCGGTACTATCGAACTGTCAAAATTGTCATTTTTACAATGTTAACCCATTACCACACAATGACGTTTTCTGACGCCCTGAAGAAATACGAGACTGGAAAACTTTGTGACAAAAAACCAAGCTATTTCTCCTTTCTAGCAATGTGTCCAACCCTATCTGGGACTTTTATTTTCAATTTTAGAGAATTTGAAATTGTTGTCTGTAATTTCTTTTAATTTGAACTAATGTAAAATTTTATCGTCTGGTAATGGGTTTATGGTATAAAAGTCAGGTATATAAAGGACGGAGTAACGTAGCGAAGTATGAATGGATCTAGCACAGATACAAGCCAAGGCCTTTCTTTAACTGACATCGTCTGGGTACAAATAAAAAAGTTAGTATGACACTCAACACTTACAGAAAAGCGGTAAAATAAAAGAGAGAGATAGAGACTGTACGGGCGATTTCGTTAATCTCAGTGACCGAGCGGGTTGTTTTAATGACTAGCGCAAGTTAAAACGTCACGGATGACGACATGATTTCATGTTACCAAACTTTAAAGGGAGGTATCGAAGTTTCTGAAACCTAAGTAAGAAACATAAAAATACGCCCAAACGGACGCTTAACACCTACATTTTAGTCAGATATTTTCTTTGCGGTAATCTAATAGGCTTCACGTGGCTGTTTGGTTATATATGAAAGTTTCAGCGAAATACCAGGTTTCTTTAAGATATCACGGAATTCGGTTGTCGACACCGCATGACCTCATTTAAGAGATGAAGAGAATATTTTTTGTTTTCATGGAGGTATGAACCGAAAAACCTAATCACACTGTATGAATACGCGAAGCGGATTCATACATTGTGTGATTAGGTTTTTCGGTTCATACCTCCATGAAAACAAAAAATATTCTCTTCATTTCTTATAATTTAATAGCATCGAGCGAAAAAAACAAAAGCTTTACAAATTTTGATACCTTTTTCTATGGGACTATTTTTTGCGGAAGCATAAAAAATCACTGCGTGGTCAAAATTTTGTTCATGGAGTTATGAATAATTTTTTTCGACCAATCAGAACGCTCGTTTTTGATAGACGAAACTTAAAATTAAATTATATGCATATGACCTAAAGTCACCTGAAGGAAATATATTAACAAGCGAAACAACCAACGTCTTCAAAAATGTCAGACTTATGTTTAGCTCAATACTACGGTATCTATATTCGTATTGACACTTACGTCAGTTTGGACTGATCTTTACAGAACTGAAGAGCGGCTAGCGAACACAATTCCTGGTGACGTAACGATGACATTAGTTTGAGCAAAATCAACCTAAATGCGGGATTCCAACCGTTATACGCACCACGTGAATTACCACTAAAAACGCAATTCCTGTAATGTCGAGTTATTTTCGACCCGAATTTCACTTTTCGTGTAAAAAGATACAGATAAAACAGATATTTTGACTTACAAGTACTGTTTAACGAGGTAAGCGTGGCTCTGATAATCAAACTTCGGCCACATTTCAGCTTAAAATTGATTGTCCAAGTTGAAGAAAATTAGTAACAACATGTCACTGTCAGACTAAAAAAGTCCGTCAAGATGCTTACTTCATTTTATCAAACGACGGTTAAAATTTCCAATTCGACGTCCGACTTTTTACCTCTTACTTTGGTTATCTGGAGCTTTTTGCTACGGCCCTCATAAATCGAGATAACGAGTATTGATGCATTTCAAGCCCCGATGGGCATTAGCTTCAGCAGCAGAATCCGGAATCTACTATCACATGAGGAATGAGGATTCAGGGAGCAATTTTATCAGAAAAGCATTTTTAGTCTATCTGCCCGTGTTACGCAAGTGAAAGCTAGCTGGCTGTTGCTTAATTGCTTTCTAGTGTGTTAGGCGTACTAAAGGAAGTATTCAAGTAGTAATTTGGAATTTGCGGTTACAGATTTTAATATTCAATCATTCACGCTATTTGAGTTCAATAAAGTCTCTAGTCAAAATTTCTTTTTAGCCTGAAATTGCGTAGTAATCTGAGGCTAAAAATACCACGTTGATATTTCAACCCACTCAGTTTAATGTGAAAAAATCTA